>CM065591.1:502811518-503498222 GCA_033119425.1 Bufotes viridis
TGTGGGTGTAATGTGGATACGTTTAAGGGGCATGAATACTTTTTCAAGGCACTGTATCTCTTGTACTGCTCTGTACGGACTCTATACCAGTATCGATACTGTTGCAGCAATCAGAAGATCTGTCTGAATACCGTCATCTTCAGGTTACTGGTATTATCAGCGTGTTACAATCAGCAAACAAGATGGATCTGCACATTTCACAGAGTAATAATACACTGACTAGTAGGAGTTATTGAGTATTCACATACTGCTACGTCTACTCTTTACATCGCCAAACTGATTTTTATTATTTGTATTCAGGGTAAATAATAAGCTTGCGCTTGCACAGTGAGCGGTACAGCACTGTCTGCGGTATTAATACACCACGCCGTTAATACCGCGGCGCGGCTCCACTACACGAGCCTGAGCGTTCAGTGACTGCATTCCTAGCCCGGTATCTGTACAGAGGAGCTGGGCAGCGTCTGAATACACATTAAAGGGGTTTTCATGTAAAATATTCTACGTCTTTCACACCAGCCCCCGGATCTGAGGACTTTGTAATTACGTGTAATTAAACGTTTAGTATACCCACTGAGCTATTCAATAAAATGTATGTGTATAGCGCCACCTGCTGGTCTTTTCCGTATGTCTCGGTCATGCTCAGTTCTATCCTTCAACTGCCAGCAGTCATATTTACTGTTACAGGGAGAGCTAAGGCAGAAAGGATATGCCCCCGAAGCTGTCAAAGGGAGAGACCTGCAGCTAAAAGGACACGCCCCCGGAGCTTTTATAGGAAGAGAGCTGCATCAGAAAGAACACGTTTCTGGAGCTGTGCTAGGGAGAGAGCTGCAGATTAACTGGCAAACCCCCCACCCGAGCGGTTATCGGAAGAAAGACAGGCCCCTGAGCTGTGGTAGGGAGAGAGCTGTAACCCAAAAGACACCCCCCTGAGCTGTGATAGGGAGAAAGCACCAGCAGAAAGGGCACCCCCTGAGCTGTGATAGGGAGAGAGCTGTAACCCAAAAGACACCCCCCTGAGCTGTGATAGGGAAAAAGCACCAGCAGAAAGGGCACCCCCTGAGCTGTGATAAGGAGAGAGCTGCTACTCAAAGGAAATACCCCCTGAGCTGTGATAGGGAGAGAGCTGTAACCCAAAAGACACCCCCGCCCCGAGCTGTGATAGGGAAAAAGCACCAGCAGAAAGGGCACCCCCTGAGCTGTGATAGGGAGAGAGCTGCAACTCAAAGGAAATACCCCCTGAGCTGTGATAGGGAGACAGCTGTAACCCAAAAGACACCCCCCCTGAGCTGTGATAGGGAAAAAGCACCAGCAGAAAGGGCACCCCCTGAGCTGTGATAGGGAGAGAGCTGCTGCAGAAAGGACCCCTCCCCCAGGTGTGAAAGGTAGAGGCCTGCAGCAGAAAGGACCCCCCCAAGGTGTGAGAGGTAGAGGCCTGCAGCAGAAAGATCACCCGAGCTGTTATAGGGAAAGAACTGCAACCCAAAGGACACACCCCCTGAGCTGTGATGGGGAGAGAGCTGCAACATATAGGACACAAGCCCCCGAGCTGTGATGAGGAAAGAGCAGCAACAGAAAGGACGCCCCCCTGAGCTAAGATAGTAACATAGTTTATAAGGCTTTAGAAAGACGCCTGTCCATCCAGTTCAGCCTGTTATCCTGCAGGAGAGCGGTCACAAAAAGGACACGCCCCCTTCCCTGTATGATGAGCCCCCTAGAGGCCTGACGCTCGGCTGACACCCCGCTGCCAGGGGGCGTGGCTCCTGTAAGACTTGTGCAGGAGTTTAGTGTACGGTAATAACGGAAGCCACGGCGGATCTGACGTATGATGGATGCACGCGTGAACAGAGCCGGAGAGGACACACACATTCTAATATTACAATTGTGCCTCCCCCCCCAACATAGGTGTCCGCACTGAATATGAAATGAAGGTAATAAAAAACGGATTCTTTATTGACGGAAGAGCACAATGCAGTAAAAATGGCTTCCGCGCTGCAGGCTTCATGAGCCCTTGTCGCACTGCGGTGCAGACACTGGATTGCAAGCTCTGCGGCCGAGAAGTAAAGCGTGTCTTATAGAAGCAGAGGCGCTGGACGGATCTCAGCGACGCTGGTTACCATGGAGGAGCAGAAGGACGAAATGTGGCGCCTTCTCAATTAGCTGCGATCATCTGCAGCTCTCACCCTGGGGGGGCTCTTATACCCCATAATGCCTCAGTAATGAGCAGCCGAGAATGTGAAGGGTTAACCCACGAATGCCTGGCCTTGGGGTGCCTTAGCAACTGGCAGCGTTTCCATGACACAGAGCTGGTTCTGCCCATACAACACCCACTGCCAGGGCTGCCGCCCGCCTGTCCTTGTGTACATGGCACACACAACTCGTGCTGCGCAGAACGCTTCGTGTGTGCGGCGCCGTCACCGCAAACAATCTGTACAAAAGGGCAAAGATATACAAACACCTCCACTGCCACCTAGTGGTGAAAGCGGGAGTCACAGGGGTCACTGTATCTGCAATATCCATCAATCATCATAGGTTGTCAGAGCAAGCAGCTGCTTATAGAGGGGGGCAATGTTCTGCAGATCTCTAGAGAGGTCAGTGGTGTAATAATCTGCAGGATATATCACTATGTGTCTGTCAGGAGGTAGAGAGGACAGAGCGATGTTCTGCAGTTCTCTAGAGAGAGGTCAGTGGTGTAATGATCTGCAGGATATATCACTATGAATCTGTCAGGAGGTAGAGAGGACAGAGCGATGTTCTGCAGATCTCTAGAGATGTCAGTGGTGTAATAATCTGCAGAATATATCACTATGTATCTGTCAGGATGTAGAGAGGACAGAGTGATGTTCTGCAGATCTCTAGAGAGGTCAGTGGTGTAATAATCTGCAGGATATATCACTGTGTGTCTGTCAGGAGGTAGAGAGGACAGAGCGATGTTCTGCAGATCTCTAGAGGGGTCAGTGGTGTAATAATCTGCAGGATATATCACTATGTGTCTGTCAGGAGGTAGAGAGGACAGAGCGATGTTCTGCAGATCTCTAGAGAGAGGTCAGTGGTGTAATAATCTGCAGGATATATCACTGTGTGTCTGTCAGGAGGTAGAGAGGACAGAGCGATGTTCTGCAGATCTCTAGAGGGGTCAGTGGTGTAATAATCTGCAGGATATATCACTATGTGTCTGTCAGGAGGTAGAGAGGACAGAGCGATGTTCTGCAGTTCTCTAGAGAGAGGTCAGTGGTGTAATGATCTGCAGGATATATCACTATGAATCTGTCAGGAGGTAGAGAGGACAGAGCGAAGTTCTGCAGATCTCTAGAGATGTCAGTGGTGTAATAATCTGCAGAATATATCACTATGTATCTGTCAGGATGTAGAGAGGACAGAGTGATGTTCTGCAGATCTCTAGAGAGGTCAGTGGTGTAATAATCTGCAGGATATATCACTATGAATCTGTCAGGAGGTGGAGAGGACAAAGCGATGTTCTGCAGATCTCTAGAGAGGTTAGTGGTGTAATAATCTGCAGGATATATCACTATGTATCTGTGAGGAGGTAGAGAGGACAGAGCGATGTTCTGCAGATCTCTAGGGAGGTCAGTGGTGTAATAATCTGCAGGATATATCACTATGTATCTGTGAGGAGGTGAAGGAGTCAGAGCGATGTTCTGCAGATCTCTAGGGAGGTCAGTGGTGTAATAATCTGCAGGATATATCCCTATGCATCTGTCAGGAGGTAGAGAACAGAGCGATGTTCTGCAGATCCCTAGAGAGGTCAGGGGTGTAATAATCTGCAGGATATATCACTATGCATCTGTCAGAAGGTAGATAGGACAGAGCAATGTTCTGCAGATCTCGAGAGGACAGTGGTGTAATAATCTGTAGGATATATCACTATGAATCTGTCAGAAGGTAGATAGGACAGAGCAATGTTCTGCAGATCTCGAGAGGTCAGTGGTGTAATAATCTGCAGGATATATCACTATGCATCTGTCAGGAGGTGGAGGAGTCAGAGCGATGATCTGCAGATCTCTAGAGACATGTAATAGTCTGCAGTATGTACCACCCCAGAGTGGCATTACCACTTCGGCACCCTGCTACTATCTCTAATGGGCTGATATCATGTCTTCCTATGCATGTCCTTCCAGCTCCTCCACACTGTGCATTCCTAATCTGTGTGTAGCTCTTTAAATGTAATGTGCCTGGATGACCAGCAGGTGGCAGCAAATACGGCAGAGCTGTCTTAGATCGAACATTCCATTCTAACCCCCCTCTGTAGAGAAGTGGGCGAGTCCTAGTTCCTGCAGGAAGGGTGGGGCAGAACTCCAGCTAGTCCAGCTTACCCCCTGCTAGGGGACAGCTGCAGGGGCCGGACTCTGCTGGGCGTACCCATGCCAGCCAGTGCACCCTCAGCTCTGCGGGCCATGGAGGCCGAAGCTTAGAGCCTCAGGAGCCAGGAGGAACGTTCCCTGGCCTAATCCAGAGACAGACCATACAAAGAGAAGTGCAGCATACAAGCCTGTCAGTACAGCAAAGAGAGAGAAAGCAAGCAGAGTTATTGAAGAAGCCTGCCGTTTTAATGCTAAAGCCTGCTGGGACCAAGACAAAGCTTGTTTCTGAGGAACGTTTATCCAGGTAAAGCTGCTGTTCATCTACATACAAGGTCTGGACTCAATCTTTCTTTTAAATCCCTCAATTATTCCCCCTATTTATTGCTTTAGAGCCTGGGGTCCAGCCGTATCCAGGTAGGAGCACCGTGACACATATAAAGGGACATTTTAGGCCGCACTACACCACTCAGCATTCCTACTAAACCTGGGACGCGATATAGAGGGCCATCGGGGGAGGCGCCTGTTGCAAGTATGTCCTACCTGGTTGGTGCCCGGACTTTCCTCCTGATGCCCAGGTGAACGGTCAGGTTCTTCACGGGCCACTCCTTCTCCGGCCGGTGACTCTGCGGCACAAGGGGGTCAGTTAATGTAGTCTTTCCATGGGTGCCCCCCCAACCCCCGATCTGTACCAGCCCCGTATTGTCACTCTGCAGGATAAAGTCTGACCTCCAGACTGATACATTTGACCTGCACTGATACAAAGTAACAAACTATGTGGACAGGGGGGGTCTGTGCTGCTGAGCTGTTTACTGTACAGGGCACGCTCTAGGCTGTATGCAATTGTTGCAAACCCTCAGCTCCGAAAAGTATTGGGTCAGGATGGCTGGTAAGCCTATGCTTGCTGTCAGTGAGCAAAAACATTCATTTGTTTAATCCTGAAACTTGAAGACAATGAGGGAGTGGAGCAAAGGCTCAGAAGCTTTATTTACAGGAGACTATGGCCCTTTAATAGGGACACGCCCTTAAAGAGACAGACCACAAATCTTACACCTGACCCGATCTGGACAATCTCTCCATGGGTCACAATCCTCTGCTTTAGGCCTCATGCACACGGCATACAGCGGGTCCGCAATACACGGGCACCGGCCGTGTGCACCCCGCATCATAGACCCCTTCACTTCCGTGCCTCCGCAAAAAAATAGAACATGTTACGGTGCGGACGGATCACAGACCCATTCAAGTTGAATGGGTCTCGATCTGTCCCGGCCGCCGCACGGATGGTGCCCGTGCATTTGGGACCGCAGATTGCGGTCCCCAATGCACGGAACGGGCGCACGATAGCAGTGTGTATGAGGCCCTACTGATAGCACAGTCATCAGCAGTCATTTCCTCATTTGATCCAGTCACATCCGGAGCAGCACTCCGTATTTTGTTCGTTTTATGGACGTCATCTCACTGCAGGAAATTTTGCAAAATTAGTGCAAAAGGAAAGTGGAGCATTGCCCGGCAACCTACAGAGCGGCAATCCATCACTTCCTTTACACCATATATGAAGAATTATTTGTGCAGCTCTGGATGCGACTGGAGAATAAGACATGATTTAAAGTCACAGCTCATCATAAACAAAAGCAAATTGAGGAAAAAAGTATAAATCACACAATCCTGCACTACTACTACTCCCAATGTGGACAAAGACGTTTAATGATTGCACATATACTGAGTGAGCACCTAAAAGACGAAGAAGTGGAAGGGAAACCATCACCAAGCAGGAACCACTCAGAACCTGAGCCACAACTTCTCACCTGACTCCTGCTCTCCAAGGAATACCTCTGCTCCATCGAGCTCTGCTCAATAAACGATGGCGGTTACATAACACATAGGGGCGAGAGCAAAACTACACAGCCGGACAACAAAGGGTTACTGCACCAAGCTGGTAACAGAGGGGAACAACACAGTCTACGAATGGTTAAATATTGTGCACAAGGAATATATTATGCTACATAGCATCATAGTATGCTTGATATGCTTCATGCTTGATAAAGACCACAATGAGTGGTTGAAACGTTGCTAAGGGGAATAAAGGATCTACGTTTTCATCTTTAACTTTGGTGTGCGGCCTCTCTCTTTGGATTTGCTAGCATTATAGTAGTTATATTCTTGTACATAGAAGCAGTATTATAGTAGTTATATTCTTGTAAATAGCAGCAGTATTATAGTAGTTATATTCTTGTACATAGGAGCAGTATTATAGTAGTTATATTCCTGTACATAGAAGGCAGTATTATAGTAGTTATATTCTTGCACATAGGAGAAGTATTATAGTAGTTATATTCTTGTACATAGGAGCAGTATTATAGTAGTTATAGTCTTGTACATAGGAGCAGTATTATAGTAGATATATTCCTGTACATAGGAGCAGTATTATAGTAGTTATAGTCTTGTACATAGGAGCAGTATTATAGTATTTATATTCTTGTACATAGGAGCAGTATTATAGTAGTTATAGTCTTGTACATAGGAGCAGTATTATAGTAGTTATATTCCTGTACATAGGAGCAGTATTATAGTAGTTATATTCTTGTATATAGGAGCAGTATTATAGTAGTTATATTCTTGTACATAGGAGGCAGTATTATAGTAGTTATATTGTTGTACATAGGAGCAGTATTATAGTAGTTATATTCTTGTACATAGGAGCAGTATTATAGTAGTTATATTCTTGTATATAGGAGCAGTATTATAGTAGTTATATTCTTGCACATAGGAGGCAGTATTATAGTAGTTATATTCTTGTACATAGGAGCAGTATTATAGTAGTTATAGTCTTGTACATAGGAGCAGTATTATAGTAGTTATATTCCTGTACATAGGAGCAGTATTATAGTAGTTATATTCTTGTACATAGGAGGCAGTATTATAGTAGTTATATTCTTGTACATAGGAGCAGTATTATAGTAGTTATATTCTTATACATAGGAGCGGTATTATAGTAGTTATATTCTTGTACATAGGAGCAGTATTATAGTAGTTATATTCTTGTACATAGGAGGCAGTATTATAGTAGTTATATTCTTGTACATAGGAGCAGTATTATAGTAGTTATATTCTTGTACATAGGAGGCAGTATTATAGTAGTTATATTCTTGTACATAGGAGCAGTATTATAGTAGTTATATTCTTGTATATAGGAGCAGTATTATAGTAGTTATATTCTTGTACATAGGAGACAGTATTATAGTAGTTATATTCTTGTACATGGATCAGTATTATAGTAGTTATATTCTTGTACATAGGAGCAGTATTATAGCAGTTATATTCTTGTACATAGGAGCAGTATTATAGTAGTTATATTCTTGTACATAGGAGGCAGTATTATAGTAGTTATATTCTTGTACATAGGAGGCAGTATTATAGTAGTTATATTCTTGTACATAGGAGGTAGTATTATAGTAGTTATATTCCTGTATATAGGAGGCAGCATTATAGTAGTTATATTCTTGTACATAGAAGCAGTATTATAGTAGTTATATTCTTGTACATAGGAGGCAGTATTATAGTAGTTATATTCTTGTACATAGGAGGTAGTATTATAGTAGTTATATTCTTGTACATAGGAGCAGTATTATAGTAGTTATATTCTTGTACATAGGAGCAGTATTATAGTAGTTATGTTCTTGTACATAGGAGGCAGTATTATAGTAGTTATATTCTTGTACATAGGAGACAGTATTATGGTAGTTATATTCTTGTACATAGGAGGCAGTATTATAATAGATATATTCTTGTACATAGGAGGCAGTATTATAGTAGATATATTCCTGTACATAGGAGGCAGTATTATAGTAGTTTTTTTCCTGTACATAGGAGGCAGTATTATAGTAGTTATATTCTTGTACATCGGGGCAGTATTATAGTAGTTATATTCTTGTACATAGGAGCAGTATTATAGTAGTTATATTCTTGTACATAGGAACAGTATTATAGTAGTTATATTCTTGTACATAGGAGCAGTATTATAGTAGTTATATTCTTGTACATAGGAGGCAGTATTATAGTAGTTATATTCTTGTACATAGGAGACAGTATTATGGTAGTTATATTCTTGTACATAGGAGGCAGTATTATAGTAGATATATTCCTGTACATAGGAGGCAGTATTATAATAGATATATTCTTGTACATAGGATCAGTATTATAGTAGTTATATTCTTGTACACAGGAGCAGTATTATAGTAGATATATTCCTGTACATAGGAGGCAGTATTATAATAGATATATTCCTGTACATAGAAGCAGTATTATAGTAGTTATATTCTTGTACACAGGAGCAGTATTATAGTAGTTATATTCTTGTACATAGGAGTCAGTATTATAGTAGGTATATTCTTGTACATAGAAGCAGTATTATAGTAGTTATATTCCTGTACATAGGAGCAGTATTATAGTAGTTATATTCTGTAAATAAAGGGTATTTGATGATAATTAATATGGTCTCCTAATGATGTTACTTGGAGGATTGTGGGTACACAGTCACTTACCCTCACTTCGCGGTACATGCGTAGCATGGTACTGTTCAACATGAAGTATCGATCATGAAAACTGGCACCAAAGCCCAGTAAACTCTTTTCCTCACGAAACTTCATCATCCCGTTCTTGGATTCTCCCACTCTGTTTTCTGGAGAAAGGCAGAGGCTTCAGTGTCTTTACCTCTACAATGGAGACACCTGACAGTGACACACGAGGAGGTTGTGGTCGGCGACTACTCACTGATATAATACAGCATGGCATCCATGTGCAGGTCTTTCTTCACAATCAGGTGGCTGCTGTTGTTGACCTGAGAGTGGAAGATGGGCAGCACTTTTTCCGAGTAATGTAGGGGGCGCTCTATGAATACAAACATCACAGACAGAAGCCACAAGTCACAACTAAGTAAAGGCACAAGTCACAACTTTACAGCAGGATGTAAGAAGAGCTGCAGGCCATTGTGCTGACATCTAGTAGCCAATATGTCCACTGCAGCCCTTAAAATACTCTGAGACAGACCCTGTGGAACGCACCTATTTCTCCAGAGTCGTCTACCTCCGAGCATCTCCAATAATCCCCCTCCATTACACAGATGTTCCTCCTCTCCAGCATTGTTTCTGTCAGCTCCTGCGCCGTCATAGTGACTGCGATCTGGAAAAACAGAGTCAGGGCTATTATACAGAGTGCAAACCACCTACGTTCACCGCATTACTAGCGAGCCCGTTCCAGTGCATTACTAGCGGGCCTGCTCCAGCACATTACTAGCGAGCCCGTTCCAGCGCATTACTAGCGAGCCCGTTCCAGCGCATTACTAGCGAGCCCGTTCCAGCGCATTACTAGCGAGCCCGTTCCAGCGCATTACTAGCGAGCCCGTTCCAGCGCATTACTAGCGAGCCCGTTCCAGGCCATTACTAGCGAGCCCGTTCCAGCGCATTACTAGCGAGCCCGTTCCAGCGCATTACTAGCGAGCCCTTTCCAGCGCATTACTAGCGAGCCCGTTCCAGCGCATTACTAGTGAGCCCGTTCCAGCGCATTACTAGCGAGCCCGTTCCAGCGCATTACTAGCGAGCCCGTTCCAGCGCATTACTAGCGAGCCCGTTCCAGCGCAATAATAGCGAGCCCGTTCTAGCGCATTACTAGCGAGCCCGTTCCAGCGCATTACTAGCGAGCCCGTTCCAGCGCATTACTAGCGAGCCCGTTCCAGCGCATTACTAGCGAGCCCGTTCCAGCGCATTACTAGCGAGCCCGTTCCAGCGCATTACTAGTCAGGTTAGTAGTTAAAGGTCCTGAAAAAAAAACATTAAACATATAATGACCCGAATCTGTCTAGCCCTCACTCACATGGACGCTCTGCTCGCACTCGGCTTTCTTCTCCATCAGATAGACGGTGCAGATGAAATCACATCCCTGTGTCACAGAGGAAACAAGTAATGACTGAGATGGCGATTATAATAAGACTGGTGTGGGGCGATCTATCTGCCGCTGTCTCACCCTGCGTCTGACTTGGTTCTCATTGCGCACTTTCATGATGGTGGACGTGATGTCGAGCTGTTTCTGGATTTCCTGAATGTCCACCTATGAGGAGAGGCATAAAGAAGTGACAGCAGCCGGCGTCGAACGAAAAGCCGCAAAATGAGCAAAAGAAATAGAAATCTCATGCATTTTCCTAAAGTTTGGTGGCTAGGCGTCATAAAATCTACTCCAACCCCTCCCTTCGGGGGGCGACGCTTCCAGCACCGAGTGTTCCGATCTGTGACTATGTTAATGTGAGAGATACATTGTAACAAGCTTTAACCCTTTATCCCTGGTACATACGCTGAATATGGGCAGGTAGAGGGAGATCAGGTCCTCCACCACTCGCCCCGGCTTGTAGTTCTGTCCGTCTGTCTGGAAGAGCGTTGGGCCGAACACGATGGCCAAGTTGTGAATGCTCATCTGATTGATGTCAGAAAAGTGCTGGATGCTGCAATAAAGAGACATCCCGGTGAGACAGCCTGAGTACGAGACTGCTTATAAGGGCAGAGCCTGAACATTTCAGATACTCACCAGTACAGGTGGCGGACTAAGGCTTTTAGCGTCGCTCTGTTGACCGGGGGCAGAATCTGCAGCAGCTCCTGGTACTTGAGGATCCTCTCGCTTTCATCCTTGATTCCTGGGAAAGACAAGGTGCCAGGCATTGAGAGACCGCCTGCTGCCTGATCATACTATAACAGCTATATTACTGCCCCTAGGGGGCGGTGCCAGGCACTGAGAGACTGCCTGCTGCCTGATCATACTACAACAGCTATATTACTGTCCCTAGGGGGCGGTGCCAGGCATTGAGAGACCGCCTTCTGCCTGATCGTACTATAATAGCTATATTACTGCCCCTAGGGGGCGGTGCCAGGCATTGAGAGACCGCCTGCTGCCTGATCATACTATAACAGCTATATTACTGTCCCTAGGGGGCGGTGCCAGGCATTGAGAGACCGCCTGCTGCCTGATCATACTATAATAGCTATATTACTGCCCCTAGGGGGCGGTGCCAGGCATTGAGAGACCGCCTGCTGCCTGATCATACTATAATAGCTATATTACTGCCCCTAGGGGGCGGTGCCAGGCATTGAGAGACCGCCTGCTGCCTGATCATACTATAATAGCTATATTACTGCCCCTAGGGGGAGGTGCCAGGCATTGAGAGACCGCCTTCTGCCTGATCATACTATAATAGCTATATTACTGCCCCTAGGGGGCGGTGCCAGGCACTGAGAGACTGCCTGCTGCCTGATCATACTATAACAGCTATATTACTGCCCCTAGGGGGCGGTGCCAGGCATTCAGAGACCGCCTGCTGCCTGATCATACTATAACAGCTATATTACTGCCCCTAGGGGGCGGTGCCAGGCACTGAGAGACTGCCTGCTGCCTGATCATACTATAACAGCTATATTACTGCCCCTAGGGGGCGGTGCCATATAGGCTGTAACAGCACATTACACAGCAGGGGGCGATGTTGTGCCCAGCAGGAGGCTAGGATGAGGCATGATGGGAGGGACATTCAGGATGAAATAAAGGGGCGGGCTGTACGATCAATGGTGACTGGAGTTCCCCTTTACACTATGGCGCTCTCACCTGTCACATGCAGCCACTGCATACAATGCTCTGCGAACACTCCCTCCCCGATGCCTCTGAAGAACCTCTTGAGGGTGTCGGATACATTGTCTACGTGTTCTTCCTCCGTTAGGACCACGCTCCGTGCGTCCTTCTTCAGCGCTTCCAGCAGACTTGTGATCTTGGAGTTCTGTCCGCTCTTCCTGTAGATCCCTTCAGATCCCACCCCTGAGGATCGATCACAGTATTATATGATGTCCCATATTTACAAATGTGACTGTGCTTAGACCTCGCCTCAAAACTGTCTCAAAACTATTTTGCAGATTTAATTTTAGGGGAAAACGCTGCACCTAGATTGCCAAGTGGGCCGGGCTTAGTGGGAAAGGGGTGGGGCCTAATATGCTGCATTTAGCACAGAAGCGAAGCCCCACTCAGCACCTCTCCCAAGTTTAATAACTGATAATACTCCATCAACCCCATTTCCCAGGTTAAATGTCCACTGTAGCCCCGCCCACCACCTCAGACTTAGTTTAAGGGGTTCTCCCATGATAATTGTAAAAAAATGAAAATCACACATCATATAGCATCTGTCAATCTTTCTACCAGCCCTGGACCTCACATGGATCCAGAGATCTCCCCATTCATAACTCTGCTAGATTAACATCAATCTGGGAGCTCAAGGGGAGTGTCTTTTCTACTGCAGCTCGGGAGGGGGGGGGACCTTTCTGCTACAGCTCTCTCCCTATCACAGCTCAGGTGGCAGTTGAAGGATGAAAGTGAGCATGTGCGACCATCTCGGGCCTGTTTTACACTTGAGTTTTTAATTTCCGATTTTGAGATCCTGCAGATCTGTTTTCCCGCAACGCCCGGATAAGAGGTGGGTGCGTTGCGGGAAAATGCGTGATTTTTCAGTGCGAGTGCAAAGTGTTTTAATGCGTTTTGCATGTGCGTGGGAAAAATCGGCATGTTTGGTACCCGAACCCGGACTTCATCACTGAAGTCCGGTTTCGGGTTGAGTATTCTGGAGAATTTATTATTTTCCCTTATAACATGGTTATAGGGGAAAATAATAGCATTCTCAATACAGAATGCTTAGTAAAATGTGCATTAAGGGGTTAAAAATAAAAAAAATTAACACCTTATCCACTCGATCGCGTAGTTGCCGATCTCTTCTCTCTTCTTCATGCATTAGCTGTCGGCTAAAGGACCTGTGATGACGTCACTGCACTCATCACATGGTCCAATCACATGGTACATCACCATGGTGATGGACCATGTGATTGCACCATGTGATGTGATGTCACCACAGGTCCTTTAGCCGACAGCTAATGAATGAAGAAGAGAGAAGAGATCGGCAACTACGCGATCGAGTGGATAAGGTGTTAATTTTTTTTATTTTTAACCCCTTAATGCACATTTTACTAAGCATTCTGTATTGAGAATGCTATTATTTTCCCCTATAACCATGTTATAAGGGAAAATAATAAAGATCGGGTCCCGTCTCTTAGGAACCTTGAGGGAAAATCGCACTGGATCCGCACTTGATTGCGGATGCTTGCGATTTTCCCGCAGCCCCATTCACTTCTACGGGACCTGCGTTGCGTGAAGAACGCACAATATAGAGCATGCTGCGATTTTCACGCAACGCAAAAGTGATGCGCAAAAATCACCCCTCATGTGCACAGCCCCATAGAAATGAATAGGTCCGGATTCAGTGCGGGTGCAATGCGTTCACCTCACGCATTGCACCCGCGCGGAAAACTCGCCCGTGTGAAAGGGGCCTTAAATGGATCCGTTTTGATTTTGCACATCTGGATGCATCCGTTCCGTTAGGATGCGGTTGTGTGAAATCAAAACGGAACAAACCGGATCCTTTACTAAATACATTGAGAGTTAATCGATCACTGATCCGTTTTTTTCTGTTTCTATGACAGGACACAAAACTGCAGCTTGCAGCGGTTTTGTGTCTGGTCTCAAATCAGAATGCTGCCGTAACGGGAGACATCCTGATGCATCCTGAACGGATTTCTTACCATTCAGAATGCATGAGGACTAAACGGAAATGTTTGCTTACGGTTCCTCTGCCGGATCTCAATACCAGAAAACAACGTGGGTGTGAAACAGGCCTCAGAAAGACGAACAAACAGCAGGTGGCGCTCTGCAGATACAGTTCACTGACTAACTCAGTGGCTATGCTAAACTTTTAATTACTTGCAATTACAAAATTATTCAGATCCAGGTGCTGTTTGAAAACTGCAGAATATTTTTCATGGGACAATCCCTTTAAAGAAGCTGCGTCCACCACTTCTTGCAGGTTTAATGACCATGAAGGACAACATCTCTCCCTGGTTTAAAGACCCTAAAGCCCCATCCATTACTTATCATATTTAATGGCCACTGAAGCCCGGACCACCAGATCACCCAGGTTTAATGGCCACTGAAGCCCGGACCACCACATCACCCAGGTTTAATGGCCACTGAAGCCCGGACCACCAGATCACCCAGGTTTAATGGCCACTGAAGCCCGGACCACCACATCACCCAGGTTTAATGACCACTGAAGGCCGGACCACCACATCACCCAGGTTTAATGACCACTGAAGCCCGGACCACCACATCACCCAGGTTTATAGGCCACTGAAGCCTGGACCACCACATCACCCAGGTTTAATGGCCACTGAAGCCCGGAACACCACATTACCCAGGTTTAATGGCCACTGAAGCCCGGACCACCACATCACACAGGTTTATAGGCCACTGAAGCCCAGACCACCAGATCACCCAGGTTTAATGGCCACTGAAGCCCAGACCACCACATCACCCAGGTTTAATGGCCACTGAAGCCCTGACCACCACATCACACAGGTTTATAGGCCACTGAAGCCCAGACCACCACATCACCCAGGTTTAATGACCACTGAAGCCCGGACCACCAGATCACCCAGGTTTAATGGCCACTGAAGCCCGGACGACCACATCACCCAGGTTTATATGAAGCCCGGACCACCAGATCACCCAGGTTTAATGGCCACTGAAGCCCGGACGACCACATCACCCAGGTTTATAGGCCACTGAAGCCCGGACCACCACATCACCCAGGTTTATAGGCCACTGAAGCCCGGACCACCACATCACCCAGGTTTATAGGCCACTGAAGCCCGGACCACCACATCGCCCAGGTTTATAGGCCACTGAAGCCCGGACCACCACATCACCCAGGTTTATAGGCCACTGAAGCCCGGACCACCACATCACCCAGGTTTATAGGCCACTGAAGCCCGGACCACCACATCACCCAGGTTTATAGGCCACTGAAGCCCGGACCACCACATCACCCAGGTTTATAGGCCACTAAAGCCCGGACCACCACATCACTCAGGTTTAATGGCCACTGAAGCCCGGACCACCATATTACCCAGGTTTAATGGCCACTGAAGCCCCCCACCCCCCTCTCAGGTAAAATTTACCGAAACTTGAGATGTGGTCGATGCATTTCTCCACGATGCAGGGGACGTCGGAGTCCGTCAGCTGCTGCTCGGACAGAGTGTCGCCAGACGTGCTGCTCGCCTTCTGAATGGCGGCGGCCCAGCCAGTGAAGTCCAACTTCCTCTCCGCCAAGATGTACGTTATCCTGCGGGGAATAAACGTGCAGATAGTGAATGCAGAATCGCAGGAGATAAGCGGCACCTGCTCCAGGCTGTGAACCGCTGACACCTACCTCCCCTTCTCCACCAGGACAAGGATATCTTTATCTTTTGTGGCTGTAAAGACCAAGAATCCAACATTATTAATTACTTTTTACCACCGGGCGCTTCCTGCCAGTAGGAACAGCCCGAGTCTCCGCGTCACAGACAGTTGTTACCCGGACGTACACAGCTCCACGAGCTTCCTCAAGTTGATGACCTCCACCGTCTCATTATCTTCCACGTAGGTGTACAGGTAGGTCTTACAGAGGGAGAACCAGCCCACCCTCGACCGCTCCAGGCTCCGTCCTCCTTTAAACTGCAGCCTCCCGATCCGGTCAAAATCATAACTTAGAAGCTCCTCAGCCTTCAGAGGTAAAAAACACTAAAAGAGAAGAAAAGTCCGAATTTGGCAGTTGCTATTTATGCGATCCCCATAAACGTATCCAGGACTGATGCCGAGCAGTATATTATTACCTTAGTGATGGATTTAACCCATTCTCTGGCCTCCTCCGGGGTGTCTGCTGCAAACAGGTAGAGTCTCTCGGACTTAGTGTAAATCTCAAAGGTGCTCTCATACCTGTGAGGAGGGAGGAAGAAGAAGGTGAGGGTCACAATCCCATGTGTGCAAATTACAAGCGGGGTGACAGTCCTGAGGTTCTCACCCGTGGGTGTCCGGGGGGATGACGGCCACACATACAATCTCATCCATGCGGATCTCGCCATTAGGGGTGGAGCTGTGGTTGTTCTCATAGTAACTGAGGGTCCCGTCATTGAGGACGCACCAGCGGCGGCTAAACTCTGCAAGATGAGTAAGAATTGATTGAGGATACAACGTAACCAGATCAACTCCAATGTAGATACAACGCAACCAAAGCGACCCCAATGTAGATACAACGCAACCAAAGCGACCCCAATGTAGATACAACGCAACCAAAGCGACCCCAATGTAGATACAACGCAACCAAAGTGACCCCAATGTAGATACAACGCAACCAAAGCGACCCCAATGTAGATACAACGCAACCAAAGCGACCCCAATGTAGATACAAAATAACCAGAGCGACCCCAATGTAGCTACAACGCAACCAAAGCGACCCCAATGTAGATACAACGCAACCAAAGCGACCCCAATGTAGATACAACGTAACCAGATCAACTCCAATGTAGATACAACGCAACCAAAGCGACCCCAATGTAGATACAACGCAACCAAAGCGACCCCAATGTAGATACAACGCAACCAAAGCGACCCCAATGTAGATACAACGCAACCAAAGCGACCCTAATGTAGATACAACGTAACCAAAGCGACCCCAATGTAGATACAACGCAACCAAAGCGACCCCAATGTAGATACAACGTAACCAAAGCACTTCCCCCCAGTGTGGGGGAAACTACGGTGTGGGGGGCAGTGTGGGGGAAACTACTGTGTGGCGGGCAGTGTGGGGGAAACTACTGTGTGGCGGGCAGTGTGGGGGAAACTACTGTGTGGTGGGCAGTGTGGGGGAAACTACGGTGTGAGGGGCAGTGTGGGGGAAACTACTGTGTGAGGGGCAGTGTGGGGGAAACTACTGTGTGAGGGGCAATGTGGGGGAAACTACTGTGTGAGGGGCAGTGTGGGGGAAACTACTGTGTGAGGGGCAGTGTGGGGGAAACTAAAGTGTGAGGGGCAGTGTGGGGGACACTACTGTGTGGGGGGCAGTGTGGGAGAAACTACTGTGTGAGGGGCAGTGTGGGGGAAACTACTGTGTGAGGGGCAGTGTGGGGGAAACTAAAGTGTGAGGGGCAGTGTGGGAAACTACTGTGTGAGGGGCAGTGTGGGGAAACTACTGTGTGAGGGGCAATGTGGGGGAAACTACTGTGTGAGGGGCAGTGTGGGGGAAACTACTGTGTGGTGGGCAGTGTGGGGGAAACTACTGTGTGGGGGGCAGTGTGGGAAACTACTGTGTGGGGGCAGTGTGGGAGAAACTACTGTGTGAGGGGCAGTGTGGGAGAAACTACTGTGTGAGGGCAGTGTGGGGAAACTACTGTGTGAGGGGCAGTGTGGGGAAACTACTGTGTGAGGGGCAGTGTGGGGGAAACTACTGTGTGAGGGGCAGTGTGGGGGAAACTACTGTGTGAGGGGCAATGTGGGGGAAACTACTGTGTGAGGGGCAGTGTGGGAGAAACTACTGTGTGAGGGGCAGTGTGGGGGACACTACTGTGTGGGGGGCAGTGTGGGAGAAACTACTGTATGAGGAGCAGTGTGGGAGAAACTACTGTGTGGTGGGCAGTGTGGGGGAAACTAAAGTGTGAGGGGCAGTGTGGGGGAAACTACTGTGTGAGGGGCAGTGTGGGGGAAACTACTGTGTGAGGGGCAGTGTGGGAGAAACTACTGTGTGAGGGGCAGTGTGGGGAAACTACTGTGTGAGGGGCAGTGTGGGGGAAACTACTGTGTGAGGGGCAGTGTGGGGGAAACTACTGTGTGGGGGCAGTGTGGGGAAACTACTGTGTGGGGGGCAGTGTGGGGAAACTACTGTGTGAGGGGCAGTGTGGGGAAACTACTGTGTGGGGGCAGTGTGGGGAAACTACTGTGTGAGGGGCAGTGTGGGGAAACTACTGTGTGGTGGGCAGTGTGGGGAAACTACTGTGTGAGGGCAGTGTGGGGAAACTACTGTGTGAGGGGCAGTGTGGGGAAACTACGGTGTGAGGGGCAGTGTGGGGAAACTACGGTGTGAGGGGCAGTGTGGGGAAACTACGGTGTGAGGGGCAGTGTGGGAAACTACTGTGTGGTGGGCAGTGTGGGGAAACTACTGTGTGAGGGGCAGTGTGGGAGAAGCTACTGTGTGAGGGGCAGTGTGGGGAAACTACTGTGTGAGGGGCAGTGTGGGAGAAACTACTGTGTGAGGGGCAGTGTGGGGGAAACTACTGTGTGAGGGGCAGTGTGGGGAAACTACTGTGTGAGGGGCAGTGTGGGGGAAACTACTGTGTGGGGGCAGTGTGGGGAAACTACTGTGTGGGGGCAGTGTGGGGAAACTACTGTGTGAGGGGCAGTGTGGGAAACTACTGTGTGGGGGCAGTGTGGGAAACTACTGTGTGGGGGCAGTGTGGGAGAAACTACTGTGTGGGGGGCAGTGTGGGGAAACTAAAGTGTGAGGGGCAGTGTGGAGAAACTACTGTGTGAGGGAAACTACTGTGTGGGGGCAGTGTGGGAGAAACTACTGTGTGAGGGGCAGTGTGGGGAAACTACTGTGTGAGGGGCAGTGTGGGGAAACTACTGTGTGGGGGCAGTGTGGGGAAACTACTGTGTGGGGGCAGTGTGGGGAAACCACTGTGTAGTGGGCAGTGTGGGGAAACTACTGTGTGGGGGCAGTGTGGGGAAACTACTGTGTGGCGGGCAGTGTGGGGAAACTACTGTGTGGGGGGCAGTGTGGGGAAACTACTGTGTGAGGGCAGTGTGGGAGAAACTACTGTGTGAGGGGCAGTGTGGGGAAACTACTGTGTGAGGGGCAGTGTGGGGAAACTACGGTGTGGGGGCAGTGTGGGGAAACTACTGTGTGGGGGCAGTGTGGGAAACTACTGTGTGGCGGGCAGTGTGGGGGAAACTACTGTGTGGCGGGCAGTGTGGGGGAAACTACTGTGTGAGGGGCAGTGTGGAGAAACTACGGTGTGGGGGCAGTGTGGGGGAAACTACTGTGTGGCGGGCAGTGTGGGGAAACTACTGTGTGGCGGGCAGTGTGGGAAACTACTGTGTGGTGGGCAGTGTGGGGAAACTACGGTGTGGTGGGCAGTGTGGGGAAACTACTGTGTGGTGGGCAGTGTGGGGGAAACTACTGTGTGAGGGGCAGTGTGGGGGAAACTACTGTGTGAGGGGCAGTGTGGAAGAAACTACTGTGTGGTGGGCAGTGTGGGGGAAACTACTGTGTGGTGGGCAGTGTGGGGGAAACTACTGTGTGGTGGGCAGTGTGGGGGAAACTACTGTGTGAGGGGCAGTGTGGGGGAAACCACGGTGTGGGGGCAGTGTGGATGAAACTACGGTGTGGGGGCAGTGTGGGGAAACTACTGTGTGAGGGGCAGTGTGGGGAAACTATGGTGTGGGGGCAGTGTGGGAAACTACTGTGTGGCGGGCAGTGTGGGGAAACTACTGTGTGGTGGGCAGTGTGGGGAAACTACTGTGTGAGGGGCAGTGTGGGGAAACCACGGTGTGAGGGGCAGTGTGGGGAAACTACTGTGTGAGGGCAGTGTGGGGAAACTACTGTGTGAGGGGCAGTGTGGGGAAACTACTGTGTGAGGGGCAGTGTGGGGAAACTACTGTGTGAGGGGCAGTGTGGGGAAACTACTGTATGAGGGGCAGTGTGGGGAAACTACGGTGTGAGGGCAGTGTGGGGAAACTACTGTGTGAGGGGCAGTGTGGGGAAACTACTGTGTGAGGGGCAGTGTGGGGAAACTACTGTGTGAGGGGCAGTGTGGGGAAACTACTGTGTGGGGGGCAGTGTGGGGAAACTACTGTGTGGGGGGCAGTGTGGGGAAACTACTGTGTAGTGGGCAGTGTGGGGAAACTACTGTGTGGGGGGCAGTGTGGGGAAACTACTGTGTGGCGGGCAGTGTGGGGAAACTACTGTGTGGGGGGCAGTGTGGGGAAACTACTGTGTGAGGGGCAGTGTGGGAGAAACTACTGTGTGAGGGCAGTGTGGGGAAACTACTGTGTGAGGGGCAGTGTGGGGAAACTACGGTGTGGGGGCAGTGTGGGGAAACTACTGTGTGGGGGCAGTGTGGGGAAACTACTGTGTGGCGGGCAGTGTGGGGAAACTACTGTGTGGCGGGCAGTGTGGGGAAACTACTGTGTGAGGGGCAGTGTGGAGAAACTACGGTGTGGGGGCAGTGTGGGGAAACTACTGTGTGGCGGGCAGTGTGGGGAAACTACTGTGTGGCGGGCAGTGTGGGGAAACTACTGTGTGGTGGGCAGTGTGGGGAAACTACGGTGTGGTGGGCAGTGTGGGGAAACTACTGTGTGAGGGGCAGTGTGGGGAAACTACTGTGTGAGGGGCAGTGTGGAAGAAACTACTGTGTGGTGGGCAGTGTGGGGAAACTACTGTGTGGTGGGCAGTGTGGGGAAACTACTGTGTGGTGGGCAGTGTGGGGAAACTACTGTGTGAGGGGCAGTGTGGGGAAACTACGGTGTGGGGGCAGTGTGGATGAAACTACGGTGTGGGGGCAGTGTGGGGAAACTACTGTGTGAGGGGCAGTGTGGGGAAACTATGGTGTGGGGGGCAGTGTGGGGAAACTACTGTGTGGCGGGCAGTGTGGGGAAACTACTGTGTGGTGGGCAGTGTGGGGAAACTACTGTGTGAGGGGCAGTGTGGGGAAACTACGGTGTGAGGGGCAGTGTGGGAAACTACTGTGTGAGGGGCAGTGTGGGGAAACTACTGTGTGAGGGGCAGTGTGGGGAAACTACTGTGTGAGGGGCAGTGTGGGGAAACTACTGTGTGAGGGGCAGTGTGGGGAAACTACTGTATGAGGGGCAGTGTGGGGAAACTACAGTGTGAGGGGCAGTGTGGGGAAACTACTGTGTGAGGGGCAGTGTGGGGAAACTACTGTGTGAGGGGCAGTGTGGGGAAAACTACTGTGTGAGGGGCAGTGTGGGGAAACTACTGTGTGGCGGGCAGTGTGGGAAACTACTGTGTGAGGGGCAGTGTGGAGAAACTACTGTGTGGGGGCAGTGTGGGGAAACTACTGTGTGAGGGGCAGTGTGGGGAAACTACTGTGTGGCGGGCAGTGTGGGGAAACTACTGTGTGAGGGGCAGTGTGGGGAAACTACTGTGTGGCGGGCAGTGTGGGGAAACTACTGTGTAGTGGGCAGTGTGGGGAAACTACTGTGTGAGGGGCAGTGTGGGGAAACTACTGTGTGGAGGGCAGTGTGGGAAACTACTGTGTGGCGGGCAGTGTGGGGAAACTACTGTGAGGCGGGCAGTGTGGGGAAACTACTGTGTGAGGGCAGTGTGGAGAAACTACGGTGTGGGGGCAGTGTGGGGAAACTACTGTGTGGCGGGCAGTGTGGGGAAACTACTGTGTGGCGGGCAGTGTGGGGAAACTACTGTGTGAGGGGCAGTGTGGGGAAACTACGGTGTGGTGGGCAGTGTGGGGAAACTACGGTGTGAGGGGCAGTGTGGGGAAACTAAAGTGTGAGGGGCAGTGTGGGGAAACTACTGTGTGAGGGGCAGTGTGGGGAAACTACTGTGTGAGGGCAGTGTGGAAGAAACTACTGTGTGGTGGGCAGTGTGGGGAAACTACTGTGTGGTGGGCAGTGTGGGGAAACTACTGTGTGGTGGGCAGTGTGGGGAAACTACTGTGTGAGGGGCAGTGTGGGGAAACTACGGTGTGGGGGCAGTGTGGGGAAACTACTGTGTGAGGGGCAGTGTGGGGAAACTATGGTGAGGTGGGCAGTGTGGGGAAACTACTGTGTGGCGGGCAGTGTGGGGAAACTACTGTGTGAGGGCAGTGTGGGGAAACTACTGTGTGAGGGGCAGTGTGGGGAAACTACTGTGTGGCGGGCAGTGTGGGAAACTACTGTGTGAGGGGCAGTGTGGGGAAACTACTGTGTGGCGGGCAGTGTGGGGAAACTACTGTGTGAGGGGCAGTGTGGGGAAACTACTGTGTGGCGGGCAGTGTGGGGAAACTACTGTGTAGTGGGCAGTGTGGGGAAACTACTGTGTGGCGGGCAGTGTGGGGAAACTACTGTGTGGCGGGCAGTGTGGGGAAACTACTGTGTGGCGGGCAGTGTGGGGAAACTACTGTGTGGCGGGCAGTGTGGGGAAACTACTGTGTGAGGGCAGTGTGGAGAAACTACGGTGTGGGGGGCAGTGTGGGGAAACTACTGTGTGGCGGGCAGTGTGGGGAAACTACTGTGTGGCGGCCAGTGTGGGGAAACCACTGTGTGAGGGGCAGTGTGGGGAAACCACGGTGTGGTGGGCAGTGTGGGGAAACTACTGTGTGAGGGGCAGTGTGGGGAAACTACTGTGTGAGGTGCAGTGTGGAAGAAACTACTGTGTGGTGGGCAGTGTGGGGAAACTACTGTGTGGTGGGCAGTGTGGGAAACTACTGTGTGGTGGGCAGTGTGGGGAAACTACTGTGTGAGGGGCAGTGTGGGGAAACCACGGTGTGGGGGCAGTGTGGGGAAACTACTGTGTGAGGGGCAGTGTGGGGAAACTACTGTGTGAGGGGCAGTGTGGGGAAACTACTGTGTGAGGGGCAGTGTGGGGAAACTACTGTGTGAGGGGCAGTGTGGGAAACTACTGTATGAGGGGCAGTGTGGGGAAACTACGGTGTGAGGGGCAGTGTGGGGAAACTACTGTGTGAGGGGCAGTGTGGGGGAAACTACTGTGTGAGGGGCAGTGTGGGGAAAACTACTGTGTGAGGGGCAGTGTGGGGGAAACTACTGTGTGGCGGGCAGTGTGGGGGAAACTACTGTGTGAGGGGCAGTGTGGAGAAACTACTGTGTGGGGGCAGTGTGGGGAAACTACTGTGTGAGGGGCAGTGTGGGGGAAACTACTGTGTGAGGGGCAGTGTGGGGAAACTACTGTGTGAGGGGCAGTGTGGGGGAAACTACTGTGTGAGGGGCAGTGTGGGGGAAACCACGGTGTGGGGGGACATGTGGGGGCAAATTATTATGGGGGGCAAATTACTATATGGGGCAGTGTGGGGGAAACTACAGTGTGGGGGAGATTACTATATGGGGGCAGCATGGGGGGCGTTGCTATTGGGGAAGCACTGTAGGGGCAATTCTATTATTTTTGGGGACACTATACAGGGATCACTGCCTGAAGCACAATGTAGGGTGTTATTAGTGTACAGGGGGTGGAGGCAGGTTGGGGGTGGGGGGCGTCGATGGGGAGGGGGCCTCATGGATTGTGTGTATGCCACTGAGTGTAACCACAATGTAACCAGCACAACCCAATGTAGATACAATGTAACCAGTGTAACCACAATGTAGATACAATGTAACCAGTGTAACCACAATGTAATCGGCACAACCGGAATGTAGCGTCTAATAGAAGGAGTCCAATAGTTTGGCATCAAAGGGACGTGGCAGGTGCCAGATATTCCTGATGACTGGATATATGTGACGATGTCATCTCATGGACTTCCCTGCATATAGGACACCGTGTCATACAATGGTGTCCAAACCCTCCCATCACATAACGCACTCACCTTCCTTGGCCTTCCTGTCCGCGACCAGTCTGGTCATAGACGAGGTCTTGTAGAGGTAGCCGTTGTGTGTGATGGAGTGATGCATGACGTAGTATTGCTTCTCCAGATTAGTCCCCAGGTCCAAACGGGGAATCTCTGACCAGAACAGAAGGACATGACGCGGTCAATGATGAGGATGATGATCATTTACATTGCAGCAATACCAGCAGTGTCCACATGATGGCAGTAAGTGTCCGCCATATAAAAAGCACAACACAGAGTATGAAGTAATACAGGCGGATACAACACGAAAAACGCACAGCAGAAGAAAATGCATTAACCTAATACGGTTTACGTGTTGGACATAAATTTGTGATCCAATAATATTCTGTCTGCTGGAGCATCGCCCCAGCCGAGTTATGTAGCGGAAGAGGGATACAGTAACTACCACTCCCATCATCAATTAATCCCTCAACATTAAAGGATTGTGTGTATAGATGTACATATTAGACTAATTAAAATCATAGACAACCCTGCAAAACGAGAGAGAAAAGTACCTCTGGATGTAAACAGTAATGATCTTTTTCACTGACAGCAAGCAGAGACATTGAAAATGGTGATAAATGCAACACAAGTCTAACAGAAAGCAGCAGGACTTCTTATGACACAAGGCCTTATTTCTAGAAGACTGGATGCTGCTATATCACCACGAGCCACTAGATGTCAGCACCAGACCACAGCGCCGGTAGCCGCACAATGGTCACATTGTCACCGCGGTCACACGGTCTGGCGGGTGACGCAGCCACTTTCTGCTGTAACTTTTAATTATTTCTCTTTGGGCCGGGTTCCAGGGAGAAGCTTTCACCTGCACCTCGGTCACACGGCTCCTGCAGACACCTCCCGGCTATCCGGGGGTCAGCGAAGGCCGTGAACCAATCTCTGCCATGGCTGTGCCCATATGGGTCGTTGCCAAGCTTTCGGCATTTTGTTTGTTACACCCTCCCCGCCTGCATCAGTGTTGACTACAGATCTGGTATTGTATTCGTGAACCAGGAAGCTCAGGATGCAGAGCAGGGAATTCTGGGAGGAAACGGGAAAAATGACCATCACAGAAATCCCCCTGCTCACTGTGAACCGGAAGAGCATACAATCTAAAAACAGTGGAAATTGACCCAGGCGATAACAGGCAGCCCCGGCGATGGCGCCTGCATGGTGAATCACTAGTTATGCAGTTAAGGCCTCATGCACACGGCCGTTGTTTTGGTCTGCGTCCGAGCCTCATATTTTGCAGCTCGGGCGCGGACCCATTCACTTCAATGGGGCCGCAAAAGATGCGGACAGCACTCCGTGTGCTGTCCGCGTCCTTTGCTCTGTTCTGTGCCCCCGCAAAAAAAAATAGAGCATGTTTGACCTATGTCTTAGGCCTTATTCACACGTCCGTAGTGTTTATGGATCCGCAAATTGTGGATCCATAAACACACCCGGCCAGCAGCCCCATAGAAATGTCTATTCTTGTCCGCAATTGCGGGCAAGAATAGGACATGCTCTACTTTTTCGCGGAGCTGCGGCCGTAAGATCGGCGGCGCGCTCCGCAAAAACTGATGCGGAGAGCACAGTGTGTGCTTTCCGCATCGTTCCGTGCCCCATTCACAGTCAGTGGGTCCGCATGTATTCCGCAGAATTGTGGAATACATGCGGACGACATTGCGGACGTGTGAATAGGGCCTTATACTCCAGTCACATCCAGAGCTGCAAGACCTTACGAACCCTGGCTAAGCCCTGTTGGTTGAAAGTCTTATGACACCGTCAGAGTTCGGTCAGTGATTTCCATCAGTGATTGTGAGCCAAAACCAGGTGCGGCTCTAAACACAGAACAGGGGCAGATCTTTTCCACTGATGGAAATCACTGACCAAACACTGACGTGCGAACAAAGCTTCAGGAGATGTAGTGTTCATGCCAGCATTAAAAAGCTACATCTCCCAGGATGCAATGCATCGGATCTGCTACCAGACGTGTGGCTCCTGCGGCTCTCGCCTGCCCCCCCCCCGCTCATTACTGCAGAGATTTACAATAAAGGTTCCTCATTTCCTGGATTCCCGCAGCTCCGGTGACAACAGCGGCACCAGCGAGTAAATAAACACATGACCGGTCACCGACTCAAAGGGAGTCTCCAGTTTTATGTAAACTAAGCGGAATCCCTGAAGAAATGACAAGTTCTACCACTTTACAATAGACTCTGTCCTTCATGGTTTTCAGGAAGATTTCTGCTTGCTTTCAGTGAATAGGAACATCCTGCTCTCAGCTCAGAAGTAGATACAATTGTATCCAGTGTAGACTGTGATATAAGCATCCGGAACTCCAGACTGATACATTGTGACAAACAAGCAGAGAGATCTGTACAACCACTGCTGGGTGCAAGTGTAACAAACCCTCAGCTGAGAGCAGGACTAGATATGAACAGGTACCGGAGAGAATGCAAACTGTGAAGAATTGAAACAGAAAATTGCTGAACTTCTAATTTCTGCAGAGATTATGATTTAATAATATAAAAATAAATTATATAATCCTCTCCTGTGCGATACTGTCTGCTGAGCTGTGTATCTAATCCTATCAGTGTGATACTGCCTGCTGAGGTGTGTATCTAATCCTATCAGTGTGATACTGCCTGCTGAGGTGTGTATCTAATCCTATCCTGTGTGATACTGTCTGCTGAGCTGTGTATCTAATCCTATCAGTGTGATACTGCCTGCTGAGGTGTGTATCTAATCCTATCAGTGTGATACTGCCTGCTGAGGTGTGTATCTAATCCTATCCTGTGTGATACTGTCTGCTGAGCTGTGTATCTAATCCTATCAGTGTGATACTGCATGCTGAGGTGTGTATCTAATCCTATCCTGTGTGATACTGTCTGCTGAGCTTTGTATCTAATCCTACCCTGTGTGATACTGTCTGCTGAGCTGTGTATCTAATCCTATCCTGTGTGATACTGCCTGCTGAGCTGTGTATCTAATCCTATCCTGTGTGATACCATCTGCTGAGCTGTGTATCTAATCCTATCCTGTGTGATACTGTCTGCTGAGCTGTGTATCTAATCCTATCCTGTGTGATACTGTCTGCTGAGCTGTGTATCTAATCCTATCCTGTGTAATACTGTCTGCTGAGCTGTGTATCTAATCCTCTCCTGTGTGATACTGTCTGCTGAGCTGTGTATCTAATCCTATGCTGTGTGATACTGCCTGCTGAGCTGTGTATCTAATCCTATCCTGTGTGATACTGTCTGCTGAGCTGTGTATCTAATCCTGTCCTGTGTGATACTGTCTGCTGAGCTGTGTATCTAATCCTATCAGTGTGATACGGTCCGCTGAGCTGTGTATCTAATCATATCCTGTGTGATACTGTTCGCTGAGCTGTGTATCTAATCCTCTCCTGTGTGATACTGCCTGCTGAGCTGTGTATCTAATCCTCTCCTGTGTGATACTGTCTGCTGAGCTGTGTATCTAATCCTCTCCTGTGTGATACTGCCTGCAGAGCTGTGTATCTAATCCTGTCCTGTGTGATACTGTCTGCTGAGCTCTGTATCTAATCCTATCCTGTGTGATACAGTCTGCTGAGTTGTGTATCTAATCCTATCAGTGTGATACGGTCTGCTGAGCTGTGTATCTAATCATATCCTGTGTGATACTGTCTGCTGAGCTGTGTATCTAATCCTATCCTGTGTTATACGGTCTGCTGAGCTGTGTATCTAATCCTATCCTGTGTGATACGGTCTGCTGAGCTGTGTATCTAATCCTATCCTGTGTGATACTGTCCGCTGAGCTGTGTATCTAATCCTCTCCTGTGTGATACTGTCTGCTGAGCTGTGTATCTAATCCTCTCCTGTGTGATACTGTCTGCTGAGCTGTGTATCTAATCATATCCTGTGTGATACTGTCTGCTGAGCTGTGTATCTAATCCTTTCCTGTGTGATGCTGTCTGCTAAACTGTGTATCTAATCATATCCTGTGTGATACCATCTGCTGAGCTGTGAATCTAATCCTATCCTGTGTGATACTGTCTGCTGAGCTATGTATCTAATCCTATCCTGTGTGATACTGTCTGCTGAGCTGTGTATCTAATCCTTTCCTGTATGATGCTGTCTGCAGAGCAGTGTATCTTATCCTATCCTGTGCGATACTGTCTGCTGAGCGTTGTATCTAATCCTATCCTGTGTGATACTGTCTGCTGAGCTGTGTATCTAATCCTATCCTGTGTGATACTGTCTGCTGAGCTGTGTATCTAATCCTGTCCTGTGTGATACTGTCTGCTGAGCTCTGTATCTAATCCTATCCTGTGTGATACAGTCTGCTGAGTTGTGTATCTAATCCTATCAGCATGATACGGTCTGCTGAGCTGTGTATCTAATCATATCCTGTGTGATACTGTCTGCTGAGCTGTGTATCTAATCCTATCCTGTGTGATACTGTCCGCTGAGCTGTGTATCTAATCCTCTCCTGTGTGATACTGTCTGCTGAGCTGTGTATCTAATCATATCCTGTGTGATACTGTCTGCTGAGCTGTGTATCTAATCCTTTCCTGTGTGATGCTGTCTGCTGAGCTGTGTATCTAATCATATCCTGTGTGATACCATCTGCTGAGCTGTGTATCTAATCCTATCCTGTGTGATACTGTCTGCTGAGCTGTGTATCTAATCATATCCTGTGTGATACCATCTGCTGAGCGGTGTATCTAATCCTATCCTGTGTGATACTGTCTGCTGAGCTGTGTATCTAATCCTATCCTGTGTGATACCGTCTGCTGAGCTGTGAATCTAATCCTATACTGTGTGATACTGTCTGCTGAGCTGTGTATCTAATACTATCCTGTGTGATACTGTCTGCTGAGCTGTGTATCTAATCCTATCATGTGTAATCCTGTCTGCTGAGCTGTGAATCTAATCCTATACTGTGTGATAATGTCTGCTGAGCTGTTTATCTAATCCCATCATGTGTGATACTGTCTGCTGAGCTGTTTATCTAATCCCATCATGTGTGATACTGTCTGCGGAGCTGTGTATCTAATCCTATCCTGCCTGATACTGCCTGCAGAGCAGTGTATCTTATCCTATCCTGTGCGATACTGTCTGCTGAGCGGTGTATCTAATCCTTTCCTGTGTGATGATGTCTGCTGAGCTGTGTATCTAATCCTATCCTGTGTGATACTGTCTGCTAAACTATGTATCTAATCCTATCCTGTGTGATACTGTCTGCTGAGCAGCTGTATCTAATCCTATCCTGTGTGATACTGTCTGCTGAGCTGCGTATCTAATCCTATCCTGTGTGATACTGTCTGAAGAGCTGTGTATCTAATCCTATCATGTGTGATATTGTCTGCTGAGCTCTGTATCTAATCATATACTGTGTGATACAGTCTGCTGAGCTGTGTATCTAATCCTATCCTGTGTGATACTGTCCGCTGATCTGTGTATCTAATCCTCCCCTGTGTGATACTGTCTGCTGAGCTGTGTATCTAATCCTCTCCTGTGTGATACAGTCTGCTGAGCTGTGTATCTAGTCCTCTCCTGTGTGATACTGTCTGCTGAGCTGTGTATCTAATCCTATCCTGTGTGATACTCTCTGCTGAGCTGTGTATCTAATCCTCTCCTGTGTGATACTGTCTGCTGAGCTGTGTATCTAATCCTCTCCTGTGTGATACTGTCTGCTGAGCTCTGTATCTAATCCTATCCTGTGTGATACAGTCTGCTGAGCTGTGTATCTAATCCTATCCTGTGTGATGCTGTCTCTGAGCTGTGTATCTAATCCTATCCTGTGTGATACTGTCTGCTGAGCTGTGTATCTAATCCTTTCACGTGTGATGCTGTCTGCTGAGCTGTGTATCTAATCCTATCCTGTGTGATACCATCTGCTGAGCTGTGTATCTAATCCTATCCTGTGTGATACTGTCTGCTGAGCTGTGTATCTAATGCTATGTGATACTGTCTGCACAGCAGTGTATCTTATCCTATCCTGTGTGATACTGTCTGCTGAGCTGTGTAACTAAACCTATCCTGTGTGATACTTCCTGCTGAACTATGTATCTAATCCTATCCTGTGTGATACTGTCTGCTGAGCAGCTGTATCTAATCCTATCCTGTGTGATACTGTCTGAAGAGCTGTGTATCTAATCCTATCATGTGTGATATTGTCTGCTGAGCTGTGTATCTAATCCTATCCTGTGTGATACTCTCTGCTGAGCTGTGTATCTAGTCCTCTCCTGTGTGATACTGTCTGCTGAGCTGTGTATCTAATCCTATCCTGTGTGATACTCTCTGCTGAGCTGTGTATCGAATCCTATCCTGTGTGATACCCTCTGCTGAGCTGTGTATCTAATCCTATACTGTGTGATACTGTCTGCTGAGCTGTGAATCCAATCCTATCCTGTGTGATACTGCCTGCTGAGCTAAGTATCTAATCCTATCCTGTTTGATACTCTCTGTTGAGCTGTGTATCTAATCCTCTCCTGTGTGACACTGTCTGCTGAGATGGTTATCTAATCCTATCATGTGTGAAACCATCTGCTGAGCTGTGTATCTAATCCTATCCTGTGTTATACTGTCTGCTGAGCAGTGTATCTAATCCTTTCCTGTGTGATGCTGTCTGCTGAACTATGTATCTAATCCTATCCTGTGTGATACTGTCTGCTGAGCAGCTGTATCTAATCCTATCCTGTGTGATACTGTCTGCTGAGCTGTGTATCTAATCCTATCATGTGTGATACTGTCTGCTGAGCTGTGTATCTAATCCTATCATGTGTGATACTGTCTGCTGAGCTGTGTATCTAATCCTATCCTGTGTGATACTGTCTGCTGAGCTGTGTATCTAATCCTAGTGAAAACATGCACCACTAGGGTGAGCTCAGGAGATTACTGCATACAGATATATACAGCCACCACTAGAGGGAGCTCAGGAGATTACTGCATACAGATATATACAGCCACCACTAGAGGAAGCTCAGGATATTACTACATACAGATATATACAGCCACCACTAGAGGGAGCTCCGGAGATTACTGCATACAGGTATATACAGCCACCACTAGAAGGAGCTATGGGGATTACTACATACAGATATATACAGCCACCACTAGAGGGAGCTCAGGATATTACTACATACAGATATATACAGTCACCACTAGAGGGAGCTCAGGAGATTACTGCATACAGATATATACAGTCACCACTAGAGGGAGCTCAGGAGATTACTGCATACAGATATATACAGCCACCACTAGAGGGAGCTCAGGAGATTACTACATACAGATATATACAGCCACCACTAGAGGGAGCTCAGGAGATTACTACATACAGATATATACAGCCACCACTAGAGGGAGCTCAGGAGATTACTATATACAGATATATACAGACACCACTAGAGGAAGCTCAGGAGATTACTGCATACAGATATATACAGCCACCACTAGAGGGAGCTCAGGAGATTACTACATATAGATATATACAGCCACCACTAGAGGGAGCTCAGGAGCTTACTACATACAGATATATACAGCCACCACTAGAAGGAGCTCAGGAAATTACCACATACAGATATATACAGCCACCACTAGAGGGAGCTCAGGAGCTTAATACATACTAACTATACAGCTACCACTAGAGGGAGCTCAGGAGATTAATGCATACAGATATATACAGCCACCACTAGAGGGAGCTCAGGAGATTACTACATACAGATATATACAGCCACCACTAGAGGGAGCTCAGGAGATTACTGTATACAGATATATACAGCCACTACTAGAGGGAGCTCAGGAGATTACTACATACAGATATATACAGCCACCACTAGAGGGAGCTTAGGAGATTACTGCATACAGATATATACAGCCACCACTAGAGGGAGCTCAGGAGATTACTACATACAGATATATACAGCCACCACTAGAGGGAGCTCAGGAGATTACTACATACAGATATATACAGTCATCACTAGAGGGAGCTCAGGAGATTAGTGCATACTGATATATACAGCCACCACTAGATGGAGCTCAGGAGATTACTGTATACAGATATATACAGCCACCACTAGAGGGAGTTCAGGAGATTACTAAATACAGATATATACAGCCACCACTAGAGGGAGTTTAGGAGATTACTATATACAGATATATACAGCCAACACTAGAGGGAGCTCAGGAGATTACTACATACAGATATATACAGCCACCACTAGAGGGAGCTCAGGAGATTACTACATACAGATATATACAGCCACCACTAGAGGGAGCTCAGGAGATTACTGTATACAGATATATACAGCCACCACCAGAGGGAGCTCAGGAGATTACTACATACAGATATATACAGCCACCACTAAAGGGAGCTCAGGAGATTACTACATACATATATATATAGCCACCACTAGAGAGACCTCAGGAGATTACTACATACAGATATATACAGCCACCACGAGAGGGAGCTCAGGAGCTTACTGCATACAGATATATACAGCCACCACTAGATGGAGCACAGGAGATTACTACATACAGATATATACAGCCACCACTAGAGGAAGCTCAGGAGATTACTACATACAGATATATACAGCCACCACTAGAGGGAGCTCAGGAGATTACTACATACAGATATATACAGCCACCACTAGATGGAGCTCAGGAGATTACTACATACAGATATATACAGACACCACTAGAGGGAGCTCAGGAGATTACTGCATACAGATATATACAGCCACCACTAGAGGGAGCTCAGGGGATTACTGCATACAGATATATACAGCCACCACTAGAGGGAGCTCATGAGATTACTACATACAGATATATACAGCCACCACTAGAGGGAGCACAGGAGATTACTAAATACAGATATATACAGCCACCACTAGAGGAGCTCAGGAGATTACTGCATACAGATATATACAGCCACCACTAGAGGGAGCTCAGGAGATTACGGCAAACAGATATATACAGCCACCACTAGAGGGAGCTCAGGAGATTACTACATACAGATATATACAGCCACCACTAGAGGGAGCTCAGGAGATTACTACATACAGATATATACAGTCATCACTAGAGGGAGCTCAGGAGATTAGTGCATACTGATATATACAGCCACCACTAGATGGAGCTCAGGAGATTACTGTATACAGATATATACAGCCACCACTAGAGGGAGTTCAGGAGATTACTAAATACAGATATATACAGCCACCACTAGAGGGAGTTTAGGAGATTACTATATACAGATATATACAGCCACCACTAGAGGGAGCTCAGGAGATTACTACATACAGATATATACAGCCACCACTAGAGGGAGCTCAGGAGATTACTACATACAGATATATACAGCCACCACTAGAGGGAGCTCAGGAGATTACTGTATACAGATATATACAGCCACCACCAGAGGGAGCTCAGGAGATTACTACATACAGATATATACAGCCACCACTAGAGGGAGCTCAGGAGATTACTACATACATATATATATAGCCACCACTAGAGAGACCTCAGGAGATTACTACATACAGATATATACAGCCACCACGAGAGGGAGCTCAGGAGCTTACTGCATACAGATATATACAGCCACCACTAGATGGAGCACAGGAGATTACTACATACAGATATATACAGCCACCACTAGATGGAGCTCAGGAGATTACTACATACAGATATATACAGACACCACTAGAGGGAGCTCAGGAGATTACTGCATACAGATATATACAGCCACCACTAGAGGGAGCTCAGGGGATTACTGCATACAGATATATACAGCCACCACTAGAGGGAGCTCATGAGATTACTACATACAGATATATACAGCCACCACTAGAGGGAGCACAGGAGATTACTAAATACAGATATATACAGCCACCACTAGAGGAGCTCAGGAGATTACTGCATACAGATATATACAGCCACCACTAGAGGGAGCTCAGGAGATTACGGCAAACAGATATATACAGCCACCACTAGAGGGAGCTCAGGAGATTACTACATACAGATATATACAGTCATCACTAGAGGGAGCTCAGGAGATTAGTGCATACTGATATATACAGCCACCACTAGATGGAGCTCAGGAGATTACTGTATACAGATATATACAGCCACCACTAGAGGGAGTTCAGGAGATTACTAAATACAGATATATACAGCCACCACTAGAGGGAGTTTAGGAGATTACTATATACAGATATATACAGCCACCACTAGAGGGAGCTCAGGAGATTACTACATACAGATATATACAGCCACCACTAGAGGGAGCTCAGGAGATTACTACATACAGATATATACAGCCACCACTAGAGGGAGCTCAGGAGATTACTGTATACAGATATATACAGCCACCACCAGAGGGAGCTCAGGAGATTACTACATACAGATATATACAGCCACCACTAGAGGGAGCTCAGGAGATTACTACATACATATATATATAGCCACCACTAGAGAGACCTCAGGAGATTACTACATACAGATATATACAGCCACCACGAGAGGGAGCTCAGGAGCTTACTGCATACAGATATATACAGCCACCACTAGATGGAGCACAGGAGATTACTACATACAGATATATACAGCCACCACTAGAGGAAGCTCAGGAGATTACTACATACAGATATATACAGCCACCACTAGAGGGAGCTCAGGAGATTACTACATACAGATATATACAGCCACCACTAGATGGAGCTCAGGAGATTACTACATACAGATATATACAGACACCACTAGAGGGAGCTCAGGAGATTACTGCATACAGATATATACAGCCACCACTAGAGGGAGCTCAGAGGATTACTGCATACAGATATATACAGCCACCACTAGAGGGAGCTCATGAGATTACTACATACAGATATATACAGCCACCACTAGAGGGAGCACAGGAGATTACTAAATACAGATATATACAGCCACCACTAGAGGAGCTCAGGAGATTACTGCATACAGATATATACAGCCACCACTAGAGGGAGCTCAGGAGATTACGGCAAACAGATATATACAGCCACCACTAGAGGGAGCTCAGGAGATTACTACATACAGATATATACAGCCACCACTAGAGGGAGCTCAGGAGATTACTACATACAGAAATATACAGCCACCACGAGAGGGAGCTCAGGAGCTTACTACATACAGATATATACAGCCACCACTAGAGGGAGCTCAGGGGATTATTACATACAGATATACACAGTCACCACTAGAGGGAGCTCAGGAGATTACTACATACAGATATATACAGCCACCACTAGAGGGAGCTCTGGAGATTACTACATACAGATATATACAGCCACCTCTAGAGGGAGCTCAGGAGATTACTGCACACAGATATATACAGTCACCACTAGAGGGGGCTCAGAAGATTACTTCATACCGATATATACAGCCACCACTAGAGGGAGCTCAGGAGATTACTACATACAGATATATACAACCACCACTAGTGGGAGCTCAGGAGATTACTACATACAGATATATACAGCCACCACTAGAGGGATCCCAGGAGATTACTAAATACAGATATATACAGCCACCACTAGAGGGAGCTCAGGAGATTACTACGTACAGATATATACAACCACCACTAGAGGGAGCTCAGGAGATTACTACATACAGATATATACAGCCACCACTAGAGGAAGCTGAGGAGATTACTGCATACAGATATATACAGCCACCACTAGAGGGAGCTCAGGAGATTACTGCATACAGATATATACAGACACCACTAGAGGGAGCTCAGGAGATTATTACATACAGATATATACAGCCACCACTAGAGGGATCCCAGGAGATTACTAAATACAGATATATACAGTCACCACTAGAGGGAGCTCAGGAGATTACTACATACAGATATATACAGCCACCACTAGAGGGAGCTCAGGAGATTACTACATACAGATATATACAGCCACCACTAGAGGGAGCTCAGGAGATTACTACATACAGATATATACAGCCACCACTAGAAGAAGCTCAGGAGATTACTGCATACAGATATATACAGCCACCACTAGAGGGAGCTCAGGAGATTGCTGTATACAGATATATACAGCCACCACTAGAGGGATCTCAGAAGATTACTACATACAGATATATACAGCCACCACTAGAGGGAGCTCAGGAGATTACTACATACAGATATATACAGCCACCACTAGAGGGAGCTCAGGAGATTACTACATACAGATATATACAGCCACCACTAGGGGGAGCTCAGGAGATTACTACATACAGATATATACAGCCACCACTAGAGGGAGCTCAGGAGATTACTACATACAGATATATACAGCCACCACTAGGGGGAGCTCAGGAGATTACTGCATACAGATATATACAGCCACCACTAGAGGGAGCTCAGGAGATTACTGCATACATATATATAGAGCCAACACTAGAGGGAGCTCAGGAGATTACTACATACAGATATATACAGCCACCACTAGAGGGAGCTCAGGAGTTTGCCTGACAGAGATATATACAGCCACCACTAGAGGGAGCTCAGGAGTTTGCCTGACAGAGATATATATGAAGCCAGTACTAGGGAGGGCTCAGGAAATTACTGCATACACATCTATATATAACCACTCCAAACAAAGCTCCATAGGTTACTGCATACAGGTGCGTGTATATATATGCTGACATCCAGAGGATGAAAACCTGACCTAATACCTTCCAAACGTCTCCAGTCTAGACAACCCTGAGATCCACACACATCAGCAGCACAGAACTCTCACCCTCATCATCCTAGCACATGCAAGAGATACGGCTTGGCGGTATAAAAGCATTATAAACGGTTTTAGATACATCCTGAGAAGAGACCGCTTCAGGGTGGAATACTTCCAGTTGAAAAAATGCATAAAAACATTATTTTACACGAAACAACCAGTCATACCCAGAACACACATAGCCGCGGACGCCGTAACCTCCAATGTGCACAGAACGATGGACCCCCATCACATCCAGTATACACAGAGCAGTGGATCCCATCACATACAGTATACAGAGAGCAGTGGATCCCATTACATCCAGTACACACAGAGAGGTGGATCCCATCACATCCAGTATACACAGAGCAGTGGACCCAATCACATCCAGTATACATACACCGAGCAGTGGACCCAATCACATCCAGTATACACAGAGCAGTGGACCCCATCACATCCAGTATACACAGAGCAGTGGATCCCATCACATCCAGTATACACAGAGCAGTGGATCCCATCACATCCAGTATACACAGAGCAGTGGACCCCATCACATCCAGTATACACTGAGCAGTGGGCCCCATCACATCCAGTATACACAGAGCAGTGGATCCCATCACATCCAGTATACACAGAGCAGTGGACCCCATCACATCCAGTATACACGGAGCAGTGGACCCCATCACATCCAGTATACACGGAGCAGTGGATCCCATCACATCCAGTATACACGGAGCAGTGGACCCCATCACATCCAGTATACACGGAGCAGTGGACCCCATCACATCCAGTATACACAGAGCAGTGGATCCCATCACATCCAGTATACACAGAGCAGTGGGCCCCATCACATCCAGTATACACAGAGCAGTGGGCCCCATCACATCCAGTATACACCGAGCAGTGGACCCCATCACATCCAGTATACACAGAGCAGTGGACCCCATCACATCCAGTATACACGGAGCAGTGGACCCCATCACATCCAGTATACACAGAGCAGTGGATCCCATCACATCCAGTATACACCGGGCAGTGGACCCCATCACATCCAGTATACACAGAGCAGTGGATCCCATCACATCCAGTATACACAGAGCAGTGGACCCCATCACATCCAGTATACACAGAGCAGTGAACCCCATCACATCCAGTATACACAGAGCAGTGGATCCCATCACATCCAGTATACACAGAGCAGTGGATTCCATCACATCCAGTACACACAGAGCAGTGAACCCCATCACATCCAGTACACACAGAGCAGTGGACCCCATCACATCCAGTATACACAGAGCAGTGGATCCCATCACATCCAGTATACACAGAGCAGTGGATCCCATCACATCCAGTATACACCGGGCAGTGGACCCCATCACATCCAGTATACACAGAGCAGTGGATCCCATCACATCCAGTATACACAGAGCAGTGGACCACATCACATCCAGTATCCACCGAGCAGTGGACCCCATCACATCCAGTATACACAGAGCAGTGGATCCCATCACATCCAGTATACACGGAGCAGTGGATCCCATCACATCCAGTATCCACCGAGCAGTGGACCCCATCACATCCAGTATACACAGAGCAGTGGACCCCATCACATCCAGTATACACAGAGCAGTGGACCCCATCACATCCAGTATACACAGAGCAGTGGGCCCCATCACATCCAGTATACACAGAGCAGTGGATCCCATCACATCCAGTATACACAGAGCAGAGGATCCAATCACATCCAGTATACACAGAGCAGTGGGCCCCATCACATCCAGTATACACAGAGCAGTGAACCCCATGACATCCAGTATACACAGAGCAGTGGATCCCATCACATCCAGTATACACAGAGCAGTGGATCCCATCACATCCAGTATACACAGAGCAGTGAACCCCATGACATCCAGTATACACCGAGCAGTGGGCCCCATCACATCCAGTATACACAGAGCAGTGAACCCCATCACATCCAGTATACACTGAGCAGTGGGCCCCATCACATCCAGTATACACCGAGCAGTGGACACCATCACATCCAGTACACACAGAGCAGTGGATCCCCTCACATCCAGTATACACAGAGCAGTGGGCCCCATCACATCCAGTACACACAGAGCAGTGGATCCCATCACATCCAGTATACACAGAGCAGTGGGCCCCATCACATCCAGTATACACAGAGCAGTGGGCCCCATCACATCCAGTATACACAGAGCAGTGGACCCCATCACATCCAGTATACACCGAGCAGTGGACCCCATCACATCCAGTATACACAGAGCAGTGGATTCCATCACATCCAGTATACACAGAGCAGTAGATCCCATCACATCCAGTATACACCGAGCAGTGGACCCCATCACATCCAGTATACACCGAGCAGTGGATCCCATCACATCCAGTACACACAGAGCAGTGGAAACCATCACATCCAGTATACACGGAGCAGTGGATCCCCTCACATCCAGTATACACCGAGCAGTGGATCCCATCACATCCAGTATACACCGAGCAGTTGATCCCATCACATCCAGTATACACAGAGCAGTGGATCCCATCACATCCAGTATCCACCGAGCAGTGGACCCCATCAGATCCAGTATACACAGAGCAGTGGACCCCATCACATCCAGTATACATAGAGCAGTGGATCTCATCACATCCAGTACACACAGAGCAGTGGATCCCATCACATCCAGTACACACAGAGCAGTGGATCCCATCACATCCAGTATACACAGATTAGTGGACCCCGGCACATCCAGTACACACAGAGCAGTGGACCCCATCACATCCAGTATACACAGAGCAGTGGATCCCATCACATCCAGTATACACAGAGCAGTGGATCCCATCACATCCAGTACACACAGAGCAGTGGATCCCATCACATCCAGTACAGACAGAGCAGTGGATCCCATCACATCCAGTATACACAGAGCAGTGGATCCCATCACATCCAGTACACACAGAGCAGTGTATCCCATCACATCCAGTATACACGGAGCAGTGGATCCCATCACATCCAGTACACACAGAGCAGTGGATCCCATCACATCCAGTACACACAGAGCAGTGGATTCCATCACATCCAGTATACACCGAGCAGTGGATCCCATCACGTAAACAAAAGCCATTTACCTGAAGTTCTGTTTTGCTTCAGAAACTCCTCCTGCAGCTTCTGCCCGGCCTGCAGCGCCAACTCCAGAGGCTGCGAGAAGAACAGTTCACCACAAGTACAGTTAATGTCCGCACCGCAAAACACCAGAGCCTGCGTCTCCGTCAGATCAGTGGTGGCCACCGAAACACACAGAGCCTGCGGGTCAGAAAGAGCAGTCAGAACAATTCATCCCCTAGGAGGCAGTATTATAGTAGTTATATTCCTGTACATAGGAGCAGTATTATAGTAGTTATATTCTTGTACATAGGAGCAGTATTATAGTAGTTATATTCTTGTACATAGGAGGCAGTATTATAGTAGTTATATTCTTGTACATAGGAGGCAGTATTATAGTAGTTATATTCTTGTACATAGGAGCAGTATTATAGTAGTTATATTCTTGTACATAGGAGGCAGTATTATAGCAGTTATATTCTTGTACATAGGAGGCAGTATTATAGTAGTTATATTCTTGTACATAGGAGGCAGTATTATAGTAGTTATATTCTTGTACATAGGAGGCAGTATTATAGTAGTTATATTCTTGTACATAGGAGGCAGTATTATAGTAGTTATATTCTTGTAGATAGGAGCAGTATTATAGTAGTTATATTCTTGTACATAGGAGGCAGTATTATAATAGTTATATTCTTGTACATAGGAGCAGTATTATAGTAGTTATATTCTTGTACATAGGAGCAGCATTATAGTAGTTATATTCTTGTACATAGGAGGCAGTATTATAGTAGTTATATTCTTGTACATAGGAGGCAGTATTATAGTAGTTATATTCTTGTACATAGGAGCAGTATTATAGTAGTTATATTCTTGTACATAGGAGGCAGTATTATAGTAGTTATATTCTTGTACATAGGAGCAGTATTATAGTAGTTATATTCTTGTACATAGGAGGCAGTATTATAGTAGTTATATTCTTATACATAGGAGCAGTATTAGAGTAGTTATATTCTTGTACATAGGAGCAGTATTATAGCAGATATATTCTTGTACATAGGAGGCAGTATTATAGTAGTTATATTCTTGTACATAGGAGCAGTATTATAGTAGTTATATTCTTGTACATAGGAGCAGTATTATAGCAGGTATATTCTTATACATAGGAGGCAGTATTATAGTAGTTATATTCTTGTACATAGGAGCAGTATTATAGCAGGTATATTCTTATACATAGGAGGCAGTATTATAGTAGTTATATTCTTGTACATAGGAGCAGTATTATAGTAGTTATATTCTTGTACACAGGGGCAGTATTATAGTAGTTATATATTCTTGTACATAGGAGCAGTGTTATAGTAGTTATATTCTTGTATATAGGAGCAGTATTATAGTAGTTATATTCTTGTACATAGGAGGCAGTATTATAGTAGTTATATTCTTGTACATAGGAGGCAGTATTATAGTAGTTATATTCTTGTACATAGGAGCAGTATTATAGTAGTTATATTCTCATACACAGGAGCAGTATTATAGTAGTTATATTCTTGTACATAGGAGCAGAATTATAGTAGTTATATTCTCATACACAGGAGCAGTAATATAGTAGTTATTTTCTTGTATATAGGAGGCAGTATTATAGTAGTTATATTCTTGTACATAGGGGGTAGTATTATAGTAGTTATATTCTTATACATAGGAGCAGTAGTATGGTAGTTATATTCTTGCACATAGGAGCTGTATTATAGTAGTTATATTCTTGTACATAGGAGCAGTATTATAGTAGTTATATTCTTGTACATAGGAGCAGTATTATAGTAGTTATATTCCTGTACATAGGAGCAGTATTATAGTAGTTATATTCTTGTACATAGGAGCAGTATTATAGTAGTTATATTCTTGTACATAGGGGGTAGTATTATAGTTATATTCTTATACATAGGAGCAGTAGTATGGTAGTTATATTCTTGCACATAGGAGCTGTATTATAGTAGTTATATTCTTGTACATAGGAGCAGTATTATAGTAGTTATATTCTTGTACATAGGAGCAGTATTATAGTAGTTATATTCCTGTACATAGGAGCAGTATTATAGTAGTTATATTCTTGCACATAGGAGCTGTATTATAGTAGTTATACTCTTGTACATAGGAGCAGTATTATAGTAGTTATATTCTTGTACATAGGAGCAGTATTATAGTAGTTATATTCTCATACATAGGAGCAGCATTATAGTAGTTATATTCTTGCTCATAGGAGGCAGTATTATAGTAGTTATATTCTTGTACACAGGATCAGTATTATAGTAGTTATATTCTTGCACTTAGGAGCTGTACAGTAACACATCCTTTTTGAAGGTTAAAACAGGGAGGAAGACCAGGCAGGACAGATGTTTAGGTTGTGACCTCCTTTTAGACGATGTGTGGACTGTAATGGGGCAGGGGGTGCTATTGTATACTGGCCTATTTGAGGTGTATAAGATGATCAGTGGTAGAAAATGGTACTGCAACTGCTTCTGAAAACTTCTATGAATGCAAATTTGCATGAACCCTTGCCCTTCTGCATTCTGGTTTCAGTGCACACAATATACCTGTCCGCTACGTTACAGCTCGGACAGTCTTATATGAAGGAAGCGTAATCATTGTATGATAAGTTCTAAAACTTTCTACTTGGCTTTGTGTTTCTGGTTCTCACCATTTGCAAGATCTCCGCTTGCTCTCAGCGAATTTAATTAGTAAAGTTCACAACAGAGGCTGAAAACCTGCACAGACCTAAACCGTCTCACAGCTGAGGGTCTGTTACAGTTGCATCCAATCTCGACAATGATCCGTGAGCTGCACTCATCGGCAGCAGGAAAAAACTCTATCCTCTAAGGATACTTTGCTTCCATTCACTGACACCAAGGATAATTCTTGACATATCAGGCGTCATTATTAAATAATTTCACGTTATTTGACAAGACTAGACATGGCCTTTAATTGCGCCTGGACGCGGCAGAGTAGATGGAGGTCAGCACGAATACTGTTTATAATAATCTAGTTCCTCATATGATGGAAATTCTGATGGTCATGGTGACACATTACTGTCCATATTCATACGGATACCACCAATGTACTGGATAAAGATACAATGAAGCAAAAACCATGAAATGTATTAACCGGACTGTAAAGTGTAAGCTCTTGTGATACAGATCAGTCAACAAATAAATTCCACCTGAGAAACTGTATCGGGAGCAATCAGAAAATGTGTCTGCACTGGTAACCAGCAGTGTGCCCCGAACAGGTGCCAGCATGCTGCAGGCGGATGAGGTGCTCCGAATATAACCGCAGAGTATCTCACCCCATCACCCACACATAGGCAAAGAAATCAAGACAAAGAGCAGCTTCACAGCCTCAGTACAACTAGTAGACTCAGCAATGCATGCTTCTGGCCAATATGTGATGCTGAGAGTTGTAGTTCTAGTTTGTCCAAGCACACGCAGTACGGAAAATCATGAGTGCACTATAGAATGCCGCATAGTACAGGAAGTACATTATAGATAGATGCACAAGGAGGGGGTCAAAGTTTTTACCTCTCAGTAATCTGGGGTCCTCCATGTCAAGGCAGCTGCAAATTCGGTCCCCAAGAAGTGAGCGTTTATGCAATAACGACTAATGTGATAGAGCGGCTGTGCTAGCGATTAAGGGTGTAATAAGAGAGGACAGAATACTCAGAGTGCACTATGATAGACCTCAGGGGAGAAGTGACAATCATTAGGGATGTAGACGATGAACAGAGTGCACTGTGACAGTCCTCAGAGGTGTAGACAATGAATAGAGTGCACAGTCCTCAGAGGTGGAGACAATGAATAGAGTGCACTGTGGAAGTTCTCAGAGGTGTAGTTGATGAACAGAGTGCGCTGTGACAGTCCTCAGAGGTGGAGACAATGAACAGAGTGCACTTTGACAGTCCTCAGAGGTGTAGACAATGAATAGAGTGCACTGTGACAGTCCTCAGAGGTGCAGGCAATGAATAGAGTGTACAGTCCTCAGAGGTGTAGACAATTAATAGAGTACACTGTGACAGTCCTCAGAGGTGGAGACAATGAATAGAGTGCACTGTGACAGTCCTCAGAGGTGGAGACAATGAGTAGAGTGCACTGTGACAGTCCTCAGAGGTGGAAACAATGAATAGAGTGCACTGTGACAGTCCTCAGAGGTGGAGACAATGAGTAGAGTGCACTGTGACAGTCCTCAGAGGTGGAAACAATGAATAGAGTGCACTGTGACAGTCCTCAGAGGTGGAGACAATGAATAGAGTGCACTGTGGAAGTCCTCAGAGGTGTAGACAATGAACAGAGTGCACTGTGACAGTCCTCAGAGGTGTAGACAATGAACAGAGTGCACTGTGACAGTCCTCAGAGGTGTAGACAATGAATAGAGTGCACTGTGACAGTCCTCAGAGGTGCAGGCAATGAATAGAGTGCACAGTCCTCAGAGGTGTAGACAATGAATAGAGTGCACTGTGACAGTCCTCAGACGTGTAGACAATGAATGGAGCGCACTGACAGTCCTCCGAGGCGTAGACAATGAATAGAGTGCACTGTGGCAGTCCTCAGAGGTGGCGACAATGAATAGAGTGCACTGTGGCAGTCCTTAGAGATGTAGGCAATGAATAGAGTGCACAGTCCTCAGAGGTGTAGACAATGAATAGAGTGCACTGTGACAGTCCTCAGACGTGTAGACAATGAATAGAGTGCACTGTGACAGTCCTCAGACGTGTAGACAATGAATGGAGCGCACTGACAGTCCTCCGAGGCGTAGACAATGAATAGAGTGCACTGTGGCAGTCCTCAGAGGTGGCGACAATGAATAGAGTGCACTGTGGCAGTCCTTAGAGATGTAGGCAATGAATAGAGTGCACAGTCCTCAGACGTGTATACAATGAATAGAGTGCACTGTGTTGGTCTGTGTTGGTCTTCAGAGATGCAAATGGTGAACAGAGTGCACTGTGATAGTCCTCAGGGTTGTAGATGGTGAATAGAGTGCACTGTTATAATCCTCTGGTAGATAGAATGCTCCGTGATAGCCTTCAGGGGTGTAGACAAACAGAGTGCAATGTGATTGTCCTCAGTGATGAAGACGAGGAACAGAGTACACTTTGATAGTCCTCAGTGGTACAGAAGGTGAACAGAGTGCACTCTAATAGTCCTCTGGTGGATAGAGTGCAATGCGACAGTCCTCAGAGCTCTAGACAGTGAACAGAGTGCAATGCGATAGTCCTCAGAGGTGTAAATGGTGAACAGAGTGCACTGTGATAGTCCTCAGGGATGTAGACAATAAACAGAGTGCACTGCGATAGTTCTCTGGTGGATAAAGTGCACTGTGACTCAAAAGTGTAGACAATGAACAGAGTGCGATGTGATAGTCCTCAGAGGTGTAGACGGTGAACACAGTGCACTGTGATAGTCCTCAGGGGTGTAGCTGGTGAAAAGAGAGCTCTTTGATAGTCCTCTGAAGTGTAGATGATAAACAGAGTACACTGTGATAGTCCTCAGGGGTGCAGATGGTGAACAGAGTGTACTATGATAGCCCTCAGGGGTGTAGAAGGTTAATAGAGTGCACTGTAATAGCTATCAGGTGTGTAGAAGGTGAAAGGAGTGCCCAGTGATAGTCATCAGGGATGTAAAAGGTGAAATAAGTGCACAGTTATAGCCCTCAGGTGTATAGATGAAGAACAGAGTGTTTTTTAATAGTCTTCAAGGGTATAAATGGTGACTAGAGTGCTCTGTGATAGTCCTCAGGGGTATAAATGGTGACTAGAGTGCTCTGTTATTGTCCTCATGGTTTTAGATGGTAAATAGAGTGCTCCGTGATTGTCCTCAGGAGTATAGAAGGTGACTAAGTGCTCTGTGATAGTCCTCAGGGGTGCAGATGGTGAGCAGCGTGCTCTGTTATTGTCCTCAGGGTTTAGAATGGTGACTAGAGTGCTCTTTGATAGTCCTCAAGGCATGTAGAAGGGGACTAGAGAGCTCTTTGATAGTCCTCAGGGGTGCAGAGGGTAAGCAGAGTGCTCTGTGATAGTCCTCAGGGGTGCAGAGGGTAAGCAGAGTGCTCTGTGATAGTCCTCAGGGGTGCAGAGGGTGAGCAGAGTTCTCTTTGATGGTCCTCAGGGGTGCAGAGGGTAAGCAGAGTGCTCTGTGATACTCCCTCAGGGGTGCAGAGAGTGAGCAGAGTGCTCTTTGATGGTCCTCAGGTGTGCAGAGGGTAAGCAGAGTGCTCTGTGATAGTCCTCAGGTGTGCAGAGGGTGAGCAGAGTGCTCTTTGATGGTCCTCAGGTGTGCAGAGGGTAAGCAGAGTGCTCTTTGATGGTCCTCAGGTGTGCAGAGTGCTCTGTGATAGTCCTCAGGGGTGCAGATGATGAGCAGAGTTTTCTGTAATAGTCCTCAGGGGTGCAGATGGTGAGCAGAGTGCTATGTGATAGTCCTCAGGGGTGCAGATGGTGAGCAGAGTGCTCTATGATAGTCCTCAGGGGTGCAGTTGGTGAGCAGAGTGCTCTGTTATAGTCCTCAGGGGTGCAGATGGTGAACAGAGTGCTCTGTAATAGTCCTCAGGGGTGCAGATGATGAGCAGAGTGCTCTGTAATACTCCTCAGGGGTGCAGATGGTGAGCAGAGTGCTCTATGATAGTCCTCAGGGGTGCAGTTGGTGAGCAGAGTGCTCTGTGATAGTCCTCAGGGGTGCAGATGGTGAACAGAGTGCTCTGTAATAGTCCTCAGGGGTGCAGATGGTGAGCAGAGTGCTCTGTGATAGTCCTCAGGGGTGCAGATGCTGAACAGAGTGCTCTTTGATGGTCCTCAAGGGTGCAGATGGTGAGCAGAGTGCTCTGTGATAGCGCAGATGGTGAGCAGAGTGCTCTGTGATAGTCCTCAGGGGTGCAGAGGGTGAGCAGTGCTTTTTGATGGTCTTCAGGGGTGCAGTTGGTGAGCAGAGTGCTCTGTGATAGTCCTCAGGGGGTGCAGATCGTGAGCAGAGTGCTCTGTGATAGTCCTCAGGGGTGCAGAGGGTGACCAGTGCTCTTTGATGGTCCTCAAGGGTGCAGATGGTGAGCAGAGTGCTCTGTGATATTGCAGATGGTGAGCAGAGTGCTCTGTGATAGTGCAGAGGGTGAGCAGAGCGCTCTGAGTTAGTCCTCAGGGGTGCAGAGGGTGAGCAGCGTGCTCTGTGAGAACAGTAATGAGTGTGTGAAGATCAGGGTGTAATGACTGTGAACACTGTGTGCAGCTGTAGTGTAGTGAGAGGTGTAATGAGTGAGCAGTGTGTGATCAGGGGAATCTATAGGCCGACGGTTGAGCGCGCAGTGATGGTGATGAGAGTAGTGTGAACAGAGGTGCAGAGATCTGCTACATCTGGGGTAGCAGTGAGTGTGCAGAGTGAGCAGTGAGTGTGCGAGCTGTGTGCACAGATGCTGGATGCGGCTCCAGTGACTCACTGCGCTCTTCCCACTCCAGGGTGATGTCAGTGGGACTCACATCTGCAGCCTCGCCTATAGGAGGGGCCCCTAACACAACAAAAGTCAGCATGGCAGAGTCCGCTTAACCCCTCAGCTGCCAGGCCTGCCTCATTCCTGGTCTAACACCTGTGTCACAACCACCAGGTACGCCCTCGGCTGATTTAGAGTGTCAGCTCAGTAGCCTCGAGGACTGCCATTGCCTGAAACATAGCCCCCCATTTTTTGTAACCCATCAGAACACTCCAATAAATAATCTTAAAAGACCCCCACACCTGCTCTCTGCCGTGCAGATTAACACTACGGCTAGATGGCGGATTATGGGGGTCTCACGTGTAGGGCAGAACACGGAGCCCCAGAACACAGACTGTGTGGTGCCATATGGGGTGCACACAGCCAGGTATAGGAGAGGTATGGATACAATGCACGATACTGTGGAGCTGCTTTGGGTGTGAACAGAGGAGAGCCGCTGGAGGGTCTGCGCTCGTCTCTACGTGTCCGGGCCTCGTTCTTGCTCTGGTAACAGAGAAGTTGGCGGAAGAATATCTTGTTTATTCTCTTCCAGTAAATCTGTGGGTGGTCGAGGACAGAGAGTCAGGATTAACCCCTCACAGGCAGGAAGACGCCAAACCTGAGCAGTACAAAATGATGTGCGGTCACGTTCCATATTCTGCACCGCTCCTGAGCCATGTCCTGCCTTCTACTCTAGTTACAACCAAAGCTGCAGTGACAATTCTGCTAGTTTCCTGTTACCAGAAGGCAGATATGAGCTGTTCACTTCCAGAGCAGCCTTCGGAATGCAGCTCTGGAGGTGACTTTCTTTGATAAGTTCCTGGTAGTTCATACATGTAGCGGGTGCGATGTAGAAGAATAAAGCAGATGGAAGCTGCTCCAGCTTTTCCGCAGGATTCCCACAGCTGGGGGACGGCCGACTGGTGGAGCAGACTTTATTTTCTCTTTTGTGAAATAATAAACCTGGAATTTTTTTTAAGAATTCCGCAGAAACCACAGAGGACACGGAGTCTGGACTGGGGGAGGGGGGCGACTGTACCGCCGGACTCACGAGACCCCCATCATCTGCAATAGCGATTACTCTGAATACACTGGTATACTGCACAGGATTACCTGTTGGAGGGGTCACCTCAGGGCTGAATATCAGGCTTTGCTTTGTTTAAGCCAGTGTCAGTCTTCACTTTAAATTGTCATTCTATTCCTGACCAAGAAAGCTCAGGATAAGCAAAAAACTGAAAACTGGCAGGAATCTCTGCCTCCACGTGACCGCCCGAGGTGGCTGGCATGAGGCCGCCGGAGCATACAATGGCTGTGGCACAGACTGCCCTGTGCACGCAGCTGACTCTGCTGAACCCGCAGTGAATGAGCTGCTCCTGTCAGCAGTTCAGGAGGCGGCAGCTGCAGGGTACAGTAATGGCGGCTGGCTGTACGGCATCATCTACAGACCCACCCCACCCCCGGGCACATACTGGTTATAAGAAGACGGCAGCGCTCACTGGCCAGCCAATATCTGTCAGTGAATAAGTGGCTGCCGCTCCTGCACCCCATATCTGACAGGAATCGCACCGGCCGGGGGCGTAGAAAGCCAGCGATGAGCGCGTGCAAAATAATCCTCCTCCTCAGGTGCCTATTATAACCAGTCATCAGCCCCGGGCACTACAAATAGCTAACCGTATACAGTGAGAATACAATGCTATACCCTACAGGTACTACTACATGGGTACTGATATCGATGGTACTACTACAGGGGTACTGATATTAATGGTACTACTATATGGGTACTGACATGGATGGTACTATTACATGGGTACTGATATATCAATGGTACTACTACATGGGTACTGATATCGATGGTACTACTACAGGGGTACTGATATTAATGGTACTACTACAGGGGTACTGATATTAATGGTACTACTACATGGGTACTGATATCGATGGTACTACTACAGGGGTACTGATATTAATGGTACTACTACAGGGGTACTGATATTAATGGTACTACTACATGGGTACTGATATCAATGATACTGATGGTACTACTACAGGGGTACTGATATTAATGGTACTACTACAGGGGTACTGATATCGATGGTACTACTACAGGGGTACTGACATCGATGGTACTACTATATGGGTACTGACATGGATGGTACTACTACATGGGTACTGATATCGATGGTACTCCTACATGGGTACTGATATCGATGGTACTATTACATGGGTACTGATATAGATGGTACTACTACAGGGGTACTGATATCAATGGTACTACTACATGGGTACTGACATGGATGGTACTACTACATGGGTACTGATATCGATGGTACTACTACATGGGTACTGATATTGATGGTACTATTACATGGGTACTGATATTGATGGTACTACTACATGGGTACTGATATCAATGGTACTACTACAGGGGTACTGATATCAATGGTACTACTACATGGGTACTGATACTGATGGTACTACTACATGGGTCCTGACATGGATGGTACTATTACATGGGTGCTGATATCGATGGTACTATTACATGGGTACTGATATCAATGGAACTACTACATAGGTACTGATATCAATGATACTGATGGTGCTACTACAGGGGTACTGATATTAATGGTACTACTACAGGGGTACTGATATCGATGGTACTACTACAGGGGTACTGACATCGATGGTACTACTACATGGATACTGATATCGATGGTACTACTACATGGGTACTGATATCGATGGTACTATTACATGGGTACTGATATTGATGGTACTATTACATGGGTACTGATATCAATGTATCTACAGGTGCTGATAATGGTACTACTACATGGAGTACACTGATATCTGATATTACTACATGATGCTGATATCGATGGTACTATTACATGGGTACTGATATTGATGGTACTATTACATGGGTACTGATATTGATGGTACTACTACATGGGTACGGATAATAATGGTACTACTACAGGGGTACTGATATTAATGGTACTACTACATGGGTACTGATATCAATGGTACTACTACATGGGTACTGATACTGATGGTACTACTACATGGGTCCTGACATGGATGGTACTATTACATGGGTGCTGATATCGATGGTACTATTACATGGGTACTGATATCAATGGTACTACTACATGGGTACTGATATCAATGGTACTGATACTGATGGGACTACTACATGGGTACTGATATCGATGGTACTACTACATCGGTACTGACATGGATGGTACTATTACATGGGTACTGATATCGATGGTACTGCTTCGTGGGTCCTGACATGGATGGTACTATTACATGGGTACTGATATTGATGGTACTGCTATATAATTACTGGTAAGGGGGGTATTTCTATTTGAAAACTGTATGGGTGTTGGTATGGATGGTGCTATTATATAGGTACTGATCTATATAGCACTACTATATGAGAACTGGTATGGATGGTATTACTACATGAAAACTTGCGGGGCAGGCATTAATGTATGGATACTGATGTGGAAGGAACTGCTATATCAGCAATGGTGTGGATGATATTACTATATGGATGCATACAAGGATGGTATTAACGTATGGGTACTGATGTGGAAGGTACTACTTAGGTACGACGGTATGGATTGGTAAAACGTGGATACTGGGATCGACGATACGGACCTGGGTATGGGGGTACGGCTGGTAGTTTACGGGCACAGATGAATGTGTGGCCTCATTTATGGCACTGTGCCGGGTATTTTTACATGGGCAGGGATATGGAGAAGGCTTCACTGTACGCTCATTGCCCTGAAGCAAGCAGTGTTATATATCTTCCAGGGCAGGGATGGGTTGAAATAAGAATCCAGGTCACATTTCTGCAGTCAGTGAATGGAGCAGAGCTGACAACCCCTGCAGCAGCAGTCAGAGAAGCCATGTTGGTTGTCACCCAGGGTATTGTCTGCCTTTACCTTGTTGAGCTCCACCTGGTTCCCGAAGAGCTGGTGGTACCTGCGATACTTGCCCTCGCGGTACTTGGCGCTGATGTAGGTCTTCCTCTCCGGCGAACTGCTCCACTGGTCGATGGCTTCGCTGGGGGGCACATTCGCCGCCCAGAACTTGTTACTGACCTCGTTACAAAGTTTCAGGAAGAGCTGGTGAGAAAAGAACGGTTAATGAGCTGCGGGGGGCGCTAATCCGCACAGCAGATGGACCTGATAAATAGATAATGATCCCGCAGGAGTAACCCTTAGGATGCCGAGGAAGACACTGTCCATGAATGCGGAGGGAGGGGGCTGTCACACAAAGGCACAACAATGTGAAGAATTACATTTACCCTGTGCTAGTGTCAGTCTTTACTGTCGTTGTGGCATTGCATTCAGGGAACAGCTAGCTCAGGATGAACAGGTCTATGTGGGGGATATGTAAATCGAGGATAGAGGATACCCCCTGGCCGGGATCTATAGGCGTCCTGGGAGCAGATCGGCCTGTAAATAATATAAACCCGTCCTCTGCTGGTCTGGACACAGAGATAATTCTCCAGTGCAAACATCAGCTGATCAGGCGCTGAGCTCTGTCCACAAATACAACAAAGAACATTCCAACACACGGATGTTTCCACGGATCATTAACCCCTCACACTCCACGGTCCAGAAGATCAAAAATGTCCTACAGAGGACAGTAGAACGTCTTTGTCTGTCAGTCATCCTACCACCAAACTGAAATAGCTGATAACGGGACGGTATACCGCACTCACCTCCCCTACCGTCAGCCTCCCTCCAACAGAAATGGCTGATAAAGGGGAACAATTTATTACAGGGATTTCCCTGTTTTTTCTTTGTTTTTTTTGCTGTGCACACACAATCTCAGATGAAAACTGTCAACACTGCTAAGTAATCTGAGTGCACAGGGATGAACACTTCTGAATGGGCTATGAGCCGGATTGACGTTTTAGGGAGATATTCCCATTTTACATATGAGGCGATAGGGAGTAAAGGAAGGGGCAGGCTGTAACCCTCACCTCTATCAGCTCCTCCGTCCAGATCTTGTGGTCCATCTTGAGACTCCGCACTTTGCTTATACTGGGCCCCAGACTGCGGTGTTCTCCTTTAAATATAAGAAGATATCAGTATAGATTATTTGTATCTATACATAATAAATGACAAGAATATAACTACTATAATACTGCTCCTATGTACAAGAATATAACTACTATAATAATACTACTATGTACAAGAATATATCTACTATAATACTGCTCCTATGTAAAAGAATATAACTACTATAATACTACTCCTATGTACAAGAATATAACTACTATAATACTGCATCTTATGTACAAGAATATAACTACTATAATACTGCTCCTATATACAAGAATATAATTACTATAATACTGCTCCTATGTACAAGAATATATCTACTATAATACTGCTCCTATGTACAAGAATATAACTACTATAATACTGCTCCTATGTACAAGAATATAACTACTATAATACTGCTCCTATGTACAAGAATATAACTACTATAATACTGCCTCCTATATACAAGAATATAACTGCTATAACACTGCTCCTATGTACAAGAATATAACTACTGTAATACTGCTCCTATGTACAAGAATATAACTACTATAATACTGCTCCTATGTACAAGAATATAACTACTATAATAATGCTCCTATGTACAAGAATATAACTACTATAATACTGCCTCCTATGTACAGGAATATAACTACTATAACACTGCTCCTATGTACAAGAATATAACTACTATAATAATGCTCCTATGTACAAGAATATAACTACTATAATACTGCTCCTATGTACAAGAATATAACTACTATAATACTACTCCTATGTACAAGAATATAACTACTATGATACTGCTCCTATGTACAGGAATATAACTACTATAATACTGCTCCTATGTACAGGAATATAACTACTATAATACTGCTTCTATGTACAAGAATATAACTACTATAGTACTGCTCCTATGTACAAGAATATAACTACTATAATACTGCCTCCTATGTACAAGAATATAACTACTATAATACTGCCTCCTATGTACAAGAATATAACTACTATAATACTGCTCCTATGTACAAGAATATAACTACTATAATACTACCTCCTATGTACAAGAATATAACTACTATAATACTGCTCCTATGTACAAGAATATAACTACTATAATACTGCTCCTATGTACAAGAATATAACTACTATAATACTGCCTCCTATGTACAGGAATATAACTACTATAATACTGCTCCTATGTACAAGAATATAACTACTATAATACTGCTCCTATGTACAGGAATATAACTACGATAATACTGCTCCTATGTACAAGAATATAACTACTATAATACTGCTCCTATGTACAAGAATATAACTACTATAATACTGCTCCTATGTACAAGAATATAACTACTATAATACTGCTCCTATGTACCAGAATATAACTACTATAATACTGCCCCTATGGATCCTGCTTTTTTTTTTACCTGCGCACTTTTTGCAGATGACCACGCAGAGGTTGACTGAGGCCCAGTCAGGTTTGGGGGCCCCGCAGTCGGCGCACATTCTGTTGGATTCCTCCGACCAGATTTTCTGGGCTACTTCAAGGTTAGAGAGAGCGCCGGCAACGGACTGCATCATGGCTTCCACCCATTCGCTTCTCTCCTGCTCATTGTCTGCGACAAAACTGGAAAGAGCGGAGAAGGATCAGGAAGGATAAAGGTAAAGCACACAAGACGACCATGTGGCGTAGCATGTAGAAGACATGGCTATCGTGTGTCGCGACCCTGGCCAGAATGGCACACGCAGTGACGGAGCACTGGTCATGTGTCAGAAATTTCTTATAAAGTGCACACAGAACTTCCTTAAAACGACGGTTCTTATCGGAGAGTCCAAAGTTCCTGGAATATACACAAATACTCCTACTGGCAGGCGTGTCTCGGGGGCCGGCCTCCTCACCTGAACGTCTTGTAAGGGGTTGTCAGGTCAAAGCTCCTCTTGTCCATCTCCTTTACGTTTCCAAGGTTCATGTCTATAGAGGTGATCCCGACGCCAGACACAAAGTCCTGGAAGAGCAGAACAATCACCGCCGTGCAGAGGGGCACACAAAACGCACAGAGCAGGCTTTGCTGTGGTGCACTGTGGGGGTTGTAGTGCATCCACCAAACACTTCACAGTATTCTTATGTGAAACAATGCTATGTTATGGGCATGGGTAGATCCGCACCTGTGGCCCCTGACCCTCCCCCACACCCTTCCATTGGCCGCAGGGCAAAAATAAGTCGTAAAAAAAAAAAAATGTAAAAAAGGCCTAAAAAAATCTTTATTAATAAAAAATATAAATACCAAACAATCTAAAATGTGTTATTAATAAAAACAAATATAATAGTAAAAAAAAATGGAATAAAATATTTTCAATTATTTGTTGTTTTGACATAGGTGTTCAAAAATGGGTTATAACCTGTGCATTCAGATGCCAAATACAGGCCAACATAGGTTAAAGCCTCATTCACACATCGGTGATTTGGTCAGCGAATTCGATCAGTGATTGGAGCCAAAACCAGGAGTGGAGCCTCCACAGACATAAGGTATAAGGGAAGGATCTGCACCTCTTCTGTGTTTAGAGCCGACCTTGGTTTTGGCTCAAAATCACTGATGGAAATCACTGAGCAAACACTGATGTGTGAGTAAGGCGTAAGAGATTACTTTAGTCACCATAACCTATGTTGGCCTATAGTTGATCTGGGCATTTATAGCAGTTATACCATATGTACTATGTTTCTGGGCACTGTGTGGTATTATCTAGGTATTATATGCATTATTTTCTGAGTACTATTTATCTAGGCATCATGTGGTGTTTTATTATCAAGGTGTTATATTTTCTGAGCACTGTTTATCTGGCCACTACGTGGCATTATCTGTGTAATGTATGGCACTACTTATCTGGGCAATGTGTGGTATTATCTAGGTTTTGTATTGCACTGTTTATCTGGGCACTGTGTGATATTATCTAGGTTTTGTATTGTATGTATTATTTTCTGAGCATTGTTTATCTGGGCACTGTGTTGTATTATCCAGTTGTTGAATGGCACCATTTATCTGGGCAAAGTGTGGTATTATCCAGGTGTTGTATGACACCGTTTATCTGGGCACTGTGTGGTATTATCTATGTAATGTATGGCACTGCTTATCAGGAAAAAGTGTGGTATTATCCAGGTGTTGTATTGCACTGTTTATCTGGGCACTGTGTGGTATTACCCAGGTTTTGTATGGCGCTATTTATCTGGGCACTGTGTGGTATTAGTAAAAACTAATTAGGCACAATCCCTAATCACGAACAGGGAAAAAGGTATCCAACCTCAAGGAGAAAAATTTACAAAAAAAGATACCCTTTAAAAATTAACTTTTATTGCGATATATATAAAAAATGCAAGGTCCCAAATACAAGTGTATAGTGCACGGGGGGACAAAAACCCCCACTAGTGATAGCAAAAAAACAGGATAGATGGGAAAAGTGTCAGGACTATGTCCCTATCCACTCCTGCTGTGAAACGACCTAGCTGAACCCTGAGTTTCCCTACCAACAGGACAGCGACTGCCCAACTTCGTCGAGTAAAAGGAGGGAAATAGAGATAAACAGGGACAGCAATTATAAGTCGTATAGAACAAAAGAGATTACATCCCCACAAACTGTTATGAGCCCAACGCGTTTCCTTAGCGTGTCACTAATTCATCAGGGGATACATCATATTTTAGGATGTAATCATAAATATTCATACTCATCATGTAAAAACTCCCAAAACAATGGAGAGTGATACTTATCCTTCAGATGTGCGTCATGGAGGGAGGAACTGATGTTGTCCAGCCTTCCAATCAGGTAGCCAGGTATGCGGTACCCAAATGTTGGTGGTGAAGCAATGTTCAGCTATATGGCTAAGGGCCACCAATAGCCCCAGCTCATTCCATCCGGTCCGGGCAGTGCTCCACAGACCAGCAGAGGTGGCGTGCGCGTGTTGGCAGGAACACCCGCACTGAGTCAGCCTGATTTAAAAGGCCGCGGGTATTTCCTAGTCCCGCCCCTCGAGTGACGCAGAATGTCACATGACCGGACCCCAGCTCGGGGCCGGTCACGTGACCAGACCGCGCCTCCAGGGAGGCTGGTAGGACGCCTGTCTCATCACAGGGAGTGGTCAAAGGTCCTACAGCCTGCCTGCAAAGTATAGGGCGGACAAATCGGGACATAGAAGAAAGGAGGGTAGGACAAATTCCTCCGAATCTCCCGTCCCCGTTTTTTCTCATAAAATACAGTAATGCCAGTATAAATAGATAATAGATTCGGCATAGATACTAGAGCTTAAATTGACAGACAACTGCACTGACTAACGGGACAAGGGCAGACCACAATATTACTCTTACTGGAGCACCACTCAGAGGTGGGCATAATAGGTAGTTTATTGTTCAGAAAACGAAGTTTATTGTTCAGAAAAAGAAGTTATGAGATGCCCCACTAGGGGATACCCGATGCAAATATTAACAATCATGACATTCCTATAAACCTATTAGACCACCTATGATGTGTTGAAAAGCCATAAAAGGGACAACACAACATAGGTGAGAGATGTAAATGCAAGGTACAAGGGAATAGTGCAAGGTACAGGGGCTCAGATGTAACAGCCAAACAGGAGCTGGTCATTGAGGCCATTTGGGGCCATCGTGCGCAGTTCATATATCCACCATGTTTCACGTTGGAGAATCTTACGATTCCAATCTCCTCCTCGTGGTGGTTTGGGGATACATTCAACTCCAATGAATCTAACACCCTCAAAGGATCCCTCATGATGGGTCGTCACATGCGTCGCTAATGATGTACCTCTTTTGTGTTTGAGGTCACCCAAATGTTCCCCCACTCGCCGTCTCAGCTCCCTTGTGGTTTTGCCGATATATTCTAGCCCACAAATACATGTTGCTTTATAAATAACCCCTTCGGAACGACAGGGAGGCTGTAGGACCTTTGCAGGCAGGCTGTAGGACCTTTGACCACTCCCCTGTGATGAGACAGGCGTCCTACCAGCCTCCCTGGGGGGGGCGCGGTCTGGTCACGTGACCGGCCCCGAGCTGGGGGTCCGGTCATGTGACATTCTGCGTCACTCGAGGGGCGGGACTAGGAAATACCCGCGGCCTTTTAAATCAGGCTGACTCAGTGCGGGTGTTCCTGCCAACACGCGCACGCCACCTCTGCTGGTCTGTGGAGCACTGCCCGGACCGGATGGAATGAGCTGGGGCTATTGGTGGCCCTTAGCCATATAGCTGAACATTGCTTCACCACCAACATTTGGGTACCGCATACCTGGCTACCTGATTGGAAGGCTGGACAACATCAGTTCCTCCCTCCATGACGCACATCTGAAGGATAAGTATCACTCTCCATTGTTTTGGGAGTTTTTACATGATGAGTATGAATATTTATGATTACATCCTAAAATATGATGTATCCCCTGATGAATTAGTGACACGCTAAGGAAACGCGTTGGGCTCATAACAGTTTGTGGGGATGTAATCTCTTTTGTTCTATACGACTTATAATTGCTGTCCCTGTTTATCTCTATTTCCCTCCTTTTACTCGACGAAGTTGGGCAGTCGCTGTCCTGTTGGTAGGGAAACTCAGGGTTCAGCTAGGTCGTTTCACAGCAGGAGTGGATAGGGACATAGTCCTGACACTTTTCCCATCTATCCTGTTTTTTTGCTATCACTAGTGGGGGTTTTTGTCCCCCGTGCACTATACACTTGTATTTGGGACCTTGCATTTTTATATATATCGCAATAAAAGTTAATTTTTAAAGGGTATCTTTTTGTAAATTTTTCTCCTTGAGGTTGGATACCTTTTCCCTGTTCGTGATTAGGGATTGTGCCTAATTAGTTTTTACTAATTTTTGGTTGCTATTGTTCTGGAGCATGGCAGGTTTCTTATCTGCGGGACTTAATAAGGATCAGTTATTGCTGGAAGCAGATGAGGTGTTCTCTGAAAGAACACTGACTCAAAAGAAATATACCTTGTCCTTCAATGGAATTTTCAAGGAATTAACAAAGATTTATAAAGATCACCTGTCCTCCTGGTGGGAGGTACAATCCCTTGAAAATTACCTGAAACACAAGATTGTACCTAGGGGTTGAGAATCACTTTACTCCCTGCTGCGAAGTGTAGGAATCCTGCACTGATGCAGAAATGGGAAGAAGAGGCAACTGCTAGCTCTTTGCGCTTCATGCAGTTGCTCCTTCTAAATGAGAAAGAAAATCTGTCGGCACTTGATAATTCCTTGAAGGACTTGATTGAGGAGTCTAAACAGTTTAAAGGGGAAACAGACTTTTCAAACAAAGAGATCCAATTAAAAAACACCATTGAGAAATTTCATTTCCATCTAAAAGACCGAAAACATAGGCAATTCAACCGTGACTTACAAGACTTTAAGGAAAATCGGGTTTATTCCAGTATTGATAAAGGCAGTAATCAAAGAAAGAGGGAGGACCCGATATCCAGTGATTCAGAGCTCTCAGAGAGTGATAAAGAGAAAAAGATAGAGAGGAATCAGGATTTACCAGACAAGGGGGAGGGAGAGGTAGAGGCCAAACGAGAGGCAGAGGCCAACGTAACCAGGATTTTGGGGGCCACGTTTTTAGAGCAGGGAAACAACTATCAGTTGAGAACAAGGAAATCCCCCACTCGAGGTCAAACACCGAGAAATTAGAAGGGATAAGAACAGATAGTCCTAACCAGATCATTAATCTCTCAAAAGGCCCCTCACAGAAGCTGAGATGTCTATTCTTAGTAAAGGTTTGTCCTTTGTCCCTACCCCTCTCACAATACCTTTAATTGGGTCAAAGACTTGACTCTTTTTCAAGGAAACTTCGGTGGCGTAAATATTTCGCCTTGATTAACCGAAAAGAAAGCAGGGAATTAGGCATACCAGTGGATATTTTACAGGATGTACGCTTTCTCTTTAATTTGGAAGAAATGCCCAACGAAGGCAAGGGTCCTTTCACTAATTTGAAATCGAAGAGTGAACTTATGCCTCCTCAAGGTGACCCTGGTTGCATTGATGTCTTTCTAGAGAAGGTGATTGGGGATCTAGAGGCCCTTGACAGGGAACACATAAGGTATAATTGCACCAAGGTGGAATTTAAGGCCATATCTTCCCTGTCAAAGGATCATAATATCGTACTGAAAGCAGCCGACAAAGGCGGTAATTTGGTGATCCTAGACACACATCAATACAAACAAATGTGTTTGGCCCTGCTAAATGACACAATCACCTATGAAAAACTACAAACGGACCCTACCTCTGAATATCAACAAGCCCTACACTCTCTGTTACTTTCAGCACGGAGAGAGGAATTGATAAGCAAACAGGAGTTTGACTTCATTTTTATACCACACCCGACTGTAGCTACCTTTATGGACTACCCAAAGTCCATAAGGGGTATCCTCCTCTAAGAGGTCGTCCCATTGTTTCGGGGTTAACTCCTTAAGTCAGAATGTAGGGATCTATATTGATTCTATTCTAGCGCCCTTTGTGAGGACCCTTCCTTCGTTTGTAAGGGATACCTCTGACCTACTCCGTCGCCTAGACGGCATGTTTTTGGAACCGGATCTCAAATTGGGCTCAATTGATGTGGAGGCCCTGTACTCCTCCATCCCGCATAACTTGGGTATGGAGGCAGTCGAGTCTTTTCTCAAGACAAGGGGTGAACAGTATAGTGCCCATAACAACTTTGTCATGCAGCTCCTCCAATTCATTCTCACCAGAAACTACTTCCTTTTCGATGGCATCTTCTACCACCAGCTCAGGGGCACTGCGATGGGGAGTTCTTGTGCCCCATCGTATGCAAATCTGTTCCTGGGCTGGTGGGAGAGGGAGGTAGTTTTTGGTGAGCCTACCGGCCATCTTACGGAGGACGTCGTCATGTGGGCCAGATACATCGACGACGTCTTCGTCATTTGGCGGGGCACGGAACAGAATTTTGAAAGTTTAATTGATGCATTAAACATTAACCATGTAGGTTTGAAATTTACCCATGAATGGGGGGGTGACATCTTGAATTTCTTGGATGTTCAGATCCGTACTGACACTAACGGTGAGGTATTAACACGAGTGTACAGAAAAGAAACAGCGACCAATTCCTTCCTTAGGTGGGAAAGCTACCATCCTTTCCCCTAAGGAAGGGTATACCAACGGGCAGTATCTCCGCTTGAGAAGAAATTGCTCCTCTTTGGGTGCTTTCAAGGAACAAGCGAGGGATCTACAAATACGGTTCCTTGAAAGAGGTTACCCTAGGAAGATCCTAAAGGTCGCATATCAAAGGGCACTGAGGAGCGACCGTACAGCTTTGCTATCCCCATCTCTTACACGTGAAAAACGTGAGATGGAGGATAAGCGGAGTGTGGTGCGACTCATTGCCACTTATGACACCCAAGCAAAGGAGATCCGTGAGATTTTGAACAGACACTGGAGCATTCTCCAGTTGGATCCGGACCTGAGAGAGGTTCTTTCCAGCAAACCTCAGATCACCTACCGCAGGGGGAGGAACCTACGGGACTCATTGATTCATAGCCACTACCAACGCCCTGTGAAACACCGGAGGGGACGAGGTGGCTAAAACCTGTGATTGGCTGCTATCGCTGTAGCGGCTGTGTGGCCTGTCCCTTCATGACGCAAGGTCGCTCCTTTGAGAGTGGAGTCACAAAAAAGTGTACACCATTCGACAATTTATTAACTGTCGTTCGAAGGGGTTATTTATAAAGCAACATGTATTTGTGGGCTAGAATATATCGGCAAAACCACAAGGGAGCTGAGACGGCGAGTGGGGGAACATTTGGGTGACCTCAAACACAAAAGAGGTACATCATTAGCGACGCATGTGACGACTCCATCATGAGGGATCCTTTGAGGGTGTTAGATTCATTGGAGTTGAATGTATCCCCAAACCACCACGAGGAGGAGATTGGAATCGTAAGATTCTCCAACGTGAAACATGGTGGATATATGAACTGCGCACGATGGCCCCAAATGGCCTCAATGACCAGCTCCTGTTTGGCTGTTACATCTGAGCCCCTGTACCTTGCACTATTCCCTTGTACCTTGCATTTACATCTCTCACCTATGTTGTGTTGTCCCTTTTATGGCTTTTCAACACATCATAGGTGGTCTAATAGGTTTATAGGAATGTCATGATTGTTAATATTTGCATCGGGTATCCCCCTAGTGGGGCATCTCATAACTTCTTTTTCTGAACAATAAACTTCGTTTTCTGAACAATAAACTACCTATTATGCCCACCTCTGAGTGGTGCTCCAGTAAGAGTAATATTGTGGTCTGCCCTTGTCCCGTTAGTCAGTGCAGTTGTCTGTCAATTTAAGCTCTAGTATCTATGCCGAATCTATTATCTATTTATACTGGCATTACTGTATTTTATGAGAAAAAACGGGGACGGGAGATTCGGAGGAATTTGTCCTACCCTCCTTTCTTCTATGTCCCGATTTGTCCGCCCTATACTTTGCAGGCAGGCTGTAGGACCTTTGACCACTCCCCTGTGATGAGACAGGCGTCCTACCAGCCTCCCTGGGGGGGGGCGCGGTCTGGTCACGTGACCGGCCCCGAGCTGGGGGTCCGGTCATGTGACATTCTGCGTCACTCGAGGGGCGGGACTAGGAAATACCCGCGGCCTTTTAAATCAGGCTGACTCAGTGCGGGTGTTCCTGCCAACACGCGCACGCCACCTCTGCTGGTCTGTGGAGCACTGCCCGGACCGGATGGAATGAGCTGGGGCTATTGGTGGCCCTTAGCCATATAGCTGAACATTGCTTCACCACCAACATTTGGGTACCGCATACCTGGCTACCTGATTGGAAGGCTGGACAACATCAGTTCCTCCCTCCATGACGCACATCTGAAGGATAAGTATCACTCTCCATTGTTTTGGGAGTTTTTACATGATGAGTATGAATATTTATGATTACATCCTAAAATATGATGTATCCCCTGATGAATTAGTGACACGCTAAGGAAACGCGTTGGGCTCATAACAGTTTGTGGGGGATGTAATCTCTTTTGTTCTATACGACTTATAATTGCTGTCCCTGTTTATCTCTATTTCCCTCCTTTTACTCGACGAAGTTGGGCAGTCGCTGTCCTGTTGGTAGGGAAACTCAGGGTTCAGCTAGGTCGTTTCACAGCAGGAGTGGATAGGGACATAGTCCTGACACTTTTCCCATCTATCCTGTTTTTTTGCTATCACTAGTGGGGGTTTTTGTCCCCCCGTGCACTATACACTTGTATTTGGGACCTTGCATTTTTTATATATATCGCAATAAAAGTTAATTTTTAAAGGGTATCTTTTTTTGTAAATTTTTCTCACTGTGTGGTATTACCCAGGTTTTGTATGGCGCTATTTATCTGGGCACTGTGTGGTATTATCCAGGTATTGTACTGCACTGTGTATCTTGGCATTGTGTGGTATTATTCAAGTGTTCTATGGCATTGTTTCTCTTGGGACTGTGAGGTATTATCTAGCTGCTGTATGTCCTATTTTTGAGCACTGTTTATCTGGGCACTAAGTGGCATTACCTATTTATTGTAAGGCACTGTTATCTGGGCACTATGCAGTATTACCTAGGTGTTTTATGGCACTGTTATCTGGACACTGTATGGTATAATCTAGGTGTGGTATGGCACTGTTATCTGGGCACAGAGCGGTGTGGTATGGCACTGTTATCTTAGCACTGTGCGGTATTGTCTTGGTGTTGTATAGTACTGTTATCTGGGCACTATGCGGTATTATCTAGGTGTTGGATGGCACTGTTATTTGGGCACTATGCGGTATTATCTAGGTGTTGTATGGCACTGTTATCTGGGCACTGCGCTGTATTATCTAGGTGTTGTATGGCACTGTTATCTGGGCACTATGCGGTATTATCTAGGTGTTGTATGGCACTGTTATCTTGGCATTATGCAGTATTATCTAGGTTTTCTCTAGCACTGTTTCCTGGGTATTGTGCGGAATTATCTTGGTGTTGTATGGCACTGTTATCTGGGCACTGTGAGGTATTATTTAGGTGTGGTATGGCACGGTTATCTGGGTACTGTGCGGTATTATCTAGGTGTTGCATATACTATTTTCTGAGCACTATGTATCTGGGCATTAAAGGCACTATACTATTTTCTGAGCACTATGTATCTGGGCATTAAAGGCACTATACTATTTTCTGAGCACTATGTATCGGGGCACTAGGAGGTATTACCTATTTATTGTATTATCTATGTGTTGTATGGCACTTATCTGGGCACTGCGCTGTATTATCTTGTACCAGTGTTACAAAGTATTTGTCTATGTATCTAATACTGGAAGAGGATGATGAGCAGCGGAGCTTCTGTTCGGGGGAGAGAAGAGGGCAGGACAGTGATGGATACTAACTTCTCCATTCTTGTAAAGGAAGACTTTATCTGTGGCCACCACCACAAACATCTTCGGCTTCCAGCCCTTCATCTCCAGGAGCCCACACTTGTCCACGTTCTCAGGGTTGTACACTGAGGAGCTGGCTGGCCTGGATTTCCTGTCTTCCAGGACCTGCTGGATCGCTTTAATCCAGTCGTTTCGGTCCGCTGCAAAGGGAAAAATAAAAGATAAGTGAAGAGCAGAGGGGCAAGTGTCAGGCCCTACGCTCAGTTGGATGCGTCTACTCACAGTCGCTCTCGGCTCGGAATACAAAGTTTCGGTTCGATGTAGCAACTTCGAACTTCTGGTCTCCGGTAGAAGCCACGTTATCGATGCAGCTGGTCTTAATGATCCGTTTTGAGTACATGTCCTACAGGAACCGAGCAAAGTGTCTGAATATCCAGCAAGACCCATCATTACTGCTCGATGCTCATTAATACTTAGGTGACACGCTGTGCAATCCTTCTCACTGTAGATGTCACTGTGATGGGGGCACTGTGGCGGTCACTGTTATGGGGGCACTGTGGAGGTCACTGTTATGAGGGATCTGCGGATGTCACTGTTATGGGGGCGCTGTGGAGGTCACTGTTATGAGGGATCTGCGGATGTCACTGTTATGGGGGCGCTGTGGAGGTCACTGTTATGGGGGCGCTGTGGATGTCACTGTTGTGGTAGCACTGTGGATGTCACTGTTATGGGGGCACTGTGGAGGTCACTGTTATGGGGGCGCTGTGGAGGTCACTGTTATGGGGGTGCTGTGGAGGTCACTGTTATGGGGGCGCTGTGGGGGTCACTGTAATCGGGGCACTGTGGAGGTCACTGTTATGGGGGCACTGTTGAAGTCACTGTTATGGGGGCACTGTTGAAGTCACTGTTATGGGGGCACTGTGGAGGTCACTGTTATGGGAGCACTGTGGATGTCACTGTTATGGGGGCTCTGTGGAGGTCACTGTTATGGGGGCGCTGTGGAGGTCACTGTTATGGGGGCACTGTGGAGGTCAGTTATGGGGGCACTGTGGAGGTCACTGTTATGGGGGCACTGTGGAGGTCACTTATGGGGGCACTGTGGATGTCACTGTTATGGGGGCACTGTGGAGGTCACTTATGGGGGCACTGTGGAGGTCACTTATGGGAGCACTGTGGAGGTCACTTATGGGGGCACTGTGGACGTCACTTATGGGGGCACTGTGGAGGTCACTTATGGGGGCACTGTGGAGGTCACTTATGGGGGCACTGTGGAGGTCACTTATGGGGGCACTGTGGATGTCACTGTTATGGGGACACTGTGGAGGTCACTTATGGGGGCACTGTGGAGGTCACTTATGGGGGCACTGTGGAGGTCACTTATGGGGGCACTGTGGAGGTCACTTATGGGGGAACTGTGGCTGAAGATTCCCATAGAACGAACAGTGGACAATATCTAAAGAAGCCTGAGACCACACATCCTGACTGTACCTTGTCACTGTCGTAGTAGCGGAGATACTCAGCTTCCAGCTTCACCCATCGCCTCTGGAAAATGTACGACCTTAAAGGAGATAAACACATGACAATCACCAGTGACACCGGTAGAGAAGAATGTAGAGTAACATTACCCCAGTCACCGCACACAGTCCTTTCAGTGACTCTCCTGCATTATTCCAGTCACTGCACACAGTCCTCTCAGTGACTCTCCTGCATTACCCCAGTCACTGCACACAGTCCTCTCAGTGACTCTTCTGCATTATTCCAGTCACTGCACACAGTCCTCTCAGTGACTCTCCTGCATTATCCCAGTCACTGCACACAGTCCTCTCAGTGACTCTCCATCATTATCCCAGTCACTGTACACAGTCCTCTCAGTGACTCTCCTGCATTATCCCAGTCACTGAACACAGTCCTCTCAGTGACTCTCCGGCATTATCCCAGTCACTGCACACAGTCCTCTCAGTGACCCTTCTGCATTATCCCAGTCACTGCACACAGTCCTCTCAGTGACTCTCCTGCATTACCCCAGTCACTGCACACAGTCCTCTCAGTGACTCTCCTGCATTATTCCAGTCACTGCACACAGTCCTCTCAGTGACTCTCCTGCATTATTCCAGTCACTGCACACAGTCCTCTCAGTGACTCTCCTGCATTATCCCAGTCACTGCACACAGTCCTCTCAGTGACTCTCCTGCATTATCCCAGTCACTGCACACAGTCCTCTAAGTGACTCTCCTGCATTATCCCAGTCACTGCACATAGTCCTTTCAGTGACTCTCCTGCATTACCCAGTCACTGCACACAGTCCTCTCAGTGACTCTCCTGCATTATCCCAGTCACTGCACACAGTCCTCTCAGTGACTCTCCTGCATTATCCCAGTCACTGTACACAGTCCTCTCAGTGACTCTCCTGCATTATCCCAGTCACTGTACACAGTCCTCTCAGTGACTCTCCTGCATTATCCCAGTCACTGTACACAGTCCTCTCAGTGACTCTCCTGCATTATTCCAGTCACTGCACATAGTCCTCTCAGTGACTCTTCTGCATTACCCCAGTCACTGCACACAGTCCTCTCAGTGACTCTCCTGCATTACCCCAGTCACTGCACACAGTCGTCTCAGTGACTCTCCTGCATTATCCCAGTCACTGCACATAGTCCTTTCAGTGACTCTCCTGCATTACCCAGTCACTGCACACAGTCCTCTCAGTGACTCTCCTGCATTATCCCAGTCACTGTACACAGTCCTCTCAGTGACTCTCCTGCATTATCCCAGTCACTGCACACAGTCCTCTCAGTGACTCTCCTGCATTATCCCAGTCACTGTACACAGTCCTCTCAGTGACTCTCCTGCATTATTCCAGTCACTGCACATAGTCCTCTCAGTGACTCTTCTGCATTACCCCAGTCACTGCACACAGTCCTCTCAGTGACTCTCCTGCATTACCCCAGTCACTGTACACAGTCCTCTCAGTGACTCTCCTGCATTATTCCAGTCATTGCGCACAGTCCTCTCAGTGACTCTCCTGCATTATTCCAGTCACTGCACATAGTCCTCTCAGTGACTCTTCTGCATTACCCAGTCACTGCATACAGTCCACTCAGTGACTCTCCTGCATTATCCCAGTCACTGTACACAGTCCTCTCAGTGACTCTCCTGCATTATTCCAGTCACTGCACATAATCCTCTCAGTGACTCTTCTGCATTACCCCAGTCACTGTACACAGTCCTCTCAGTGACTCTTCTGCATTATTTCAGTCACTGCACACAGTCCTCTCAGTGACCCTTCTGCATTACCCCAGTCACTGCACACAGTCCTCTCAGTGACTCTCTTGCATTACCCCATTTACTGCACACAGTCCTCTCAGTGACTCTCCTGCATTATCCCAGTCACTGCACATAGTCCTCTCAGTGACTCTCCTGCATTACCCCAGTCACTGCACACAGACCTACCATTGACTGCACCCAGTCCTCTCAGTGACTCTCCTGCATTATCCCAGTCACTGAACACAGTCCTCTCAGTGACCCTTCTGCATTATCCCAGTCACTGCACACAGTCCTCTCAGTGACTCTCCTGCATTATCCCAGTCACTGCACACAGTCCTCTCAGTGACTCTTCTGCATTATTCCAGTCACTGCACACAGTCCTCTCAGTGACTCTCCTGCATTATCCCAGTCACTGCACACAGTCCTCTCAGTGACTCTCCTGCATTATCCCAGTCACTGCACACAGTCCTCTCAGTGACTCTCCTGCACTACCCAGTCACTGCACACAGTCCTCTCAGTGACTCTCCTGCATTATTCCAGTCACTGCACACAGTCCTCTCAGTGACTCTCCTGCATTACCCAGTCACTGCACACAGTCCTTTCAGTGACTCTCCTGCATTACCCAGTCACTGCACATAGTCCTTTCAGTGACTCTCCTGCATTACCCCAATCACTGCACACAGTCCTCTCAGTGACTCTCCTGCATTACCCCAGTCACTGCACACAGTCCTCTCAGTGACTCTCCTGCATTATCCCAGTCACTGCACACAGTCCTCTCAGTGACTCTTCTGCATTATTCCAGTCATTGCGCACAGTCCTCTCAGTGACTCTCCTGCATTATCCCAGTCACTGCACACAGTCCTCCCAGTCACTGCACACAGTCCTCCCAGTCACTGCACATAGTCCTCTCAGTGACTCTCCTGCATTACCCCAGTCACTGCACACAGACCTGCCAATGACTGCACCCAGTCCTCTCGGTGACTCTCCTGCATTGTCCCAATCACTGCACACAGTCCTCTCAGTGACTCTCCTGCATTATTCCAGTCATTGCGCACAGTCCTCTCAGTGACTCTCCTGCATTATTCCAGTCACTGCACATAGTCCTCTCAGTGACTCTTCTGCATTACCCAGTCACTGCACACAGTCCTCTCAGTGACTCTCCTGCATTATCCCAGTCACTGTACACAGTCCTCTCAGTGACTCTCCTGCATTATTCCAGTCACTGCACATAGTCCTCTCAGTGACTCTTCTGCATTACCCCAGTCACTGTACACAGTCCTCTCAGTGACTCTCCTGCATTATTCCAGTCATTGCGCACAGTCCTCTCAGTGACTCTCCTGCATTATTCCAGTAACTGCACATAGTCCTCTCAGTGCCTCTCCTGCATTACCCCAGTCACTGCACACAGTCCTCTCAGTGACTCTTCTGCATTACCCCAGTCACTGTACACAGTCCTCTCAGTGACCCTTATGCAATACCCCAGTCACTGCACACAGTCCTCTCAGTGACTTTCCTGCATTATCCCAGTCACTGCACACAGTCCTCCCAGTCACTGCACACAGTCCTCCCAGTCACTGCACACAGTCCTCCCAGTCACTGCACATAGTCCTCTCAGTGACTCTCCTGCATTACCCCAGTCACTGCACACAGACCTGCCAATGACTGCACCCAGTCCTCTCGGTGACTCTCCTGCATTGTCCCAATCACTGCACACAGTCCTCTCAGTGACTCTCCTGCATTATTCCAGTCATTGCGCACAGTCCTCTCAGTGACTCTCCTGCATTATTCCAGTCACTGCACATAGTCCTCTCAGTGACTCTTCTGCATTACCCAGTCACTGCACACAGTCCTCTCAGTGACTCTCCTGCATTATCCAAGTCACTGTACACAGTCCTCTCAGTGACTCTCCTGCATTATTCCAGTCACTGCACATAGTCCTCTCAGTGACTCTTCTGCATTACCCCAGTCACTGTACACAGTCCTCTCAGTGACTCTCCTGCATTATTCCAGTCATTGCGCACAGTCCACTCAGTGACTCTCCTGCATTATTCCAGTCACTGCACATAGTCCTCTCAGTGACTCTTCTGCATTACCCAGTCACTGTACACAGTCCTCTCAGTGACTCTCCTGCATTATCCCAGTCACTGTACACAGTCCTCTCAGTGACTCTCCTGCATTATTCCAGTAACTGCACATAGTCCTCTCAGTGACTCTCCTGCATTACCCCAGTCACTGCACACAGTCCTCTCAGTGACTCTTCTGCATTACCCCAGTCACTGCACATAGTCCTCTCAGTGACCCTTATGCAATACCCCAGTCACTGCACACAGTCCTCTCAGTGACTCTCCTGCATTATCCCAGTCACTGCACACAGTCCTCTCAGTCACTGCACAGTCCTCCCAGTCACTGCACAGTCCTCCCAGTCACTGCACACAGTACCTCCCAGTCACTGCACACAGTCCTCTCAGTGACTCTCCTGCATTATCCCAGTCACTGCACACAGTACTCTCAGTGACCCTGCATTATCCTAGTCACGCACAGTCCTCTCAGTGACTCTCCTGCATTATCCCAGTCACTGCACACAGTCCTCTCAGTGACTCTCCTGCATTATTCCAGTCACTGCACACAGTCCTCTCAGTGACTCTCCTGCATTATCCCAGTCACTGCACACAGTCCTCTCAGTGACTCTCCTGCATTATTCCAGTCACTGCACATAGTCCTCTCAGTGACTCTCCTGCATTATCCCAGTCACTGCACACAGTCCTCTCAGTGACTCTCCTGCATTATTCCAGTCACTGCACACAGTCCTCTCAGTGACTCTCCTGCATTATCCCAGTCACTGCACACAGTCCTCTCAGTGACTCTCCTGCACTACCCAGTCACTGCACACAGTCCTCTCAGTGACTCTCCTGCATTATTCCAGTCATTGCGCACAGTCCTCTCAGTGACTCTCCTGCACACAGTCTTGTGACAATGATACATTGTTAAACTCACTTTGCATACTCTTTTTATGTTTATGCAAACATAAGAAAATAATAGAACTTCCCCAATTAATTCAAATGTACACAAAACAGAACAGAATATTTCTGAAAATAAAGAATATTGATGTTGTGGTTGTATTTTATAAGCTTCACTGCGTCCAGATCAGCTTAAAGCAGAGCTTCAGCCCCGAGATTACAGACCTCTGTTACACTGTATACTCTACTCACATCCAAAGCAGCATCCACAATTTTTCTGCTCTCCACTTACTTCTTAAGATGCACAATATTACAGCTCCTGGCGCTGCCCTGCTGGTTCAGTGTCTGCACTAAGAATACTGTGCTGTTGTGCACTGTAGGAGATATGATGGACTGCAGTCTAATGGAGAACTATGGGCATATACTAAAGTGAGGGCACCCAAGGTAATGGATTTTTACCATATGTGGACATACCAGTGTCTGACCTTCGTTCACACACAATGCACAGGTGACGGAGCGGTAAGGGTCCCAGCACACTGACGTTACAAGCCTGTATTCACAGTAATTGGCCCCTTGGCTCTAATTCCTAATGTTTTCCCCTTTTGGAAGGAATGACCTCCACCCGGCAGGTGTTTCATATTTGTCTTTCCGCCGCGGTGCAGTGCGATGCTTCAGGCGTTTCTTGGATGCAGTTACCCTTCCCCCGCAGCATCTTGATGGGATTTAGATCGGAGCAGTGACTTGGCCGGACTTCTTTTTACACCTTTTTTATCATCACCCTGTGCATCCAAAGGACGGGTCATTGGTGCCTCCAAAGGAGATGCCTCCTATTTCACCTTACTGGGCAGCGCTATATGGCTGCAAAGCAGTATATATGGCTATACGACTGCGTAGTATATATGGCTATACGACTGCGTAGTATATATGGCTATACGACTGCGTAGTATATATGGCTATATGACTGCGTAGTATATATGGCTATATGACTGCATAGTATATATGGCTATATGACTGCGTAGTATATATGGCTATATGACTGCGTAGTATATATGGCTATATGACTGCATAGTATATATGGCTATATGACTGCATAGTATATATGGCTATATGACTGCATAGTATATATGGCTATATGACTGCGTAGTATATATGGCTATATGACTGCGTAGTATATATGACTGCGTAGTATATATGGCTATATGACTGCGTAGTATATATGGCTATATGACTGCGTAGTATATATGGCTATACGACTGCGTAGTATATATGGCTATACGACTGCGTAGTATATATGGCTATATGACTGCGTAGTATATATGGCTATATGACTGCGTAGTATATATGGCTGGGCTCCATTATATATGGCTGGGCAGAAGTATATATGGCTATATGGCTGTGCAACACTATATGACTGCGCAGTAGTATATTTGGCTGGGCAGCAGTGTATATGGCTATATGACCGCGTAGTATATATGGCAGGGCAGTACTGCAGTATATTGCAGTATGGCTGGGCTCCATTACATATGGCTGGGCAGCAGTGTATATAGCTATATGACTGCGTAGTATATATAGCTATATGACTGCGTAGTATATATGGCTATATGACTGCATAGTATATATGGCTATATGACTGCGTAGTATATATGGCTATATGACTGCGTAGTATATATGGCTATATGACTGCATAGTATATATGGCTATATGACTGCGTAGTATATATGGCTATATGACTGCATAGTATATATGGCTATACGACTGCGTAGTATATATGGCTATATGACTGCGTAGTATATATGGCTATATGACTGCGTAGTATATATGGCTATATGACTGCATAGTATATATGGCTATATGACTGCGTAGTATATATGGCTATATGACTGCGTAGTATATATGACTGCGTAGTATATATGGCTATATGACTGCGTAGTATATATGGCTATATGACTGCGTAGTATATATGGCTATACGACTGCGTAGTATATATGGCTATACGACTGCGTAGTATATATGGCTATATGACTGCGTAGTATATATGGCTATATGACTGCGTAGTATATATGGCTGGGCTCCATTATATATGGCTGGGCAGAAGTATATATGGCTATATGGCTGTGCAACACTATATGACTGCGCAGTAGTATATTTGGCTGGGCAGCAGTGTATATGGCTATATGACCGCGTAGTATATATGGCAGGGCAGTACTGCAGTATATGGCAGTATGGCTGGGCTCCATTACATATGGCTGGGCAGCAGTGTATATGGCTATATGACCGCGTAGTATATATGGCAGGGCAGTACTGCAGTATATGGCAGTATGGCTGGGCTCCATTACATATGGCTGGGCAGCAGTGTATATAGCTATATGACTGTGTAGTATATATGGCAGGGCAGTACTGCAGTATATGGCAGTATGGCTGGGCTCCATTACATATGGCTGGGCAGCAGTGTATATAGCTATATGACTGTGTAGTATATATGGCAGGGCAGTACTGCAGTATATGGCAGTATGGCTGGGCTCCATTACATATGGCTGGGCAGCAGTGTATATAGCTATATGACTGTGTAGTATATATGGCAGGGCAGTACTGCAGTATATGGCAGTATGGCTGGGCTCCATTATATATGGCTGGGCAGTACTACAGTATATGGCAGTATGGCTGGGCTCCATTATATGGCTATATGGTATATATAGGTGTGCGGCAGTACTGCACTATATACTGTATGAGTCTCAAGGTGAGGCGACGACATATACAGGAGCCCCGGCCACAGAGCATGAAATGAGTACACGGAGCTGCGTGCTGTGAAGGGCACAGCATGCTAGAGGGCATTGCCACGCTGCCAACGTCAGCTAGCCTGAAGGACTGGGCATCACCGAAACAATTAAAGAACTCGCGCTAGATTCAACCTGTCTGCAACGCCCTAAGTGCCAAGCCTGGGGTGACGCCATCTTCCGTCTCACAGTAGTCCGGCTGGAGTCGCTGCCTGATGGAGGGGCGGACTCATTGGGGGTCATTTATTGAGAAGCTCACCCCATATTGTCACTTTTTAAACGTCCGTGTCATTTTTACGCCACTTGGAAGAGGTGGGAGCTGCGGTATCGGAAAATTCACTAACATTCACGCCAGGAGACGGGCATTAAAGAGGAGTGGAAACTGTTCCAGTCAGGGAACGCCAAGTGCGCGGGCTGCCGGAGCTGCTCCTCAGTTACGTCCTGCGTCCCGCAGGGGCTGTTAGAGGCCGGTGTAAAATACCAGTGTCCGATAAATGACCCCCATTATGTATATGTACAGTAAATACTCCGCCATCAGTGGAACCTGGGACTTGCTGGATTATCAGATATTCCAGATTACCGGACGGTAGTCCCCACAGCCCCAGAAGATCCCTTATGCGCTGCTGATCTGGGCCGGATTATCAGACTTTCTGGATTTTCCCTGAACGTGAGATTAGAGAAGAAAAACTGGAGCGCAGATGATCGGGGAATAGGAAAAGAATGCGCTGATCGCTGGCCCGGTTATCGGAGCGCAGCTGCAGCATCTCACGGAGGATGATGGGTGTGGTAATCCCTAGTGTGAAGAAGAATCTCAAACCAGAGGAGGAGGAGGTGTGCAGATATAAGAGCGAATCTACAGACTACATCTACAAGCAGCAGGACCCCATGTAAATACGGGCGGAGGAGGATAAAGGAGTCTCAGATGTGAGAGGCGCTCCGCAGCCCCTGCTTGTTCAGAACCAGGATCACAGTCTTCCTCAGAGAAGTTCCTATAGAGGCCGAATGCAAGGTCTGTACAGACTGCTCAGCAATCATCTGTAGGAAGTCTGGGGGGTTCCGTCTCTCTGCAGCGCCCCCGCAGGAGATATGAGGCATTACACCGTGCCCATTAACCCCAGGAGGTGGTCTGTGTAATGCAGGACAGGTCAGGTCCTGCAGAGACCCCCTTTATAACCACTCTGCACTCTGACCAAGAGATGGGGGTCATGAGCAAAGGACCCCACATAAGGGGAATGACATGGGTTTTCTGAAGTGGACAAGCCCTTTAACTAGCACTGCGGGAACTAATGTCCTGTCCCCGGCCCGTCCACACAGCTGATGGGTTGTTACACTGTGTGAGACTTAAACATGTCTTGTGCAGGATTTCTTAGACTGATACATGATAACAAACCTTCACCTGTGGAAAATATTAGTGTTACCAGTCACTGACTGCAAGCAGAGATGTTGACAATGGGGAACAAAGTCTATCAGGAAGTTCCCGAAGCCCTGATTATACGGTGACTTATGGCCATAAGCGGCCATGTGCGGACGCACTGGGCGGAGCGCTCACCCCTGCGGCGGGTTCTTGTCCAGCCATCCTGCCTTGATGACCGGCGTCTGCTGTGTAGACGATTCTCCCCCGTCCATGTTCCCGCTGGAGACCCCCAAGGACAGAGAGCTGCTGGACTTCCAGGTGCTCAGACCGCCGCCATCAGACTGCCTGCAGCAAGAAGATACCGCCATGAGTAAGCGGGGACAACAGATGTACATACAGCGTCACGTCATGAGATGGAGGGGAAATTCTACAAAAATACTGGCGTCACACCCCCTGAAGCTGCAGACCACACCCCCGGTGCAGTTATAAAACGGCAGCAGTAACGCCAAGATACGAGAACGGTAGACCGAAAAATATATGTGACATCCACACACCGTATACTACAGTAACATCCGACAACCTGCCTGTATATCATGTCCGAGAGGTTGTCACAGGCCAGCCCCGCCCCCCGCTGATGACATCACTGATATAATGACATGTGATCAGACATGAGATGCACCCCTTATACTACAGGAACATCCGACAACCTGCCTGTATATCATGTCTGAGAGGTTGTCACAGCCCCGCCTCCTGCTGATGACATCACTGATATAATGACATGTGATCAGACATGAGATCCACACCTTATACTACAGGAACATCTATTACTGCTGACAACCTGCCTGTATATCCTGTCTGAGAGGTAGTCACAGCCCCGCCCCCTGCTCATGATGTCACTGATATAATGACATGTGATCAGACATGAGATGCACCCCTTATACTACAGTAACATCCGACAACCTGCCTGTATATCATGTCTGAGAGGTAGTCACAGCCCCGCCCCCTGCTGATGACATCACTGATATAATGACATGTGATCAGACATGAGATCCACACCTTATACTACAGGAACATCTATTACTGCTGACAACCTGCCTGTATATCATGTCTGAGAGGTTGTCACAGCCCCGCCCCCTGCTGATGACATCACTGATATAATGACATGTGATCAAACACACACCTTATACTACAGGAACATCCGACAACCTGCCTGTATATCATGTCTGAGAAGTTGTCACAGCCCCGCCCCCTGCTGATTATGTCACTGATATAATGACATGTGATCAGACATGAGATGCACACCCCTTATACTACAGTCTGCCATAAACAGCCCCTCGTGGCAGGGGGCGTGACAGTGGCTTGTCTGCAGTCCTGGGCAGCCGTCCGTTCTGCCCACTCGACCCTTCTAACCCCCGACAGCAGGGGGCAGACCGCAGCCTGTGGACATCAGCTTGCCTGCAGATCCCAGGGTCAGGCTCAGAATAAGCCGAGCCTCATCCATATGGGCCTGACAACAGTGGATGCTCATATTCAGGTTGTCACAGCCCCTCCCCCTTGCGATGTACGCCATGCTTCCGAACATTCCTCACCTGATACAATGTACACAACCACCACCACCATCGTACTCACCCCTGCCCCCGATTCTCAGAAAGTAACTAAACTCTGTAAACTTCCTGCAGTGAAGTAACTTATCCCAAACCCGTCCGTCCAGTTCAGACACAGCGCGGGGAGCCCGCCGCATTAACCCTCCAGACGCCGACACCGTGACGTCTGCGTCTATTGTGACACAGAGGAACCCGAACTGTTAAATATTTACAGAAGGACAGGTGGGCACACCCAGTGCCAGGCCTCCCTGTGCCAGGCAATGATGGGGAAGTAGTGCTGTGTGGAGACCGTATCACACAGCAGAGGATTAGATACACCGCGCAGAGACGGTATCAGACGGGAGAGGATTAGATACACCGTGCAGAGACAGTATCAGACGGGAGAGGATTATATACACCGCTCAGAGACGGTATCAGACGGGAGAGGATTAGATACACAGCTCAGAGACAGCATCACACAGGATAGGATTAGATACACAGCTCAGCAGATGGTATCACACAGGATAGGATTAGATACACAGCTCAGAGACAACATCACACAGGATAGCATTAGATACACAGCTCAGAGACAGCATCACACAGGATAGGATTAGATACACAGCTTAGCAGACAGTATCACACAGGATAGGATTAGATACATAGCTCAGCAGACAGTATCACACAGGATAGGATTAGATACACAGCTCAGCAGACAGTATCACACAGGATAGGATTAGATACATAGCTCAGCAGACAGTATCACACAGGATAGGATTAGATACACAGCTCAGCAGACAGTATCACACAGGAGAGGATTAGATACACAGCTCGGCAGACGGTATCACACAGGATAGGATTAGATACACCGCTCAGAGACAACATCACACAGGAGAGGATTAGATACACAGCTCAGCAGACGGTATCACACAGCAGAGGATTAGATACACCACTCAGAGACAGTATCAGACGGGAGAGGATTAGATACACCGCTCAGAGACAGTATCAGACGGGAGAGGATTAGATACACAGCTCAGCAGACAGCATCACACAGGATAGGATTAGATACACAACTTAGCAGACAGTATCACACAGGAGAGGATTAGATACACAGCTCAGCAGACAGTATCACACATGATAGGATTAGATACACAGCTCAGCAGGCAGTATCACACAGGATAGGATTAGATACACAGCTCAGGAAACAGTATCACACAGGATAGGATTAGATACACAGCTCAGCAGACAGTATCACACAGGATAGGATTAGATACACTGCTCAGCAGACAGTATCACACAGGATAGGATTAGATACACAGCTCAGCAGACAGTATCACACAGGATAGGATTAGATACACAGTTCAGCAGACAGTATCACAGATGATGGGATTAGATACACAGCTCAGAAGACAGTATCACACAGGATAGGATTAGATACACAGCTCAGCAGACAGGATCACACAGGATAGGATTAGATACACAGCTCAGCAGACAGGATCACACAGGAGAGGATTAGATACACAGCTCAGCAGACAGCATCACACAGAAGAGATTAGATACACAACTCAGCAGACAGTATCACACAGGAGAGGATTAGATATGCAGCTCAGCAGACAGTATCACACATGATAGGATTAGATACACAGCTCAGCAGACAGTATCACACAGGATAGGATTAGATACAGAGCTCAGCGGATAGTATCACACTGGTTAGGATTAGATACATAGCTCAGCAGACAGTATCACACAGGATAGGATTAGATACACAGCAGAGAAGACAGTATTACACAGGATAGGATTAGATACACAGTTCCGCAGACAGTATCACACAGGATAGGATTAGATACACAGCTCAGCGGATAGTATCACACTGGTTAGGATTAGATACATAGCTCAGCAGACAGTATCACACAGGATAGGATTAGATACACAGCAGAGAAGACAGTATTACACAGGATAGGATTAGATACACAGTTCCGCAGACAGTATCACACAGGATAGGATTAGATACACAGCTCAGCAGACAGTATCACACAGGATAGGATTAGATACACAGCTCAGCAGACAGTATCACACAGTATATGATCAGATACACAGCTCAGCAGACAGTATCACACTGGGTAGGATTAGATAAACAGCTCAGCAGACAGTATCACACAGGATAGGATTAGATACACAGCTCAGCAGGCAGTATCACACTGGTTAGGATTAGATAGAGAGCTCAGCAGACAGTATCACACAGGATAGGATTAGATACACCGCTCAGCAGACAGTAGCACACAGGATAGGATTGGATACACAGCTCAGCAGACAGTATCACACAGGATAAGATTAGATACACAGCTCAGCAGACAGTATCACACAGGATAGGATTAGATACACAGCTCAGCAGGCAGTATCACACAGGATAGGATTAGATACACAGCTCAGCAGGCAGTATCACACAGGATAGGATTAGATACACAGCTCAGCAGAGAGTATCACACAGGATAGGATTAGATACACAGCTCAGCAGACAGGATCACACAGGATAGGATTAGATACACAGCTCAGCAGACAGGATCACATAGGAGAGGATTAGATACACAGCTCTGCAGACAGTATCACACAGGATAGGATTAGATACACAGCTCAGCAGATAGTGTCACACAGGATAGGATTAGATACACCGCTCAGCAGACAGTATCACACAGGAGAGGATTAGATACACAGCTCAGCAGACAGTATCACACAGGATAGGATTAGATACACAGCTCAGCAGATAGTGTCACACAGGATAGGATTAGATACACAGCTCAGCAGACAGTATCACACAGGATAGGATTAGATACACAGCTCAGCAGAGAGTATCACACAGGATAGGATTAGATACACAGCTCAGCAGACAGGATCACACAGGATAGGATTAGATACACAGCTCAGCAGACAGGATCACATAGGAGAGGATTAGATACACAGCTCTGCAGACAGTATCACACAGGATAGGATTAGATACACAGCTCAGCAGATAGTGTCACACAGGATAGGATTAGATACACAGCTCAGCAGGCAGTATCACACAGGATAGGATTAGATACACAGCTCAGCAGATAGTGTCACACAGGATAGGATTAGATACACAGCTCAGCAGACTGTATCACAATGGGGAGGATTAGATACATAGCTCAGCGCACGGGATCACACTGGGTAGGATTAGATACATAGCTCAGCGCACGGGATCACACTGGGTAGGATTAGATACACAGCTCAGCGCACGGGATCACACTGGGTAGGATTAGATACATAGCTCAGCGCACGGGATCACACTGGGTAGGATTAGATACACCGCTCAGGAGACTGTCTCACACGTGACGGAATAGTCAGTATCACACATGATTAGATACATCAGTACAGCAGACCCCACTATGCTCTGGTATAGACCCCGGCTCCCGGTCAGATCCTGCCATATTTCCCTGACTACCTGTCAGGGCCGGCGCTACCATAGAGGCAAGGGGGGCAATTGCCCCTGGGCCCCGAGTCCTTAGGGGCCCCCAGCGCCGGCCCGCCCGCCGCAAACTAACACTATTTATTTGCACTTTGTGGGGGGGGGGGGGGGGGGAGATTTGCTGCTGCCATGTGGCACTGGCCCTTAGAGGGGAGAAATGTGCCATTGGGGGGTGGGGGGTGCGGGCGGGAGGGGGGCCCCCTTATTGTTTTTCGCCCCAGGGCCCCATTTCACCTAGAACCGGCCCTGCTACCTGTGTGCAGACGCCTCATCCATCCTGACAGGCGGGTGAGGGGCACAACAATGAGGACCTCCCAGCGATGGTCATGACGGGAGGGTCTCACATTCCACAGTATAACAGGACCCGGGGGCAGTCACACACACCTCAGGGGCCTCTACTTTTGGCAGTGTCTCTTTACAGTAAGTGACAGAGACATTGCCGAGGTAGCAGCAGTGGATGAGACACATAGTGAGGCACGAGGCACGAGGCACAGCTGTTTCCCATTCCTGACATACCCTACATAAACTGTGCACATCTCAGACCTTACTATGTCTAACAGGCAGACGCCCTGAAGAACATTCAGGAAGATCATTGTCAGGATCCCGGGACCCCCAGCCACTAGCGCCCCCTATGGGCCGTACACACCCGTGATCCTTACATAACACACGGTAGATTTCCTGCAACCCAGAATGAACGGCACCTCCTGATCCGATATTAGGGGTGTATTCAGTGGTGGGGTACGGCCGGTACCAGCAGGGGGCTCCACAACAGCCACCACTCCGGATTGATACATTTTATTTGAACTGATACATTGTAACAATCAATCAGGACTGCACTGCATACAACAGAAAATAAATCAAGACTATTCACTGACAGCAAGCAAAAAATATACAAATGGCAAGGAATCAAAGCACAAAGCCTCTAGAAGGCTGCAGAACTTTCTCAATGGGAGTCACAATGTAACCATCGGGGCCTATTCACATGAGTGAACTGCAGCTCCACGGCCTGAACGTGGGCTCATTCACAAGTCCATCTGTCTTTCCAGACCATCCGTCCGTGCACAGAAAACGCAGCACAGGCTACCCCGTTCAGGTCATGAAAAAATAAAAAGGACGGTGCACAGACTCCATCTTTGTGCAGTCCGTTTTCACAGGTAAGAGGCGCTAAAAAGAAATGGAAGGGGAAAATGTCACCAAAACAGCGAGCGTCAGAGTGACCGCTACCGCCTCTTCAGCCTGCCCCTGCTCTCCACAGCGCCACCCAGCCACGTCAAAAGACTGGGTAAGGAAAATTTGTTTATGACGGACGTGAAAAACGGATGAAATGCTGAAGCCATGCCGATGGAAAAAAAAAAACGGCAAAAGCGACGCAATCGGCGCCAATCCTGACTCCACATGGATGGAAATTTGTCTGCTGTAAGTTTTACAACACGTCCTCGTAAACCGCTGAGGCTGTGGAGAAGATGGACCCTGGCGTCTTCCCCTTCATCCCCTCCTATCAGGACACAGTGACGGGGACCTCCGGAAGAAAACGCTGCCCATCATTTCACCTTTTGAGAAACAGCGGAGGGGGGCTGCCTGCTCCTCACCCGTGTGCCCCTTCCTCTCCTTCATTACTGCCTCTCCTGTACCACTTCAATTCCAGCTACTTCCCCCACTACCACTGCAGTAGAGGTGAAATGAGAAGTCTTTCCGCCAGCAGTCACCACAAGGGGGAGCTCTTCGCCTACAGATGCATACAGCCGCATTGAATTCAATGGGAACGGTATACATACATCTGTATGCAGTGAGCTCCCCTTAGTGGTTGCCTGGTAGTAAAAGAAAAAAAGAAAAAATATAGGAATAGAGAAAAAGAAAACATAATGTGGATAAAAAGAACAAGTATGTAACCGCATATGTCTGGGGGTTGGTGTGAGAGGCTAATGGAGCTCACATAGAACTATTCTGAAAACCATGGCGTGACTATGATGTCTATGGGACTCCGCGCCGCTTATCTCTTCTCCCCAGCTTTATGTGAAGGATAAACATACACAGACTCAATGTCCTCGTAGTCGTCTGCGCCCCTCTCCGTCTTAGCGTCATTGTCATCTGCGATGTTCACATTCAGCTGCCGGTAACCAGTGAGAACGATTCCGCCAATCTGTGAGGGAACAAGATTTACAGCGCAGGCGTCACAGACAGCAGCGACGTGAATTAAAGGGAAACTAACCTCCACATGACGAGGTCTGTACAATGATATCTTCTGTCGCTTACTCATTTCCTCCAGATTCTCAGGACAAGGAAACGAAACACAAAGTGCATTAGAAAGTTACAGAAGATTTCATGGTGCACTGATTCAGAAGGTGGAGTACCGGCCCTTTAAAAAGTAAAGGGGGGGCCACATGACCAACCACACGCGGATGTGTACAATGTGTCAGTAATCATCAGATACCATGACAGCAGCTCCTTTATTATTACACTTCTCATCGCAGCCCCGTCAGGCCACGTTCACACGGATACAATCTGCCCCCGATTCAGCAGCGGAAAACGGGTGTTCAGACGCTAAAACCACAACTGAGGGGACTTTCACAATTGCGTTCCATCGCCGAACTGCCTGCCGGATCTGACAATCTGTATGCAGATGCGGATCCGTCTCACAAATGCACTGCAATACCGGTTCCGTCTCTCCGGTTCTCATCCGGAAAAACGGATCCGGTGTTTATCTTTTTCACATTTTTAAAGGTCTGTGAATGCGCAGACCGGAAGAACGGATCTGTCAATGCGGTAATTTTAATGCCGGATGCGGCACTAACACATTTCAATGGAAGTTAATGCCGGATCCGGCATTCCGGCAATGGTTCCGGAATTTTGGACAGAGAAAATCGCGCAGCATGCCAAAAAACATAAGAGGGACTGAACTGATGCATCCTGAACAGATTGCTCTCCTTTCAGAATACATTAGAATTAAACTGATCAGTTTTTTTACGGTATTGAGCCCCGAGGACGGAAGTCAATACCGGAAAAGAATAACGCTAGTGTGAAAGTACCCTAAAACTCACCTACAGGTTCCCCATTGACTTTAATTTTAAAAACTCCTTCTCGTGCACACAGTCGAGGTTGAGAAATCACGTTACTTCTTAGAAGCAGATTTCATAGACGTCAATGGGGGAGGGGGGGGGGGGGTCAGTCCCTGCCCTTCATTGCCCAATTACTAATAGCCTGTTTCTTAGGGTACTTTCACGCTAGCGTTATTCTTTTCCGGCACTGAGTGCCGTCATCGGGGCTCTATACCAGAAAAAAACTGATTCGTTTTCTCCTAATGCATTCTGAATGGAGAGAAATCCGTTCAATCCCCAGTTCAGTCACTGCACGTTTTCTGGATGGAGAAAATACCGCAGCATGCTGCATTATTATCTCCGTCCAAAATTCCGGAACACATGCCGGATCCTGCATTAATTTACACTGAAATGTATTAGTGCCAGTGTTCTGCCAGATTTCTATACCTAGACAAAAGTCTATACCAGAAGTGACGCGGCCGAGCATCAATCAGCTGGTGGAAGGTATGCGCAGCGCGGCACAAGCGCACATCCACTGTTTTACCAAAGCATCATTGCAGCGCCTCCACAGAAGTACTTCGCGCACCGTGCGTGCGCACTTAGGGGTATAGAGATTTTGCAGCGCAAAGTGTTGAATCAGATCTCCCTACCCCGAGTGCGCACGCGCGCACAAATTATCAGTTGCACTTCATCCTAACGGCAGAGCTGAGTGCTGGATATTTTGGGGTACACCACAGAGCTGAGTGCTGGATATTTTGGGGTACACCACAGAGCTGAGTGCTGGATATGATTTGCACTCAACGCTGCCGTAAGGATGAAGTACAACTGATGATTTGTGCGCGCGTGCGCACTCGGGGTAGGGAGATCTGATTCAACACTTTGCGCTGCAAAATCTCTGTACCCCTAAGTGCGCACGCCGGTGCGCGAAGTACTTCTATGGAGGCGCTGCAATGATTCTTTGGTAAGACAGTGGGCTTGCACACCCTCCACCAGCTGATTGATGCGCGGCCGCGTCACTTCCGGTATAGACTTCTGTCTAGGTATAGAAATCTGGCAGAAATCTGGCATCATAAATACTGCATTAACGGATCTGTTCTTCCGGTCTGCGCATGTAAAAAAAAAAATAACGGATCCGTTTTTCTGGATCACAACCGGAGGGACGGATCCGTTATTGCAATGCATTTGTGAGACGTATCCGTCTACAAATGCTGTCCGTTTGTAGGAGGTACTGAACCCCCCCCCCCCCTCAGAATGTCTATGTAATATTTTGTATTCGTGTGTATATATATTATTGCAGGACCGCTGTGCTCTGCTGCGTAGATGTGTGGCACAGTGATGGCACAGGTTCAGCTAGTCTGTGCCATCAGCTGTTGGTCGGGTAGACATTGCTGAAGCTAGCGCCAGTTCTGCCATCTTAACCCTTTAGATGTTTCATGTGAACATAAACACAACGCACATAAAACGTACCCAAACTGTTCTTATAAGGGCTCATGCACACGGCCGTAGCCATTTTTGCAGTCTGTGTGCTGTCCACATCCGACCCGCAAAAAATGTGGATCAGATGCAGGAAAAAAGACGTTTGTGTGGATGAGCCCTAAGGTTAGTGTAATAATGATACTTTTTTAGGGGCGGGGGCACCAATTCTGAGCTTTGCTATGGGGTCCCATGATTTCTACGTATGCCCCGTCCACCAAATTAGAAATCTGCCACCAAAAACCACCTGCCACTAATCTGCTAAGAATCAGCCACTGATTTCTCTGCTGCTGATTTTGCGTCTTACGTCTCGGCTCAGCTCGTAGATGCTTCCAGGATCGGGGAGTCGCGTCTCCGGCCTCTGAGGATCTGAAACAGCAAGAGAGAAACAAGGAGACCCAGTACTATAAACGGATCCATCGTAGCAAGGTCTGCAGCTGTCTAATAGCTGGTGCAATTAATCACCATTTTAAAACCTCTGCTTTCTGTCACTGAATTAGACGATCGTTTTTACATTCAGATGTCGGGGCTGGGACAGGCAGAAATGTTAGCTAAGAACTACACCGCCAGGGGAAGGCAGAGTTCTTACTCCAGGCGCACGGACTGCCAAAGATGCGCCTAATTTATGACGAGGCGCAAGAATCTTACAGCAGCGGAAACTAAGAGCGGGAAAAAAATCCGTGCTTAGTAACTGTGCTCCAGTCTGTCCGAGTATGTGCTCTCAATAGGGGCAGAAGAATAAGCTCTGTCCTCCCCCAGACCCCTCTGTCCTCCCCCAGACCCCTCTGTCCTCCCCCAGACCCCTCTGTCCTCCTCCAGACCCCTCTGTCCTCCTCCAGACCCCTCTGTCCTCCACCAGACCCCTCTGTCCTCCCCCAGACCCCTCTGTCCTCCTCCAGACCCCTCTGTCCTCCTCCAGACCCCTCTGTCCTCCACCAGACCCCTCTGTCCTCCACCAGACCCCTCTGTCCTCCACCAGACCCCTCTGTCCTCCCACAGACCCCTCTGTCCTCCCACAGACCCCTCTGTCCTCCACCAGATCCCTCTGTCCTCCACCAGATCCCTCTATCCTCCCCCAGACCCCTCTGTACTCCCCCAGATCCCTCTATCCTCCCCCAGACCCCTCTGTCCTCCACCAGACCCCTCTGTCCTCCTCCAGACCCCTCTGTCCTCCACCAGACCCCTCTGTCCTCCTCCAGACCCCTCTGTCCTCCACCAGACCCCTCTGTCCTCCACCAGACCCCTCTGTCCTCCACCAGACCCCTCTGTCCTCCCCCAGACCCCTCTGTCCTCCCACAGACCCCTCTGTCCTCCACCAGATCCCTCTGTCCTCCACCAGATCCCTCTATCCTCCCCCAGACCCCTCTGTACTCCCCCAGATCCCTCTATCCTCCCCCAGACCCCTCTGTACTCCCCCAGACCCCTCTGTCCTCCACCAGACCCCACTGTCCTCCACCAGACCCCTCTGTCCTCCACCAGACCCCTCTGTCCTCCCCCAGACCCCTATGTCCTCCCACAGACCCCTATGTCCTCCACCAGACCCCTCTGTCCTCCACCAGACCCCTCTGTCCTCCACCAGACCCCTCTGTCCTCCACCAGACCCCTCTGTCCTCCCACAGACCCCTATGTCCTCCCACAGACCCCTCTGTCCTTCACCAGACCCCTCTGTCCTCCCCCAGACCCCGCTGTCCTCCCCCAGATCCCTCTGTCCTCCCCCAGACCCCTCTGTCCTCCACCAGACCCCTATGTCCTCCACCAGACCCCTTTGTCCTCCACCAGACCCCTCTGTCCTCCTCCAGACCCCTCTGTCCTCCACCAGACCCCTCTGTCCTCCACCAGACCCCTATGTCCTCCCACAGATCCCTCTGTCCTCCCACAGACCCCCTCTGTCCTCCCACAGACCCCCTCTGTCCTCCCACTGACCCCTCTGTCCTCCACCAGACCCCTCTGTCCTCCACCAGACCCCTCTGTCTATAAAGTGATGGACATTACTTACTATCACGGGGGGGCAGCAGAACTGGGGTAAGAGGTGGATCTCTGGAAATCACACGGGGAAATGGTTTAGGGATGGGAAGAAACGGGAACATGTGACCCTCATCGACTTTTGATTCATCCAATGCAGGCAATGGGCTGCAAAAGAAGGCAACAGAAAATAAGTTACATAGGACTGCAGGTGACATCTACTACATTATCTGTACTCAGAGAGTTATCACTGTGTTATCTGTGGTGTTACATAGGACTGCAGGTAACATCTACTACATTATCTGTACTCAGAGAGTCATCACTGTGTTATCTGTGATGTTACATAGGACTGCAGGTGACATCTACTACATTATCTGTACTCAGAGAGTTATCACTGTGTTATCTGTGGTGTTACATAGGACTGCAGGTGACATCTACTACATTATCTGTACTCAGAGAGTTATCACTGTGTTATCTGTGGTGTTACATAGGACTGCAGGTGACATCTACTACATTATCTGTACTCAGAGAGTTATCACTGTGTTATCTGTGGTGTTACATAGGACTGCAGGTGACATCTACTACATTATCTGTACTCAGAGAGCTATCACTGTGTTATCTGTGGTGTTACATAGGACTGCAGGTGACATCTACTACATCATCTGTACTCAGAGAGTTATCACTGTGTTATCTGTGGTGTTACATAGGACTGCAGGTGACATCTACTACATTATCTGTACTCAGAGAGATATCACTGTGTTATCTGTGGTGTTACATAGGACTGCAGGTGGCATCTACTACATTATATGTACTCAGAGAGTTATCACTGTGTTATCTGTGGTGTTACATAGGACTGCAGGTGACATCTACTACATTATCTGTACTCAGAGAGTTATCACTGTGTTATCTGTGGTGTTACATAGGACTGCAGGTGACATCTACTACATTATCTGTACTCAGAGAGTTATCACTGTGTTATCTGTGGTGTTACATAGGACTGCAGGTGACATCTACTACATTATCTGTACTCAGAGAGTTATCACTGTGTTATCTGTGGTGTTACATAGGACTGCAGGTGACATCTACTACATTATCTGTACTCAGAGAGTTATCACTGTGTTATCTGTGGTGTTACATAGGACTGCAGGTGACATCTACTACATTATCTGTACTCAGAGAGTTATCACTGTGTTATCTGTGGTGTTACATAGGACTGCAGGTGACATCTACTACATTATCTGTACTCAGAGAGTTATCACTGTGTTATCTGTGGTGTTACATAGGACTGCAGGTGACATCTACTACATTATCTGTACTCAGAGAGTTATCACTGTGTTATCTGTGGTGTTACATAGGACTGCAGGTGACATCTACTACATTATCTGTACTCAGAGAGTTATCACTGTGTTATCTGTGGTGTTACATAGGACTGCAGGTGACATCTACTACATTATCTGTACTCAGAGAGTTATCACTGTGTTATCTGTGGTGTTACATAGGACTGCAGGTGACATCTACTACATTATCTGTACTCAGAGAGTTATCACTGTGTTATCTGTGGTGTTACATAGGACTGCAGGTGACATCTACTACATTATCTGTACTCAGAGAGTTATCACTGTGTTATCTGTGGTGTTACATAGGACTGCAGGTGACATCTACTACATTATCTGTACTCAGAGAGTTATCACTGTGTTATCTGTGGTGTTACATAGGACTGCAGGTGACATCTACTACATTATCTGTACTCAGAGAGTTATCACTGTGTTATCTGTGGTGTTACATAGGACTGCAGGTGACATCTACTACATTATCTGTACTCAGAGAGTTATCACTGTGTTATCTGTGGTGTTACATAGGACTGCAGGTGACATCTACTACATTATCTGTACTCAGAGAGTTATCACTGTGTTATCTGTGGTGTTACATAGGACTGCAGGTGACATCTACTACATTATCTGTACTCAGAGAGTTATCACTGTGTTATCTGTGGTGTTACATAGGACTGCAGGTGACATCTACTACATTATCTGTACTCAGAGAGTTATCACTGTGTTATCTGTGGTGTTACATAGGACTGCAGGTGACATCTACTACATTATCTGTACTCAGAGAGTTATCACTGTGTTATCTGTGGTGTTACATAGGACTGCAGGTGACATCTACTACATTATCTGTACTCAGAGAGTTATCACTGTGTTATCTGTGGTGTTACATAGGACTGCAGGTGACATCTACTACATTATCTGTACTCAGAGAGTTATCACTGTGCTATCAGCGGTGTTACATAGGACTGCAGGTGACATCTACTATATTATCTGTACTCAGAGAGTTATCACTGTGTTATCTGTGGTGTTACATAGGACTGCAGGTGACATCTACTACATTACCTGTACTCAGAGAGTTATCACTGTGTTATCTGTGGTGTTACATAGGACTGCAGGTGACATCTACTACATTACCTGTACTCAGAGAGTTATCACTGTGTTATCTGTGGTGTTACATAGGACTGCAGGTGACATCTACTACATTATCTGTACTCAGAGAGTTATCACTGTGTTATCTGTAGTGTTACATAGGACTGCAGGTGACATCTACTACATTATCTGTACTCAGAGAGTTATCACTGTGTTATTTGTGGTGTTACATAGGACTGCAGGTGACATCTACTACATTATCTATACTCAGAGAGTTATCACTGTGTTATCTGTGGTGTTACATAGGACTGCAGGTGACATCTACTACATTATCTGTACTCAGAGAGTTATCACTGTGTTATCTGTGGTGTTACATAGGACTGCAGGTGACATCTACTACATTACCTGTACTCAGAGAGTTATCACTGTGTTATCTGTGGTGTTACATAGGACTGCAGGATACATCTACTACATTATCTGTACTCAGAGAGATATCACTGTGTTATCTGGGACTGCGAAATTCCATTTGCCCTCAGTAAACATTACCTATACAGATGCCTATTTTTTGACAGGAATGCAGGGGCAGAACTACCACTGTAGCAGCTGCTACGGGGCCAACAGTTGAAGAGGGGCCCAAGAGGCTCAATGAGCATCTCTCCTCAGGTGGTGGCCAACCTGCCTCTGAGGGGCGGTTTAGCCCATAGGCCACAGGTCATTAGGCCCAAGGCCATAGGCTAGTAAAACAGCGCAGGAGGTCACAGTGATATACTAGGACCGAGCAACTCATGCTGCAAGAGACCTGTGGCACTACAGAAGGCGTGTTATACGTATTGTCATTACAGGGGGCATTACTATAGGGAAGGGGGCATAACTATAGGGAGCAGTGCAGCAGAGCATTATAAATACCTGCAGTTATTACAGGGGACATTATAAACACTGGAGATATTACTGAGGGCATGATAAATACTTGAGCTATTACACGAGGCATTACAAATACTGGAGCTATTACGGAGGGCATTATAAATACTGGAGCTATTACGGAGGGCATTATAAATATTGGAGCTATTACACAGAGCATTTTAAATACTTGAGCTATTACAGGAGACATTATAAATACTGGAGCTATTACAGTGGGCTTTATTAATACTGGAGCTATTACAAGGGCATTATTAATACTGGAGCTATTACAAGGGCATTATAAATACTGGAGCTATTACAAGGGCATTATTAATACTGGAGCTATTACAAGGGCATTATAAATACTGGAGCTATTACTGAGGGTATTATAAATACTGGAGCTATTACATGAGGCATTATAAATTCCTGGAGGTATTACAGGGAGCATTATAAATTCTGAAGCTATTTCTGGGGGCATTATAAATACTGGAGCTATTACTGATGGCATTATAAATAGTGGAGTTATTACAGGGGACATTAAAATACTGGAGCTATTACTGAGGACATTATAAATACTGGAGCTATTACGGGGGGCAATATAAATACTGAAGCTATTACAGGGGGCATTTTAAATACTGGAGCTATTACAGGAGGCATTACAAATACTGGAGCTATTACTGAGGGCATTATAAATAATAGAGCTATTACACGGGACATTATAAATACTGGAGCTATTACAGGGGGCATTATAAATACTTGGAGCTATTACAGGGGACATTATAAATACTAGAGCTATTACACGGAGCATTATAAATAGTGGAGTTATTACAGGCGGAATTATAAATACTAGAGCTATTAAAGGGGGTATGATAAATACTGAAGCTATTACAGGGGACATTATAAATACTGGAGCTATTACTGAGGGCATTATAAATACTGGAGCTATATCGGGGGGCATTAAAAATACTGGAACTATTACATGAGGCATTATGAATACCTGGAGCTATTACTGAGCGCATTATAAATACTGGAGGTATTACAGTCGGCATTATAAATACTGGAGTTATTATAGGCAACATTATAAATACAGGAGCTATTACAGAGGGCATTATAAATACTGAAGCTATTACAGGGGGCATTATAAATACTGGAGCTATTAAAGAGGGCAATATAAATACTGGGATATTACAGGGGGCATTACAAATACTGGAGACTTGAGGGCATTATAAATACTGGAGCTATTACAGGGGGCATTATAAATACTTGGAGCTATTATAGGGGGCATTATAAATACTTTGAGGTATTACAGGGGGCATTATAAATACCTGCAGTTATTACAGGTGGAATTATAAATACTAGAGCTATTACAGGGGGCATTATAAATACTGGCGCTATTACAGAGGGCATTATAAATACTGGAGCTATGACTGAAGGCATTATAAATACTGGAGCTATTACTGAGGGCATTATAACTACTGGAGGTATTACAGGGAGCATTATAAATACCTGGAGCTATTACTGAGGGCAATATAAATACTGGGCGTATTATAGAGGGCATTAGAAATACTAAAGCTATTATAAATGCTTGGAGCTATTACAGTGGGCATTATAAATACTGGAGCTATTACAGGAGGCAGCACAGTGGCTCAGTGGTCAGCACTGGTGCACTGCAGGGCTCCAACCAAGGACAACATCTGCATGGAGTTTGTATGTTCTCCCTGTGTTTGCGTGGGTTTCCTCTAGGTTCTCCAGTTTACTCCCAAAGACAGAATAATAGAGAACTTAGATTGTGAGCCTCATTGGGGATAGCTTGATGCTAATGTATATAGAGCGCTGCGGAATATAGTACCGCTATATAGGTGCATAAAATAAAAATAAACAATGGAGCTATTACAGTGTTCATTATAAATACTGGAGCTACTAAAGGGGGCAATAAAAAATACTGGAGGTTTTACAGGGGGCATTATAAATACGTGGAGCTATTACAGAGGGCATTATAAATACTGGAGCTTTTACAGGGGGCATTATAAATACTGGAGCTAATAAAGGGGCAATATAAATACTAGAGCTATTACGGGGGGCATTATAAATACGGGAGCTATTACAGGGGGCATTATAAATACTGGAGTTATTACAGGGGGCATTATAAATACTGGAGCTATTACAGAGGGCATTATAAATACTGGATGTTTTACAGGGGGCATTATAAATACTGGAGCTATTACAGGGGGCATTATAAATACTGGAGCTATTACAGGGGGCATTATAAATACTGGAGCTATTAAAGGGTGCAATATAAATACTGGAGCTATTACAGAGGACATTATAAATACTGGAGCTATTACAGAGGGCATTATAAATACTGGAGCTATTACAGGGGGCATTATAAATACTGGAGGTATTACAGGGGGCATTATAAATACTGGAGCTATTACAGAGGGCATTATAAATACTGGAGGTATTACAGGGGGCATTATAAATACTGGAGCTATTACAGCGTGCATTATAAATACTGGAGCTACTAAAGGGGGCAATATAAATACTGGAGGTTTTACAGGGGGCATTATAAATACTGGCGCTATTACAGGGGGCATTATAAATATTGGAGCTATTACAGGGGGCATTATAAATACTGGAGCTATTACAGGGGGCATTATAAATACTGGAGCTATTACAGGGGGCATTATAAATACTGGAGCTATTACAGGGGGGCATTATAAATACTGGAGCTATTAAAGGGGGCAATATAAATACTGGGATATTACAGGGGGCATTACAAATACTGGAGACTTGAGGGCATTATAAATACTGGAGCTATTACGGGGGCATTATAAAAACTTGGGTTTAAAAACTCGCTATAGGGCCAGGCCATTTCTAGTTGCTCCCCTGCATGAAGGTAAATTAGTGCTGCACAATGCGGTCACAATGATGCCTCCCCCCACCCCAGTCACATATATAAGGGTGCGGAGAGCTGCGCTGCTGTGGTGCATTGTGGGAGATGGAGCAGTAATGTAAGTCACTGTACAGCGGTGTAATGTAGGAGAACACCACATGTCTCTGCAGTGTGGCCCAAAGGGGCGAGTGGGGTGTCTGATCGGACACTGATAACATACAGCGAGGTCTGAACTGAGTCCTTCTAAAAGTGCCGAGCAGTTACTACACGAAGAAGATGGCACCACTGCTTGATAAGCAACGCCATAAGGTTGTGAAGTAATTCTGCCACACAACTTACTGCTCATAGTGACCAGGGGTCAGCTTTTATCTTACAAACCCTGTGGCTGAAAGCAACCAATCAGAGCACAGCATACTGGCCTGTGGCAAAGAAGTGCATCGGTCACTATTAGCAACGAGGGTAAGAATATGAAAGCAGAGCTGATTGGTTGCTATGGGTAACGAGGTTTACAAGATGAAACCAGAGCTCTGATTGGCCGCTATGGGTAGCTAAAGCTAGGCGGTTGTAATTGACAAAAGCCTAATACAATGAATTAGCACAGTACAAGCGGCAGGCAGACACTGGGTTTGGTAACGCTTATAGTTATGGGGGTTCATTAGCCATGACGTAAGGGGGCTGTGGAGGTTCTTTTTATGTTCTGCCTGCAACCACCACTAGGGGGAGCTCACTGCATATAGAATTACACAGGTGGTGCTGAGCTCCCCCTAGTGGTGGCTGCAGACATATACTATTAATGGGTCAGGGAGAAAGGGAAGCAGTTCAGAGGAGGGCCCCCTCAACAAGGGCCCCAGAGAAGGTATGTTTCTATGGAAGTTGAGCCAAGCACTTCACAAGATTATAGGCAGAAGTGTCTTCATGAGAGGACAGCTCCAGAGGTCTAACACAGGACCTGTGCTGACTGCATGAAAGGGAGATGCAACTGTAACAAATACTCAGCGGTGAGAACAAAATGTGCTTTTTTTAATTCATTGACAACAGGCAGTGGTCTTGAAAACTGTGAAGAAATGAACAGCACAGTCCATTAACCCCGAGTCGCTGCTTCTAATGTTGAACAGGACGGATGACAGCACAGTGTGCAGGGGATTGTGCAAAGCGTGGGAAATTACAGCACACCACTGCGACCACTTCCTGCTGTGCAACGCAACAAGTAACCCCTCTGCCGCCTGCTTCCTGAGTGTCGGGGAATACTACTACTACTGCTCCCTGTACGCCAGGGAATACTACTGCTCCCTGTGTGCCAGGGAATACTACTACTACCGCTCCCTGTGTGCCAGGGAATACTACTACTACTGCTCCCTGTGTGCCAGGGAATACTACTGCTCCCTGAGTGCCAGGGAATACTACTACTACTGCTCCCTGTGTGCCAGGGAATACTACTGCTCCCTGAGTGCCAGGGAATACTACTACTACCGCTCCCTGTGTGCCAGGGAATACTACTGCTCCCTGTGTGCCAGGGAATTACTACTACCACTTCTTGTGTGCCAGGGAATACTACTGCTCCCTGTGTGTCGGGGAATACTACTACTACTACTGCTCCCTGTGTGCTGGGGAATACTACGGCTACTACTGCTCCCTGTGTGTCAGGGAATACTACTACTACTGCTCCCTGTGTGTCAGGGAATACTACTACTACTGCTCTCTGTGTGCTGGGGAATACTACTACTACTGCTCCCTGTGTGTCAGGGAATACTACTACTACCGCTCCCTGCGTGCTGGGGAATACTACTACTACTACTAATACCGCTCCCTGTGTGCTGTAGAATACTACCGCTACTACTGCTCCCTGTGTGTCAGGGAATACTACTACTACTGCTCCCTGTGTGTCAGGGAATACTACTACTACTACTGCTCCCTGTGTGACTGGGAATACTACTACTACTGCTTCCTACGTGGTAGGGAATACTACTACTACTGCTCCCTGCGTGCTGGGGAATACTACTATTACCGCTCCCTGTGTGCCAGGGAATACTACTACTACAGTTTCCTGTGTGCTGGGGAATACTACTGCTCCCTGTGTGCTGGGGAATACTACGGCTACTACTGCTCCCTGTGTGTCAGGGAATACTACTACTACTGCTCCCTGTGTGTCAGGGAATACTACTACTACTGCTCCCTGTGTGTCAGGGAATACTACTACTACTGCTCCCTGTATGCCAGGGAATACTACTACTACTGCTCCCTGTGTGCCAGGGAATACAACTACTACCGCTCCCTGTGTGCCAGGGAATACCACTACTACCGCTCCCTGTGTGCCAGGGAATACTACTGCTCCCTGTGTGCCAGGAATACTACTCATACCGCTCCCTGTGTGTCGGGGAATACTACTACTACTACCGCTCCCTATGTGCTGGGGAACATTACTACTACCGCTCCCTGTGTGTCGGGGAATACTACTACTACCGCTCCCTGTGTGTCGGGGAATACTACTAATACTGCTCCCTGTGTACCAGGGAATACTACTACTAACGCTCCCTGTGTGTCGGGGAATACTACTAATACTACGACTACCGCTACCTGTGTGCTGGGGAATATTACTACTACTGTTCCCTGCGTGCTGGGGAATATTACTACTACTACTGCTCCCTGCGTGCTGGGGAATACAACTACTACCGCTCCCTGTGTAAGTGCCTTTAACCACTAGGGGGCGTCCTGAATGGTGCGGGTCTGTGCAGGACACACATTATTGTATAGTTGACTACGTACCTGATGGGTGGGGGAGGGGCTGTCTTCATTGGTCTGGCGGGTAGTGGTGGGGGGCTCCCAGTGACACTCTTGTGCCGTTTCTGCGGCAGGGGAGGAGCCAGAATTGGGGCCTCCTCTTTGCTTCCATCCCCCTCCACAAATCCGGCCTCTTCGTTAGGGAGCGGAAAGGCCGGTGATTTGAGAGCCGGTGAGGCAGGGCTGCGGGGGGACCCATCAGTTTCTGCCGCAGACACCGGAGAAACGGATTTGGGCGGACTCACAGAGAATTTGAGGGGGGGTCCGCGACCAGTTCTTGGAGGAATGGGAGGAGGGGAGGTGACAGTCCGGGAGGGCTGAGGATTCGGGACGGGGTCCATATTTAGACATGATGACTCCGACACTGACTTCGGGAAGATATTGCGCTTCTTCGGAACGGGTCGGAGCGCCGAGGTCTCCAGAGACGGATCCTGACTTATCGACTTCTGCAGCGACGCCAGGATTCGCTTTCGATGTCCCGGGAGGTGGATCCCGATGCTGCTCAGAAACTCATCGCTTAGGTGCTGCACGTCCGACACGGTGCGAATGTCGTGCTTCTCGAAGATGTCGGAGTACTGGTCCAGCTTTATGCTCTGGAGCCATTCAGATACTGGCAGAGAGGACACCTCCGACATGGCGGGCAACCGTCACTTCATCACGCCTCCTCCCCGACACCTGCAAAAGAGGAACTAGTGAGGGACACAGAACCAGACAACATGGCGCAATAACATGTCTTAAAGGGGAACACCGAGAGGGTCAGCGAGCATGCAAAAATGTGAGCTGCAGATACTATAATTGTACCCATGACAACTCCTCCTGTCTGCGATCCCCGGACTTCGTGTATGCAGACATGGCGGTTCCTGCACGCAATCCTTCGGACAATCCTGACCCGCAGGACACACAGAGCTGCGAGTGGAAACGTAGACTGCTAAGAAAACTTCAGATTCTAAAATTGGTACTGTCCCTTTAAGAGTGACTGATGAAAGGCGAGATACCAGAGCAGATCAAGATAAACACGTTATAATCTGTCACATTTTACCGTTGCTCACCGCAGACACAAAGCCGCCTGACAAACATCTGAATGAGGCGCCTGGGGCCTCCAACCTCAGCTTGAAACACTACCGTAGCTTTAAGACTGGTGTTGTTCTATAGCAGGTTCCGCCCCTTCTGCTAAACCACGCCCACTGTTGAAGAGCACCAATTAAGATGCAAATTTGGGGGGGGGAGGCATTATTCGCATAAAAGTGGCCTAAGCGGTTAATATAATTCCGCCACCGATCATTCACTTATGTGCAGAGCTGTAGACCGATACAATGTAACAAACCATCAGAACAACAGACAGATCTGTGCCTAGACTGGATACAAGTGTAACAAACCCTCAGCTGAGGGAAGTATTAGGTCAGCAATCACATCTGATAAATCCTCCGAGATAAATAAAGGAGTTAACGGTACCTTCACACTTGCGGCAGAGTGATCGGGAAAGCAGTTCCGTCGCCAGAAATGCATTGCAAGAACGGATCCGTCTCTCCGCTTGTCATGCACAGACCGGAAGCATTGCCATATTTTGAATGCCGGATCCGGCACTAATAGATTCCTATGGGAAAAAATGCCAGATACGGCATCCCGGCAAGTGTTCTGGAATGTTGGACGGAGATAAAACTGAAGCCTGCTGCGGTATTATCTCCGTCCTGAAATGTCAAAAAGACTGAACTGATGAGATCCCGATGCATCCTGAACGGATTATCACCCAGAATGCACTGCAGAGTCGTCCCCTGCCCCAGGAGCTAATAATAACTTACCTGGTCCATTTGATCGCGAAGCCCGGCATCCTCTCCATTAGCTTGCTACTAGGAAAAGGACCTGTGATGATGTCACATGGTCACATGGACCAATCACATGCTCCATCACCATAGTGATGGAGCAGGTGATTGGGCCATGTGATGCTGTGACATCATCACAGGTCCTTTTCACAGGTCCAAGCTAATGGAGAGGAGGCCGGGCTTCGCGATCAAATGGACCAGGTAAGTTATTATTAGTTTATTATTTTTAACCCATTCTGCACCGGTTTAAACATTAGAAAGATGGCCAAGGGTATTATTTTACATTATAACTATGTTATAATGTGAAATAATACCAGCGGGACAATTTCTGACCCGAACATGCACTTCTGTGAAGAAGTGCAGGTTCGGGTCTGGGTACCAAAAGTGCCGATTTTTCTCCCGCGCGTGCAAAACGCATGACAGCGCTTTGCACTCGCAGGGAAAAATCGCGGCGATTCCCGCAACGCACCCGCACTGTTTGACGGAGTGCACCCGCAACGCCCGTGTGAAAGAGGCCTAAAGGGTAAAACTACTAATCATTAACTGTAAGACCACACTCAGCCACAGGAGGCAGTACTGCAAGAATCCAGCTCTTCTACATGAGGCCGTATTATAGTAGTTATATTCCTGTACATAGGAGCAGTATTATAGTAGTTATATTCTTGTACATAGGAGCAGTATTATAGTAGTTGTATTCTTGTACATAGGGGCAGTATTATAGTAGTTGTATTCTTGTACATAGGAGGCAGTATTATAGTAGTTATATTCCTGTACATAGGAGCAGTATTATAGTAGTTATATTCTTGTACATAGGAGCAGTATTATAGTAGTTGTATTCTTGTATGTAGGAGCAGTATTATAGTAGTTATATTCTTGTACATAGGAGCAGTATTATAGTAGTTGTATTCTTGTACATAGGAGCAGTATTATAGTAGTTGTAGTCTTGTACATAGGAGCAGTATTATAGTAGTTATATTCTGGTACATAGGAGCAGTATTATAGTAGACATATTCCTGTACATAGGAGCAGTATTATAGCAGTTATATTCTTGTACATAGGAGCAGTATTATAGTAGTTGTATTCTTGTATGTAGGAGCAGTATTATAGTAGTTATATTCTGGTACATAGGAGCAGTATTATAGTAGTTATATTCCTGGACATAGGAGGCAGTATTATAGTAGTTATATTCTTGTACATAGGAGCAGTATTATAGCAGTTATATTCCTGTACATAGGAGCAGTATTATAGTAGTTATATTCTTGTACATAGGAGCAGTATTATAGTAGTTATATTCTTGTACATAGGAGGCAGTATTATAGTAGTAATATTCTTCTACATAGGAGGCAGTATTATAGTAGTTATATTCCTGTACATAGGAGCAGTATTATAGTAGTTATATTCTTCTATATAGAAGCAGTATTATAGTAGTTATATTCTTGTACATAGGAGGTAGTATTATAGTAGTTATATTCTTGTACATAGGAGCAGTATTATAGCAGTTATATTCCTGTACATAGGAGCAGTATTATAGTAGTTATATTCTTGTACATAGGAGCAGTATTATAGTAGTTATATTCTTGTACATAGGAGCAGTATTATAGTAGTTATATTCTTGTACATAGGAGCAGTATTATAGTAGTTATATTCTTGTACATAGTAGCAGTATTATAGTAGTTATATTCCTGGACATAGGAGGCAGTATTATAGTAGGTATATTCTTGTACATAGGAGCAGTATTATAGTAGTTATATTCTTGTACATAGGAGGCAGTATTATAGTAGATATATTCCTGTACATAGGAGCAGTATTATAGTAGTTATATTCTTGTACATAGGAGCAGTATTATAGTAGTTATATTCTTGTACATAGGAGCAGTATTATAGTAGTTATATTCCTGTACATAGGAGCAGTATTATAGTAGTTATATTCTTGTACATAGGAGGCAGTATTATAGTAGATATATTCCTGTACATGGGAGCAGTATTATAGTAGTTATATTCCTGTACATAGGGGGCAGTATTATAGTAGTTATATTCTTGTACATAGGAGGCAGTATTATAGCAGTTATATTCCTGTACATAGGAGCAGTATTATAGTAGTTATATTCTTGTACATAGGAGGCAGTATTATAGCAGTTATATTCTGGTACATAGGAGCAGTATTATAGTAGATATATTCCTGTACATGGGAGGCAGTATTATAGTAGTTATATTCTTGTACATAGGAGCAGTATTATAGTAGTTATATTTTTGTACATAGTAGCAGTATTATAGTAGTTATATTCTTGTACATAGGAGGCAGTATTATAGTAGTTATATTCTTGTACATAGGAGCAGTATTATAGCAGTTATATTCCTGTACATAGGAGCAGTATTATAGTAGTTATTTTCTTGTACATAGGAGGCAGTATTATAGTAGTTATATTCTTGTACATAGGAGCAGTATTATAGCAGTTATATTCCTGTACATAGGAGCAGTATTATAGTAGTTATATTCTTGTACATAGGAGCAGTATTATAGTAGTTATATTCTTGTACATAGGAGGCAGTATTATAGTAGTTATATTCTTGTACATAAGAGGCAGTATTATAGTAGTTATATTCTTATACATAGGAGCAGTATTATAGTAGTTATATTCTTGTACATAGGAGGCAGTATTATAGTAGTTATATTCCTGTACATAGGAGCAGTATTATAGTAGTTATATTCTTGTACATAGGAGCAGTATTATAGTAGTTCTATTCTTGTACATAGGAGCAGTATTATAGTAGTTATATTCTTGTACATAGGAGGCAGTATTATAGTAGATATATTCCTGTACATACGAGCAGTATTATAGTAGTTATATTCTTGTACATAGGAGGCAGTATTATAGTAGTTATATTCTTGTACATAGGAGAATTATTATAGTAGATATATTCTTGTACATAGGAGCAGTATTATAGTAGATATATTCTTGTACATAGGGGCAGTATTATAGTAGTTATATTCTTGTACATAGGAGTAGTATTATAGTAGTTATATTCCTGTACATAGGAGGCAGTATTATAGTAGTTATATTCTTGTACATAGCAGGCAGTATTATAGTAGTTATATTCTTGTACATAGGAGGCAGTATTATAGTAGTTATATTCTTGTACATAGGAGGCAGTATTATAGTAGTTATATTCTTGTACATAGGGGGCAGTATTATAGTAGTTATATTCCTGTACATAGGAGCAGTATTATAGTAGTTATATTCCTGTACATAGGAGCAGTATTATAGTAGTTATATTCCTGTACATAGGAGGCAGTATTATAGTAGTTATATTCTTGTACATAGGAGCAGTATTATAGTAGTTATATTCTTGTATATATTAGATATTGTATATAGTCTATGGCCTGAGGATATCTGTTCTGTATGGACTGGAATTTCTGCCCGAGGCTAATAGACGAAGCTTATCATCCATGTGTTACAGATCCTGAGTATACTAGCTCCTAAAACAATAAAGTCACCAGGCATGCTGATGCAAATATACTGTATACATTGTTGTTGTGACTGTAGAGTCTTGTGATTAGGTTATCTTAGCCCCAGCGCTGGAGTTCCACCTCTCCACATTCCGTTACTCCTGGTCTTATGCATTTTATTATGTTATGATGTATTTTGTATTTGTCTTGGCAATTGTGTAATAATAATAAACATGAATCATTGACTATAATTGCGTGGTGACTTTTTGTATCCCTTTATATGGTGTAAAGTAAATTATCCTGAGTATACTGCGTCAGGATGAATGGCCATTGTCGTAGTATATGGACGGCTGAAGCCCAGCATTGTGGCTAGAGATGAGAGAATTTAATGTTACGATATTCGTTCACGCTTCATTTGGTGGTAAAAGCAGAATTGCGTTATGGATTCCGTTACCACAGACCGTAACGCAATTCTATCACGGAATGCCTTTAGAGGCCTTCAGTTATTCATTCCGTTATAATAGAAGTCTATGTGCTGCAAAACGGATCCGTCCCGCTTCCGTTATGCAGGGGAGTACTCAGGATCAGGAGAGGACTCCCCTGCATAACGGAAATGGGACGGATCTGTTTTGCAGCCCATAGACTTCTATTATGACCGAATGAATAACGGAATGCCTCTGAAGTCGTTCCGTTATGCATTCCATGATAGAATTGCGTTATGGTCCGTGGTAACGGAATCCATAACGCAATGCACCTTTTACCAACAAACGGAGCGTGAAGGAATTTCAAAATATGAAATTCGCTCATCTCTAATTATGGCTTACAGACCGAGGTTGTTCTGATTATATTGACTTCATCAGGTTGCTCCCCCTTCTTGGTTTTCCTTGGAATCTGTTAATGATGATATAACTAATTGTGATAATATCATTAGGTGTAACTGTTATTTAGGCAATTCCCTTGTATATCCTGTACAGTACACGTCCCTAACAAGGGCCGGGCAGTACAGCACAGCAGCAGTCAGGACAGCCTTCTCCCCCTCCCCATCTATATACATGTATGTAACAGAAGGATGGCAATTAGGAATAGAAGCCCGGGAGGCAGATGGTAATCAGAGACGTCACTGGGACTGGGAACAGCGAGGGAAAGCAGAGGCCATTGTGCTGCATGATGGGAAATACAAGTCTATCCGGAAAAAGACAAAGCAGTGATGTACGTGGCATCGAACAGCGAGGTGCTATAAGCAGCGCATGTGACCTGTACATTTATACAGTTCGGTCCATATATATTTGGACAGAGACAGCATCTTTCTAGTCTCTGTTCTGTACATTACCACAATGGGTTCAGATGCAGGTGAAGTTCAGACTTTCAGCTTTAATTCAGTTGGGTGAACAAAATGATTGCATAAAAATGTGAGGAACTAAAGCGTTTTGCAAACTCAATCCCTTCATTTCAGGGACTCAAAAATAATCTGACAAATTAAATAATTGTAAATAAAATGTTCATTTCTAATACTTGGTTGAAAACCCCTTGTTGGCAGTGACTGCCTGAAGTCTTGACCTCATGGGACATCACCGCATGCTGCGTTTCCTCCTTTAATGCTCGGCCTTTACTGCCGCAGTTTAATGCTCGGCCAGGCCTTTACTGCTGCGGTTTAATGCTCAGCCAGGCCTTTACTGCTGCGGTTTAATGCTCAGCCAGGCCTTTACTGCCGCGGTTTAATGCTCGGCCAGGCCTTTACTGCCATGGTTTAATGCTCGGCCAGGCCTTTACTGCCACAGTTTATTGCTCGGCCGGGCCTTTACTGCCACGGTTTAATGCTCGGCCGGGCCTTTACTGCCACGGTTTAATGCTCGGCCGGGCCTTTACTGCCGCGGTTTAATTTTCGGCCAGGCCTTTACTGCCGCGGTTTAATGCTCGGCCAGGCCTTTACTGCCTTGGTTTAATGCTCGGCAAGCCTTTACTGCCTTGGTTTAATGCTCGGCCAGGCCTTTACTGTCGCGGTTTAATGCTCGGCCAGGCCTTTACTGCCATGGTTTAATGCTCGGCCAGGCCTTTACTGCCATGGTTTAATGCTCGGCCAGGCCTTTACTGCCGCGGTTTAATGCTCGGCCAGGCCTTTACTGCCGCGGTTTAATGCTCGGCCAGGCCTTTACTGCCGCGGTTTAATGCTCGGCCAGGCCTTTACTGCCGCAGTTTAATGCTCGGCCTGGTCTTTACCGCAGTGGTTTTCAGTTGCGGTTGTTTGTGGTCTTTTTGTCTGAAGTTTAGTCTGTAACACGTGAAATGCTCTATTGGGTTCAGATCCGGTGACTCGGCCATTCAAGAATATTCCACTTCTTTGCTTTAATAAACTTCCCGGTTGCTTTGACTTTATGTTTTGGGTCATTGTCCATCTGTATATGAAACGCCGACCAATCAGTTTGCCTGGATTTGAGCGCACAGTATGTCTCTGACAACCTCAGGATTCATCCGGCTGCTTCTGTCCGGTGTCACATCATCAATAAACACCAGGGACCCAGGGCCACCGGCAGCCATGCATGCCCGAGCATCACCCTGCCCCCGCCGTGTCTTACAGATGATGGGGTATGCTGTGGATCATGAGCTGGACCGCGCCTTCACCATACGTTTTTCTGTCCATCATTCTGGTAGAGGTTGATCGTGGTTTCATCTGTCCAAAGAATGTTCCTCCAGAAGTGTGCGGGTTTTTAAGATTTTTTTTTTAGCAAAGTCCGATCTCGCCTCCTTATTCTTGAGGCTGATGAGCGGCTCGCACCGCGCAGTGAACCCTCTGTAGTTACTGTCATACAATCTTCTCTTTATGGTAGATTTGGATATTGATCGCCGATATCCTGGAGAGTGGTGGTCACCTGATCGGCTGTTGGGAAGGGGCTTCTCTTCCCCGTGGTAATTATTCTGCCATCATCCACCACCGGTGTCTTCCGGGGGCATCCAGGTCTTTTTGCATTGTTGAGGTCACCAGTGCTTTCTTTCTTTCTCAGGATGAACCAAACTGTAGATTTTGCCGCTCCTAATAGTGCAGCAATTTCTCGGATGTTTTTTTTTCTGTTTTCGCAGATGAAGGATGGCTTGTGTCACCGGCACGGAGAGCTCCTGTGACCGCAGGTTTACTTCTCAGCAAACTCTTCAACATGCAAGCACCGCACCTCAGATCAGCTCCAGGCCTTTTATGTGCTTAATTGAGAATGAAATAATTAAGGAATTGCCCACATCTGCCCATGAAACAGCCTTGGTCAATTAACCGATTACTTTTGGTCCCTTTCAAAAACAGGGCGCCGCATGTAACGGAGCTGAAACTCCTAAACCCTTCATCCAATTTTAATGTGGATTCCCTCAAATGAAAGCTAAAGGTCTGGACTTTATGTTCATGTCCATTATAGAACTATAACTGCAGTATGTTTTAGTAAACAGGTAAAAAAAAAAAAAAAAGAATTGTTTCAGTGTCCAAATATATATGGACCCAACTGTATGAACATCTGGTACGTGGCGGTATTATCTATAAAGGGGAAGATCATTGACAAGTCGTAGATGAGAAAATATGTGAAGTTCTTAGGCCCCTTTCACACGGGCGAGTTTTCCGCGCGGGTGCAATGCGTGAGGTGGACGCATTGCACCCGCACTGAATCCGGACCCATTCATTTCTATGGGGCTGTGCACATGAGCGGTGATTTTCACGCATCACTTCTGCGTTGCGTGAAAATCGCAGCATGCTCTATATTGTGCGTTTTTCACGCAACGCAGGCCCCATAGAAGTGAAGGGGGCTGCGGGAAAATCGCAAGCAAGTGCGGATGCGTTGCGCTTTTCCCGCATGGTTGCTTAGCAACGGGACCCGATCTCTATTATTTTCCCTTATAACCATGTTATAAGGGAAAATAATCAATTCTCCAGAAGACCCGAAACCGGACTTCAGTTATGAAGTCCGGCTTCGGGTTGGGTACCAAACATGGCGATTTTTCTCACACGCGTGCAAAACGCGTTACAAACGTTTGCACCCGCGCGGGAAAATCGCGCATATTCCCGCAATGCACCCGCCTCTTATCCGGGCGTCAAACATGACGCCCGTGTGAAAGAGGCCTTAGACCCTGTAACTTGAGAGACTGCACTATAATGCCGCTATAAACACACAGAAGACCCGCACGGATTTCGGGGCGGTTTATGTACGTTTCTGCAGCGTATCCGCACCAAAATCCGCAATGTCTAACAGCAGTTTTTGATGTAGATTTGATGCAGATCTCACCGTGCCATCGAAAAGGGTGAAATCTGCTGCTAAAACAGCAAACCTACCTGACATGCTACTGCATGGAAAACGCTAATGCAGCTTATTTTCCGCAAGAAAAAAATCTGCTAGATGTACATGAGATTTGTGTAACCTCATACACTTCGCAGGTACCGTACTGCGCTACGGTGTTCCTGCACGGGAATCCGCATGTAAAAACTGCACGTATTCTGCGATGTGTGCAGGTGGTCTTAGGGCACCTGAACATGAGATATTGTACAGGAAAACCGCAGAGTAATACGGTCCCAGCAAAGTGAATGAGACCTGTCAAATGTCATGAACACAGTGAAGGACATATGTACCGATCCGCCAGTCCTGATCTCCCTGCGCTGGCGTGAGATGCGCCTAATTTATTAAGAGATGGATCTCTATCGCGCCATGTGCCAGAAACTGAAGTCTACTCAAACTACCGGCTGCCGCAGACTCCAGCTTTCATTTTCACCACTTTCTAGTGAACGTGATAATAAATCCAACAGACTTGTGAAACCCCGCCCCCTGTGCAAAGTCCCTCCCCCTACTGCTAAGCCCTGCCCCCTTCTGCACCTTTTCTGGGCACATCTCACCTCCTAAGCCCCCTGCTCCATGATATGTGGTATTTTGCGCTATGGGATTCCTGACTCTTCTACTTTTGTTGCCCGCCTGTCAATTGAGACCCTCCTACAATATAGCGTCACTTTTAGGTATTTTTTTAGGGGCCACTTTAGGTTCCCAATCTGCCTATGGCTCTATATACCTGGAGGGGTTCATGTCGCTCTATGTACCTGGAGAGGTTCAGGCCGCTCTATATACCTGGAGAGGTTCAGGTCGCTCTATGTTTCTATAAGGGTTCAGGCCGCTCTATGTATCTGGAGGGGTTCAGGCCGCTCTATGTATCTGGAGGGGTTCAGGCCGCTCTATATACCTGGAGAGGTTCAGGCCGCTCTATGTATCTGGAGGGGTTCAGGCCGCTCTATGTATCTGGAGAGGTTCAGGCCGCTCTATGTATCTGGAGGGGTTCAGGCCGCTCTGTGTATCTGGAGAGGTTCAGGCCGCTCTGTGTATCTGGAGAGGTTCAGGCCGCTCTATGTATCTGGAGAGGTTCAGGCCGCTCTATGTATCTGGAGGGGTTCAGGCCGCTCTATGTATCTGGAGGGGTTCAGGCCGCTCTATGTATCTGGAGAGGTTCAGGCCACTCTGTGTATCTGGAGGGGTTCAGGCCGCTCTATGTATCTGGAGGGGTTCAGGCCGCTCTATGTATCTGGAGAGGTTCAGGTCGCTCTATGTATCTGGAGAGGTTCAGGCCGCTCTGTGTATCTGGAGAGGTTCAGGCCGCTCTATGTATCTGGAGAGGTTCAGGCCGCTCTGTGTATCTGGAGGGGTTCAGGCCGCTCTATGTATCTGGAGGGGTTCAGGCCGCTCTATGTATCTGGAGAGGTTCAGGCCGCTCTGTGTATCTGGAGAGGTTCAGGCCGCTCTGTGTATCTGGAGAGGTTCAGCGTCATGTCTGGAGGGTTCAGCCGCTCATGTATCTGAGGTTCAGGCGCCTATGCCTGAGGTTCAGGCGCTTGTATCTGGAGAGGTTCAGGCCGCTCTATGTATCTGGAGGTTCAGCCGTCTATGTATCTGAGGGTTCAGGCCGCTCTATGTATCTGAGGGGTTCAGGCCGCTCTGTGTATCTGGAGGGTTCAGGCCGCTCTATGTATCTGGAGAGGTTCAGGCCGCTCTATGTATCTGGGAGGTTCAGGCCGCTCTGTGTATCTGGAGAGGTTCAGGCCGCTCTATGTATCTGGAGAGGTTCAGGCCGCTCTATGTATCTGGAGAGGTTCAGGCCGCTCTATGTATCTGGAGGGGTTCAGGCCGCTCTATGTATCTGGAGGGGTTCAGGCCGCTCTATGTATCTGGAGGGTTCAGGCCGCTCTATGTATCTGGAGGGGTTCAGGCCGCTCTATGTATCTGGAGGGGTTCAGGCCGCTCTATGTATCTGGAGAGGTTCAGGCCGCTCTATGTATCTGGAGAGGTTCAGGCCGCTCTGTGTATCTGGAGAGGTTCAGGCCGCTCTATGTATCTGGAGAGGTTCAGGCCGCTCTATGTATCTGGAGGGGTTCAGGCCGCTCTATGTATCTGGAGGGTTCAGGCCGCCTATGTATCTGGAGGGGTTCAGGCCGCTCTATGTATCTGGAGGGGTTCAGGCCGCTCTGTGTATCTGGAGAGGTTCAGGCCGCTCTATGTATCTGGAGAGGTTCAGGCCGCTCTATGTATCTGGAGGGTTCAGGCCGCTCATGTATCTGGAGGGTTCAGGCCGCTCTGTGTATCTGGAGGGGTTCAGGCCGCTCTGTGTATCTGGAGAGGTTCAGGCCGCTCTATGTATCTGGAGGGGTTCAGGCCGCTCTATGTATCTGGAGGGGTTCAGGCCGCTCTATGTATCTGGAGAGGTTCAGGCCGCTCTATGTATCTGGAGAGGTTCAGGCCGCTCTATGTATCTGGAGAGGTTCAGGCCGCTCTATGTATCTGGAGAGGTTCAGGCCGCTCTATGTATCTGGAGGGGTTCAGGCCGCTCTATGTATCTGGAGGGGTTCAGGCCGCTCTATGTATCTGGAGGGGTTCAGGCCGCTCTATGTATCTGGAGGGGTTCAGGCCGCTCTGTGTATCTGGAGGGGTTCAGGCTGCTCTATGTATCTGGAGGGGTTCAGGCCGCTCTATGTATCTGGAGGGGTTCAGGCCGCTCTATGTATCTGGAGGGGTTCAGGCCGCTCTGTGTATCTGGAGGGGTTCAGGCCGCTCTATGTATCTGGAGAGGTTCAGGCCGCTCTGTGTATCTGGAGAGGTTCAGGCCGCTCTATGTATCTGGAGGGGTTCAGGCCGCTCTATGTATCTGGAGGGGTTCAGGCCGCTCTATGTATCTGGAGGGGTTCAGGCCGCTCTATGTATCTGGAGAGGTTCAGGCCGCTCTGTGTATCTGGAGAGGTTCAGGCCGCTCTATGTATCTGGAGGGGTTCAGGCCGCTCTATGTATCTGGAGAGGTTCAGGCCGCTCTGTGTATCTGGAGAGGTTCAGGCCGCTCTACGTATCTGGAGGGGTTCAGGCCGCTCTATGTATCTGGAGGGGTTCAGGCCGCTCTATGTATCTGGAGGGGTTCAGGCCGCTCTATGTACCTGGAGGGGTTCAGGCCGCTGTATGTATCTGGAGAGGTTCAGGCCTCTCTATGTATCTGGAGGGGTTCAGGCCGCTCTATGTATCTGGAGGGGTTCAGGCCGCTCTATGTACCTGGAGGGGTTCAGGCCGCTGTATGTATCTGGAGAGGTTCAGGCCTCTCTATGTATCTGGAGGGGTTCAGACCGCTCTATGTATCTGGAGGGGTTCAGGACGCTCTATGTATCTGGAGGGGTTCAGGCCGCTCTATGTATCTGGAGGGGTTCAGGCCGCTCTATGTATCTGGAGAGGTTCAGGCCGCTCTATGTATCTGGAGAGGTTCAGGCCGCTCTGTGTATCTGGAGAGGTTCAGGCCGCTCTGTGTATCTGGAGAGGTTCAGGCCGCTCTATGTATCTGGAGAGGTTCAGGCCGCTCTGTGTATCTGGAGAGGTTCAGGCCGCTCTGTGTATCTGGAGGGGTTCAGGCCGCTCTGTGTATCTGGAGGGGTTCAGGCCGCTCTATGTATCTGGAGGGGTTCAGGCCGCTCTATGTATCTGGAGGGGTTCAGGCCGCTCTATGTATCTGGAGGGGTTCAGGCCGCTCTATGTATCTGGAGAGGTTCAGGTCGCTCTATGTATCTGGAGAGGTTCAGGCCGCTCTATGTATCTGGAGGGGTTCAGGCCGCTCTATGTATCTGGAGAGGTTCAGGCCGCTCTATGTATCTGGAGGGGTTCAGGCCGCTCTGTGTATCTGGAGGGGTTCAGGCCGCTCTATGTATCTGGAGGGGTTCAGGCCGCTCTGTGTATCTGGAGGGGTTCAGGCCGCTCTATGTATCTGGAGGGGTTCAGGCCGCTCTATGTATCTGGAGGGGTTCAGGCCGCTCTATGTATCTGGAGGGGTTCAGGCCGCTCTATGTATCTGGAGAGGTTCAGGTCGCTCTATGTATCTGGAGAGGTTCAGGCCGCTCTATGTATCTGGAGGGGTTCAGGCCGCTCTATGTATCTGGAGGGTTCAGGCCGCTCTATGTATCTGGAGAGGTTCAGGTCGCTCTATGTATCTGGAGAGGTTCAGGCCGCTCTATGTATCTGGAGGGGTTCAGGCCGCTCTATGTATCTGGAGGGGTTCAGGCCGCTCTATGTATCTGGAGAGGTTCAGGTCGCTCTATGTATCTGGAGAGGTTCAGGCCGCTCTATGTATCTGGAGGGGTTCAGGCCGCTCTATGTATCTGGAGGGGTTCAGGCCGCTCTATGTTTCTATAGGGGTTTAGGCCGCTCTATGTATCTGGAGGGGTTCAGGCCGCTCGATGTATCTGGAGGGGTTCAGGCCGCTCTATGTATCTGGAGGGGTTCAGGCCGCTCTATGTATCTGGAGGGGTTCAGGCCGCTCTATGTATCTGGAGGGGTTCAGGCCGCTCTATGTATCTGGAGGGGTTCAGGCCGCTCTGTGTATCTGGAGGGGTTCAGGCTGCTCTATGTATCTGGAGAGGTTCAGGCCGCTCTATGTATCTGGAGGGGTTCAGGCCGCTCTGTGTATCTGGAGGGGTTCAGGCCGCTCTGTGTATCTGGAGGGGTTCAGGCCGCTCTGTGTATCTGGAGAGGTTCAGGCCGCTCTATGTATCTAAGGGTCCATTCACACGTCCGCAATTCCATTCCGCATTTTGCGGAACGGAATTGCGGACCCATTAGTTTCAATGGGGACAGACGATGTCCCGGCCGGGTCCGCAATTGCGGATCCGCACTTCCGGGTCCGCAATTGCGTTCCCGAAAAAAATAGAACATGTCCTATTCTTGTCCGCAATTGCGGACAAGAAAAGGCATTTTCTATGAGAGTGCCGGCGATGTGCGGTCCGCAAATTGCGGAACGCACATCGCCGATGTCAGTGTTTTGCGGATCCGCGGATCCGCAAAACACACACGGACGTATGAATGGACCCTAAAGGGGTTCAGGCCTCTCTATGTATCTGGAGAGGATCAGGCCGCTCTATGCATCTGGAGGGGTTCAGGCCGCTCTATGTATCTGGAGAGGATCAGGCCGCTCTATGTATCTGGAGGGGTTCAGGCCGCTCTATGCATCTGGAGGGGTTCAGGCCGCTCTATGCATCTGGAGGGGTTCAGGCCGCTCTATGCATCTGGAGGGGTTCAGGCCGCTCTATGCATCTGGAGGGGTTCAGGCCGCTCTATGTATCTGGAGGGGTTCAGGCCGCTCTATGTATCTGGAGGGGTTCAGGCCGCTCTTTGTATCTGGAGGGGTTCAGGCCGCTCTATGGATCTGGAGGGGTTCAGGCCGCTCTATGTATCTGGAGGGGTTCAGGCCGCTCTGTGTATCTGGAGAGGTTCAGGCCGCTCTATGTATCTGGAGGGGTTCAGGCCGCTCTATGTATCTGGAGGGGTTCAGGCCGCTCTTTGTATCTGGAGGGGTTCAGGCCGCTCTGTGTATCTGGAGGGGTTCAGGCCGCTCTATGGATCTGGAGGGGTTCAGGCCGCTCTATGTATCTGGAGGGGTTCAGGCCGCTCTGTGTATCTGGAGAGGTTCAGGCCGCTCTATGTATCTGGAGGGGTTCAGGCCGCTCTATGTATCTGGAGGGGTTCAGGCCGCTCTATGTATCTGGAGGGGTTCAGGCCGCCTATGTATCTGGAGGGTTCAGGCCGCTCTATGTATCTGGAGGGGTTCAGGCCGCTCTATGTATCTGGAGGGGTTCAGGCCGCTCTATGTATCTGGAGGGGTTCAGGCCGCTCTATGTATCTGGAGGGGTTCAGGCCGCTCTATGTATCTGGAGGGGTTCAGGCCGCTCTATGTATCTGGAGGGGTTCAGGGCCAGCTCTATGTATCTGGAGGGGTTCAGGCCGCTCTATGTATCTGGAGGGGTTCAGGCCGCTCTATGTATCTGGAGGGGTTCAGGCCGCTCTATGTATCTGGAGGGGTTCAGGCCGCTCTATGTATCTGGAGGGGTTCAGGCCGCCTATGTATCTGGAGGGTTCAGGCCGCTCTATGTATCTGGAGGGTTCAGGCCGCTCTTGTATCTGGAGGGGTTCAGGCCGCTCTATGCATCTGGAGGGGTTCAGGCCGCTCTATGCATCTGGAGGGGTTCAGGCCGCTCTATGTATCTGCAGGGGTTCAGACCGCTCTATGTATCTGGAGGGGTTCAGACCGCTCTATGTATCTGGAGGGGTTCAGGTCGCTCTATGTATCTGGAGAGGTTCAGGCCGCTCTATGTATCTGGAGAGGTTCAGGCCGCTCTATGTATCTGGAGGGGTTCAGACCGCTCTATGTATCTGGAGGGGTTCAGGCCGCTCTATGCATCTGGAGGGGTTCAGGCCGCTCTATGCATCTGGAGGGGTTCAGGCTGCTCTATGTATCTGGAGAGGTTCAGGCCGCTCTATGTATCTGGAGGGGTTCAGGCCGCTCTATGTATCTGCAGGGGTTCAGACCGCTCTATGTATCTGGAGGGGTTCAGGCTGCTCTATGTATCTGGAGGGGTTCAGGTCGCTCTATGTATCTGGAGAGGTTCAGGCCGCTCTATGTATCTGGAGAGGTTCAGGCCGCTCTATGTATCTGGAGAGGTTCAGGCCGCTCTATGCATCTGGAGGGGTTCAGGCTGCTCTATGTATCTGGAGGGGTTCAGGCTGCTCTATGTATCTGGAGAGGTTCAGGCCGCTCTATGTATCTGGAGGGGTTCAGGCCGCTCTATGCATCTGGAGGGGTTCAGGCCGCTCTATGCATCTGGAGGGGTTCAGGCCGCTCTATGTATCTGGAGGGGTTCAGGCCGCTCTATGTATCTGGAGACGAACAGCTTTGGATTGGATTTGCAGACACAACAAGGAAGACTTCTATAAAGTTAATTGCTGACTACACCCTGCAGACGTGACCAGACTTATCTCTAGAGGTGCTCAGTTTTACATCTGTTGCACTGCAGGATTATAAAACATACCGAGGCCTCTGTATACAGTGAACGCTCTGTAATCAGTACATGAGGGGACTGCAGGATGAGACCTGTGCTTCCTTCTAATGATAGCGAGGGCAAAGTACAAAACGCTAAGTGATAACAGAGCGCAAACATCAGGTGACGCCCCCATTAATCATCACACATGAAGCATTCAAAGATCATGACATTATAATAGGGCTAACACTAAAAATGTAACGGAACTTATGGTGTTACAGAGTGGGAGTAGTAGTACTGTCCCTCCATATTCACTACAGGAGGAGTGGTATTGTGCACTGTATTTACCTATTAATAACAACACAAGTGGTACTGTGCATCTAGATACAGTGCCTTGAAAAAGTATTCATGCCCCTTTTGCGCACTTTTTCATGTTACACCCACAAACTGAAATGTATTTGATTGGGATTTTATGTGATCGACCAACACAAAGTAACGAGTCTGTGTGAGGCGAAGAGAAAATGAGGCGAAGAGAAAATGATACAAGGTTTTCAAAATGTTTAATAAATACAAATCTGGACAGTCCAGCGTGCATTAGTATTCAGCCCCCCGCGCCAATACTTTGTGGGACCACCTTTCTCTGCCATTACAGCTGCAGTCTTTCGGGGTCTGTCTCTACCGGCTTTGCACGTCTAGAGGATGACATTTTAGCCCATTCTTCTGTGCAGAAGAGCTCGCGCTCAGTCAGATCGGATGGAGAGCGTCTGTGAGCAGTGATTTTCAAGTCTTGCCATGGATTCTCAGTGGGATTTCGATCTGGACTTTGGGTCCGCCTAACACATGAAGTTGCTTACATCTAAACCCTTCCATTGTAGCTCTGGCTGGATATTGAGGGTTGTTGTCCTGCTGGAAGGTGAACCTCCGCCCCAGTCTCAAGTCTTTTGCAGCCTCTACCAGGTTTTCCTCCATGATTGCCCTGTATTTAGCTCGACCCATCTTCCCATCACCAGCTTTCCTGTCCCTGCTGAAGAAAAGCATCCCCCCAGCATGATGCTGCCCCCGCCATGTGTCCCGGTGGGGATGGTGTGGTCAGGGGGATGTGCGGGGTTAATTTGCTGCCACACATAGGGGGACATTTACGCTGGCATCTACATAACTTAGGTGGACTTTACACTTGTCCTAATCTATATCCGCTTCCTCGCTGGTGTAGATTCAGACCATTTATATGCCTAAAACAGGCGTAAAAAATGATAAATGAGATGGGCCTTTTCCCTGCCCATTTTCCTGCCCACATCACGCCCCCTCTTTTAGACCTGGGTTGAACTGCAAAAAATGTATCTGTTTGTAAATGACTCCCATAGTGTTTTGCATGTAGGCCAAAAAGTTCCACTTTGGCCTCCTCTGATCACAGCAGCTTCTTCCACCTGTTTGGTGTCTCCCCCCCCCCCATGGTTTGTGGCAGACGGGACATCGTATGGCGGCTTTCAGAAATGGCTTTCTTCTTCTTCTTGCCACTCTACCATAAAGGGCAGATTTGTGGAATACATGACTAATAGTTGTCCTGCGGACAGATTCTCCCCCCTGAGCTGTGGATCTCTGCAGCTCCTCCACAGTGACCAGGGGCTTCTTCGCTGCTTCTATAATCAGTGCTCTCCTTGCCTGGGCTGTGGTTGGGTGGATGGACATGTCTTGGTAGGTTTGCAGTGGTGCCATACTCCTTCCATTTTCAGATGATGGATTGAACAGTGCTCCGTGAGATGTTCAAGCCTGCTTTACACTTCTTCACAACTTTTTCCCTGACCTGTCTGGCGTGTTCCTTGGTTTTCATGATGCTGTTTGATCTCTAACGCTCTCTAACAAACCTCTGAGGCCTTCACAGAACAGCTGGAGTTAGGCCTCTTGCACACGAACGTTGTGTGCCCGCATTACAAGGCCCGTGTGCACTCCGCATCACGGATGTGGAATGGGTCCGCAATCACGGAGATGCGGATCGGAAGCACGTGTTTCTGTCCATGCCTCCGCACCGCAAAAAAAAAAAAAAGGAACTTGTTCTATTTTTTTTGTGGTGCAGACAGATCTCGGACCCATTCAAGTTGAATGGGTCTTGATCCGTCCCGGCCTCCGCCCCGTGCGTTGGGGACCGCAAATGACGGTCCCCAATGCATGGAACGGACCCACAACGTGTGCAAGAGGCCTCATACTGAGAACGCATTACACACTGGTGGACTCTCTGAACTAATGAGGTGACTTCTGAAGGCGACTGGTCACACTGGATGATATTTAGGGGGATCAGAGTACAGGGGGGGGTGAATACTAATGCAGATTTTTATTTATTAAGCATTTTGGAAAGCTTGTATTGTTTTCTTCGCCCCTCACTCTACTTTGTGTTGGTCGATCACATAAAATCCATTTCTGTTTGTGGGTGTAAAGTAGAAAAATGTGGAAAAGTTCAAGGGGCGTGAATACTTTTTCAAGGCTCTGTATATTAGGGAAGTGTCTCTGTGCTCAGCCCTGGGTGACACCATTACTTACAATGCTCATACAAAGCCTCCGGGCACCTCTGAACCCAGTGACTTCAGGTTCCAGAGTCGCCTCCTGAGAACAGCTTCACCCATGACCAGGCACTTAAAGGGACAGTACTGTGCTGCTAAGTAATACACCGGCTGATGTGAAACTACAAGTCCCAGCACAACTGTCATTCCCTGGGGGTCCTGGGAACACAGACAAAATCCTCAGACATTTTAACAGGCGTCAGATAAAGTGACAAAAGAAGAGAAAAAGGGGAATAATGGAAGGGTAAAGCATGGAGAGCAATCTATACAGAAACAGAAGACTGCAGCCCAGGATGTGACTGGAGTACAAAACATGCTATAAACAGCAGAATTAAGACTGCTGCTCTGGATGTGACCAGAGTATAAGATATGAAGTAAGAGCAGAATTAAGACTGCCGCTCTAGAGGTGACCAGAGTATAAGATATGAAGTAAGAGCAGAATTGTGACTGCAGCTCTGGATGTGACCAGAGTATAAGATATGAAGTAAGAGCAGAATTGTGACTGCAGCTCTGGATGTGACCAGAGTATAAGATATGAAGTAAGAGCAGAATTGTGACTGCAGCTCTGGATGTGAGCAGAGTATAAGGGTACTTTCACACTAGCGTTTTGGATTCCGTTTGTGAGATCCGTTTCAGGGCTCTCACAAACGTTCCAAAACGGATCAGTTAAGCCCCAATGCATTCTGAATGGATAAGGATCCGTTCAGAATGCATCAATTAGGCTCCGTTCCGCCTCTATTACGTTTTGGAGGCGGACACCAAAACGCAGCATGCAGCATTTTGGTGTCCGTCTGAAGAGGCGGAGCCTAACGGATCCGTTTTTTTTTACAATGTAAGTCAATGGGGACGGATCCGTTGTCAGTGACACAATATGGTGCATTTGAAAACGGATCCGTTCCCCATTGACTTTCAATGTAATCCAAAACGGATCCGTTTTGGACTTTGTCATATTTCTTTAAACCTAATGCAAACGGATCCGTTCTGAACGGATACAAACGTTTGCATTAGAGGTGCGGATCCGTCTGTGAAAATAAACAGGCGGATCCGCACCAACGCTAGTGTGAAAGTACCCTAACAGCGGAATTGTGACTGCAGGGCCAAATACCAGTATGCAGCGCTCATAATGCCGCTGGCAGCACCAGATTCCACAGGGCAGCAAACAATTCCTCCATACCAGAGCGCAGCAGAAAGTGCTCCCCTCCGGCGCCAAATAACTCTCCCAGCAGCGCCACATACCACAGCGCAGCGCAGAGTACACAGCTCCGAGCCTGTGACGTGAAGCAGGAAGTACAGCCCCGCTGCACAAGTAAATAAATGCAGCATCCACTCCGGCCAGGCTTAGTACCAGGGAGCTCTACTCACACCATTCATTGGCCCCTGGGGACCCTCATTACCGCCAGAGCCAACTCTTGCTGCTCCCATTAGGGCATAACTGTGCTCAGTGACGCCAGTCTAGAGGAGTTGTCAGAAACCTATCCCTTATCAGGTGCTCAGGCTGCTGCTCTGTCTTCCTCCATGCTTTACACTGCAGCTGTGCCCTATTATGACACAACTAACATTAGTGAATCCAGCACAGCTCCATTGCCTGCAGGAGTCTGGGGTAGTCTGAAATCCACCTACTTTCTTAGTGTTGCTCTGTCCCTCCACCATGCTTTACCCCGCAGCTCTGCTTGCTCATTGAGAAGTCAGTGCATGAAAAGATCACCACAAGACTGTCCTGAAACTGCAGCACAATGTCTAATGGGAGGAGCTTAAGAAGGGGGAGGGGCGCTATAAGGAGGAGGGGCCACAATACCACCTCACAGCACAAGTAAATAAAGGCAGGAGTCTGGATCAAGGTACTCCCATTATTTACGGTGGGTGGAGTAGTACCGGCCCGGAGAGCGCGCCATCAATAATGGAGAACATGGGTGGTACTGGCACCAAACCTCCATCCATCCCAATACTGACCATTTGATGACATCACCGGTTAATCTGCTCAACTCCCCAGAATCAGCCATCAAGTGCCCCAGACTGCAAGAACACGGGGCCACAAGACCGGGGTGCAGCTCTGTAGGGGCGCCGTCCCTTTAAGAATATGGACTCATTACAAAGGAGAGCAGCAATTACTGCAGAGCGTCACTTCCCCTGCAGCACATTACAATGATGACACCCACCCAGAGTCCCTGTCATATGTACAAAGCACCAGGCTGCACTACTGAGACCACAGGGACGGTGACTGTATCACACAGGATGAGATACATGGCTCAGCAGACAGTATCACACAGGATGAAATACACAGCTCAGCAGACTGTATCACACAGAAGAGGATTAGATACACAGCTCAGCAGACTGTATCACACAGGAGAGGATTAGATACACAGCTCTGCAAACAGTATCACAGGATAGGATTAGATACACAGCTCAGCAGACTATCACACAGGATAGGATTAGATACACCGCTCAGCAGACAGTATCACACAGGATAGGTTTAGATACACAGCTCAGCAGACTGTATCACACAGAAGAGGATTAGATACACAGCTCAGCAGACTGTATCACACAGGAGAGGATTAGATACACAGCTCCGCAGACTGTATCACACAGGAGAGGATTAGATACACAGCTCTGCAAACAGTATCACACAGGATAGGATTAGATACACAGCTCAGCAGACTATCACACAGGATAGGATTAGATACACAGCTCAGCAGACAGTATCACACAGGATAGGTTTAGATACACAGCTCAGCAGACAGTATCACACAGGATAGGATTAGATACACAGCTCAGCAGACTGTATCACACAGGATAGGATTAGATACACAGCTCAGCAGACAGTATCACACAGGGGAGGATTAGATACACAGCTCAGCAGACAGTATCACACAGGGGAGGATTAGATACACAGCTCAGCAGACAGTATCACACAGGGGAGGATTAGATACACAGCTCAGCAGACAGTATCACACAGGATAGGATTAGATACACAGCTCAGCAGACAGTATCACACAGGATAAGATTAGATACACAGCTCAGCAGACAGTATCACACAGGATAGGATTAGATACACAGCTCAGCAGACAGTATCACACAGGAGAGGATTAGATACACAGCTCAGCAGACAGTATCACACAGGATAGGATTAGATACACAGCTCAGCAGACAGTATCACACAGGAGAGGATTAGATACACAGCTCAGCAGACAGTATCACACAGGATAGGATTAGATACACAGCTCAGCAGACAGTATCACACAGGATAGGATTAGATACACAGCTCAGCAGGCAGTATCACACAGGATAGGAATAGATACACAGCTTAGCAGACAGTATCACACAGGAGAGGATTAGATACAGAGCTCAGCAGACAGTATCACACAGGAGAGGATTAGATACAGAGCTCAGCAGACAGTATCACACAGGAGAGGATTAGATACAGAGCTCAGCAGACAGCATCACACAGGAGAGGATTAGATACACAGCTCAGCAGACAGTATCACACAGGATAGGATTAGATACACAGCTCAGCCGACAGTATCACACAGGATAGGATTAGATACACAGCTCAGCAGGCAGTATCACACAGGAGAGGATTAGATACACAGCTCAGCAGACAGTATCACACAGGATAGGATTAGATACACAGTTCAGCAGACAGTATCACACAGGATAGGATTAGATACACAGCTCAGCAGACAGTATCACACAGGATAGGATTAGATACAGCTCAACAGACAGTATCACACAGGGGAGGATTAGATACACAGCTCAGATAGTATCACACGTCCTGGGGCGGCAGCGTATACTGTACAGCAGTGATGCAGCATAAAGCCGCCATATACTGTACATGAACCGTCGTGTCTAGAGCCTAGGTATTCCTACAAATGGTTAAACTGGACAACAACCTAATGAAGACAATACGGAAATAGTGACTGTGGCCCCACGGGATGCGAAGTGAGGGCCACACACTGGAGGATTCAGGACGAGATGACAGGGAACCACAGCTGTCATACTGCCAGTAAATGATGGGAGTAGTTATCCGACCACGAATCACGTAAACCAGGACGACCCATGTGCAGGAGGCGAACCCCGAGAATCGTGTGTCAGTAGTAACCGCTGGGGGCCCAGATACAGCACATGTCTGATGGGGGTTATGCTTCTCATACAAATGATGATATATCAGACATCCCTCGCCCCCCTTCTCCGTACTGATGAAGGACAGGAACCCCAAAACTGCCGTCTGGGGTGAACAGAACAAGCAGGGGTAACCATGGAAACGATGAACCTGAAGTTACAATGTATCAAAAAGAAACATGTTGTGGGCCCCTGTTATAAGAGGATCACAGGTCATGAGGGGCCACGGACTCAGGGGGTCGCTGGATACCCTGCTGTGTGGCCCCTTCTTTTAATTTCCCGGGGCCACGGTCACTATTTCTGTGTCGTCCGCATTAGATTGTCGCTCTTTAACCGTTTACGGAATGGCTCTAGACGCGATGATTCCGGGGGTGCGGACGCCAGTTTCCGGCGTGATCCCGCGTCACGCACAGCATATGGCGTCATACATGTTACACGGCTCCTATGTTCCTGCCCGTCACCCTGCGGAAGTGAAGAGCGGCGGCTCAGCCACGGAGGAAGGGAAGGCCGCGCACACCACGTGATGGGGGGGGAGAGGACGAGCGGCTCAGAGGAAACCATCTGCAAAATGTCCACTCATCGCAGAACAGGAAATCCTGCACTTGCCGCTTCTCACCATTTTAAAGATCTCTGCTTGCTGTAAGTGAATAGAAACAGTTCTCAGAAATCAAAGGCGCACTCTGATTGGTTGTCATTGAAAGCTGATCCCCCCCTTAGTCTTCCTCACAGCTGAGGATTTGTTACAATGGTATCCAGTTTAGAGACATCAGGGGCACCGGTCTCTTTCCAGTACTGAGAGTTTGTTACAATGTATCAGTTCGGGCTGTTTACCGCATAAAGGGGAGTCTAGACCAGATGCAATTGTAGCAAAACTTCAGCTGAGAGAAGTATCAGGTAAGGATGGGTTCCAAATAGCGACCAAACGGCACCAGCACATCGCAGGAAGCAACACAACAAACAGGACGTGTGAACTGCGACCAGAGCTTCCCGAAACATTCACATCTTAAAGGGCCGGTAACCCAGTCTGGAAATTATTACAGTACAGCAGCGTTATAAGAGGAGCGGCTGATATCAGTCCTATCTTATTACAGTACAGCAGCGTTATAAGAGGAGCGGCTGATATCAGTCCCATCTTATTACAGTACAGCAGTGTTATATAAGAGGAGCGGCTGATATCAGTCCCATCTTATTACAGTTCAGCAGTTTTATAAGAGGAGCGGCTGATATCAGTCCCATCTTATTACAGTACAGCAGTGTTATAAGAGGAGAGGCTGATATCAGTCCCATCTTATTACAGTACAGCAGTGTTATAAGAGGAGGCTGATATCAGTCCCATCTTATTACAGTACAGCAGTGTTATAAGAGGAATGGCTGATGTCAGTCCCATCTAATACAGTACAGCAGTGTTATATAAGAAGGCGTCTGATATCAGTCACATCTTAGCTACATTAGCAGTGTTATATAAGAGGGCGGCTGATATCAGTCACATCTTATTACAGTACAGCAGCGTTATAAGAGGGCGTGATATCAGTCCCATCTTATTACAGTACAGCAGCGTTATGGGAGGCGGCTGATGTAAATTACATCTTATTACAGTGGGCCCCTGTTATAAGAGGATCACAGGTCATGAGGGGCCACGGACTCAGGGTCGCTGGATACCCTGCTGTGTGGCCTTCTTTTAATTTCCGGAGCCACGGTCACTATTTCTGTGTCGTCCGCATTAGATTGTCGCTCTTTAACCGTTTACGGAATGGCTCTAAACGCGATGATTCGAGGGTGCGGACGCCAGTTTCGCGTGATCCGCGTCACGCACAGCATATGGCGTCATACATGTTACACGGCTCCTATGTTCCTGCCCGTCACCCTGCGGAAGTGAAGAGCGGCGGCTCAGCCACGGAGGAAGGAAGGCCGCGACACCACGTGATGGGGGAGAGGACGAGCGGCTCAGAGGAAACCATCTGCAAAATGTCCACTCATCGCAGAACAGGAAATCCTGCACTTGCCGCTTCTCACCATTTTAAAGATCTCTGCTTGCTGTAAGTGAATAGAAACAGTTCTCAGAAATCAAAGCGCACTCTGATTGGTTGTCATTGAAAGCTGATCCCCTTAGTCTTCCTCACAGCTGAGGATTTGTTACAATGGTATCCAGTTTAGAGACATCAGGGCACTGGTCTCTTTCCAGTACTGAGAGTTTGTGTACAATGTATCAGTTCGGGCTGTTTACCGCATAAAGGGAGTCTGGACCAGATGCAAGTGTAGCAAAACTTCAGCTGAGAGAAGTATCAGGTAGGATGGGTTCCAAATAGCGACCAAACGGCACCAGCACATCGCAGGAAGCAACACAACAAACAGGACGTGTGAACTGCGACCAGAGCTTCCCGAAACATTCACATCTTAAAGGGCCGGTAACCCAGTCTGGAAATTATTACAGTACAGCAGCGTTATAAGAGGAGCGGCTGATATCAGTCCTATCTTATTACAGTACAGCAGCGTTATAAGAGGAGCGGCTGATATCAGTCCCATCTTATTACAGTACAGCAGTGTTATATAAGAGGAGCGGCTGATATCAGTCCCATCTTATTACAGTTCAGCAGTTTTATAAGAGGAGCGTCTGATATCAGTCCCATCTTATTACAGTACAGCAGTGTTATAAGAGGAGCGGCTGATATCAGTCCCATCTTATTACAGTACAGCAGTGTTATAGGAGGAGCGGCTGATATCAGTCCCATCTTATTACAGTACAGCAGTGTTATAAGGGGAGCGGCTGATATCAGTCCCATCTTATTACAGTACAGCAGTGTTATATAAGAGGAGCGTCTGATATCAGTCCCATCTTATTACAGTATAGCAGTGTTATATAAGAGGAGCGGCTGATATCAGTCACATCTTATTACAGTACAGCAGCGTTATAAGAGGAGCGGCTGATATCAGTCCCATCTTATTACAGTACAGCAGCGTTAGAGGAGGAGCGGCTGATATCAGTCCTATCTTATTACAGTACAGCAGCGTTATAGGAGGAGCGGCTGATATCAGTCCTATCTTATTACAGTACAGCAGCGTTATAAGAGGAGACGCTGATATCAGTCCCATCTTATTATAGTACAGCAGTGTTATAAGAGGAGCGGCTGATATCAGTCCCATCTTATTACAGTACAGCAGTGTTATAAGAGGAGCGGCTGATATCAGTCCCATCTTATTACAGTACAGCAGCGTTATAGGAGGAGCGGCTGATATCAGTCCCATCTTATTACAGTACAGCAGTGTTATAAGAGGAGCGGCTGATATCAGTCCCATCTTATTACTGTACAGCAGTGTTATAAGAGGAGCGGCTGATATCAGTCCTATCTTATTACAGTACAGCAGTGTTATAAGAGGAGCGGCTGATATCAGTCCCATCTTATTACAGTACAGCAGTGTTATAAGAGGAGCGGCTGATATCAGTCACCTCTTATTACAGTACAGCAGCGTTATAGGAGGAGCGGCTGATATCAGTCCCATCTTATTACAGTACAGCAGCGTTATAAGAGGAGCGGCTGATATCAGTCCCATCTTATTACAGTACAGCAGTGTTATAAGAGGAGCGGCTGATATCAGTCCCATCTTATTACAGTACAGCAGCGTTATAAGAGGAGCGGCTGATATCAGTCCCATCTTATTACAGTACAGCAGCGTTATAAGAGGAGCAGCTGATATCAGTTCCATCTTATTACAGTACAGCAGCGTTATAAGAGGAGCGGCTGATATCAGTCCCATCTTATTACAGCACAGCAGCGTTATAAGAGGAGCGGCTGATATCAGTCCCATCTTATTACAGTACAGCAGCGTTATATAAGAGGAGCGGCTGATATCAGTCCCATCTTACAGTACAGCAGTGTTATAAGAGGAGCGGCTGATATCAGTCACATCTTATTACAGTACAGCAGTGTTATAAGAGGAGCGGCTGATATCAGTCACATCTTATTACAGTACAGCAGCGTTATAAGAGGAGCGGCTGATATCAGTCCCATCTTATTACAGCACAGCAGTGTTATAAGAGGAGCGGCTGATATCAGTCCCATCTTATTACAGTACAGCAGCGTTATAGGAGGAGCGGCTGATATCAGTCACATCTTATTACAGTACAGCAGTGTTATATAAGAGGAGCATCTGATATCAGTCCCATCTTATTACAGTACAGCAGTGTTATAAGAGGAGCGGCTGATATCAGTCCTATCTTATTACAGTACAGCAGTGTTATAAGAGGAGCGGCTGATATCAGTCACATCTTATTACAGTACAGCAGCGTTATATAAGAGGAGCGGCTGATATCAGTCCCATCTTATTACAGTACAGCAGTGTTATAAGAGGAGCAGCTGATATCAGTCCCATCCTATTACAGTACAGCAGTGTTATATAAGAAGAGCGGCTGATATCAGTCCCATCTTATTACAGTACAGCAGCGTTATAAGAGAAGCGGTTGATATCAGTCCCATCTTATTACAGTACAGCAGCGTTATATAAGAGGAGCGGCTGATATCAGTCCCATCTTATTACAGTACAGCAGCGTTATAAGAGGAGCGGCTGATATCAGTCCCATCTTATTACAGTACAGCAGTGTTATAAGAGGAGCGGCTGATATCAGTCCCATCTTATTACAGTACAGCAGCGTTATAAGAGGAGCGGCTGATATCAGTCCCATCTTATTACAGTACAGCAGTGTTATAAGAGGAGCAGCTGATATCAGTCCCATCTTATTACAGTACAGCAGCGTTATATAAGAGGAGCGGCTGATATCAGTCCCATCTTATTACAGTACAGCAGTGTTATAAGAGGAGCGGCTGATATCAGTCCCATCTTATTACAGTATAGCAGCGTTATATAAGAGGAGCAGCTGATATCAGTCCCATCTTATTACATTACAGCAGCGTTATATAAGAGGAGCGGCTGATATCAGTCCCATCTTATTACAGTACAGCAGCGTTATAAGAGGAGCGGCTGATATCAGTCCCATCTTATTACAGTACAGCAGCGTTATAAGAGGAGCGGCTGATATCAGTCACATCTTATTACAGTACAGCAGCGTTATAAGAGGAGTGGCTGATATCAGTCCCGTCTTATTACAGTACAGCAGTGTTATAAGAGGAGCGGCTGATATCAGTCACATCTTATTACAGTACAGCAGTGTTATAGGAGGAGCGGCTGATATCAGTCCCATCTTATTACAGTACAGCAGCGTTATAAGAGGAGCGGCTGATATCAGTCCCATCTTATTACAGTACAGCAGTGTTATAAGAGGAGCGGCTGATATCAGTCCCATATTATAACAGTACAGCAGCGTTATAGGAGGAGCGGCTGATATCAGTCCCATCTTATTACAGTACAGCAGTGTTATAAGAGGACTGGTGATATATGACAAAGTAGTGATCGGGGGGGACAGATTCTATTTGCCCACAGAACCACTGCAGAGGAGATAGATGACAGGTTTTGCCTCTTTATGACTCTTTCCCTGTGCAGTCCCTGGCATTGACGTACCTCATGGACGGCTGGCAGTGGCAGCTCCTGGCATCTCTGTCCGCCATGCACGCCTGGCTGCTGTGACAATGGCCTTTCCCTTACATGAGAACTTCCTCATTGCTGAAGCAGCAGATAAGGAAGCGCAGACTAGAGGTAGCAGAGACGTGTGTGTGCGCTGGAAGGTCCATTACAAGCCTCTTATCTGTGACCTGTGCTCAGCAGAGATCTGGTGTAGGGAAGGACCTGTGCCCGTGAGTAGGCGGGACCATTGCCCGTGAGTAGGCGGGACCATTGCCCCTGTGTGGGCAGGACTATTGCCACTGTCAACAATCTTCACGTGCCATACATTCACCTTAAATCCCTCCAACTGGGGGAACCCAGCGAAGCCTTTGCTTCAAGGATCATAAACAGAATTCCAGGACTACAGTGAAGACTGACACAGGCTGAGCAGTGGAAGACATATACAAGTGGGTTTGTACACCGCTCAGGGTCTGTGGAGAGCGGGATGAAAACCCCAAGGGCGGCTATTAGTATAAGTTACTAAGAAGTGTCCAGGAAATGGGCGTCATTAATATCTGTTCCTGGGAAAGATGGGTGACCGTCACTACAGATATACCTCAACATGGGGACAGGGATGACATGGCAGCCATATTGGGGGTCCCCAGATTTCCTAGGATCAGACAGTAACAGGCGGGCCCCGCAGAGCAGCCCGCTCTATAGTTACGTGTGTGTCTCATGGAAAGATGAGCTCTGCGGGGGAGGGGCCAGCGGGGGCAGGGCTGGGAACAGCCGCTATCACCACAGAGGAGCCCTGGGGGATGGCAGCACAAGATCTGGCACCGACCATGGTGAGGATACAAGTCTTATCCTCCAGTCACACCGAGAGCTGCATCCCCAGGGGGGACAAAAATATCTGACCAAGAGCTTAGATTTATACAAACCACACCAAACATTACATCCACAGTGCCCCCCATAACAGTGACCTCCACAGTGCCCCCCATAACAGTGACATCCACAGATCCCCCATAACAGTGACATCCACAGATCCCCCATAACAGTGACATCCACAGATCCCCCATAACAGTGACATCCACAGATCCCCCATAACAGTGACATCCACAGATCCCCCATAACAGTGACATCCACAGATCCCCCATAACAGTGACATCCACAGATCCCCCATAACAGTGACATCCACAGATCCCCCATAACAGTGACATCCACAGATCCCCCATAACAGTGTCATCCACAGATCCCCCATAACAGTGACCTCCACAGTGCCCCCATAACAGTGTGTCATCCACAGATCCCCCATAACAGTGTGTCATCCACAGATCCCCCATAACAGTGTCATTCACAGATCTCCCATAACAGTGTCATCCACAGATCTCCCCATAACAGTGTCATCCACAGATCCCCCATAACAGTGCGTCATCCACAGATCTCCCCATAACAGTGTCATCCACAGATCCCCCATAACAGTGCGTCATCCACAGATCTCCCCATAACAGTGACATCCACAGATCCCCCATAACAGTGACCTCCACAGATCTCCCATAACAGTGTCATCCACAGATCCCCCATAACAGTGTCATCCACAGATCCCCCATAACAGTGTGTCATCCACAGATCCCCCATAACAGTGACATCCACAGTGCCCCCATAACAGTGACATCTACAGATCCCCCATAACAGTGTCATCCACAGATCCCCCATAACAGTGTGTCCTCCACAGATCCCCCATAACAGTGTCCTCCACAGATCCCCCATAACAGTGTCATCCACAGTGCCCCCATAACAGTGACATCCACAGATCCCCCATAACAGTGACATCCACAGATCCCCCATAACAGTGTCTTCCACAGATCCCCCATAACAGTGTCATCCACAGATCCCCCATAACAGTGTCATCCACAGTGCCCCCATAACAGTGACATCCACAGATCCCCCATAACAGTGACATCCACAGATCCCCCATAACAGTGACATCCACAGATCCCCCATAACAGTGTCATCCACAGATCTCCCATAACAGTGACATCCACAGATCCCCCATAACAGTGACATCCACAGATCCCCCATAACAGTGTCATCCACAGATCCCCCATAACAGTGTCATCCACAGATCCCCCATAACAGTGTGTCATCCACAGATCCCCATAACAGTGTGTCATCCACAGATCCCCCATAACAGTGACATCCACAGATCCCCCATAACAGTGACATCCACAGATCCCCCATAACAGTGTCATCCACAGATCCCCCATAACAGTGACATCCACAGATCCCCCATAACAGTGTGTCATCCACAGTGCCCCCATAACAGTGTCATCCACAGATCTCCCATAACAGTGTCATCCACAGATCCCCCATAACAGTGTCATCCACAGATCCCCCATAACCGTGCCTGTCCACCACTCATCCTTCTCTGCTGGTCCGGGCCCTTAGAGAGGTCCAGAGAGCCAAACCCAGGGGCCACATAGGATCACAGACGAGGAAAGCAGTGAAAAGCCTGGAAGGGGAAATAATCAGATGAATCCACTGACGGCGCCGTTTTTACCAGGCCAGAGTCACATGACCGCGGTCACTTCTGGTCACACAGCTGCGGTTTTTTTGCGATTTTTCCTGTGAGCAAGGTGGCTTCTTAAAGAGACAGTGCGTGCCAACGCTCTGGGAGATGCCTTGATTGAGTAAGGCTGTCAATTAGCTAATGGCTTCTGTAACCCCGGAGTTCCCCTTCTATTAAGACATTTATCATGGCCGCCCGTGACTGCTGCCACACGGGTATAGAACTTCATTTCTACTACTATGTGCTAGTCTTCACTGTAGCTCTAGCATTATATTCATGAACCAGTAATCTCAGGATGAGCAGAGTTATATCTCCCGAGGCAGCAGAACCGAAACGTGTTAATGTTTATCACCAATAAAGATGGAGGGTCCTGAGATACCCCCTGTACGTGGCCCTCAGAGTGACCTCACAGCTTATCTGCACCTCCCCTCCAGTCCAGGCCTTGGCCGCAGAGCTGACACTCCAATATCTGACCTCAGTGACTGCTCTCACTATATGATCCTGGTGTCCAGGCCTTGTCTGCAGAGCTGACACTCTAATATCTGACCTCTGACTGCTCTCACTATATGATCCTGGTGTCCAGGCCTTGTCTGCAGAGCTGACACTCTAATATCTGACCTCTGACTGCTCTCACTATATGATCCTGGTGTCCAGGCCTTGTCTGCAGAGCTGACACTCTAATATCTGACCTCTGACTGCTCTCACTATATGATCCTGGTGTCCAGGCCTTGGCCGCAGAGCTGACACTCTAATATCAGACCTCATGACTGCTCTCACTATATGATCCTGGTGTCCAGGCCTTGGCCGCAGAGCTGACACTCTAATATCAGACCTCATGACTGCTCTAACTATATGATCCTGGTGTCCAGGCCTTGTCTGCAGAGCTGACACTCTAATATCTGACCTCAGTGACTGCTCTCACTATATGATCCTGGTGTCCAGGCCTTGTCTGCAGAGCTGACACTCTAATATCAGACCTCAGTGACTGCTCTCACTATATGATCCTGGTGTCCAGGCCTTGGCCGCAGAGCTGACACTCTAATATCAGACCTCAGTGACTGCTCTCACTATATGATCCTGGTGTCCAGGCCTTGGCCGCAGAGCTGACACTCTAATATCAGACCTCAGTGACTGCTCTCACTATATGATCCTGGTGTCCAGGCCTTGGCCGCAGAGCTGACACTCTAATATCAGACCTCATGACTGCTCTCACTATATGATCCTGGTGTCCAGGCCTTGTCTGCAGAGCTGACACTCTAATATCAGACCTCATGACTGCTCTCACTATATGATCCTGGTGTCCAGGCCTTGTCTGCAGAGCTGACACTCTAATATCAGACCTCATGACTGCTCCCACTATATGATCCTGGTGTCCAGGCCTTGTCTGCAGAGCTGACACTCTAATATCAGACCTCAGTGACTGCTCTCACTATATGATCCTGGTGTCCAGGCCTTGGCCGCAGAGCTGACACGCTAGCAGCAGGGCACGCCCGGTGTTTTGCAGCAGCAGGCGCCCTCCCCCTGGCCCGCAGAGCTCGCACTCACCCGCTCTCGGTTTCGCTTCCTCTTCTCCGGGGAATTAACCTTTTCAATGAAAAGATGGAGAAAAAAAAGTCTATTTTCCGGCATGTGATTGGTCATCAGGCTGCAGAGGGCGACATCTGGCGTCAGCAATGTGCAACTGCGCCCGGCGTCCCTGCACTGGCTGAATGCACCACACGGGGGCGCCCTGTGTACAGTTATCGTCTGAACCTCTCTGAACCTTCTCCTTCAGATTACAATCAATTGATCTACAAAAAAGCCAAGTGATCAAGCAGAATGCACATTACTATACAGAGTTATATATGTATGCACTTATATAGCGCTGACATATTCCTTTCTAATTCCTGTCAGTGCACAGGAGGAGAACATACAAACTGCATGCAAATGTTAGATTTGAACCTTGGACCCCAGCACTGGATCAATACTAACCACTGACCCATCACTAACCACTGAGCCACCACTAACCACTGACCCATCGCTAACCACTGAGCCACCACTAACCACTGAGCCACCACTAACCACTGAGCCATCGCTAACCACTGAGCCACCACTAACCACTGAGCCACCGCTAACCACTGACCCATCGCTAACCACTGAGCCACTGCTAACCACTGAGCCACCACTAACCACTGAAACACTGCTAACCACTGAGCCACTGCTAACCCCTGAGCCACTGCTAACCACTGAGCCACCACTAACCACTGAGCCACTGCAAACCACTGAGCCACCACTAACCACTGAGCCACTGCTAACCACTGTGCCATCGCTAACCACTGAGCCACCACTAATCACTGACCCATTGCTAACCACTGAGCCACCACTAATCACTGAGCCGCTGCTAACCACTGAGCCACCGCTAACGACTGAGCCACCGCTAACCACTGAGCCAACACTAACCACTGAGCCATTGCTAACCACTGAGCCACCACTAATCACTGAGCCACTGCTTACCACTGATCCACCGCTAACCACTGAGCCACCGCTAACCACTGAGCCGCTGCATACCACTGAGCCACAAGTAACCACTGAGCCACAAGTAACCACTGAGCCACCACTAACCACTGAGCCACCGTGCTGTGCTCTAATATCTGTGATACATTGTAACCATCAGGACAGGAGAGATTTCTGCTGCTGATGTTTCTGGCTCACAAGGAATTGTCTAGACTGATATTTTGTAGCAAACCCTCAGGTCTGAGAAGTATTAGGTCAGTCAGTAACCTAGAAGATTCCCACTCACTGACAGCAAGCAGTGCAATGATAAGGACTTGAAACACAGAAGATATGCCTCACCCCTGTAATGAAGCGTCGCTTCCCAATCACTGGGCAGAGATTCCTGCAGTTTAGAATTATAGTGGAACTTCCGAGCTCCTCCAGCGGGGGCGCTCCTGTTACATGAGCCGCCGGTCATGGTCGCAGTAGAGATGATGAGTCCTATGGCCACGTGCAGACGGTGCGGATTGTGTGCGGTTTTTCTGTGTGGAGATCCAGCCCTAAGGCCGCCTGTAGACGGGCGCGGATAGACAGCAGAACATCCGCACGCAATTCTGAGCAGATTTCTCTGCCTTCCTGCACCAAATCCTTACCAAAATCCGCTTGTGTTACTGGTGTACTGTGCGGATTAGATCCGGTAAAGTCCGCACCGAAAATCTACTGAACCTGCGGCAGGAAAAAGCGCCCTGAGATCATACACGTCGCTGGTTCTGTATAGCGCTGTGGTTTCGCATGAGAATCCGCGTATAATCCGCACCGTGTGCAGGTACCCTAATAATACTGACCCCCGAATACCACAGCATGCGGGAGATTTACCCGGTTTTATCAGAGATCATATAGTACAGACTGGGCCCCCGAACCTCACATGGATCCAGAGTTGCTCTGCTAGATTCTCTTCAGGCTGGCAGCTCAGGGGGTGTGTCCTTCTGCTGCAGCTCAGGGGGTGTGTGTGCTTTCTTTGGGGCATGTCCTTTCTGCTGCAGCTCTCTCCCTATAGGGGGTCATGCACACGTCTGCAGCTTGCAGATCCGCAAAACACAGATACCGAACGAGAGCCTAACGCCTTTTTTTTCCCCCACTCCTTCAAACACTTATGGATTTACGGATGCCTGTCGCATCTTTTGGGGTCCTATTAAGATTTATGAGTCTGCATCTTATCCCCCAAAAATGCAGATCGGATGCGGACCAAAACCATGGTCGTGTGCATGAGCCCCATAAGTGTATAATGTACAGTCCTATATGATCAGTGTATAATGTACAGTCCTATATGATCAGTGTATAATGTATAGTCCTATATGATCAGTGTATAATGTACAGTCCTATAGGATCAGTGTATAATGTATAGTCCTATATGATAAGTATATAATGTATAGTCCTATATGATCAGTGTATAATGTATAGTCCTATATAATAAGTATATAATGTATAGTCCTATATAATAAGTATATAATGTACAGTCCTATATGATCAGTGTATAATGTATAGTCCTATATGATCAGTGTATAATGTACAGTCCTATAGGATCAGTGTATAATGTATAGTCCTATATGATAAGTATATAATGTATAGTCCTATATGATCAGTATATAATGTATAGTCCTATATGATCAGTATATAATGTATAGTCCTATATGATAAGTGTATAATGTATAGTCCTATATGATCAGTGTATAATGTATAGTCCTATATGATCAGTATATAATGTATAGTCCTATATGATCAGTGTATAATGTATAGTCCTATATGATCAGTATATAATGTATAGTCCTATATGATAAGTGTATAATGTATAGTCCTATATGATCAGTGTATAATGTATAGTCCTATATGATCAGTATATAATGTATAGTCCTATATGATAAGTGTATAATGTATAGTCCTATATGATCAGTATATAATGTATAGTCCTATATGATCAGTATATAATGTATAGTCCTATATGATAAGTGTATAATGTATAGTCCTATATGATCAGTATATAATGTATAGTCCTATATGATCAGTATATAATGTATAGTCCTATATGATCAGTGTATAATGTATAGTCCTATATGATCAGTATATAATGTATAGTCCTATATGATCAGTATATAATGTATAGTCCTATATGATCAGTGTATAATGTATAGTCCTATATGATAAGTGTATAATGTATAGTCCTATATGATCAGTGTATAATGTATAGTCCTATATGATCAGTATATAATGTATAGTCCTATATGATCAGTATATAATGTACAGTCCTATATGATCAGTATATAATGTATAGTCCTATATAAGTATATAATGTTGTGATGTATGATGTAATGTCTGTCTCAGCATAATTACGTGGCATATCCACCCAATCCGTAATACATAGTATGCTGTGCATAAGAGGCATTAGTATACAGTTTGATCAAAGAGCATAGGCCCACTTACCGCGACAAGGAAGCCTCTACAAGTGGGAAACTACTCTAACCTATAAATGGCGCAGCCGTGCGCGGCGACCACCAGCGCCCCAGGACCGCACCGGCAGCAGACGGCGGGACCCAGGAGCCCCACAGCAACCCCACTGTGCAGCAAAGCCTCCTTGGCTCTGGGTCCGACCGCCCCACCAGCACAACACTGAGGCAGCAATGGCAGACACGCAGTACTGCACCATGTGAACGAGTGCAAAGAGCTCACCCAGTCACAACCCTCAGGAAAGGTTAGAGTAGTTTCCCACTTGCAGAGGCTTCCTTGTCGCGGTAAGTGGGCCTATGCTCTTTGATCAAACTGTATACTAATGCCTCTTTTGCACAGCATACTATGTATTACAAATTGGGCGGATACGCCACGTAATTATGCTGAGACAGTCATTATATCAAAAGCATAGTGTTGAGAGAAGGAGGTCCTGTGAGGATCGAAGATTGCGTGTGGGGATGTATCGGGAAAGTAGCTCAGAGATGTGCGGAGGGGACCGATTGTGGACGGCCTTGTATGTGTGGGTTAGTATTTTGAAGGGATTAGCTGGGCAATGGGGAGCCAGTGCAGGGACTGGCAGAGGAGAGATGCAGAGGAGTAACGGGGGAGAGATGGATTAGTCGGGCAGCTGAGTTGAGGATAGATTGGAGGGGTGCGAGAGAGCTAGATGGAAGGCCACAGAGGAGGATGTTGCAGTAGTCTAGGCGGGAGATGATGAGGGCATGTACAAGCATTTTAGCCAATTCAAAGTTCAGGAAAGCGCGGATGCGGGAGATGTTTTTGAGTTGCAGGCGGCAGGTGGTGGAAAGGGCTTGGATGTGCGGTCGGAAGGAGAGGGCAGAATCCAAGGTCACTCCAAGGCAGCGGACTTGGTTGACTGGGGAGAGTGTGCAGTCATTGATCATGATAGATAGGCCTGGGGGGGCAAGATGAGGCAAAGATGATAAATTCTGTTTTATCCATGTTATGTTTTAGAAAGTGAGAGAAGGAGGAAGATAGGCATTGTGGGATTCTGGATAGTAAGGTGGTGATGTCTGGACCAGAGAGGTAGATTTGTGTGTCGTCAGCATAAAAGTGATACTGAAAGCCATGGGACTCTATGAGCTGTCCCCGGCCGAAGGTGTAGATAGAGAAGAGCAGGGGTCCTAGGACGGTGCCGTGCGGGACACCAACAGAGAGGGAGTGAGGCGAGGAGGTGGCGTGAGAGTGGGAGACGCTAAATGTCCGGTCTGTGAGGTATGATGTGATCCAAGAGAGGGCCAGGTCAGTGATGCCAAGAGATGAGAGAGTTTGTAACAGAAGGGAGTGGTCGACAGTGTCAAAGGCAGAAGACAGGTCAAGGAGAAGGAGGACAGAGTAATCAAGAAGGCAGAGGACAGGTCAAGGATAAGGAGGAGGACACGTCAAGGAGAAGGAGGAGGACAGAGTAATGGAGAAGGCAGAGAACAGGTCAAGGAGAAGGAGGAGGACAGAGTAATGGAGAAGGCAGAGGACAGGTCAAGGAGAAGGAGGACAGAGTAATGGAGAAGGCAGAGAACAGGTCAAGGAGAAGGAGGACAGAGTAATGGAGAAGGCAGAGAACAGGTCAAGGAGAAGGAGGAGGACAGAGTAATGGAGAAGGCAGAGGACAGGGTCAAGGAGAAGGAGGACAGAGTAATGGAGAAGGCAGAGGACAGGTCAAGGAGAAGGAGGACAGAGTAATGGAGAAGGCAGAGGACAGGGTCAAGGAGAAGGAGGACAGAGTAATGGAGAAGGCAGTGGACAGGTCCAGGAGGAGGACAGAGTAATGGAGAAGGCAGAGGACAGGTCAAGGAGAAGGAGGACAGAGTAATGGAGAAGGCAGAGGACAGGGTCAAGGAGAAGGAGGACAGAGTAATGGAGAAGGCAGAGGACAGGGTCAAGGAGAAGGAGGACAGAGTAATGGAGAAGGCAGAGGACAGGGTCAAGGAGAAGGAGGACAGAGTAATGGAGAAGGCAGAGGACAGGTCAAGGAGAAGGAGGACAGAGTAATGGAGAAGGCAGAGGACAGGTCCAGGAGAAGGAGGACAGAGTAATGGAGAAGGCAGAGGACAGGTCCAGGAGAAGGATGACAGAGTAATGGAGAAGGCAGAGGACAGGGTCAAGGAGAAGGAGGACAGAGTAATGGAGAAGGCAGAGGACAGGGTCAAGGAGAAGGAGGACAGAGAAATGAAGAAGGCAGAGGACAGGGTCAAGGAGAAGGAGGACAGAGAAATGAAGAAGGCAGAGGACAGGGTCAAGGAGAAGGAGGACAGAGAAATGAAGAAGGCAGAGGACAGGTCATGGAGAAGGAGGACAGAGTAATGGAGAAGGCAGAGGACAGGGTCAAGGAGAAGGAGGACAGAGTAATATTTTTTGGTTTTGGCTGTTAGTAGGTCATTGGTGACTTTGGTGAGGGCAGTCTCGGTTGAGTGGTGGGGTCGGAAGCCAGATTGTAGCCGGTCAAAGAGGGAGCAGGAGGAGAGGTGAGAGGACAGTTCAGAATGGACGTGTTGCTCAAGTAGCTTTGAGGCATATGGAAGAAGTGATATGGGGCGATAACTGGACAAAGAAGATGGGTCAAGGGAAGGCTTTTTGAGGATGGGAGTAACGGTAAATTGTTTACAACCAGAGGGGAAGAGACCAGAGGTTAGTGATAGGCTGAAGAGATGAGTTAGGGCTGGGATAAACACTGTGGTGAGGTTAGGGATGAGGTGGGATGGGATCGGGTCATGTGCAAAGGTGGTGAGCCCTATATAAGAATATCATGTATAGTCCTATATGATAAATACATAATGTATAGTCCTACTGTATAGGATCAGTGTATAATGTATAGTCCTACTGTATATGATCAGTGTATAATGTATAGTCCTATATGATAAGTATATAATGTATAGTCCTATATGATCAGTGTATAATGTATAGTCCTATATGATAAGTATATAATGTATAGTCCTATAGGATCAGTGTATAATGTATAGTCCTATATGATAAGTATATAATGTATAGTCCTATAGGATCAGTGTATAATGTATAGTCCTATATGATAAGTATATAATGTATAGTCCTATAGGATCAGTGTATAATGTATAGTCCTATATGATAAGTATATAATGTATAGTCCTATATGATCAGTATATAATGTATAGTCCTATATTATCAGTATATAATGTATAGTCCTATATGATCAGTATATAATGTATAGTCCTATATGATAAGTGTATAATGTATAGTCCTATAGGATCAGTGTATAATGTATAGTCCTATATGATAAGTATATAATGTATAGTCCTATATGATAAGTATATAATGTATAGCCCTATAGGATCAGTGTATAATGTATAGTCCTATATGATAAGTGTATAATGTATAGCCCTATAGGATCAGTGTATAATGTATAGTCCTATATGATAAGTATATAATGTATAGTCCTATATGATCAGTATATAATGTATAGTCCTATATTATCAGTATATAATGTATAGTCCTATATGATCAGTATATAATGTATAGTCCTATATGATAAGTGTATAATGTATAGTCCTATAGGATCAGTGTATAATGTATAGTCCTATATAAGTATATAACGTATAGTCCTATATGATAAGTGTATAATGTATAGTCCTATATGATAAGTGTATAATGTATAGTCCTATATGATCAGTGTATAATGTATAGTCCTATATAAGTATATAATGGATAGTCCTATATGATCAGTATATAATGTATAGTCCTACTGTATATGATAAGTATATAATGTATAGTCCTATATGATAAGTATATAATGTATAGCCCTATAGGATCAGTGTATAATGTATAGTCCTATATAAGTATATAACGTATAGTCCTATATGATAAGTGTATAATGTATAGTCCTATATGATAAGTGTATAATGTATAGTCCTATATGATAAGTGTATAATGTATAGTCCTATATGATCAGTGTATAATGTATAGTCCTATATGATAAGTGTATAATGTATAGTCCTATATGATCAGTGTATAATGTATAGTCCTATATAAGTATATAATGGATAGTCCTATATGATCAGTATATAATGTATAGTCCTATATGATCAGTGTATAATGTACAGTCCTATATGATCAGTGTATAATGGATAGTCCTATATGATCAGTGTATAATGTATAGTCCTATATAAGTATATAATGTATAGTCCTATATGATAAGTATATAATGTATAGTCCTATATGATAAGTATATAATGTATAGTCCTATATGATAAGTATATAATGTATAGTCCTATATGATCAGTGTATAATGGATAGTCCTATATGATCAGTGTATAATGTACAGTCCTATATGATCAGTGTATAATGTATAGTCCTATATAAGTATATAATGTATAGTCCTATATGATAAGTATATAATGTATAGTCCTATATGATCAGTGTATAATGTATAGTCCTATATAAGTATATAATGTATAGTCCTATATGATAAGTATATAATGTATAGTCCTATATGATCAGTGTATAATGTATAGTCCTATATGATCAGTATATAATGTATAGTCCTATATAAGTATATAATGTATAGTCCTATATGATAAGTATATAATGTATAGTCCTATATGATCAGTGTATAATGTATAGTCCTATATAAGTATATAATGTATAGTCCTATATGATAAGTATATAATGTATAGTCCTATATGATCAGTGTATAATGTATAGTCCTATATGATCAGTATATAATGTATAGTCCTATATGATCAGTATATAATGTATAGTCCTATATGATCAGTGTATAATGTATAGTCCTATATGATCAGTATATAATGTATAGTCCTATATGATCAGTGTATAATGTATAGTCCTATATGATCAGTGTATAATGTATAGTCCTATATGATCAGTATATAATGTATAGTCCTATATGATCAGTGTATAATGTATAGTCCTATATGATCAGTATATAATGTATAGTCCTATATGATCAGTGTATAATGTATAGTCCTATATGATCAGTATATAATGTATAGTCCTATATGATCAGTATATAATGTATAGTCCTATATGATCAGTGTATAATGTATAGTCCTATATGATAAGTATATAATGTATAGTCCTATATGATCAGTGTATAATGGATAGTCCTATATGATCAGTATATAATGTATAGTCCTATATGATCAGTGTATAATGTATAGTCCTATATGATCAGTATATAATGTATAGTCCTATATGATCAGTGTATAATGTATAGTCCTATATGATCAGTATATAATGTATAGTCCTATATGATCAGTATATAATGTACAGTCCTATATGATCAGTATATAATGTATAGTCCTATATGATCAGTGTATAATGGATAGTTTATGACACCGCCCCCCGTACAGGTGTTCATGCAGCGCTCAGCGCCGGGCACTGGCGGTCGTTGTCATGGTAGCACATACCGTATATAATGTATACCGGAGAGTGAACCTTGTGTTATACATCTCTCCCTTCTCCACAGCCTGAGGCTGCACTACCGAGACACTCTGTCATGGAGCCCTGTGTGAATCCTCGTCAGTTCTGTACATCCCACAGTCGCTGTATACCGGCGGACACTGACGTGGACAATAACTCTCATCATAGCCCAGCTCTGGTGGCCAGAGGATCTTCACTCTCAGGGGTCTGCGGCCTTGGTGGTGGGATATGAGAGTCCTGACACTATTGATGCACATTCAGGGCCAGGAGGGGGCGCTCCTCCCCACACAGACCAGTGATGCTGACGGACATCAGCCAGTCAGGAGCCCTCTACTCGTTGTCATGGTAACGGTTCTGACCGAGCGCCGGGGTGGAATCCCTCTCTCCGAAAAGGCAGTTTTTGGCTGCTGAGCCTGTATTAACCATTCGAGAGCTGGGACCAGGATGTGAGGTGACCAGTCATTATGTCCTCTGGTGTTATCACAGGCCCTGAAACGCGCTGGAACCAACCTGAGGGCATCTGGTAATAATACTGGCCCCGTCACTGGGGTAAATTGTTATTTCTGGGGCCCCTGACACACCACTAAGCTCCACCCCATCACACTGCGAAGCCCCTCCCCCATTGGCCCAATGAGCCCCGCCCTCAGCTCCATGGTACCGCCTGGGTGCTTCCGCCACTTGACATTGGACAGGCCATGAGCCAGCAGAATGCAGTTTGCAGCTTTGGATGTGACTAGAGTAGAAATAAAGCAAAGGTGTCTGAGAACAAGGGGAAAAAAAAAGCCATCACGTGATTAAATAAGAATAAATTTTTAATATTTCTACGGTAAGCAGATGTGTCAGAGGGCACTGCCACCTCCACCCGATGCCAGCCGCCTGCCCGTCATGAAGTTGCACGTATCGTGCTGCCGACGCCGTACACTCACAATCACAAAAGAGACGACTGAAACATTAAATTCCCTAAAAACAAATGTGGACAGAGCCCGGTTCTGAAGGTTCGTTACAGTGTGACAGGGTGACCCGCACTTGTAGAGTTGTCATGGCGATGAGCATGTGACCAGATCCGAAGCCTCATCATCCTCCGCTCTTCCCAGTTACTGACACTCATGATACTAGCAGAACCCGGCACCATTGCGCTTGGTATAAAAATCTATTCTTCCCCTTTAAAACCTATTCCCCCTCCCCCACTTGGTCCCTCTTCACTGACTCCACATCCGAGGAGCTGGGGACCTCAGGGGGCCCCATCATGGCATAAGAGTCTGGTGGAGGGTCCGCACGGTCAGTTGACGCTGTCCTCGTCGCTGCCTTCCCCCCGGTCATCCTTGGTCTCCGCCACGCAGCTCTCATCTATGTTCTCCAGGGAGTCGGCGTGCTGGAGCGACACCTCGGACAAGCTGAGGGTCGGGAGGACGCTCTGCTCAGGGTAAAGCCAAGGTTTATGTTGGGGGTTGTGCTTCTTCTTCCAATCCGGATACTTCAGGCAAGCCTTATACATCTTCTTCATGGCCTGGGACAGAAAAGAGAAGTGAACATGAACCCCCATCATCCAACTCCAATTCCATCATCTCATACTACTACCCCACTATCTGACCCTATTACACCAATACCACAACCAACCATCGTCTCTCTTCCCTTTCTACTGACCAATCACCAAACCCCAGTCCACGATACACCCCTTCTCTGCCCCCCCCCCTAATATCCCACCATTCCATTCTACCCCTTCATACTACTATCACATCTAATATACCCCCCATTACTTCACTTGACAGCCCACTCTTATCATCCATCTGTACTCACCACTCCTGATTGCCACCTCAAAATACCATTCAGCTATCTGACCTTATAATCCTGCCCCATTAACCTCCCCTGCACCATACAAGCCTGCCTTATCCAAAGGATAGTCCTCTACAACCCTCTCCACCATAGTCCTTTACATCCCTCTCCACCATAGTCCTCTACATCCCTCTCCACCATAGTCCTCTACATCCCTCTCCACCATAGTCCTCTACATCCCTCTCCACCATAGTCCTCTACAACCCTCTCCACCATAGTCCTCTACATCCTACACCACCATAGTCCTCTACAACCCTCTCCACCATAGTCCTCTACATCCCTCTCCACCATAGTCCTCTACATCCCTCTCCACCATAGTCCTCTACATCCCTCTCCACCATAGTCCTCTACATCCCTCTCCACCATAGTCCTCTACATCCCTCTCCACCATAGTCCTCTACATCCTACACCACCATAGTCCTCTACAACCCTCTCCACCATAGTCCTCTACAACCCTCTCCACCATAGTCCTCTACAACCCTCTCCACCATAGTCCTCCACATCCTTCTCCACCATAGTCCTCTACAACCCTCTTTACCATAGTCCTCTACAACCCTCTCCACCATAGTCCTCTACAACCCTCTCCACCATAGTCCTCTACAACCCTCTCCACCATAGTCCTCTACATCCCTCTCCACCATAGTCCTCTACAACCCTCTCCACCATAGTCCTCTACAACCCTCTCCACCATAGTCCTCTACAACCCTCTCCACCATAGTCCTCTACAACCCTCTCCACCATAGTCCTCTACAACCCTCTCCACCATAGTCCTCTACAACCCTCTCCACCATAGTCCTCTACAACCCTCTCCACCATAGTCCTCTACATCCCTCTCCACCATAGTCCTCTACATCCCTCTCCACCATAGTCCTCTACATCCCTCTCCACCATAGTCCTCTACATCCCTCTCCACCATAGTCCTCTACATCCCTCTCCACCATAGTCCTCTACATCCCTCTCCACCATAGTCCTCTACAACCCTCTCCACCATAGTCCTCTACATCCTACTCCACCATAGTCCTCTACAACCCTCTCCACCATAGTCCTCTACAACCCTCTCCACCATAGTCCTCTACAACCCTCTCCACCATAGTCCTCTACAACCCTCTCCACCATAGTCCTCTACAACCCTCTCCACCATAGTCCTCAACAACCCTCTCCACCATAGTCCTCTACAACCCTCTCCACCATAGTCCTCTACAACCCTCTCCACCATAGTCCTCTACATCCCTCTCCACCATAGTCCTCTACAACCCTCTCCACCATAGTCCTCTACAACCCTCTCATCCATAGTCTTCTACAACCCTCTCCACCATAGTCCTCTACAACCCTCTCCACCATAGTCCTCTACATCCCTCTCCACCATAGTCCTCTACAACCCTCTCCACCATAGTCCCCTACAACCTTTTCCACCATAGTCCTCTACATCCATCTCCACCATCGTCCTCTAAATCCTACTCCACTATAGTCCTCTACATCCCTCTCCACCATAGTCCTCTACATCCCTCTCCACCATAGTCTTCTACATCCCTCTCCACCATAGTCCTCTACAACCCTCTCCACCATAGTCCCCTACAACCCTCTCCACCATAGTCCTCTACATCCCTCTCCACCATCGTCCTCTAAATCCCTCTCCACCATAGTCCTCTACAACCCTCTCCACCATAGTCCCCTACAACCCTCTCCACCATAGTCCCCTACAACCCTCTCCACCATAGTCCTCTAAATCCCTCTCCACCATAGTCCTCTACAACCCTCTCCACCATAGTCCCCTACAACCCTCTCCACCATAGTCTTCTACATCCCTCTCCACCATAGTCCTCTACAACCCTCTCCACCATAGTCCCCTACAACCCTCTCCACCATAGTCCCCTACAACCCTCTCCACCATAGTCCTCTACATCCCTCTCCACCATAGTCCTCTACAACCCTCTTTACCATAGTCCCCTACAACCCTCTCCACCATAGTCCTCTACATCCTTCTCCACCATAGTCCTCTACAACCCTCTCCACCATAGTCCTCTACAACCCTCTCCACCATAGTCCCCTACATCCCTCTCCACCATAGTCCTCTACATCCCTCTCCACCATAGTCATCTACAACCCTCTCTACCATAGTCATCTACAACCCTCTCCACCATAGTCCTCTAAACCCTCTCCACCATAGTCCTCTACAACTCTCTCCACCATAGTCCTCTACAACCCTCTCCACCATAGTCCTCTACAACCCTCTCCACCATAGTCCTCTACAATCCTCTCCACCATAGTCCTCTACAACCCTCTCCACCATAGTCCAACCCTCTCCACCAAAGTCCTCTACAACCCTCTCCACCATAGTCCTCTACATCCCTCTCCACCATAGTCCTCTACATCCCTCTCCACCATAGTCCTCTACAACAATCTCCACCATAGTCCTCTACAACCCTCTCCACCATAGTCCTCTACATCCCTCTCCACCATAGTCCTCTACAACCCTCTCCACCATAGTCCTCTACATCCCTCTCCACCATAGTTTTCTACATCCCCCTCCACCATAGTCCTCTACAACCCTCTCCACCATAGTCCTCTACAACCCTCTCCACCATAGTCCTCTACAACCCTCTCCACCATAGTCCTCTACAACCCTCTCCACCACAGTCCTCTACATCCCTCTCCACCATAGTCCTCTACATCCCTCTCCACCATAGTCCTCTACATCCCTCTCCACCATAGTCCTCTACAACCCTCTCCACCATAGTCCTCTACAACCCTCTCCACTATAGTCCTCTACATCCCTCTCCACCATAGTCCTCTACATCCCTCTCCACCATAGTCCTCTACATCCCTCTCCACCATAGTCCTGTACAACCCTCTCCACCATAGTCCTCTACAACCCTCTTCACCATAGTCCTCTACATCCCTCTCCACCATAGTCCTCTACAACCCTCTCCACCATAGTCCTCTACAACCCTCTCCACCATAGTCCTCTACAACCCTCTCCACCATAGTCCTCTACAACCCTCTCCACCATAGTCCTCTACAACCCTCTCCACCATAGTCCTCTACAACCCTCTCCACCATAGTCCTCTACAACCCTCTCCACTATAGTCCTCTACAACCCTCTCCACCATAGTCCTCTACAACCCTCTCCACCATAGTCCCCTACAACCTTTTCCACCATAGTCCTCTACATCCATCTCCACCATCGTCCTCTAAATCCTACTCCACTATAGTCCTCTACATCCCTCTCCACCATAGTCCTCTACATCCCTCTCCACCATAGTCTTCTACATCCCTCTCCACCATAGTCCTCTACAACCCTCTCCACCATAGTCCCCTACAACCCTCTCCACCATAGTCCTCTACATCCCTCTCCACCATCGTCCTCTAAATCCTACTCCACCATAGTCCTCTACATCCCTCTCCACCATAGTCCTCTACATCCTTCTCCACCATAGTCCTCTACAACCCTCTCCACCATAGTCCTCTACAACCCTCTCCACCATAGTCCTCTACAACCCTCTCCACCATAGTCCCCTACATCCCTCTCCACCATAGTCCTCTACATCCCTCTCCACCATAGTCATCTACAACCCTCTCCACCATAGTCATCTACAACCCTCTCCACCATAGTCCTCTAAACCCTCTCCACCATAGTCCTCTACAACTCTCTCCACCATAGTCCTCTACAACCCTCTCCACCATAGTCCTCTACAACCCTCTCCACCATAGTCCTCTACATCCTACACCACCATAGTCCTCTACAACCCTCTCCACCATAGTCCTCTACAACCCTCTCCACCATAGTCCTCTACAATCCTCTCCACCATAGTCCTCTACAACCCTCTCCACCATAGTCCTCTACAACCCTCTCCACCATAGTCCTCTACAACCCTCTCCACCATAGTCCTCTACATCCCTCTCCACCATAGTCCTCTACAACCCTCTTTACCATAGTCCTCTACAACCCTCTTTACCATAGTCCTCTACAACCCTCTCCACCATAGTCCTCTACATCCCTCTCCACCATAGTCCTCTACAACCCTCTCCACCATAGTCCTCTACAACCCTCTCCACCATAGTCCTCTACAACCCTCTCCACCATAGTCCTCTACAACCCTCTCCACCATAGTCCTCTACAACCCTCTCCACCATAGTCCTCTACATCCTTCTCCACCATAGTCCTCTACAACCCTCTCCACCATAGTCCTCTACATCCCTCTCCACCATAGTCCTCTACATCCCTCTCCACCATAGTCCTCTACATCCCTCTCCACCATAGTCCTCTACATCCCTCTCCACCATAGTCCTCTACATCCCTCTCCACCATAGTCCTCTACATCCCTCTCCACCATAGTCCTCTACAACCCTCTCCACCATAGTCCTCTACATCCTACACCACCATAGTCCTCTACAACCCTCTCCACCATAGTCCTCTACAACCCTCTCCACCATAGTCCTCCACATCCTTCTCCACCAAAGTCCTCTACAACCCTCTCCACCATAGTCCTCTACAACCCTCTCCACCATAGTCCTCTACAACCCTCTCCACCATAGTCCTCTACAACCCTCTCCACCATAGTCCTCAACAACCCTCTCCACCATAGTCCTCTACAACCCTCTTTACCATAGTCCTCTACAACCCTCTCCACCATAGTCCTCTACATCCCTCTCCACCATAGTCCTCTACAACCCTCTCCACCATAGTCCTCTACAACCCTCTCATCCATAGTCTTCTACAACCCTCTCCACCATATTCCTCTACAACCCTCTCCACCATAGTCCTCTACATCCCTCTCCACCATAGTCCTCTACAACCCTCTCCACCATAGTCCCCTACAACCTTTTCCACCATAGTCCTCTACATCCATCTCCACCATCGTCCTCTAAATCCTACTCCACTATAGTCCTCTACATCCCTCTCCACCATAGTCCTCTACATCCCTCTCCACCATAGTCTTCTACATCCCTCTCCACCATAGTCCTCTACAACCCTCTCCACCATAGTCCCCTACAACCCTCTCCACCATAGTCCTCTACATCCCTCTCCACCATCAGTCCTCTACAATCCCTCTCTCACCATAGTCCTCTACAACCCTCTCCACCATAGTCCTCTACAACCCTCTCCACCATAGTCCCCTACAACCCTCTCCACCATAGTCCTCTACATCCCTCTCCACCATAGTCCTCTACATCCCTCTCCACCATAGTCCTCTACATCCCTCTCCACCATAGTCCTCTACATCCCTCTCACCATAGTCCTCTACATCCCTCTCCACCATAGTCCTCTACATCCCTCTCCACCATAGTCCTCTACAACCCTCTCCACCATAGTCCTCTACATCCCTCTCCACCATAGTCCTCTACAACCCTCTCCACCATAGTCCTCTACAACCCTCTCCACCATAGTCCTCCACATCCTTCTCCACCAAAGTCCTCTACAACCCTCTCCACCATAGTCCTCTACAACCCTCTCCACCATAGTCCTCTACAACCCTCTCCACCATAGTCCTCTACAACCCTCTCCACCATAGTCCTCAACAACCCTCTCCACCATAGTCCTCTACAACCCTCTTTACCATAGTCCTCTACAACCCTCTCCACCATAGTCCTCTACAACCCTCTCCACCATAGTCCTCTACAACCCTCTCCACCATATTCCTCTACAACCCTCTCCACCATAGTCCTCTACATCCCTCTCCACCATAGTCCTCTACAACCCTCTCCACCATAGTCCCCTACAACCTTTTCCACCATAGTCCTCTACATCCATCTCCACCAACGTCCTCTAAATCCTACTCCACTATAGTCCTCTACATCCCTCTCCACCATAGTCCTCTACATCCCTCTCCACCATAGTCTTCTACATCCCTCTCCACCATAGTCCTCTACAACCCTCTCCACCATAGTCCCCTACAACCCTCTCCACCATAGTCCTCTACATCCCTCTCCACCATCGTCCTCTAAATCCCTCTCCACCATAGTCCTCTACAACCCTCTCCACCATAGTCCCCTACAACCCTCTCCACCATAGTCCCCTACAACCCTCTCCACCATAGTCCTCTAAATCCCTCTCCACCATAGTCCTCTACAACCCTCTCCACCATAGTCCCCTACAACCCTCTCCACCATAGTCCTCTACATCCTTCTCCACCATAGTCCTCTACAACCCTCTCCACCATAGTCCTCTACAACCCTCTCCACCATAGTCCTCTACAACCCTCTCCACCATAGTCCCCTACATCCCTCTCCACCATAGTCCTCTACATCCCTCTCCACCATAGTCATCTACAACCCTCTCTACCATAGTCATCTACAACCCTCTCCACCATAGTCCTCTAAACCCTCTCCACCATAGTCCTCTACAACCCTCTCCACCATAGTCCTCTACAACCCTCTCCACCATAGTCCTCTACAATCCTCTCCACCATAGTCCTCTACAACCCTCTCCACCATAGTCCTCTACAACCCTCTCCACCAAAGTCCTCTACAACCCTCTCCACCATAGTCCTCTACATCCCTCTCCACCATAGTCCTCTACAACAATCTCCACCATAGTCCTCTACAACCCTCTCCACCATAGTCCTCTACATCCCTCTCCACCATAGTCCTCTACAACCCTCTCCACCATAGTCCTCTACATCCCTCTCCACCATAGTTTTCTACATCCCCCTCCACCATAGTCCTCTACAACCCTCTCCACCATAGTCCTCTACAACCCTCTCCACCATAGTCCTCTACAACACTCTCCACCATAGTCCTCTACAACCCTCTCCACCACAGTCCTCTACATCCCTCTCCACCATAGTCCTCTACATCCCTCTCCACCATAGTCCTCTACATCCCTCTCCACCATAGTCCTCTACATCCCTCTCCACCATAGTCCTCTACAACCCTCTCCACTATAGTCCTCTACATCCCTCTCCACCATAGTCCTCTACATCCCTCTCCACCATAGTCCTCTACATCCCTCTCCACCATAGTCCTCTACATCCCTCTCCAACATAGTCCTGTACAACTCTCTCCACCATAGTCCTCTACAACCCTCTTCACCATAGTCCTCTACATCCCTCTCCACCATAGTCCTCTACAACCCTCTCCACCATAGTCATCTACAACCCTCTCCACCATAGTCCTCTAAACCCTCTCCACCATAGTCCTCTACAACCCTCTCCACCATAGTCCCCTACAACCCTCTCCACCATAGTCCCCTACAACCTTTTCCACCATAGTCCTCTACATCCATCTCCACCATCGTCCTCTAAATCCTACTCCACTATAGTCCTCTACATCCCTCTCCACCATAGTCCTCTACATCCCTCTCCACCATAGTCTTCTACATCCCTCTCCACCATAGTCCTCTACAACCCTCTCCACCATAGTCCCCTACAACCCTCTCCACCATAGTCCTCTACATCCCTCTCCACCATCGTCCTCTAAATCCTACTCCACCATAGTCCTCTACATCCCTCTCCACCATAGTCCTCTACATCCTTCTCCACCATAGTCCTCTACAACCCTCTCCACCATAGTCCTCTACAACCCTCTCCACCATAGTCCTCTACAACCCTCTCCACCATAGTCCCCTACATCCCTCTCCACCATAGTCCTCTACATCCCTCTCCACCATAGTCATCTACAACCCTCTCCACCATAGTCATCTACAACCCTCTCCACCATAGTCCTCTAAACCCTCTCCACCATAGTCCTCTACAACTCTCTCCACCATAGTCCTCTACAACCCTCTCCACCATAGTCCTCTACAACCCTCTCCACCATAGTCCTCTACATCCTACACCACCATAGTCCTCTACAACCCTCTCCACCATAGTCCTCTACAACCCTCTCCACCATAGTCCTCTACAATCCTCTCCACCATAGTCCTCTACAACCCTCTCCACCAAAGTCCTCTACAACCCTCTCCACCATAGTCCTCTACAACCCTCTCCACCATAGTCCTCTACAACCCTCTCCACCATAGTCCTCTACAACAATCTCCACCATAGTCCTCTACAACCCTCTCCACCATAGTCCTCTACATCCCTCTCCACCATAGTCCTCTACATCCCTCTCCACCATAGTCCTCTACATCCCTCTCCACCATAGTCCTCTACATCCCTCTCCACCATAGTCCTCTACATCCCTCTCCACCATAGTCCTCTACATCCCTCTCCACCATAGTCCTCTACATCCCTCTCCACCATAGTCCTCTACAACCCTCTCCACCATAGTCCTCTACAACCCTCTCCACCATAGTCCTCTACATCCCTCTCCACCATAGTCCTCTACAACCCTCTCCACCACAGTCCTCTACATCCCTCTCCACCATAGTCCTCTACATCCCTCTCCACCATAGTCCTCTACATCCCTCTCCACCATAGTCCTCTACAACCCTCTCCACCATAGTCCTCTACATCCCTCTCCACCATAGTCCTCTACAACCCTCTCCACCATAGTCCTCTACAACCCTCTCCACCACAGTCCTCTAAACCCTATCCACCACAGTCCTCTACAACCCTCTCCACCATAGTCCTCTACAACCCTCTCCACCATAGTCCTCTACAACCCTCTCCACCATAGTCCTCTACAACCCTCTCCACTATAGTCCTCTACAACCCTCTCCACCATAGTCCTCTACATCCCTCTCCACCATAGTCCTCTACATCCCTCTCCACCATAGTCCTCTACAACCCTCTCCACCATAGTCTTCTAAACCCTCTCCACCATAGTCCTCTACAACCTTATCCTCCATACAATCGTATCCAGTCTAGACATTGCTCTGTGAGCTAAACATCCTGAACATTGCATCAAACTAGATTTGTGCAGCTGATGTGTTCGGGTCACAGGTCATTGCCTAGGCAGGATACAATCTTCTCAGCTGAGCACTATGTCCATGTTTACTGCCTCTGAATGTCAACAAGAGTGTTCTCATTCACTGACAGCAAACAGAGAGCGTAAAGGTGGTGAGGAATAGGAAATGTACCAGAAAGTTGAATAATGTTTATTAATCATTTTTTCCATAAAGTTAGAGAACCCCTTTAAGCCCAAGAGCCCAGACGTAAAGAAGACCGTCCGACCTCAGCATCCTCCCAGCTGTCACTTACTTTTGGTGCCAGGAACTGTGAGGACTTGTTCACCACCCACTTCGGCAAAGACCCTAGAGAAGAAGAGAGAGCAGAGATAAGGCTTCATCTTATCAGACAGGAGCCTCAGAGGACTATGGTCCTGACCCTGTGGACGCATTGACGTCTGGAGCCCCCGGACATACATTTCCATAAGCATATTACTACTCCCAGCATCCCCTGGTGCAGAAGATGTACATCACTCACCTCTGGGGTCCACCTGGGCCAGGTAGATGAGGGTACAGTTGCTGGGGCCCCCTCCCTGGATGAGGTAGCCTGTCTGGATGGACACTGCTCTCACCAGGTCCTTTTTCGGGGGGTATTTCTGTAACAGAAGAGAAGTTGTCAAATCTTTAGCATCTTACTGATTCATTTAAAGTGGCACCCTACCTTTAACCACATCAAAATAGAAACCCCTACACCCACGTGTTATCCTCCAGTAACATCCAGAGCTGCATTCAGAAGTGCACCGGCTTCCTGTTGGCTCTCAGGTGAACGGCATATCACTAATGCCCCCTACTGTTGCTGTGGTGCATTTTAGGACTTGTGGTGCATAGACGATACCACGTACACGGAACATGATCTAAATAATATAGCTGGGTCCTCCTGAAGGCGATGCAGCCATAGTGAAAGCTACTGCGCCCTCCAGCTGTTATATACGGGGGCGGAGCGCCTCCTGTAGGAGACGGCGGGCTGTACACTGGTGTCTGATCCCAAGGAACAGGAAGTACAAGGGCGTGTTCACACTTTTAAACTTCGTCCCGGATTCTGTAGCAGAAAACGCCTGTCTTCCGCCTTGGAATCCGCCACCAACAGCCTCCCATTCACTTCAATTGACAAATGACCACCATGACCACACGGTATCGTTTTCTTAGAAGTGGATTGATGGTGGTTTTTGAATCTAAGTCAATGGAGAAGCAGAAAAATTAAATTCCTAGCAGTTTTATAAGTGTTTTTAGCAGTGTTTCTGCCACTAAAAACGCTTCTGAATTGTCCCAGCCAAGGACTGGGTTGGAAAGGCAGAGGTAATAACTCTTCCAAATGATCTTCCAAAAACTCTTCAGGACCTCCATCACAAACTCTTCTGGACCTCCACCACAAACTCTTCTGGACCTCCAACACAAACTCTTCTGGACCTCCAACACAAACTCTTCTGGACCTCCACCACAAACTCTTCTGGACCTCCACCACAAACTCTTCTGGACCTCCACCACAAACTCTTCTGGACCTCCACCACAAACTCTTCTGGACCTCCACCACAAACTCTTCTGGACCTCCACCACAAACTCTTCTGGACCTCCACCACAAACTCTTCTGGACTTCCACCACAAACTCTTCTGGACCTCCACCACAAACTCTTCTGGACCTCCAACACAAACTCTTCTGGACCTCCACCACAAACTCTTCTGGACCTCCACCACAAACTCTTCTGGACCTCCACCACAAACTCTTCTGGACCTCCAACACAAACTCTTCTGGACCTCCACCACAAACTCTTCTGGACCTCCAACACAAACTCTTCTGGACCTCCATCACAAACTCTTCAGGACCTCCACCACAAACTCTTCTGGACCTCCACAGCCAAATTAGAAATCTGCCACCAAAGATGACAAATGACCACCATGACCACACGGTAGCGTTTTCTTAGAAGTGGATTGATGGTGGTTTTTGAATCTAAGTCAACGGAGAAGCAGAAAAAAAAAAAATTCCTAGCAGTTTTATAAGTGTTTTTAGCAGTGTTTCTGCCACTAAAAACGCTTCTGAATTGTCCCAGCCAAGGACTGGGTTGGAAAGGCAGAGGCAAAAACTCTTCCAAATGATCTTCCAAAAACTCTTCAGGACCTCCATCACAAACTCTTCAGGACCTCCAACACAAACTCTTCTGGACCTCCAACACAAACTCTTCTGGACCTCCAACACAAACTCTTCTGGACCTCCAACACAAACTCTTCTGGACCTCCAACACAAACTCTTCTGGACCTCCAACACAAACTCTTCTGGACCTCCAACACAAACTCTTCTGGACCTCCAACACAAACTCTTCTGGACCTCCATCACAAACTCTTCTGGACCTCCATCACAAACTCTTCTGGACCTCCATCACAAACTCTTCTGGACCTCCATCACAAACTCTTCTGGACCTCCATCACAAACTCTTCTGGACCTCCATCACAAACTCTTCTGGACCTCCACCACAAACTCTTCTGGACCTCCATCACAAACTCTTCTGGACCTCCATCACAAACTCTTCAGGGCCTCCACCACAAATTCTTCAGGACCTCCATCACAAACTCTTCAGGACCTCCATCACAAACTCTTCAGGACCTCCATCACAAATTTTTCTGGACCTCCATCACAATCTCTTCTGGACCTCCATCACAAACTCTTCTGGACCTCCATCACAAACTCTTCAGGACCTCCACCACACATTATTCAGGACCTCCATTACAAACTCTTCAGGACCTCCATTACAAACTCTTCAGGACCTCCAACACAAACTCTTCAGGACCTCCAACACACATTATTCAGGACCTCCATTACAAACTCTTCAGGACCTCCATTACAAACTCTTCAGGACCTCCACCACAAACTCTTCTGGACCTCCATCACAAACTCTTCTGGACCTCCATCACAAACTCTTCAGGACCTCCATCACAAACTCTTCTGGACCTCCACCACAAACTCTTCTGGACCTCCATCACAAACTCTTCTGGACCTCCATCACAAACTCTTCTGGACCTCCACCACAAACTCTTCAGGACCTCCAACACAAACTCTTCTGGACCTCCACCACAAACTCTTCAGGACCTCCAGCACAAACTCTTCTGGACCTCCACCACAAACTCTTCTGGACCTCCACCACAAACTCTTCTGGACCTCCACCACAAACTCTTCTGGACCTCCACCGCCAAATTAGAAATCTGCCACCAAAGATGACCCATTTTCAGCTACAGATTTTTCTGGTGCGGATTTTGCAGTGTAAACAAAGCCTTATTGTGACTGCAGCTCTGGGGGTGACTAGACTAGAATAGAAAATGAAATTGAGGTCCCATTTACACGACCATGTCCGTTTTTGCAGACACGGTTACTGGCTGTGTGCACTCGGCATTTTGCGGATTAGAACATCCGGCTCTTGATAGAAATGCCTATTACTATCCACAAAAAAGACAAGAATAGGACATGTTCGATTTTTTTGCCCCTTTGAAATGAAAGGGTCCTCATCCAATTTGCAAAAAATGCGGATCGGATGCAGACTGAGAATACAGTCGTGTGAATGGGGCTTTAGGATGAATACAAGATCAGAACAGGACGTGCACAGTGACTGCACATTATATGTAGATTGTGACGCTACATCTACAGGAGGCACGTGGAGAGCGGCACAGACGTGACGCCTACACTGCCTTCTCCATGGTCCTGATTAGAGATGAGCGAATTTCAGGTTATGAAATTCGTTCACACTTTGTTTACTGGTAAAAGGTGAATTGTGTTATAGATTCCGTTACCACGGACCATAACGCAATTCTATGACGGAACGCATAACGGAATGCCTTTAGAGACATTCCGTTATTCATTCAGTCATAATAGAAGTCTATGGGCTGCAAAACGGATCCGTCCCATTTCTGTTATGCAGGGGAGGACTCTAAAGGCATTCCGTTATGCCTTCCGTCCTAGAATTGCGTTATGGTCCGTGGTAACGGAATCCATAACGCAATTCACCTTTTACCAGTAAACCAAAGCGTGAATAAATTTCATAACCTGAAATTCGCTCATCTCTAGTCCTGATGTCACTGGGAAGCTTATCACTAAGCACTGGAGTCCTTAAACACGGGCGAAAATGTATGGCTCCGACCTGCCCTGCACAACCATAGCGCCATACGGTGTCCACAATGTACACACAAATCCAATGCTGTGGACAGACCGTGCCAACCAGCACCCACTTAGCTCATGGGACAAACATAGTACATATACTACACGGATACATAGTACATACCGTGCCCAGATACACACTGTATACAGAGCCCAGATATATACTGCATACAGTGTCCAGATACATACCGTATACAGTGCCCAGATACATACTGTATACAGAGCCCAGACATATAGTGTATACAGAGCCCAGATATATACTGCATACAGTGTCCAGATACATACCGTATACAGTGCCCAGATATATAGTGTATACAGTGCCCAGATATATACTGTATACAGTGCCCAGATATATACTGCATACAGTGCCCAGACATATAGTGTATACAGTGCCCAGATATATAGTGTATACAGTGCCCAGATATATACTGTATACAGTGCCCAGATATATACTGTATACAGTGCCCAGACATATAGTGTATACAGTGCCCAGATATATAGTGTATACAGTGCCCAGACATATACTGCATACAGTGCACAGATATATACTGTATACAGTGCCCAGATATATACTGTATACAGTGCCCAGATATATACTGTATACAGTGCCCAGATATATAGTGTGTATAGTGCCCAGATATATACTGCATACAGTGCCCAGATATATACTGCATACAGTGCCCAGATATATACTGCATACAGTGCCCAGATATATACTGCATACAGTGCCCAGATATATACTGCATACAGTGCCCAGATATATACTGCATACAGTGCCCAGATATATACTGCATACAGTGCCCAGATATATAGTGTATACAGTGCCCAGACATATAGTGTATACAGTGCCCAGATATATACTGTATACAGTGCCCAGACATATACTGCATACAGTGCACAGATATATACTGTATACAGTGCCCAGATATATACTGTATACAGTGCCCAGATATATAGTGTGTATAGTGCCCAGATATATACTGCATACAGTGCCCAGATATATACTGCATACAGTGCCCAGATATATACTGCATACAGTGCCCAGATATATACTGTATACAGTGCCCAGATATATACTGTATACAGTGCCCAGATATATACTGCATACAGTGCCCAGATATATACTGTATACAGTGCCCAGATATATACTGCATACAGTGCCCAGATATATAGTGTATACAGTGCCCAGACATATAGGGTATACAGTGCCCAGATATATAGTGTATACAGTGCCCAGACATATACTGCATACAGTGCCCAGATATATACTGTATACAGTGCCCAGATATATACTGTATACAGTGCCCAGATATATACTGTATACAGTGCCCAGATATATACTGTATACAGTGCCCAGATATATAGTGTATACAGTGCCCAGATATATACTGCATACAGTGCCCAGATATATAGTGTATACAGTGCCCAGATATATAGTGTATACAGTGCCCAGATATATAGTGTATACAGTGCCCAGACATATACTGTATACAGTGCCCAGACATATAGTGTATACAGTGCCCAGATATATAGTGTATACAGTGCCCAGATATATACTGTATACAGTGCCCAGATATATAGTGTATACAGTGCCCAGATATATAGTGTATACAGTGCCCAGATATATAGTGTATACAGTGCCCAGATATATAGTGTATACAGTGCACAGATATATACTGTATACAGTGCCCAGATATATACTGCATACAGTGCCCAGATATATAGTGTATACAGTGCCCAGACATATAGTGTATACAGTGCCCAGATATATACTGCATACAGTGCCCAGACATATAGTGTATACAGTGCCCAGATATATACTGTATACAGTGCACAGATATATAGTGTATACAGTGCCCAGACATATAGTGTATACAGTGCCCAGATATATACTGCATACAGTGCCCAGATATATACTGTATACAGTGCCCAGATATATACTGTATACAGTGCCCAGATATATAGTGTATACAGTGCCCAGACATATAGTGTATACAGTGCACAGATATATAGCGTATACAGTGCCCAGATATATAGTGTATAGTGCCCTGACACTGCACAAACTACACTGCTCAGATAGTGTCACACTGACACTTGCTGTGACATTGCACTTATAGTCTCGTTAAGACCCTCGGGACATTATCCGGGTGTCTCACTACTGCTCAACCCTCAACTATTCCTATCACACAATCCCGGGAAATGTGCAGTCCAGGCTTCTACATATCAATCACGTTGTTTTATTTGTGTCAAGCTGCGATTGAAAGTGACCTAGATTTATAACGAGAATTCAGAGCTGAAATGATCTCAATACATGTAAATCAGATCAGATCGTGCAGAGCGCGGAACACGTCAGACGGACTAAAAACAGCCGCGACCGACATCTGTGTTTACCCAGAAATGTCTGAGGAGACAGAACACGAAGAAATAGAGAGGAAGGGGCAGGTGTCGGGAGGAAACCAACCAGAGGATCAGTGCCGAGCAAAGCTCATAGAATTATATACAGGAGATACCCAGGTTATACCAGCATGGTCCATATCACTATATACAGAAGATGTATAGCTTATACCAGCTGTACATATATAATTATATATAGGAGATGCCCAGGTTATACCAGCTGTACATATATAATTATATACAGGAGATGCCCGGGTTATACCAGCTGTACATATATAATTATATACAGGAGATGCCCGGGTTATACCAGCTGTACATATATAATTATATACAGGAGATACCCAGGTTATACCAGCTGTACATATACAGCTGTACATATATAATTATATACAGGAGATACCCAGGTTATACCAGCTGTACATATATAATTATATACAGGAGATGCCCAGGTTATACCAGCTGTATATATATATAATTATATACAGGAGATGCCCGGGTTATACCAGCTGTACATATATAATTATATACAGGAGATGCCCGGGTTATACCAGCTGTACATATATAATTATATACAGGAGATGCCCAGGTTATACCAGCTGTACATATATAATTATATACAGGAGATACCCAGGTTATACCAGCTGTACATATATAATTATATACAGGAGATACCCAGGTTATACCAGCTGTACATATATAATTATATACAGGAGATACCCAGGTTATACCAGCTGTACATATATAATTATGTACAGGAGATACCCATGTTATACCAACTGTACATATATAATTATATACAGGAGACGCCCAGGTTATACCAGCTGTACATATATAATTATATACAGGAGATGCCCAGGTTATAACAGCTGTACATATATAATTATATACAGGAGATGCCCAGGTTATACCAGCTGTACATATATAATTATATACAGGAGATACCCAGGTTATACCAGCTGTACATATATAATTATATACAGGAGATGCCCAGGTTATACCAGCTGTACATATATAATTATATACAGGAGATGCCCGGGTTATACCAGCTGTACATATATAATTATATACAGGAGATGCCCAGGTTATACCAGCTGTACATATATAATTATATACAGGAGATGCCCAGGTTATACCAGCTGTACATATATAATTATATACAGGAGATACCCAGGTTATACCAGCTGTACATATATAATTATATACAGGAGATACCCAGGTTATATCAGCTGTACATATATAATTATATACAGGAGATGCCCAGGTTATACCAGCTGTACATATATAATTATATACAGGAGATGCCCAGGTTATACCAGCTGTACATATATAATTATATACAGGAGATGCCCAGGTTATACCAGCTGTACATATATAATTATATACAGGAGATGCCCAGGTTATACCAGCTGTACATATATAATTATATACAGGAGATGCCCAGGTTATACCAGCTGTACATATATAATTATATACAGGAGATGCCCAGGTTATACCAGCTGTATATATATAATTATATACAGGAGATGCCTGGGTTATACCAGCTGTACATATATAATTATATACAGGAGATGCCCGGGTTATACCAGCTCAGCTCCTGTTATAGCATTCTGCGTACGGCACTCACCGCATGTTTCACAGAGTAGTTCATGATGATGTAATCCTTCCCCATCGGCAGCCAGGAGCGCAGAGTGATGACATCTCGGTTCTTTAATGGTTTCGGACACTTCCCTGGGAAAATATTGATTATGTCAGAACGTCATCAACTTCGGCTCTTTCTAACACACTTGAAGTCTTACACTGGAGGGTACATTATATCTTATAATACACTTCAGCTGCTGCAGAACCTCTTGTGCAGTAAGAAGAGTAAGCTAAGCGATATGCCTCGTAGCTCCTCTAAGGAGAAGGAGAACAGTGGTGGGGGGGGCACTATGGGTGGGACAGAGATCTGGGAGACATCCGAACACACGAGACGTCCCGCTATCATCTACATACATAGAATTAGGATAATAATATTATCTGCTTACATGAGTAATACCCAATATCCGCGTTGGCGGTCAGTCTCCCGATATCGAAGGTCTCAATGACATTGGTGTCCCATTTTCTCCGATATTCCACATCATGTAGAACGTCATAGAGAACCTCAGCGGAGATATCTTTACATTCCATCCGGCACTGCAGAGATCAGATAAGACAGAGAGTGGTCAGTATATACATATAGTCACAGTATACAGAGGACCTATATCCTATCATCACTGCAGAGATCAGATAAGACAGAGTGTGGTCAGTATATACATATAGTCAGAGTATACAGAGGATCTATATCCTATCATCACTGCAGAGATCAGATAAGACAGAGTGTGGTCAGTATATACATATAGTCACAGTATACAGAGGACCTATATCCTATCATCACTGCAGAGATCAGATAAGGCAGACTGTGGTCAGTATATACATATAGTCACAGTATACAGAGGACCTATATCCTATCATCACTGCAGAGATCAGATAAGACAGAGTGTGGTCATTATATACATATAGTCACAGTATACAGAGGACCTATATCCTATCATCACTGCAGAGATCAGATAAGACAGAGTGTGGTCATTATATACATATAGTCACAGTATACAGAGGACCTATATCCTATCATCACTGCAGAGATCAGATAAGACAGAGTGTGGTCAGTATATACATATAGTCACAGTATACAGAGGACCTATATCCTATCATCACTGCAGAGATCAGATAAGACAGAGTGTGGTCATTATATACATATAGTCACAGTATACAGAGGACCTATATCCTATCATCACTGCAGAGATCAGATAAGGCAGAGTGTGGTCATTATATACATATAGTCACAGTATACAGAGGACCTATATCCTATCATCACTGCAGAGATCAGATAAGACAGAGTGTGGTCATTATACATATAGTCACAGTATACAGAGGACCTATATCCTATCATCACTGCAGAGATCAGATAAGACAGAGTGTGGTCATTATATACATATAGTCACAGTATACAGAGGACCTATATCCTATCATCACTGCAGAGATCAGATAAGGCAGAGTGTGGTCATTATATACATATAGTCACAGTATACAGAGGACCTATATCCTATCATCACTGCAGAGATCATATAAGACAGAGTGTGGTCAGTATATACATATAGTCACAGTATACAGAGGATCTATATCCTATCATCACTGCAGAGATCAGATAAGACAGAGAGTGGTCACTATACATATAGTCACAGTATACAGAGGACCTATATCCTATCATCACTGCAGAGATCATATAAGACAGAGTGTGGTCAGTATATACATGTAGTCACAGTATACAGAGGACCTATATCCTATCATCACTGCAGAGATCAGATAAGACAGAGTGTGGTCAGTATATACATATAGTCACAGTATACAGAGGACCTATATCCTATCATCACTGCAGAGATCAGATAGGACAGAGTGTGGTCAGTATATACATATAGTCACAGTATACAGAGGATCTATATCCTATCATCACTGCAGAGATCAGATAAGGCAGAGTGTGGTCAGTATATACATATAGTCACAGTATACAGAGGACCTATATCCTATCATCACTGCAGAGATCAGATAAGACAGAGTGTGGTCATTACATACATATAGTCACAGTATACAGAGGACCTATATCCTATCATCACTGCAGAGATCAGATAAGGCAGAGTGTGGTCAGTATATACATATAGTCACAGTATACAGAGGACCTATATCCTATCATCACTGCAGAGATCAGATAAGGCAGAGTGTGGTCAGTATATACATATAGTCACAGTATACAGAGGATCTATATCCTATCATCACTGCAGAGATCAGATAAGACAGAGTGTGGTCAGTATATACATATAGTCACAGTATACAGAGGACCTATATCCTATCATCACTGCAGAGATCAGATAAGACAGAGTGTGGTCATTATATACATATAGTCACAGTATACAGAGGATCTATATCCTATCATCACTGCAGAGATCAGATAAGACAGAGTGTGGTCACTATATACATATAGTCACAGTATACAGAGGACCTATATCCTATCATCACTGCAGAGATCAGATAAGACAGAGTGTGGTCATTATATACATATAGTCACAGTATACAGAGGATCTATATCCTATCATCACTGCAGAGATCAGATAAGGCAGAGTGTGGTCATTATATACATATAGTCACTGTATACAGAGGACCTATATCCTATCATCACTGCAGAGATCAGATAAGACAGAGTGTGGTCACTATATACATATAGTCACAGTATACAGAGGATCTATATCCTATCATCACTGCAGAGATCAGATAAGACAGAGTGTGGTCAGTATATACATATAGTCACAGTATACAGAGGACCTATATCCTATCATCACTGCAGAGATCAGATAAGACAGAGAGTGGTCACTATACATATAGTCACAGTATACAGAGGACCTATATCCTATCATCACTGCAGAGATCAGATAAGGCAGAGTGTGGTCAGTATATACATATAGTCACAGTATACAGAGGACCTATATCCTATCATCACTGCAGAGATCAGATAAGGCAGAGTGTGGTCAGTATATACATATAGTCACAGTATACAGAGGACCTATATCCTATCATCACTGCAGAGATCAGATAGGACAGAGTGTGGTCACTATATACATATAGTCACAGTATACAGAGGACCTATATCCTATCATCACTGCAGAGATCAGATAAGACAGAGTGTGGTCATTACATACATATAGTCACAGTATACAGAGGACCTATATCCTATCATCACTGCAGAGATCAGATAAGACAGAGTGTGGTCATTATATACATATAGTCACAGTATACAGAGGACCTATATCCTATCATCACTGCAGAGATCAGATAAGACAGAGTGTGGTCAGTATATACATATAATCACAGTATACAGAGGATCTATATCCTATCATCACTGCAGAGATCAGATAAGACAGAGTGTGGTCAGTATATACATATAGTCACAGTATACAGAGGACCTATATCCTATCATCACTGCAGAGATCAGATAAGACAGAGTGTGGTCATTATATACATATAGTCACAGTATACAGAGGATCTATATCCTATCATCACTGCAGAGATCAGATAAGACAGAGAGTGGTCATTATATACATATAGTCACAGTATACAGAGGACCTATATCCTATCATCACTGCAGAGATCAGATAAGACAGAGTGTGGTCATTATATACATATAGTCACTGTATACCGAGGACCTATATCCTATCATCACTACAGAGATCAGATAAGACAGAGTGTGGTCATTATATACATATAGTCACAGTATACAGAGGACCTATATCCTATCATCACTGCAGAGATCAGATAAGACAGAGAGTGGTCACTATACATATAGTCACAGTATACAGAGGACCTATATCCTATCATTACTGCAGAGAATAGATAAGACAGAGTGTGGTCATTATATACATATAGTCACAGTATACAGAGCAGTACAGATTCATGAAATCCACATAAGAATTTTCATCTACCGATCTTTATTCTGAACACATTTTGGGCTCTGGGCCCCTTCCTCTAGTCGCAGAGCTTACGCTCTAATGCTTTATAACTTTCCAAGCAGCCGAGGTGCACATTTTTGCAGATTATGGCCACCACATGGATGCCGCTCTCAGGCCCGGCTGGATTATCTGGACTATACAGATTAGAGCTCCGATACTGAGGGAATAATCCACAGATTACCAGGGCACTATGCAGAGATCTGCCCCTCTAAATCACCGGATCCTCTTTACGGGTCATCCCCCTATTATTAGCTGGTTTATCCCTGTAACTCCTGCGCAGCCACATTACATTCTGACCAGATGCTCATGAGATTCGCCACTGATTAGATGGATTCCCCAACTGTGACAACTTTATGTATCACATGACTGTCAGGTTGTCAGAGCCCCTGACAACTCTTAGCAATAAAATACAATCAAGGACGAATTATGTAAAATTGTCTAATCTGCAAATCCGTCTTCTGATCTATCAGATCAAGGGCTAAGAGAATAGAACTCTAGGGGGTGATGCCTTCATGGGACATGCCGAGGGGGCGGAGCTGTGACAACCTTCATATTTTCAGAGAATATAGAATATAATGTTCTATAATGTGATTATCAAATCTCCAGTATCCTGAGAAACAAAATCAATACCTTCCAGACATCAGACTGAATACTAATGAGCAGAGGGACCTTCCCGCTACAATCTATCTGATACCCTCATTGTGATACTGTCAGCTGAGCAGCGTATCTAATCCTATCCTGTGTGATACTGCCTGCTGAGCTGTGTATCTAATCCTATCCTGTGTGATACTGTCTGCTGAGCAGCGTATCTAATCCTCTCCTGTGTGATACTGTCTGCTGAGCTGTGTATCTAATCCTATCCTGTGTGATACTGTCTGCTGTGTATCTAATCCTCTCCTGTGTGATACTGTCTGCTGAGCTGTGTATCTAATCCTATCCTGCGTAATACTGCCTGCTGAGCGGTGTATCTAATCCTATCCTGTGTGATACTGCCTGCTGAGCAGCGTATCTAATCCTCTCCTGTGTGATACTGTCTGCTGAGCAGCGTATCTAATCCTATCCTGTGTGATACTGCCTGCTGAGCTGTGTATCTAATCCTATCCTGTGTGATACTGTCTGCTGAGCTGTGTATCTAATCCTATCCTGTGTGATACTGTCTGCTGAGCTGTGTATATAATCCTATCCTGTGTGATACTGTCTGCTGAGCAGCGTATCTAATCCTCTCCTGTGTGATACTGTCCGCTGAGCTGTGTATCTAATCCTCTCCTGTGTGATACTGCCTGCTGAGCTGTGTATCTAATCCTCTCCTGTGTGATACTGTCTGCTGAACTGTGTATCTAATCTAATCCTGCGTAATACTGCCTGCTGAGCTGTGTATCTAATCCTATCAGTGTGATACTGCCTGCTGAGCTGTGTATCTAATTCTATCCTGTGTGATACTGTCTGCTGAGCTGTGTATCTAATCCTATCCTGTGTGATACTGTATGCTGAGCTGTGTATCTAATCCTCTCCTGTGTGATACTGTCTGCTGAGCTGTGTATCTAATCCTATCCTGTGTAATACTGTCTGCTGAGCTGTGTACCTAATCCCTCCCTGTGTGATACTGTCTGCTGAGCAGCGTATCTAATCCTCTCCTTTGTGATACTGTCTGCTGAGCAGCGTATCTAATCCTCTCCTGTGTGATACTGTCCGCTGAGCTGTGTATCTAATCCTATCCTGTGTGATACTGTCCGCTGATCTGTGTATCTAATCCTCTCCTGTGTGATACTGTCTGCTGAGCTGTGTATCTAATCCTATCCTGTGTGATACAGTCTGCTGAGCAGTGTATCTAATCCTATGCTGTGTGATACTGTCTGCTGAGCTGTGTATCTAATCCTCTCCTGTGTGATACTGTCTGCTGAGCTGTGTATCTAATCCTATCCTGTGTGATACTGTCTGCTGAGCTGTGTATCTAATCCTATCCTGTGTGATACTGTCTGCTGAGCTGTGTATCTAATCCTATCCTGTGTGATACTGTCTGCTGAGCTGTGTATCTAATCCTATCCTGTGTGATACTGTCTGCTGAGCTGTGTATCTAATCCTATCCTGTGTGATACTGTCTGCTGAGCTGTGTATCTAATCCTATCCTGTGTGATACTGTCTGCTGAGCTGTGTATCTAATCCTCTCCTGTGTGATACAGTCTGCTGAGCTGTATATCTAATCCTATCCTGTGTGATACTGTCTGCTGCGCTGTGTATCTAATCCTATCCTGTGTGATACTGTCTGCTGAGCTGTGTATCTAATCCTCTCCTGTGTGATACTGTCTGCTGAGCTGTGTATCTAATCCTATCCTGTGTGATACTGTCTGCTGAGCTGTGTATCTAATCCTATCCTGTGTGATACTGTCCGCTGATCTGTGTATCTAATCCTCTCCTGTGTGATACTGTCCGCTGATCTGTGTATCTAATCCTCTCCTGTGTGATACTGTCTGCTGAGCTGTGTATCTAATCCTCTCCTGTGTGATACTGTCTGCTGAGCTGTGTATCTAATCCTATCCTGTGTGATACTGTCTGCTGCGCTGTGTATCTAATCCTATCCTGTGTGATACTGTCCGCTGATCTGTGTATCTAATCCTATCCTGTGTGATACTGTCTGCTGATCTGTGTATCTGATCCTCTCCTGTGTGATACTGTCTGCTGAGCTGTGTATCTAATCCTACCCTGTGTGATACAGTCTGCTGAGCTGTATATCTAATCCTATCCTGTGTGATACTGTCTGCTGAGCTGTGTATCTAATCCTATCCTGTGTGATACTGTCCGCTGATCTGTGTATCTAATCCTCTCCTGTGTGATACTGTCTGCTGAGCTGTGTATCTAATCCTCTCCTGTGTGATACTGTCTGCTGAGCTGTGTATCTAATCCTCTCCTGTGTGATACTGTCTGCTGAGCTGTGTATCTAATCCTGTCCTGTGTGATACTGTCCGCTGATCTGTGTATCTAATCCTCTCCTGTGTGATACTGTCTGCTGAGCTGTGTATCTAATCCTATCCTGTGTGATACTGTCTGCTGAGCTGTGTATCTGATCCTATCCTGTGTGATACTGTCTGCTGAGCTGTGTATCTAATCTTATCCTGTGTGATACTGTCTGCTGGAGCTGTGTATCTAATCCTATCCTGTGTGATACTGTCTGCTGAGCTGTGTATCTGATCCTCTCCTGTGTGATACTGTCTGCTGAGCTGTGTATCTAATCCTCTCCTGTGTGATACAGTCTGCTGAGCTGTATATCTAATCCTATGCTGTGTGATACTGTCTGCTGCGCTGTGTATCTAATCCTATCCTGTGTGATACTGTCCGCTGATCTGTGTATCTAATCCTCTCCTGTGTGATACTGTCTGCTGAGCTGTGTATCTGATCCTCTCCTGTGTGATACTGTCTGCTGCGCTGTGTATCTAATCCTATCCTGTGTGATACTGTCCGCTGATCTGTGTATCTAATCCTATCCTGTGTGATACTGTCCGCTGATCTGTGTATCTAATCCTCTCCTGTGTGATACTGTCTGCTGAGCTGTGTATCTAATCCTCTCCTGTGTGATACTGTCTGCTGAGCTGTGTATCTAATCCTCTCCTGTGTGATACTACCCGTCCATTCGTCTATGTATTGGTAGCAGTGTAGTGGAGGATGAGGGTTGTTGTGGGAAGGGCGGTTGGGGCGTTCCATCTCTCAGGTGGGGGGGTCCACACTCGATCTCAGGATCTGCGCAGTGAATCGCTCATCTCTATCACAGAATTATTCCCCTAGAATTAACACATCGATGCCCGGGCTGCGCTGGCGCACAGCGATATCGCCACCTCCAGTGTACGACAAGTCTGGTGTCGGAGAAGCGTAATCATCATATGGCGGACAGTTCTGCCACCTTCTAAAACACGGTCTTTATGTCTCATCCCTTTCAACATCTCTGCTTGCTGACAGAATAGAATACATAGCTGAGAACCTGTATAAAGATATACATGGACAGGACGGGCTCTCAGCCTCTGGATGGAAGAATGTCCAAGTCAGTGTCAGCAAGCAGAGATCTTAAAAAGGGTGAAAAAAAAAATCATATAGTCTCAGAACTTTTTTGGAGAGGCAGGGTGGAGCGCCCCTTTAAGAAGCGGGTGTGATGTCGGTGTCTGCGTCCTCTCGCGGGCTGTCGGGGCAGCGCCGGCCTCCATGTTGCGACACGCAGACGCAGCGTCCTGCACACTCGCTGGGTCCCTGTGGATTGGATGTAGCCGGGCAGGGAAAGAGATGCTCTGTGTTACCAGGCAACGGCGAAACACTTAACCCTGTGTGTGCTGCTGGAGCAGCCCCCGCGAGGCGTCCATCACAGCGGAGTGCATCTAATGGTTTTATAACAGCGGGGCTGGTGAAGACCCCCGGGCTGTGTGCATTATCTATTTAGGACACCGATCACATCTTCTCCTGGGATCACAAGCGGCGGGGGGCCATGGCGTGGGCACTGACGATTTAAAGGGGAAGTCGGGACAACTGTGAGAGTGGTGGTTTCTCACTGCCAGGACCCTCATAGAGGCCACACTGCCTGGAACCTGGCGCAATGTGGGCGCCCCAATGCTCCGGTAATATAGCGGCCATCGAGGAGTCACTGCCATTGTGGCCTATGGAAAAGAAAACTACGGATACGATGATTGATTCCCTTTATCCGTAAACACAATCTGGATCCCTGACATGATGTGAGATGGAAACTAAGCACTACCTCCAAATCATAACCCCCATCATTTACAGTGAGGTCAAGGACACATGGAGGGTCTCATGATCTCTCTGGGACTGTGTGTCCCATCCGCGGTGTCACCCCTGTGACGTACACCCATCATTCTATTCTGCTCATCCTTCGACCTTCAGAAAACCCTGACAAGGCCTTGAGAGTTAACCCTTTCTCTGCCGCTCACTCCCAGTACAGAGACCTCACACAATTCTGAGAAAAGGCATTATATTACACCTCAGCCCACTACTCCCATCATCCGGCCTTCAGGATGTTCCCCATGGTGCACTCACTAGTGACCATCTAGCCTTAACACACTGCACCCCCACAGTGCAATACCCCCCGACTGCACCCCACCACCACCACTGCACCCCTACAGTGCAATACCCCCCCCAACTGCACCCCACCACCACCACTGCACCCCTACAGTGCAATACACCCCGACTGCACCCCACCACCACCACTGCACCCCTACAGTGCAATACCCCCCGACTGCACTCCACCACCACCACTGCACCCCTACAGTGCAATACCCCCAACTGCACCCCACCACCACCACTGCACCCCTACAGTGCAATACCCCCCCCAACTGCACCCCACCACCACCACTGCACCCCTACAGTGCAATACACCCCCAACTGCACCCCACCACCACCACACCCCCTACAGTGCAATACACCCCAACTGCACCCCACCACCACCACTGCACCCCTACAGTGCAATACCCCCCCCCCAACTGCACCCCACCACCAACACTGCACCCCTACAGTGCAATACACCCCCAACTGCACCCCACCACCAACACTGCACCCCTACAGTGCAATACCCCCCGACTGCACCCCACCACTGCACCCCTACAGTGCAATACACCCCCAACTGCACCCCACCACCACCACTGCACCCCCTACAGTGCAATACACCCCCGACTGCACCCCACCACCACCACTGCACCCCTACAGTGCAATACCTCCGACTGCACCTCACCACCACCACTGCACCCCTACAGTGCAATACACCCCCAACTGCACCTCACCACCACCACACCCTACAGCAATACACCCCGCACACCACTGCACCCCTACGTGCAATACACCCCAACTGCACCCCACCACCACTGCGCCCCTGCAGTGCAATACACCCCCAACTGCACCCCACCACCACCACTGCACCCCTACAGTGCAATACACCCCCGACTGCACCCCACCACCACCACTGCACCCCTACAGTGCAATACACCTCCGACTGCACTCCACCACCACCACTGCACCCTCACAGTGCAACCCCGACTGCACCCCCACCACCAACACTGCACCCCTACAGTGCAATACACCCCCAACTGCACCCCACCACCACCACTGCACCCCTACAGTGCAATACACCCCCAACTGCACCCCACCACCAACACTGCACCCCTACAGTGCAATACACCCCAACTGCACTCCACCACCACCACTGCACCCCTACAGTGCACACACCCCAACTGCACCCCACCACCAACACTGCACCCTACAGTGCAATACCCCGACTGCACCCCACCACCACCACTGCACCCCTACAGTGCAATACACCCCCGACTGCACCCCACCACCAACACTGCACCCCCACAGTGCAATACCCCCCCACCAAACTGCACCCCACCACCAACACTGCACCCCCACAGTGCAATACCCCCCCACCAGACTGCACCCCACCACCAACACTGCACCCCCACAGGGCAACACCCCCCTCCCCCCCGACTGCAGCAGCCCCTTGTAGTGATCGACTCTATAGTGAAAGGTAATAATAGCATCCCAGAGCAGTGATTAGCCTCCATATATAATGTATGAGGGGGGAGGGGGGAGGGGTCCTATACAATTCATTTCTTCTGCGGGGAGAGATCTGATCACATACAGCGTCCTGCGTCACCGCACAAGCCGGAGAGCCAGTTCACGAACTCACATGTTTCCATGGGGGATCTGTGGAGGACACTGTTATGGGGGATCTGTGGAGGACACACTGTTATGGGGGATCTGTGGATGACTCCGTTATGGGGGATCTGTGGATGACACCGTTATGGGGGATCTGTGGATGGCACCGTTATGGGGGATCTGTGGATGTCACTGTTATGGGGGATCTGTGGATGTCACTGTTATGGGGGATCTGTGGATGTCACTGTTATGGGGGATCTGTGGATGTCACACTTATGGGGGATCTGTGGATGACACACTTATGGGGGATCTGTGGATGACACACTTATGGGGGATCTGTGGATGACACACTTATGGGGGATCTGTGGATGACACACTTATGGGGGATCTGTGGATGACACACTTATGGGGGATCTGTGGATGACACACTTATGGGGGATCTGTGGATGACACACTTATGGGGGATCTGTGGATGACACACTTATGGGGGATCTGTGGATGACACACTTATGGGGGATCTGTGGATGACACACTTATGGGGGATCTGTGGATGACACACTTATGGGGGATCTGTGGATGACACACTTATGGGGGATCTGTGGATGACACACTTATGGGGATCTGTGGATGACACACTTATGGGGGATCTGTGGATGACCCACTTATGGGGGATCTGTGGATGACACACTTATGGGGATCTGTGGATGACACACTTATGGGGATCTGTGGATGACACACTTATGGGGGATCTGTGGATGACACACTTATGGGGGATCTGTGGATGACACACTTATGGGGGATCTGTGGATGACACACTTATGGGGGATCTGTGGATGACACACTTATGGGGGATCTGTGGATGACACACTGTTATGGGGGATCTGTGGATGACACACTGTTATGGGGGATCTGTGGATGACACACTGTTATGGGGGATCTGTGGATGACACACTGTTATGGGGATCTGTGGATGACACACTGTTATGGGGGATCTGTGGATGACACACTGTTATGGGGGATCTGTGGATGACACTGTTATGGGGATCTGTGGATGACACTGTTATGGGGATCTGTGGATGACACTGTTATGGGGGATCTGTGGATGACACTGTTATGGGGGATCTGTGGATGACACTGTTATGGGGGATCTGTGGATGACACTGTTATGGGGGATCTGTGGATGACACTGTTATAGGGGATCTGTGGATGACACTGTTATGGGGGATCTGTGGATGACACACTGTTATGGGGGATCTGTGGATGACACACTGTTATGGGGGATCTGTGGATGACACACTGTTATGGGGGATCTGTGGATGTCACTGTTATGGGGATCTGTAGATGACACTGTTATGGGGGATCTGTAGATGACACTGTTATGGGGGATCTGTGGAGGTCACTGTTATGGGGGATCTGTGGATAACACTGTTATGGTGGATCTGTGGATGACACTGTTATGGGGGGGGGATCTGTGGAGGACACTGTTATGGGGGATCTGTGGAGGACACTGTTATGGAGGATCTGTGGATGACACTGTTATGGGGGATCTGTGGATGACACACTTATGGGGGATCTGTGGATGACACTGTTATGGGGGATCTGTGGATGACACTGTTATGGGGGATCTGTGGATGACACTGTTATGGGGGATCTGTGGATGACACTGTTATGGGGGATCTGTGGATGACACTGTTATGGTGGATCTGTGAATGACACTGTTATGGGGGATCTGTGGATGACACTGTTATGGGGGATCTGTGGATGACACTGTTATGGGGGATCTGTGGAGGACACTGTTATGGGGGATCTGTGGAGGACACTGTTATGGGGGATCTGTGGAGGACACTGTTATCGGGGATCTGTGGATGACACTGTTATGGGTGATCTGTGGATGACACTTTTATGGGTGATCTGTGGATGACACTGTTATGGGGGATCTGTGGATGACACTGTTATGGGGGATCTGTGGATGATGCACTGTTATGGGGGATCTGTGGATGACACTGTTATGGGGGGATCTGTGGATGTCACCGTTATGGGGATCTGTGGATGACACTGGTATGGAGCAGCAGTGTAGATGGTGGAGAGCGGTACAATAATGAGGGTCTGCAGGCAGCAGTGTAGATGGTGGAGAGCGGTACAATAACGAGGGTCTGCAGGCAGCAGTGTAGATGGTGGAGAGCGGTACAGTAATGAGGGTCTGCAGGCAGCAGTGAAGATGGTGAAGAGCGGTACAATAATGAGGGTCTGCAGGCAGCAGTGTAGATGGTGGAGAGCGGTACAATAATGAGGGTCTGCAGGCAGCAGTGTAGATGGTGGAGAGCGGTACAATAATGAGGGTCTGCAGGCAGCAGTGTAGATGGTGGAGAGCGGTACAATGATGAGGGTCTGCAGGCAGCAGTGTAGATGGTGGAGAGCGGTACAATAATGAGGGTCTGCAGGCAGCAGTGAAGATGGTAGAGAGCGGTACAATAATGAGGGTCTGCAGGCAGCAGTGTAGATGGTGGAGAGCAGTATAATAATGAGGGTCTACAGGCAGCAGTGTAGATGGTGGAGAGCGGTACAATGATGAGGGTCTGCAGGCAGCAGTGAAGATGGTAGAGAGCGAAACAATAATGAGGGTCTGCAGGCAGCAGTGAAGATGGTAGAGAGCGGTACAATGATGAGGGTCTGCAGGCAGCAGTGTAGATGGTGGTGAGCGGTACAATGATGAGGGTCTGCAGGCAGCAGTGTAGATGGTGGAGAGCAGTACAATAATGAGGGTCTGCAGGCAGCAGTGTAGATGGTGGAGAGCGGTATAATAATGAGGGTCTACAGGCAGCAGTGTAGATGGTGGAGAGCAGTACAATAATGAGGGTCTACAGGCAGCAGTGTAGATGGTGGAGAGCAGTACAATAATGAGGGTCTACAGGCAGCAGTGTAGATGGTGGAGAGCAGTACAATAATGAGGGTCTGCAGGCAGCAGTGTAGATGGTGGAGAGCAGTACAATAATGAGGGTCTACAGGCAGCAGTGAAGATGGTGGAGAGCAGTACAATAATGAGGGTCTGCAGGCAGCAGTGTAGATGGTGGAGAGCGGTACAATAATGAGGGTCTGCAGGCAGCAGTGTAGATGGTGGAGAGCGGTACAATAATGAGGGTCTGCAGGCAGCAGTGTAGATGGTGGAGAGCGGTACAATAATGAGGGTCTGCAGGCAGCAGTGTAGATGGTGGAGAGCGGTACAATAATGAGGGTCTACAGGCAGCAGTGTAGATGGTGGAGAGCAGTACAATAATGAGGGTCTACAGGCAGCAGTGTAGATGGTGGAGAGCAGTACAATAATGAGGGTCTGCAGGCAGCAGTGTAGATGGTGGAGAGCAGTACAATAATGAGGGTCTGCAGGCAGCAGTGTAGATGGTGGAGAGCAGTACAGTAATGAGGGTCTGCAGGCAGCAGTGTAGATGGTGGAGAGCGGTACAATAATGAGGGTCTACAGGCAGCAGTGTAGATGGTGGAGAGCAGTACAATAATGAGGGTCTACAGGCAGCAGTGTAGATGGTGGAGAGCAGTACAATAATGAGGGTCTGCAGGCAGCAGTGTAGATGGTGGAGAGCGGTACAATATGACAGATTGACAGATAACCTTTAAGAGACAAGATGGTGGCGACTATAGGAGCAGTCAGACAGTGCGCTATAAATAGGCTGATATGGAGTTCTGTATTGTGCTCGGTGGCGGCCATACTGATGGGCTCCACATTGTGCTGACTCTGCATTCCTGTCAGTGACACTAGGACACGTTACATGACAGCGAACCGGTCCGTCCAGTCAGACTGCGGGCGTGTAATGTATAGCAGTACTACGTCATCAAGGGGGGTGCAGAGCGCTGTATCTAAGCCTAGTGTGATAGTGTATGCTCAGCCGCTGTGTATCTCATCCAATTATGAGTGATACTGTGTGCTGAGCTGTGTATCTAATCATATCCTGTGTGATACTGTCTGCTGAGCTGTGTATCTAATCTTATCCTGTGTGATACGGTCTGCTGAGCTGTGTATCTAATCCTACCCTGTGTGATACTGTCTGCTGAGCTGTGTATCTAATCCTATGCTGTGTGATAATGTCTGCTGAGCTGTGTATCTAACCCTATGCTGTGTGATACTGCCTGCTGAGCTGTGTATCTAATCCTCTCCTGTGTGATACTGTCTGCTGAGCTGTGTATCTAATCCTATCCTGTGTGATACAGTCTGCTGAGCAGTGTATCTAATCCTATGCTGTGTGATACTGTCTGCTGAGCTGTGTATCTAATCCTCTCCTGTGTGATACTGTCTGCTGAGCTGTGTATCTAATCCTATCATGTGTGATACTGTCTGCTGAGCTGTGTATCTAATCCTATCCTGTGTGATACTGTCTGCTGAGCTGTGTATCTAATCCTATCCTGTGTGATACTGTCTGCTGAGCTGTGTATCTAATCCTATCCTGTGTGATACTGTCTGCTGAGCTGTGTATCTAATCCTCTCCTGTGTGATACTGCCTGCTGAGCTGTGTATCTAATCCTATCCTGTGTGATACTGTCTGCTGAGCTGTGTATCTAATCCTATCCTGTGTGATACTGTCTGCTGAGCTGTGTATCTAATCCTATCCTGTGTGATACTGTCTGCTGAGCTGTGTATCTAATCCTATCCTGTGTGATACTGTCTGCTGAGCTGTGTATCTAATCCTCTCCTGTGTGATACTGTCTGCTGAGCTGTGTATCTAATCCTATCATGTGTGATACTGTCTGCTGAGCTGTGTATCTAATCCTATCCTGTGTGATACTGTCTGCTGAGCTGTGTATCTAATCCTATCCTGTGTGATACTGTCTGCTGAGCTGTGTATCTAATCCTATCCTGTGTGATACTGTCTGCTGAGCTGTGTATCTAATCCTCTCCTGTGTGATACTGTCTGCTGAGCTGTGTATCTAATCCTATCCGTGTGATACTGTCTGCTGAGCTGTGTATCTAATCCTATCCTGTGTGATACTGTCTGCTGAGCTGTGTATCTAATCCTATCCTGTGTGATACTGTCTGCTGAGCTGTGTATCTAATCCCATCCTGTGTGATACTGTCTGCTGAGCTGTGTATCTAATCCTCTCCTGTGTGATACTGCCTGCTGAGCTGTGTATCTAATCCTATCCTGTGTGATACTGTCTGCTGAGCTGTGTATCTAATCCTATCCTGTGTGATACTGTCTGCTGAGCTGTGTATCTAATCCTATCCTGTGTGATACTGTCTGCTGAGCTGTGTATCTAATCCTATCCTGTGTGATACTGTCTGCTGAGCTGTGTATCTAATCCTCTCCTGTGTGATACTGCCTGCTGAGCTGTGTATCTAATCCTATCCTGTGTGATACTGTCTGCTGAGCTGTGTATCTAATCCTATCCTGTGTGATACTGTCTGCTGAGCTGTGTATCTAATCCTATCCTGTGTGATACTGTCTGCTGAGCTGTGTATCTAATCCTATCCTGTGTGATACTGCCTGCTGAGCTGTGTGATACATCCAGTGACCATTACATCTGTGATGAGCAGTAGTGCACCCTGGGACTTGTAGTCCCTCAGGCTCCGCACCCCTGACTCTTGCAGTGTAATCCCCTGTGATGAGCCGCTCTTCTCTACGCAGGCGCCGCTTCTCAGAAAAGCCAGATGATTATTTTCCAAACATTTGAAGGAAAGCCTCCCACACAGGTTCCTCCTGATCCAAAAATACTCCGCAATCTGCTCCGACGTTATCCCAACGCAGCTGCTCCTGGTCTGACGGGTGTTCTGCTCCGCACTGCCGTCACCCGGGACAATGCAACCATAGAAACCGCCAGGAGAGCGCCCTGCACCTCCTCCATTACCCCAACCAGACACACTCATCTTAAAGGGGACCCTACCATAAAATATATCCCCTCAAGAAAGGGAAGAAAACTTGGGACTGTTGTGTAAGCCGCTCCTCCAGGTAACATGTTCTGTCAGCAGCCCCCTCCTCCAGGTAACATGTTCTGTCAGCAGCCCTTTCCTCCAGGTTCTGTCAGCAGTCCTTTCCTCCAGGTTCTGTCAGCAGCCCTTTCCTCCAGGTTCTGTCAGCAGCTCTTTCCTCCAGGTTCTGTCAGCAGCCCGCTCCTCCCAGGTTCTGTCAGCAGCCCGCTCCTCCCAGGTTCTGTCAGCAGCCCGCTCCTCCCAGGTTCTGTCAGCAGCCCTTTCCTCCAGGTTCTGTCAGCAGCCCTTTCCGCCAGGTTCTGTCAGCAGCCCTTTCCGCCAGGTTCTGTCAGCAGCCCTTTCCTCCAGGTTCTGTCAGCAGCCCTTTCCTCCAGGTTCTGTCAGCAGCTCTTTCCTCCAGGTTCTGTCAGCAGCCCTTTCCTCCAGGTTCTGTCAGCAGCCCTTTCCTCCCAGGTTCTGTCAGCAGCCCTTTCCTCCCAGGTTCTGTCAGCAGCCCCCTCCTCCAGGTTCTGTCAGCAGCCCCCTCCTCCAGGTTCTGTCAGCAGCCCCCTCCTCCAGGTTCTGTCACAGCCCCCTCCTCCAGGTTACATGTTCTGTCAGCAGCCCGCTCCTCCCAGGTTCTGTCAGCAGCCCGCTCCTCCCAGGTTCTGTCAGCAGCCCGCTCCTCCCAGGTTCTGTCAGCAGCCCGCTCCTCCCAGGTTCTGTCAGCAGCCCGCTCCTCCCAGGTTCTGTCAGCAGCCCGCTCCTCCCAGGTTCTGTCAGCAGCCCCCTCCTCCCAGGTTCTGTCAGCAGCCCTTTCCGCCAGGTTCTGTCAGCAGCCCCATCCTCCAGGTTCTGTCAGCAGCCCGCTCCTCCAGGTTCTGTCAGCAGCCCGCTCCTCCAGGTTAGGGCCCTTTCACACTTGCGTTTTTGTTTTCCGGCATAGAGATCCGTCGTCGGGTCTCTATGCCGGAAAAATCCTGATCAGGATCATCCCCATGCATTCTGAATGGAGAGAAATCCGTTCAGGATGCATCAGGATGTCTTCAGTTCAGGACCGGAACGTTTTTTGGACGCAGCAAATACCGCAGCATGCTGCACTTTTTGTTCCGTCCAAAAATCCGGAACACTTGCCGCAAGGCCGGATCCGGAATTAATGCCCATTGAAAGGCATTAATCCGGATCCGGCCTTAAGCTAAACGTCGTTTCGGCGCATTGCCGGATCCGACATTTAGCTTTTTCTGACTGGTTACCATGGCAGCCAGGACGCTAAAGTCCTGGTTACCATGGTAAAATGTAGCGGGGAGCGGGGGAGCGGCATACTTACATTCCGTGCGGCTCCCGGGACGCTCCAGGATGACGTCAGGGCACCCCAGTGGATAGATCACGTGATCGCATGGATCATGTGATCCATGCGCATGGGGCGCTCTGACGCCAGTCTGGGCGCCCGGAGCCGCACGGAATGTAAGCATACCGCTCCCCCGCTCCTACTATGGCAACCAGGACGCTAGTAGCGTCCTGGCTGCCATAGTAACCTGAAAGCAATTCGAAGACTGATCAGGATCCTGATCAGTCTTCTAATGCTTCAGGCGACTTGCGTTCTGACGGATCCGGCGGGACGGAAGTGCCTGCCGGATCCTCAGAACGCAAGTGTGAAAGGACCCTTACAGGAGACTTTCATTCGTTTCTCAACACCATTGTAAATCCCTTTATATTTTGTGACATCAGAGAATTGTATAAGTAGCATTTTCCTAATGTAATGTGATTAATAAGGGGCCAACACCCACCCACCCAGAAGGCTGCTCTCGGGTACCTTAGACATATGTCAGCTGATTTTTACTCTAGCTCATCCGCAATGTTTATTGGGGTCTGGGGTAGTCTGCTGTCCACCTCCTGCCTCATCACAGGCTGCTGTGTCCACCCCATATGTTGTCTGTTGGAGTTTGTCTTCTGTTCGCTCTCCCCCATGCTTTACACTGCATCTCTGCTGTGTATAATTACAAGCTCAGCAGGATTTGGTGTATCTATCTCTCACACAGTGTCATAACCATGGAGGCTGCATAAATCAGCAACTTCAGCCTCGTAATGTGGTGTAAGAAATCCCATCCTCTCAGGCGTACGATGAGTAAACAGTCATCCCCCGGGACGTGTTCCTTGTGTAAGATGGAAGAACGCTCTGCAGGATCCCGAGACGTCTCAGGCAGCAGGAATATTAAACATTTATACATCTCATAAAGGAGAACCGGAAACTTGGGAAGAGCCGCACGTCTCACCAGGCCACATCATGGAGCACCTGCCCCGTGGCCTTATGTGCAGGGCAATCTCTGGCTGCTGGGGTGGCACATCCATGCAGGTGGCAGCCATGGCACCGCCTTATAGTCAGCCAGTTGTGGATGACGGTGGCCATCAAGTCCTCGGCCTGATCCCAGCAAAGACACTTCAATCCACTTACCATCAGCCAATCTCACCACGGATGACCCATAGAACCCATGTCCAGCAATGTCAAGCAGCACTAGTAATACGTGGACCAGCCACTAAGCCATACACCAGGCACAAGGCTAAGTTCTAATAGTTCACCATCAATACAGAGGACATTCCAAGGCCAGTAGTCCATCACTCATACATGGTCCAGTCATTAGGCCAAGCTCCAGTAGTCCATCACTCATACATGGTCCAGTCCTTAGGCCAAGCTCCAGTAGTCCATCACTCATACATGGTCCAGTCCTTAGGCCAAGCTCCAGTAGTCCATCATTTATACATGGTCCAGTCCTTAGGCCAAGCTCCAGTAGTCCATTACTCATACATGGTCCAGTCCTTAGGCCAAGCTCCAGTAGTCCATCACTCATACATGGTCCAGTCCTTAGGCCAAGCTCTAGTAGTCAAAAACTAATAAATGGTCCAGTTCTTAGGCCAAGCTCTTGAAGTCCAGTACTAATAGATGGACCAGCCCACATTTTAGTAGTCCACTATTAATGGATCAAACCTTAGGCCGAGCCCTAGTAGTCCAATACTAACAAATGGTTCAGTCTTTAGGTCAAGCTCTAGTAGTCCACCACTCATACATGGTCGAGTCCTTAGGCCAAGGTCTAGTAGTCCACCACTAATACACTAAATAGTCTTTAGGTCAAGCTCGAGTAGTCCACCACTAATACATGGTCCAGTCCTTAGGTCAAGCTTTAGTAATCCACTACTAAGATGTGGTCCAGTCCTTAGGCCCAGCTCTAATAGTCCAATACTAATACAGGATCAGTTCTTAAGCCAAGCTCCAGTAGTCCACCACTAAACATGGTCGAGTCCTTAGGCTAAGCTCCAATAGTGCACCACTAATAAACGACCCAGTCTTTAGACCAAGCTCTAGTAGTTCACCACTCATACATGGTCGAGTCCTTAGGCCAAGGTCTAATAGTGCACCACTCGTACACTGACCAGTCCTTAGGCCAGGCTCTAGCTGTTTACCCTGAATGCAAAGTGAAGTCCTTAGGCCAGGCTCTAGATGTGAAGAATAGACCAGTCTTTAGGTCCAGCACATACAGAACCGTACTGGACCTGCCTCCTGTGCCATCACTATGCAGTCGACAATCTCAGGGCGGAAGAGAAGTTATTGGAAAGTTTCACTAGTTGCAGAACCGGTTTGTCTTGATGCCATCCGGCTCGGCCAAAACACACAGGAAACGCACTTTCTCCAAACACGGCAAGTGGTGAGTCAGAGCACTGGGAACATGCCCGAAACCTGAACAGGTGAACTGGGATTAACTCCTTCCTGGACTACTTAACGTAACAATCAAATACCCTTTGTGTCACCCCCGATAGATTGTAAGCTCTTGTGAGCAGGGCCCTCACTCCTATTGTTTCAATTGCATATTAGCCAGTTACATGAACCCTCTGAACAGTAAAGCGCTGCGGAATATGGTGGCGCTATAGACATAAAGATTATTATTATTCCTGGGCCACCAGTATCCTATTATCACTGGTAACCAGTGCAGTCCGGCTGATTACTGGTATTTAAAGGGACAGTAAGAAGTCACTCCTGTTGGCAGAAGAGACTGGGGGTCATTTACAAAGACCGGATTTTTATGCTGCGGGAGGATTCACTTGACTTTAGTGCACTGGAAGCGGCGCGGAGCCTGCGGCATTTCTTCCTGACGTCTCTATCTGACTGCGCACGTTCATCTCCCAGTAAATTGCATCCTGCCCGCGCTCTAAATGGTTTTATACAACAGAGAAATCACCAGAGCTGAACTTGTGATCACCTCAGACCCGCCAGTGACCTATACAGCTGGGCCTTACGGCCGCCTACGGACACTGTGTACTCACAGCTGCCCCCCACACACTGCTGACAGGCAGGGGGCGCCGCGGCTGCTGAGGGGTTTCCATGAATGTCCATCATCTGGAGGTGAGCTGGAGGTTTCTGACAGTCATCAGACGTCACTTCCACATCATGAAGAGGATACGCAAACGTGAGAGCATGGCGGGAAGGATGATGGGTGGAGTAATTCTGCTGCCGGCGTGCTGCACCGCCATGTCACTGCTTCTGGGGGTGTAGCGTATGGTGCATGACACATCACACAAGATATACAGGCATGTGCCAGCTCATGAGCAAGTGTATAATAGTGATCGGCACAGCCGGTGCCATTTATGTGCCAATCACCCACATATAGCGCCGCCCCAGAAGTCAATGACACATTTTACAAATATCATACATGCATACACACAGCATACTGATACCTACACACATCACACTGATACAAATACACATATATACTCATATCATACATGCATATACACAGCATACTGATACCTACACACATCATATGATACCTGTATATATATACAAAAACACAATTCCACAGCACATCCAAAAAAAAGTGAAGGTTTATTTACCAGGTGATCGCAACGGTTCAGTACGTCCAATGGTACCTTTCTCAAGCAGTGGCATTGGGCGTACCGAAACGTCACGATTACCTGGTAAATGGAATTGTGTTTTTCTATATTTTGGGGTTTAGGGGAATAGCCCGCTAACCACTAGCACTCCTGCACATTGCATACTTTTAGCTGTGCGAACCGCCATTTTGTTTTTTTTGTATATATATATATATATATATATATATATATATATATATATATATACACACACACACAGCAATCCCAGAACTACCCACCCACATACCGGTCATTATGTACTACATACCTCCCACACAGCGGCCATATACATATATACATGCAGACGCTACTATACACATACGCCGGATGGAAGATCTTATTCGGAGCACCCAGGTGTCACCCTGGCACAAGAGGTAACAGGTTGTGCCCTGATACAAGGTGACAGACTGCTCCGGGCCCCCAGACTCTTATCAGATGGAATTACCCAGCAGGACACCTAGTAACAGCAGGTGTCCAATAGAGGAACTGGGAGGGAGAAGGTGACCCAGAGGATACAATGTAATAACCGGAATCAGAGCCGTCAGATACATTGTAACTCAGCCCTCAGCTGAACCTCACAATACCACATACACTAACATGTCCATCAGATACAATGTAACAACTCATCTGGAATCTAACCCAGTGGATATCAGAACCCGGTGAGAACGGATCCCATCAGAATCCTCCGGACACACTGTAGCGGCTGGGTGCTCACCTTGATCTTGTGCAGCGCCCTCTCCTCCTCCAGGATCTGCACCCATACTGTGATCCCGGACCGGTTATAGGTCAGAGTCCATCCGGCCTCAGAGTGACACTCCGTCCTGAAGTTCTGGAAGTCCTGGTCGTTTGGGATCTGCACGCTGTCCCTGGACATGGTTCTGGATGATGGGAGCTGGCGGCCGCTCACTGAGTACTCACGGGTCTGGAGCTCTGCTCGGGCTGCACATCCATATGGCGACCGCTCTGGGAGCCTGGGGGCAGCGGATCCGGTTCTTCTGGAGCAGCAGGACCTGCAGATACCCCGGAGAATGGCGGGTGATGCTGAGAAATCCACAGACAGGGATATATGGCTTTATTACTATGTACACGGAGTGCCCCCTCCCACATAATGCACACACCCCCCGTCACATCTGGCAGCCTCTGGGTCCTACTGCCGGCTTCTCTCCTCTACAGACCATGTACTGCTCAGTGCTAGAGTCCTGGGCAGCAGAGCTTACACTTTATCCGCTCCAGTCGCCCTTAATTCTGCATCGACCATTGGATAATCACTGCCATTACTAGATCCAGGAATCTGGGGTGATAGGCTTTAAAGGGCAATAACCACAAGGATCGATTATTTACCGATTGCTGTCAGTGAATAGGAACATCACATCTGATCCTTCATTTTGATCTAGTCCTGCTCACACAGCTCCATGGAGAACCCACATCAGCATGGGCTTGTAGTCTCTGAATGTCAGCCATGTAATCTTCTTTCAATGACAGCAAGCAGATATCTTGACAGGAGTAAGGGGCTGAAGCACATGGCAGATTAGAAAACTGCTGAAATCTTGCCATAGAGAGGGTTAAGGCGTGTAAGACGCACGTCTCGCCCTCACGCCACCTCATCGCTGGCGGACACGTACTCCGAGAGACGGCGCGTGTCAATGATACATTTGGCGCAGGTTACACATTTTTGGTCACGCCCTTTTTGCACTACGGTTTTCAAAACTGTCAAGATAGGAGAAAAAGTGTCAAAAACCCATCTGGGAAAGCTGGGTGATAAAGAATATGGCCTCCATTACAGTCCCTGCAGGGGCATGAAGGATACGACCGCCACCCGGTATATCCGGATACACTCGCCTTTCAGGATCCCAGGAAAGCTGAGTGGTGACGGAGGCTGTGATGGCGGCCATATAAAGACTATTATATATTGCTGTATCTCTTGGGGATTTGGTGGTGAGTGGAGGATGAGAGATCCAGACCTTATACAGTCTGGGCCTGCGCACATCACATGGGGCCATCATGGGGGTAGTAGTTTGTATTTAGCGGCGGCATCGGACATCAGGGCAGAGCGGTTCCCTTGATCCAGAGTTACATTTACTAGCGGGGACCCGAAAAAATGTAAAGGGCCCCTCGGCATGTTTTCCCGGATCACAGGGAATATCTGCTGCATCGCCGGCCTCTGTGGAATGTGGGTCAACTGGTCACACCACCCTGCCCAGGACAACCACCCCCATCATTTCCCGCAGATCAAGTGACCAAGAGCCTGGTTTCTGGTAAACCTGCTGCTAGTGACCAAGTGTCTACTCCCTGATGACCAACTGGGCGAGAGTCCAGGTCCTGAGGGATCAGGTATCCGGGCTCTGGTAGACAAGTGGAAAAGGATTTAGACCATAATACAGGAGATAAAGGGCTCGATCGCTGACCTAGTGAGTAAGAGCGCTGCTGACTAAATGAGTATGTATCTATTTCCAGCAACGAAATGGGCAAAAAGTCCGAACCATGGTGACTAAATTGGCGAATGTATGGTCCTGGTCTGTGATGACCGAGTAGGCCCATACCATATTCAGGCCCTGATGACCAACTGTGCAAATGTTTGACCCCAGGTGGGCAAGAGTTCAATCACTTGTGACCTAATGGGTAAGAGCTATGATGACTAAATAGGCATTTACCCGTTTCCTGGCAATCGAGTGGAAAATTGTCCAATTCTTGGTGACTAAATGTGCAAGAGCACTGGTCTGCAATGACCAACTGGGCAAACATCTAGTCTAGTCCAAATGTTTGGACCCTGGTGGTCAAATGACCAGTGTCTGGTGACCAAGTGGTCAAATGTTTGGAGACTAGTAACCAACTGGGAAAGTTTCCATATCCCAGCAATCAAGTTGGCAAATGTCCAGTCCCTGGGGACCAAATGGGCAATGGTTCTAGTCTGGACTAGTTTTCCGACCCCTTGTGAACCAGTGGTTAAGTGTCGGATCAAGTCAGAAAATTTTAGTGACATAACGAGCAGCGCCGCCAGACTGGGAGTACTGGCCGGCAGGTGATATCCGGGGGACACACCAGCTGCATCTCCACCAGTGATCGCGTCAAACTGGGAACTGTGGACCAGGAAGGGTTTATGCACATGGAGCGCTCCAGTACACCCCAGACCACCCACCAATCGAATCCACATTTCAGCACCCCTCCCCCGCAGAGGTGACCTTTTAATATCATCACCCATGATGCCCCTGACTACTACGGATGTTATGTGTGCCTACTATGCAGGAGTCTAGGAAAGCTGGGTGCAGCATTAGGGAATATCATGTGGCCCCTAACCTGGCACTGCTGCCCAGAATCCCCTTTTCTCTTCTTGTGTCAGTTTTCACTGTAGTTCTGGTATTTTATTCGGAAACCCAGGCAGAGCAGCGTTATAAACCCTGCCCAGTAGCAATGCTATATCTGTAGCCGTGACCTATGGAATATCCCTTTAAGGACTTTTCCAGCACCCTGCCGCTCTAATCTCAGCTTAAACAAGTAAAACCTGCGCGGCCGGCCGGATGAAACCTAATCACAACCCGTGATCGGTGATAAGGGACCGGTTGGACGGCGCAGTCCACGTCAGTCCTGCTATGGTCACCTGTCCTCACAGCGGGCGTGAAGACTTATCGCATCAGCGGAGCGCCAAACTGCTGGGATTAGTCCTTAACCCCCTGTGTGCTGCATGCAGAGGCCTGTGGCATTCCCTGACCCAGAGCAGAAGAAGAGGCATTTTTTAGGGTTTTAATATGAGAGATGTCATGAATAACCCTCGACCACGCCGGGGACGCTGCGTACCCTTCATTGCTATCCGGATGGCTGATTTTTGGGCACAGCTATGATCAGGGACTTCAGCTGAGCTGCACGGTCTACTGGAGTCTGTGGTAGTCTAAAATCCCTCTCCTGTATCATCAGCACTTCAAACTCCTTCTCTGTCCTCCATGCTTTACACTGCAGCTCTGCTCTCTTAAAGGGGTTGTGCAGGAATGGGAAGGGGTGCAAGCAAAGATGAGTTACCTGCTTCCCGTCGTCGGCACCCGACTCCTTCTCCTCCAGGCCTGTGATGTTCCTCTGGGCTCACTTGATGTCAACATCTGGGTGGAAATTGCCGCGGACAATCTCTGGCCACATCGGTACCCGGCTCCCCCCACGCCATGACAAATTGTCACATGACGCAAGGCGATCCAGTCTCCGCCACGGCCATCCAGGGAATCCAGCGGAAAAGGAGCAGAGAGCCGACGCCGAGAGGCAGTCCCATACCCCCCATTCTTGTGCAACCCCTTTAAGATACAGCTGTAAATAGTCACTACCACTTCATCTACACTGTCTGCACCAGAACCAAGCCCATTACATAAATACAGCACCAGAACCAAGCTCAGCACATATACAGCACCAGAACCAAGCTCAGTACAGATATACAGCACCAGAACCAAGCTCAGTACAGATATACAGCGCCAGAACCAAGCACAGTACATACATACAGCACCAGAACCAAGCTCAGTACATATACAGCACCAGAACCAAGCTCAGTACATACATACAGCACCAGAACCAAGCTCAGTACATATACAGCACCAGAACCAAGCTCAGTACAGATATACAGCACCAGAACCGAGCTCAGTACATAAATACAGCACCAGAACCAAGCTCAGTACATAAATACAGCACCAGAACCATGCTCAGTACATAAATACAGCACCAGAACCAAGCTCAGTACATATACAGCACCAGAACCAAGCTCAGTACATATACAGCACCAGAACCAAGCTCAGTACATATACAGCACCAGAACCAAGCTCAGTACATACATACAGCACCAGAACCAAGTACAGTACATATATACAGCACCAGAACCAAGTACAGTACATATATACAGCACCAGAACCAAGCTCAGTACATATATACAGCCCCAGAACCAAGCTCAGTACAGATATACAGCGCCAGAACCAAGCTCAGTACATACATACAGCGCCAGAACCAAGCTCAGTACATAAATACAGCACCAGAACCAAGCTCAGTACATACATACAGCACCAGAACCAAGCTCAGTACATATATACAGCACCAGAACCAAGCTCAGTACATATACAGCACCAGAACCAAGCCCATTACATAAATACAGCACCAGAACCAAGCCCATTACATAAATACAGCACCAGAACCAAGCTCATTACATACATACAGCTCCAGAACCAAGCTCAGTACATACAGCACCAGAACCAAGCTCAGTACATATATACAGCACCAGAACCAAGCTCATTACATACATACAGCTCCAGAACCAAGCTCAGTACATACAGCACCAGAACCAAGCTCAGTACATACAGCACCAGAACCAAGCTCAGTACATATACAGCACCAGAACCAAGCGCATTACATAAATACAACACCAGAACCAAGCGCATTACATAAATACAACACCAGAACCAAGCGCATTACATAAATACAACACCAGAACCAAGCTCAGTACATACATACAGCACCAGAACCAGGTTCCACAATGCCCTCCAGTGATGCAGGCTCTTCTGGTCAGGTTTGCTATGATGCTATGATGTCATCGTGCCACCTGCACGGTGCTGTCAGCCGTCCTGGGGACCTAGTTCCTGTTAAATACAGAGGAAATCGGAATCCCGGCGAATCGGCCTGGAGGAGAGCGGGTCCAAAACTCAGGTGACTTCTGGGAAAACCAGGAGACCTGACACCCCTGCTAGTAGGGTTTGCACCATTCCCGCAGTTTACTAAGGGGCATCCAGATGGTTTGGGGGCGGGGCTACATTTATAGCCAAATGTATTATCGCAAGGTCTTCATTGTGAATGCAGCTCTAGATGTGACTGGAGTATAAGACATTATGTAACAGAAGAATTGTGAATGCAGCTCTGGATGTGACTGGAGTATAAGACATTATGTAACAGAAGAATTGTGAATGCAGCTCTGGATGTGACTGGAGTATAAGACATTATGTAACAGAAGAATTGTGAATGCAGCTCTAGATGTGACTGGAGTATAAGACATTATGTAACAGAAGAATTGTGAATGCAGCTCTGGATGTGACTGGAGTATAAGACATTATGTAACAGAAGAATTGTGAATGCAGCTCTGGATGTGACTGGAGTATAAGACATTATGTAACAGAAGAATTGTGAATGCAGCTCTGGATGTGACTGGAGTATAAGACATTATGTAACAGAAGAATTGTGAATGCAGCTCTGGATGTGACTGGAGTATAAGACATTATGTAACAGAAGAATTGTGAATGCAGCTCTGGATGTGACTGGAGTATAAGACATTATGTAACAGAAGAATTGTGAATGCTGCTCTGGATGTGACTGGAGTATAAGATTATGTAACAGAAGAATTGTGAATGCAGCTCTGGATGTGACTGGAGTATAGGACATTATGTAACAGAAGAATTGTGAATGCAGATCTGGATGTGACTGGAGTATAGGACATTATGTAACAGAAGAATTGTGAATGCAGCTCTGGATGTGACTGGTTTACAAAATATGCTGTGAGTGCAGTACTGTGAATTTCGCCGAGGCCTAGTTATAGGGGATGCAGAAGTAGCAGTTGCAACTAGCCCCAAAGCCTGAGGGGCCCCATATGGCAGTTTTCCCCAACTCCGGTCTTCAGGGCCCATGGTTTGAGAATATCCCACAGAATGAATCCCTGAGGTAGGTCCTGAGGTAGGTCCTGATACACTGACACAAATCCTATCACCTGCTCAATACCAAGAACATCCTGAAAACATAGCCGGCAGGTGGGAGATGTGGACCACTGCCATATAGGGAGTCACCAGTAAAATAGACAGCACATATACGTAGGGGCCCCAGTAAGGATGTTGCACTGGGCCCCGGATCTTCCAGTTTCGGCTATAGATTATTAGGGTTAATTATTACAGGCGGATTACGGAATGTGGGAACGTCGCCTCGCGCTCCGTTGATGTTCTGTTTGCTCAGGGCAGGGGCTCCTGCTGTGACATCCGGCTGCCAGGAACCTACCCGAGCCGCCCGCAGACCACCTGTCCACCTCAGGACCGCTCCTCAGCAAACCCGACATAATGTACAACCCCAACTCCAAAACACGTGGCCTCTCACATCCCCTAATCTAAGGCTTCTCCACTAATCCCCCCCATCTGTATCCACCGCACCCCCCGCACTCAGGAGACCTGCAGATATCAGCCGCAGGCGGCTCCTCCAGGGTTATATCTACTGGAGCACTAACATTCTCCTCATAGAGTGTAAGCTCTTGTGTCTCCTCCATCCCCTCATAGATTGTAAGCTCTTGAGTCTCCCTCATCTCCTCATAGAGTGTAAGCTCTTGTGTCTCCTCCATCTCCTCATAGACTGTAAGCTCTTGTGTCTCCTCATCTCCTCATAGATTGTAAGCTCTTGTGTCTCCTCTATCTCCTCATAGATTGTAAGCTCTTGTGTCTCCTCCATCTCCTCATAGACTGTAAGCTCTTGTGTCTCCCCAATCTCTTCATAGACTGTAAGCTCTTGAGTCTCCCCCATCTCCTCATAGAGTGTAAGCTCTTGTGTCTCCTCCATCTCCTCATAGACTGTAAGCTCTTGAGTCTCCCCCATCTCCTCATAGATTGTAAGCTCTTGTGTCTCCTCCATCTCCTCATAGACTGTAAGCTCTTGCGTCTCCTCCATCTCCTCATAGACTGTAAGCTCTTGCGTCTCCCCTATCTCCTCATAGATTGTAAGCTCTTGTGTCTCCTCCATCTCCTCATAGACTGTAAGCTCTTGTGTCTCCTCCATCTCCTCATAGAGTGTAAGCTCTTGTGTCTCCTCATAGATTGTAAGCTCTTGTGTCTCCTCCATCTCCTCATAGACTGTAAGCTCTTGTGTCTCCTCTATCTCCTCATAGATTGTAAGCTCTTGTGTCTCCCCAATCTCTTCATAGATTGTAAGCTCTTGTGTCTCCTCCATCTCCTCATAGAGTGTAAGCTCTTGGGTCCCCCCCATCTCCTCATAGACTGTAAGCTCTTGTGTCTCCTCCATCTCCTCATAGACTGTAAGCTCTTGTGTCTCCCCCATCTCCTCATAGAGTGTAAGCTCTTGTGTCTCTCCATCTCCTCATAGACTGTAAGCTCTTGTGTCTCCTCCATCTCCTCATAGAGTGTAAGCTCTTGTGTCTCTCCATCTCCTCATAGAGTGTAAGCTCTTGTGTCTCCTCCATCTCTTCATAGACTGTAAGCTCTTGTGTCTCCTCCATCTCCTCATAGACTGTAAGCTCTTGTGTCTCCTCCATCTCCTCATAGAGTGTAAGCTCTTGTGTCTCCTCCATCTCCTCATAGACTGTAAGCTCTTGTGTCTCCTCCATCTCTTCATAGACTGTAAGCTCTTGTGTCTCCTCCATCTCCTCATAGACTGTAAGCTCTTGTGTCTCCCTCATCTCCTCATAGAGTGTAAGCTCTTGTGTCTCCCTCATCTCCTCATAGATTGTAAGATCTTGTGTCTCCTCCATCTCCTCATAGACTGTAAGCTCTTGTGTCTCCTCCATCTCCTCATAGACTGTAAGCTCTTGTGTCTCCTCCATCTCCTCATAGATTGGAAGCTCTTGTGTATCCTCCATCTACTCATAGAGTGTAAGCTCTTGTGTCTCCTCCATCTCCTCATAGATTGTAAGCTCTTGTGTCTCCTCCATCTCCTCATAGACTGTAAGCTCTTGTGTCTCCTCCATCTCCTCATAGATTGTAAGCTCTTGTGTCTCCTCCATCTCCTCATAGAGTGTAAGCTCTTGTGTCTCCTCCATCTCCTCATAGACTGTAAGCTCTTGTGTCTCCTCCATCTCCTCATAGATTGTAAGCTCTTGTGTCTCCTCCATCTCCTCATAGACTGTAAGCTCTTGTGTCTCCTCCATCTCCTCATAGACTGTAAGCTCTTGTGTCTCCTCCATCTCCTCATAGACTGTAAGCTCTTGTGTCTCCTCCATCTCCTCATAGAGTGTAAGCTCTTGTGTCTCCTCCATCTCCTCATAGACTGTAAGCTCTTGTGTCTCCTCCATCTCCTCATAGACTGTAAGCTCTTGTGTCTCCTCCATCTCCTCATAGACTGTAAGCTCTTGTGTCTCCTCCATCTCCTCATAGACTGTAAGCTCTTGTGTCTCCTCCATCTCCTCATAGACTGTAAGCTCTTGTGTCTCCTCCATCTCCTCATAGACTGTAAGCTCTTGTGTCTCCTCCATCTCCTCATAGACTGTAAGCTCTTGTGTCTCCTCCATCTCCTCATAGACTGTAAGCTCTTGTGTCTCCTCCATCTCCTCATAGAGTGTAAGCTCTTGTGTCTCCTCCATCTCCTCATAGATTGTAAGCTCTTGTGTCTCCTCCATCTCCTCATAGACTGTAAGCTCTTGTGTCTCCTCCATCTCCTCATAGACTGTAAGCTCTTGTGTCTCCTCCATCTCCTCATAGACTGTAAGCTCTTGTGTCTCCTCCATCTCCTCATAGATTGTAAGCTCTTGTGTCTCCTCCATCTCCTCATAGACTGTAAGCTCTTGTGTCTCCTCCATCTCCTCATAGATTGTAAGCTCTTGTGTCTCCTCCATCTCCTCATAGATTGTAAGCTCTTGTGTCTCCTCCATCTCCTCATAGATTGTAAGCTCTTGTGTCTCCTCCATCTCCTCATAGACTGTAAGCTCTTGTGTCTCCTCCATCTCCTCATAGATTGTAAGCTCTTGTGTCTCCTCCATCTCCTCATAGATTGTAAGCTCTTGTGTCTCCTCCATCTCCTCATAGATTGTAAGCTCTTGTGTCTCCTCCATCTCCTCATAGACTGTAAGCTCTTGTGTCTCCTCCATCTCCTCATAGACTGTAAGCTCTTGTGTCTCCTCCATCTCCTCATAGACTGTAAGCTCTTGTGTCTCCTCCATCTCCTCATAGATTGTAAGCTCTTGTGTCTCCTCCATCTCCTCATAGATTGTAAGCTCTTGTGTCTCCTCCATCTCCTCATAGATTGTAAGCTCTTGTGTCTCCTCCATCTCCTCATAGATTGTAAGCTCTTGTGTCTCCTCCATCTCCTCATAGACTGTAAGCTCTTGTGTCTCCTCCATCTCCTCATAGACTGTAAGCTCTTGTGTCTCCTCCATCTCCTCATAGACTGTAAGCTCTTGTGTCTCCTCTATCTCCTCATAGATTGTAAGCTCTTGTGTCTCCTCCATCTCCTCATAGACTGTAAGCTCTTGTGTCTCCTCCATCTCCTCATAGACTGTAAGCTCTTGTGTCTCCTCCATCTCCTCATAGATTGTAAGCTCTTGTGTCTCCTCCATCTCCTCATAGACTGTAAGCTCTTGTGTCTCCTCCATCTCCTCATAGACTGTAAGCTCTTGTGTCTCCTCCATCTCCTCATAGACTGTAAGCTCTTGTGTCTCCTCCATCTCCTCATAGACTGTAAGCTCTTGTGTCTCCTCCATCTCCTCATAGACTGTAAGCTCTTGTGTCTCCTCCATCTCCTCATAGATTGTAAGCTCTTGTGTCTCCTCCATCTCCTCATAGACTGTAAGCTCTTGTGTCTCCATCTCCTCATAGATTGTAAGCTCTTGTGTCTCCCCATCTCCTCATAGACTGTAAGCTCTTGTGTCTCCTCCATCTCCTCATAGACTGTAAGCTCTTGTGTCTCCTCCATCTCCTCATAGACTGTAAGCTCTTGTGTCTCCTCTATCTCCTCATAGATTGTAAGCTCTTGTGTCTCCTCCATCTCCTCATAGACTGTAAGCTCTTGTGTCTCCTCCATCTCCTCATAGACTGTAAGCTCTTGTGTCTCCTCCATCTCCTCATAGACTGTAAGCTCTTGTGTCTCCTCCATCTCCTCATAGACTGTAAGCTCTTGTGTCTCCTCCATCTCCTCATAGATTGTAAGCTCTTGTGTCTCCTCCATCTCCTCATAGACTGTAAGCTCTTGTGTCTCCTCCATCTCCTCATAGACTGTAAGCTCTTGTGTCTCCTCCATCTCCTCATAGACTGTAAGCTCTTGTGTCTCCTCCATCTCCTCATAGACTGTAAGCTCTTGTGTCTCCTCCATCTCCTCATAGACTGTAAGCTCTTGTGTCTCCTCCATCTCCTCATAGACTGTAAGCTCTTGTGTCTCCTCCATCTCCTCATAGACTGTAAGCTCTTGTGTCTCCTCCATCTCCTCATAGACTGTAAGCTCTTGTGTCTCCTCCATCTCCTCATAGATTGTAAGCTCTTGTGTCTCCTCCATCTCCTCATAGACTGTAAGCTCTTGTGTCTCCTCCATCTCCTCATAGACTGTAAGCTCTTGTGTCTCCTCCATCTCCTCATAGACTGTAAGCTCTTGTGTCTCCTCCATCTCCTCATAGATTGTAAGCTCTTGTGTCTCCTCCATCTCCTCATAGACTGTAAGCTCTTGTGTCTCCTCCATCTCCTCATAGACTGTAAGCTCTTGTGTCTCCCCATCTCCTCATAGATTGTAAGCTCTTGTGTCTCCCCCATCTCCTCATAGACTGTAAGCTCTTGTGTCTCCTCCATCTCCTCATAGACTGTAAGCTCTTGTGTCTCCCCATCTCCTCATAGATTGTAAGCTCTTGTGTCTCCCCATCTCCTCATAGACTGTAAGCTCTTGTGTCTCCTCCATCTCCTCATAGACTGTAAGCTCTTGTGTCTCCTCCATCTCCTCATAGACTGTAAGCTCTTGTGTCTCCTCCATCTCCTCATAGACTGTAAGCTCTTGTGTCTCCCCATCTCCTCATAGACTGTAAGCTCTTGTGTCTCCTCCATCTCCTCATAGACTGTAAGCTCTTGTGTCTCCTCCATCTCCTCATAGACTGTAAGCTCTTGTGTCTCCTCCATCTCCTCATAGACTGTAAGCTCTTGTGTCTCCTCCATCTCCTCATAGACTGTAAGCTCTTGTGTCTCCTCCATCTCCTCATAGACTGTAAGCTCTTGTGTCTCCTCCATCTCCTCATAGACTGTAAGCTCTTGTGTCTCCTCCATCTCCTCATAGACTGTAAGCTCTTGTGTCTCCTCCATCTCCTCATAGACTGTAAGCTCTTGTGTCTCCTCCATCTCCTCATAGACTGTAAGCTCTTGTGTCTCCTCCATCTCCTCATAGACTGTAAGCTCTTGTGTCTCCTCCATCTCCTCATAGACTGTAAGCTCTTGTGTCTCCTCCATCTCCTCATAGACTGTAAGCTCTTGTGTCTCCTCCATCTCCTCATAGACTGTAAGCTCTTGTGTCTCCTCCATCTCCTCATAGACTGTAAGCTCTTGTGTCTCCTCCATCTCCTCATAGAGTGTAAGCTCTTGTGTCTCCTCCATCTCCTCATAGACTGTAAGCTCTTGTGTCTCCTCCATCTCCTCATAGACTGTAAGCTCTTGTGTCTCCTCCATCTCCTCATAGACTGTAAGCTCTTGTGTCTCCTCCATCTCCTCATAGACTGTAAGCTCTTGTGTCTCCTCCATCTCCTCATAGACTGTAAGCTCTTGTGTCTCCTCCATCTCCTCATAGACTGTAAGCTCTTGTGTCTCCTCCATCTCCTCATAGACTGTAAGCTCTTGTGTCTCCTCCATCTCCTCATAGATTGTAAGCTCTTGTGTCTCCTCCATCTCCTCATAGACTGTAAGCTCTTGTGTCTCCTCCATCTCCTCATAGACTGTAAGCTCTTGTGTCTCCTCCATCTCCTCATAGACTGTAAGCTCTTGTGTCTCCTCCATCTCCTCATAGATTGTAAGCTCTTGTGTCTCCTCCATCTCCTCATAGATTGTAAGCTCTTGTGTCTCCTCCATCTCCTCATAGATTGTAAGCTCTTGTGTCTCCCCCATCTCCTCATAGACTGTAAGCTCTTGTGTCTCCTCCATCTCCTCATAGACTGTAAGCTCTTGTGTCTCCTCCATCTCCTCATAGATTGTAAGCTCTTGTGTCTCCTCCATCTCCTCATAGACTGTAAGCTCTTGTGTCTCCTCCATCTCCTCATAGACTGTAAGCTCTTGTGTCTCCTCCATCTCCTCATAGACTGTAAGCTCTTGTGTCTCCTCCATCTCCTCATAGACTGTAAGCTCTTGTGTCTCCTCCATCTCCTCATAGACTGTAAGCTCTTGTGTCTCCTCCATCTCCTCATAGACTGTAAGCTCTTGTGTCTCCTCCATCTCCTCATAGACTGTAAGCTCTTGTGTCTCCTCCATCTCCTCATAGACTGTAAGCTCTTGTGTCTCCTCCATCTCCTCATAGACTGTAAGCTCTTGTGTCTCCTCCATCTCCTCATAGACTGTAAGCTCTTGTGTCTCCTCCATCTCCTCATAGACTGTAAGCTCTTGTGTCTCCTCCATCTCCTCATAGACTGTAAGCTCTTGTGTCTCCTCCATCTCCTCATAGACTGTAAGCTCTTGTGTCTCCTCCATCTCCTCATAGACTGTAAGCTCTTGTGTCTCCTCCATCTCCTCATAGACTGTAAGCTCTTGTGTCTCCTCCATCTCCTCATAGACTGTAAGCTCTTGTGTCTCCTCCATCTCCTCATAGACTGTAAGCTCTTGTGTCTCCTCCATCTCCTCATAGACTGTAAGCTCTTGTGTCTCCCCATCTCCTCATAGATTGTAAGCTCTTGTGTCTCCTCCATCTCCTCATAGACTGTAAGCTCTTGTGTCTCCTCCATCTCCTCATAGACTGTAAGCTCTTGTGTCTCCTCCATCTCCTCATAGACTGTAAGCTCTTGTGTCTCCTCCATCTCCTCATAGACTGTAAGCTCTTGTGTCTCCTCCATCTCCTCATAGACTGTAAGCTCTTGTGTCTCCTCCATCTCCTCATAGATTGTAAGCTCTTGTGTCTCCTCCATCTCCTCATAGACTGTAAGCTCTTGTGTCTCCTCCATCTCCTCATAGACTGTAAGCTCTTGTGTCTCCTCCATCTCCTCATAGACTGTAAGCTCTTGTGTCTCCTCCATCTCCTCATAGACTGTAAGCTCTTGTGTCTCCTCCATCTCCTCATAGACTGTAAGCTCTTGTGTCTCCTCCATCTCCTCATAGACTGTAAGCTCTTGTGTCTCCTCCATCTCCTCATAGACTGTAAGCTCTTGTGTCTCCTCCATCTCCTCATAGACTGTAAGCTCTTGTGTCTCCTCCATCTCCTCATAGACTGTAAGCTCTTGTGTCTCCTCCATCTCCTCATAGACTGTAAGCTCTTGTGTCTCCTCCATCTCCTCATAGACTGTAAGCTCTTGTGTCTCCTCCATCTCCTCATAGACTGTAAGCTCTTGTGTCTCCTCCATCTCCTCATAGACTGTAAGCTCTTGTGTCTCCTCCATCTCCTCATAGACTGTAAGCTCTTGTGTCTCCTCCATCTCCTCATAGACTGTAAGCTCTTGTGTCTCCTCCATCTCCTCATAGACTGTAAGCTCTTGTGTCTCCTCCATCTCCTCATAGACTGTAAGCTCTTGTGTCTCCTCCATCTCCTCATAGACTGTAAGCTCTTGTGTCTCCTCCATCTCCTCATAGACTGTAAGCTCTTGTGTCTCCTCCATCTCCTCATAGACTGTAAGCTCTTGTGTCTCCTCCATCTCCTCATAGACTGTAAGCTCTTGTGTCTCCTCCATCTCCTCATAGACTGTAAGCTCTTGTGTCTCCTCCATCTCCTCATAGACTGTAAGCTCTTGTGTCTCCTCCATCTCCTCATAGACTGTAAGCTCTTGTGTCTCCTCCATCTCCTCATAGATTGTAAGCTCTTGTGTCTCCTCCATCTCCTCATAGACTGTAAGCTCTTGTGTCTCCTCCATCTCCTCATAGACTGTAAGCTCTTGTGTCTCCTCCATCTCCTCATAGACTGTAAGCTCTTGTGTCTCCTCCATCTCCTCATAGACTGTAAGCTCTTGTGTCTCCTCCATCTCCTCATAGATTGTAAGCTCTTGTGTCTCCTCCATCTCCTCATAGACTGTAAGCTCTTGTGTCTCCTCCATCTCCTCATAGACTGTAAGCTCTTGTGTCTCCTCCATCTCCTCATAGACTGTAAGCTCTTGTGTCTCCTCCATCTCCTCATAGATTGTAAGCTCTTGTGTCTCCTCCATCTCCTCATAGACTGTAAGCTCTTGTGTCTCCTCCATCTCCTCATAGACTGTAAGCTCTTGTGTCTCCTCCATCTCCTCATAGATTGTAAGCTCTTGTGTCTCCTCCATCTCCTCATAGACTGTAAGCTCTTGTGTCTCCTCCATCTCCTCATAGATTGTAAGCTCTTGTGTCTCCTCCATCTCCTCATAGATTGTAAGCTCTTGTGTCTCCTCCATCTCCTCATAGACTGTAAGCTCTTGTGTCTCCTCCATCTCCTCATAGACTGTAAGCTCTTGTGTCTCCTCCATCTCCTCATAGACTGTAAGCTCTTGTGTCTCCTCCATCTCCTCATAGACTGTAAGCTCTTGTGTCTCCTCCATCTCCTCATAGATTGTAAGCTCTTGTGTCTCCTCCATCTCCTCATAGACTGTAAGCTCTTGTGTCTCCTCCATCTCCTCATAGACTGTAAGCTCTTGTGTCTCCTCCATCTCCTCATAGATTGTAAGCTCTTGTGTCTCCTCCATCTCCTCATAGATTGTAAGCTCTTGTGTCTCCTCCATCTCCTCATAGACTGTAAGCTCTTGTGTCTCCTCCATCTCCTCATAGACTGTAAGCTCTTGTGTCTCCTCCATCTCCTCATAGACTGTAAGCTCTTGTGTCTCCTCCATCTCCTCATAGATTGTAAGCTCTTGTGTCTCCTCCATCTCCTCATAGACTGTAAGCTCTTGTGTCTCTCCCTCTCCTCATAGACTGTAAGCTCTTGTGTCTCCCCCATCTCCTCATAGAGTGTAAGCTCTTGTGTCTCCTCCATCTCCTCATAGACTGTAAGCTCTTGTGTCTCCTCCATCTCCTCATAGAGTGTAAGCTCTTGTGTCTCCCCCATCTCCTCATAGATTGTAAGCTCTTGTGTCTCTGATGCTCCTGAGGGTTTCGAGGATTTGCTGCATTCTTCGCCGCTCTGTCCGGACGCAGTGCAGTAACAGCCAGGGCTATAAATAGACGGCAGGATCCCTTTAATACCCGTCTATTCATCTCTGCGGAGCCTCGTTCTCCTCACTAAATCTACATGATAATGTCGCACAGCCGGAGGAGAGCGGCGAGCGATGACTCAGGGCTCCAGCTGCGCCGTACAGACAATCACCTGAGTCACTGCTCTAAGAAAACAACCAGAGGACGAGGAGATCTGATAAATGGCGGGCTCCTGCGCAGGATGAGCGGTGAGCGCAGCGCGGGGATCACTACCTCCCGATATAATCTACTCACAATAGTAAAATCCAGAAATATTTCCCAGAGACAACGTCACATCAGAGCTCCGCCTCCTGAACAGCACATTACAGGTTAAATCTGTATATAGTGTCTTATGCTCCAGTCACATCCAGAGCTGCAATCATAACGCTTATGTTCTTGATTTACATCATGTTGTATACTGTAGTCACATCAAGAGCTGCAGTCACAGCTATGCTTGGGATCTATGGTTGCTCTGACAGACAGTCCCCTAGCACAGACCCTGAAACACACTCCACTCTGCTGCATCACAAATAAACCACTGGACACCAGGGACCGGGACAATGAAACCACTGGGCCCCGGGGACCGAAATAAACCACTGGACACCAGGGACCGAAATAAACCACTGGGCACCAGGGACCGAAATAAACCACTGGACACCGGGGACCGAAATAAACCACTGGACACCAGGGACCGAAATAAACCACTGGACACCAGGGACCGAAATAAACCACTGGGCACCAGGGACCGAAATAAACCACTGGGCACCGGGGACCGAAATAAACCACTGGACACCGGGGACCGAAATAAACCACTGGACACCAGGGACCGAAATAAACCACTGGACACCAGGGACCGAAATAAACCACTGGACACCAGGGACCGAGACAATGAAACCACTGGACACCGGGGACCGGAATAAACCACTGGGCACCGGGGACCGGAATAAACCACTGGGCACCGGGGACCGAAATAAACCACTGGGCACCAGGGACCGAAATAAACCACTGGACACCGGGGACCGAAATAAACCACTGGGCACCGGGGACCGAAATAAGCCACTGGGCACCGGGGACCGAAATAAGCCACTGGGCACCAGGGACCGAAATAAACCACTGGGCACCGGGACAATGAAACCACTGGACATCGGGGACCGAAATAAACCACTGGACACCAGGGACCGAAATAAACCACTGGGCACCGGGGACCGGGACAATGAAACCACTGGACATCGGGGACCGAAATAAACCACTGGACACCAGGGACCGAAATAAACCACTGGACACCAGGGACCGAAATAAACCACTGGGCACCGGAGACCGGGACAATGAAACCACTGGACACCCGGGACCGAAATAAACCACTGGACACCAGGGACCGAAATAAACCACTGGACACCGGGGACCGAAATAAACCACTGGACACCAGGGACCGAAATAAACCACTGGACACCAGGGACCGAAATAAACCACTGGACACCAGGGACCGGGACAATGAAACCACTGGACACCCGGGACCGAAATAAACCACTGGACACCAGGGACCGAAATAAACCACTGGACACCAGGGACCAGGACATGGAAACCAGTGGACACCAGGGATCGGGACAATAAAACCAGTGGACACCAGGGATCGGGACATTTGACCAGTGGACACCAGGGACCGGGACATTTGAGCAGCAGGTAGCGGACTCTTCCTGCCGCGTTACGGTTATTCCGGATTTCTCTCAGTTCTTATAATCTGGGTCATTTTCCATCTGACGAGGGCGATAACGGATTTGGTCTCCTATTGGTTGCCCGCCCGATCCGCGAACTCCTTAGGCCTCTTGCTCACGACCATGTGCTGGCCGGGCCCGTGCTGCGGACCGCAAATTGTCACTCGCAATGCAGGGGCACCGACCGTGGGGCAGTCGCATGCGGATCGCGGACCTATTCACTTGACTGGGGTCCGCGATCCGTCCGTTACGCAAGTTCTATTTTTTTGCGGAACGGAAGCACGGAACGGACCCCACGCAGCTCTGGATGTGACTGGAGTATAAGAATCGTGGATGCAGCTCTGGCTGTGACTGGAGTATAAGAATCGTGGATGCAGCTCTGGATGTGACTGGAGTATAAGAATCGTGGATGCAGCTCTGGGTGTGACTGGAGGATAAGAATCGTGGATGCAGCTCTGGGTGTGACTGGAGGATAAGAATCGTGGATGCAGCTCTGGGTGTGACTGGAGTATAAGAATCGTGGATGCAGCTCTGGGTGTGACTGGAGTATAAGAATCGTGGATGCAGCTCTGGATGTGACTGGAGTATAAGAATCGTGGATGTAGCTCTGGATGTGACTGGAGTATAAGAATCATGAATGCAGCTCTGGATGTGACTGGAGGATAAGAATCGTGGATGCAGCTCTGGGTGTGACTGGAGTATAAGAATCGTGGATGTAGCTCTGGGTGTGACTGGAGTATAAGAATCGTGGATGCAGCTCTGGGTGTGACTGGAGTATAAGAATCGTGGATGCAGCTCTGGGTGTGACTGGAGTATAAGAATCGTGGATGCAGCTCTGGATGTGACTGGAGTATAAGAATCGTGGATGTAGCTCTGGATGTGACTGGAGTATAAGAATCATGAATGCAGCTCTGGGTGTGACTGGAGGATAAGAATCGTGGATGCAGCTCTGGGTGTGACTGGAGGATAAGAATCGTGGATGCAGCTCTGGGTGTGACTGGAGTATAAGAATCGTGGATGCAGCTCTGGGTGTGACTGGAGTATAAGAATCGTGGATGCAGCTCTGGGTGTGACTGGAGTATAAGAATCGTGGATGCAGCTCTGGATGTGACTGGAGTATAAGAATCGTGGATGTAGCTCTGGATGTGACTGGAGTATAAGAATCATGAATGCAGCTCTGGATGTGACTGGAGGATAAGAATCGTGGATGCAGCTCTGGATGTGACTGGAGGATAAGAATCGTGGATGCAGCTCTGGGTGTGACTGGAGTATAAGAATCGTGGATGTAGCTCTGGGTGTGACTGGAGTATAAGAATCGTGGATGCAGCTCTGGGTGTGACTGGAGTATAAGAATCGTGGATGCAGCTCTGGGTGTGACTGGAGTATAAGAATCGTGGATGCAGCTCTGGGTGTGACTGGAGTATGAGAATCGTGGATGCAGCTCTGGCTGTGACTGGAGGATAAGAATCGTGGATGCAGCTCTGGGTGTGACTGGAGTATAAGAATCGTGGATGTAGCTCTGGGTGTGACTGGAGGATAAGAATCGTGGATGCAGCTCTGGATGTGACTGGAGTATAAGAATCGTGGATGCAGCTCTGGCTGTGACTGGAGTATAAGAATCGTGGATGCAGCTCTGGGTGTGACTGGAGTATGAGAATCGTGGATGCAGCTCTGGCTGTGACTGGAGGATAAGAATCGTGGATGCAGCTCTGGGTGTGACTGGAGGATTAGACATGATGTAACTCAGCATCAGCAGAAGAAAAGAGAAGTGTAAAATAAATCCAGACACTTTATACCGGGTAAAGTTCGGCTGATTTTACATACTGCCCCTTTAAGGAGGGATAACCTGCCAGGGTCCTGGTGTTTTCCTCGGGGCTGACTGAGCTGTGTGTGGAGCAGAGTGGGCAGTGTCTGCCCTCTAGTGGTGGTCACTGGCAGCGCAGGATTCACGTATATCCGGTTTACGACCTGCGCTGGCAGATTTCTCAAAACCAGTTACCCCCAGCGCTCATTTTTCAGATTCCCGCTGACCTGACTGGTTGCTATGGGCAACGCCTCCCGTTTTCCTCCACTGAGTTCTGAGAACTCGCCATTCAGGGCGCAAACAAAGGCTACGAGCACACAGAGCGCCGTGTGACCGCGTCCTGACAGGACCTTTACCGGACCCAGCACTTACCGAATTACCGGACATTCTGGATTATCGGACGTTCATAGGAAACAACTGCGCCTCTTCTGCGGTTCTTTGGTGCCTCCGAGGTCATGCGCGGGATCGTACAGCGCCATTCACTGCGCTTCTGTCCTATTCCTAGAAAATCTAACCATAAAATGCCTGAATTAATACCAAAAAAAGCCACATATTAGCCATTCTGGAAACGTCCATGGCGACTATACTTACCTCAGCAACCCTCCTCTACATGAACATATACTGAGACTTACAGGGGGCGCACACTATTCTTTTATTCCAGCGTAGAAATGACGTCACAACGTTTATAACACACGAAGAATGACCTCAGCTGATGTAACCTAACGTCATCTGCGAGAACTACAGCTCCCGGCATGCACCGGGACACCGCGCTGGAGCTTGTCGGGAAATGTAGTTTCACCTCCTGACACCTCTGCCTACGCCGCTTACTGAGCAACTGCAACTCCCAAGATCCAGCGCGGCAGTGACGTCATCCAGGTCACCGCCAGCGGTCTGGGAAAGTGACAGGAGGCGTCCATCTTTGCCGCTTCGTATAGCCGTTCCCTGTGTGGTTCCTGCTCATGTGCAGCACCCGAGTGCCCGGGCTCGGTCTCTCCCGGCTCCTCGCTTCCTGTCCGGGGCTTTCATTTCGGGCCGGGAGAACGGAGGTTCTGCGCCAACGCGTGACAACCGGGCAGCGTGCAGCGTCAGGACTGCAGTACCGGCTGCTGAACACTGGAGGGCGCGCCGAGCTCGTCAGTCACCGCTCACAACTTAAGGGACTGCAGTACCAAACATCCATCGCTGGAGGCCGCCAAAGAGAACGTAATGATTGGGACGGATCTCCCCAGCATGGAGCGCCCCTGCTCGCTGCTGCCGCCCTGCTGGCCTATTGTTATAGCAGAGAGGACACGACCGAAGGTGATGACCTCATCCGCCATGTACTGAGGGGGGCAGGGGGCGGCTGTTATATGTGGGGGGGATCCAGAGATCTCCACATTCATTGCTCTGCTAGATTTATAGCAAGCTGTTAGTTTAGGGGGTGTGTTCTTTCTTGGGAGTGTGCCTTCTCTGCTGCAACTGGTGGCAGTTGAAGGATGAAATATCCGAAGTTGATTCTCATAAAACTTCGTTTCGGAGCGCGCGCGCCGTACAGTATTAGAATGTATTGGCTCCGAAGAGCCGAAATCTCGCGAGACTTCGTATAATAGCTTCAGAAATTGATTTATTCCGTTAAAAAACATTTCCCAAACCTGGTACCTTGGAACCGAACCCGAGTTCGGGAAAAATTTTTTACGGTCTAAATCAATTTCTGAAGGTATCATGTGAAGTCTCGCGAGACTTCGGCTCATCGGAGCCAATACATTCTAATACTGTACGGCGCGCTCCTGCTCCGTACAGCAGTGGAACGAAGTTTTATGCGAATCAACTTCGGATGTTTTATCCGAAGTCGATTCGCTCATCCCTAGATGGTACTAAGCATGTGCTTTGGTCTGAGGTTAGTTTCAGACCATCATTTATTGTCTGCGGCAGGGAAGCTACTGGCGATAATGAGGAGCGGCGGCGACCGCAACCCGGCAAACGTGCCAGAAGAAAGCCGCTGCGCGCTCTGAAATATCTGCCGGCTTGTGGTCGGATCGCCGCCGCTCCCCATTATAGTGAACGGTGCCGGACGGCGATGCACCAAGAGATCCGGGAGGCTGTTTTCTAGCGGTACAGCGGCGGCACCTCCGAGAGAGCGGGAGCAGACAGCAGGGGGCGCCAGAGCAGCAACGGGGAACCGTTTACAGAGCGAACGCCCGAACTGCAGCCAAAAGCCCTTATTTATCACAGAGGGCCGACCGGCAATAACCTGAGGAATAGCGGGGCCCCGCCTAACACAGGCCCCAGCAAAACGAAGGCCCCTAGTATTAAAAATGTCCTATTAGTGGCCCCCAGTATTAATAAGGCCCCAGTAGTGGCTCCTAGTATTAATAATCCCCCATTAGTGGCCCCTAGTATTAAAAATGTCCTATTAGTGGCCCCTAGTATTAATAAAGCCCCATTAGTGGCTCCCAGTATTAATAATGCCCTATTAGTGGCCCCAGTATTAATAATGCCCCAGTAGTGGCCCCCAGTATTAAAAATGTCCTATTAGTGGCCCCCAGTATTAATAATGCCCCAGTAGTGGCCCCCAGTATCAATAATGCCCCAGTAGTGGCCCCTAGTATTAATAATGCCCCAGTAGTGGCCCCTAGTATTAATAATGCCCCAGTAGTGGCCCCAGTATTAATAATGCCCCAGTAGTGACCCCAGTATTAATAATGCCCCAGTAGTGGCCCCAGTATTAATAATGCCCCAGTAGTGGCCCCAGTATTAATAATGCCCCAGTAGTGGCCCCCAGTATTAATAATGCCCCAGTAGTGGCCCCCAGTATCAATAATGCCCCAGTAGTGACCCAGTATTAATAATGCCCCAGTAGTGGCCCCTAGTATTAATAATGCCCCAGTAGTGACCCCAATATTAATAATGCCCCAGTAGTGGCCCCAGTATTAATAATGCCCCAGTAGTGGCCCCCAGTATTAATAATGCCCCAGTAGTGACCCCAGTATTAATAATGCCCCAGTAGTGACCCCAGTATTAATAATGCCCCAGTAGTGGCCCCAGTATTAATAATGCCCCAGTAGTGGCCCCAGTATTAATAATGCCCCAGTATTAATAATGCCCCAGTATTAATAATGCCCCATTAGTGGCCCCTAGTATTAATAATGCCCCAGTAGTGGCCCCAGTATTAATAATGCCCCAGTAGTGGCCCCAGTATTAATAATGCCCCAGTAGTGGCCCCAGTATTAATAATGCCCCAGTAGTGGCCCCAGTATTAATAATGCCCCAGTAGTGGCCCCAGTATTAATAATGCCCCAGTAGTGGCCCCAGTATTAATAATGCCCCAGTAGTGACCCCAGTATTAATAATGCCCCAGTAGTGACCCCAGTATTAATAATGCCCCAGTAGTGGCCCCAGTATTAATAATGCCCCAGTAGTGACCCCAGTATTAATAATGCCCCAGTAGTGGCCCCAGTATTAATAATGCCCCAGTAGTGGCCCCAGTATTAATAATGCCCCAGTAGTGGCCCCAGTATTAATAGTGCCCCAGTAGTGGCCCCAGTATTAATAGTGCCCCAGTAGTGGCCCCTAGTAATAATAATGCCCCAGTAGTGGCCCCTGGTATTAATAATGCCCCAGTATTAATAATGCCCCAGTAGTGGCCCCAGTATTAATAATGCCCCAGTAGTGGCCCCAGTATTAATAATGCCCCAGTAGTGGCCTCTAGTATTAATAATCTCGCATTAGTGGCCCCAGTATTAATTATGCCCCAGTAGTGGCCCCTGTGGCCCCCGGCTTCCCTTTGGCCGGGTGCAGATCGTGTCTCCAGTTCTTGCACGTTGCAGCTCTCAGTGTTTGCCATCCCTGTGCCGTCCTGCAGGTGGCGCCATCCTCCTCCTCCTCGGTGTTTCGCTCCCCGCTGTCCTGCAGGTGGCGCCATCCTCCTCCTCCGTGTTTCGCTCCCCGCTGTCCTGCAGGTGGCGCCATCCTCCTCCTCCTCGGTGTTTCGCTCCCCGCTGTCCTGCAGGTGGCGCCATCCTCCTCCTCCTCGGTGTTTCGCTCCCCGCTGTCCTGCAGGTGGCGCCATCCTCCTCCTCCTCGGTGTTTCGCTCCCCGCTGTCCTGCAGGTGGCGCCATCCTCCTCCTCCTCGGTGTTTCGCTCCCCGCTGTCCTGCAGGTGGCGCCATCCTCCTCCTCCGTGTTTCGCTCCCCGCTGTCCTGCGGACCGTTCCTTCCTCCTTTATTCTTGGTCCAGCTTCACAAAGAATTAGAGGGACGCGCTGATGATATATTTTTTGGGGGTTCTGGGATAGGAGAGAATCGCCCCAATATCTGCCCTCACTGCATACAATTGTCGCCCGATCCTCCCCCAGCAGTCACGGTTTTGCTGAAAATGAAGGCTCTGATCAATGGAGGAGAGAAACGGCTGCTGTGCCGCGCTGTGTGTGGTTCTTCTGGTCAGTCCTCCAGAGCTGAAATCACAACTCTGCTGATCTCAGGCTGTTCACTACTGCCCCCTGCAGTCTCAGTGTCTGTACAGAGCATGTTATCCCAGTGGGAGTTGTAGTACACCCAGCAGTGGACAGCAGATCTGAGGCCGAGCGGCTGTGACTGGGATCTAGGACATGACGTGACCTTGTGCATTCTCCCCGTGACGATCTCTTCTCTCTGCCCCCAGGTGATCAGCTACTAGAGGCGGCCCGGACCAGTAACTTCAGCGATGTGGACAGGTGAGCCGCTCAGGGCGGTGGATCCCTTAAAGCGACATTCCACCTGTGGCAGCCGTCAGATGTAAAATGCGCCAGAGATCGGCGTTCGCCATTTTCACTTGTATTTCATTTTGTGCGGTGTAGAAACCGTGAGCAAGTTGCTGTTGTCAGATCGTATGACCGCATCGTCGAATCAGCAGCAGCTGCTCTGCTTGCTGACAGTTTCCATTTTGCACAAAGGGAAAAACAAGTCGGAAACGGAGAGCAGCGGAATGAAGCTGGCGGAGCCCAGGACTCGACATCCAGATGTGCCTACAGCAGGGGTCAGCAACCTCCGGCACGCCAGCTGTGGTGAAACTACAACTCCCAGCATGCACACTTGCTTGGCTGTTCTCAGAACTCCCATAGAAGTGAGTGCAGCATGCTGGGAGTTGTAGTTTCACAACAGCTGGAGTGCCGGAGGTTGCTGATCCCTGGCCTACAGTAATGATGGATTCTTCTCCTTGTAGACTACTGCGGGAGAAGGTGGACCCCAACTCTAGGCACAAGCTCGGCTGGACGGCGCTCATGGTGGCTGCCATCGGGAGAAATCAGAGGTAGGTGGTGATCGTAGGTACTAACCGTACACGAGGGCGCGGGGACAATAAATCTGTTTGCAATAAGCCCCCAGGTCTGCGCTTCCTGCAGGTAAGTCCCCAGCTGCAGCTACAGGTGAAGTTAGCTTCTTCCTCACTCCCTGATGACATCACTAAACTCTGCTTCCCAGAATTCCTTGTTTTCCATCTTGTAACGGAGACGCCCCTCTGCTCGGGTTTCCTTCCTTTGAGCGGGATCTTGACATAGGGGCCACTTAATATGGTGGATTTGGTGATCTCTGTAATGTAGACACCCCTTTGCTCGGGTTTCCTTCCTTTGAGGGATCTCTGGCTTTCGTTGTGTTGTAGACCCATAACTGGGGCTCCACAATTATTTCACATATTCCTGTTTCCCAGGGAGCTTTGCTCTTCAGACGCTGCGTTCAGACTCTTAGGTGAGGCTCCGCGGTGTTTTCTGTAGCCGGTCTCCCTGAGATCAGCCATTGTTGTGTTTGTTTTCCATCTTGTCACCTCCGGGAGAGGGCGATGTCTCCGTTCTGACATAACCGTAACAGACATGTAAAGATTCAGTCACCAGATTATGTGTCAGGCCGTACAGGTGGAGACCGAATCAGGGGATGGCTGGGGATCCTGCCTGGGAGGATGGAGAACTGGGGGCCCTGCGTGGGAGGAACTAGAACAAGGCCCGGGCACCCTGCCCAGGAGGAAGGAGAACCGGGCCCGGGAGGACAGAGAGCCTGGCATGCGGACCCTGCCAGGGAGTAAAGAGAACCAGGCCTGGGGATCCTGCTGGGAGGAAGGAGAACCAGGCCCGGGGACCCTGCCAGGGAGTAAAGAGATCCAGGCCCGGGGACCCTGCCAGGGAGTAAAGAGATCCAGGCCCGGGGACCCTGCCAGGGAGTAAAGAGATCCAGGCCCGGGGACCCTGCCAGGGAGTAAGGAGAACCAGGCCTGGGGATCCTGCTGGGAGGAAGGAGAACCAAGCCTGGGGATCCTGCTGGGAGGAAGGAGAACCGGGCCCGGGAGGACAGAGAGCCTGGCCTGCGGACCCTGCCAGGGAGTAAAGAGAACCAGGCCCGGGGATCCTGCTGGGAGGAAGGAGAACCAGGCCTGGGGACCCTGCCAGGGAGTAAGGAGAACCAGGCCTGGGGATCCTGCTGGGAGGAAGGAGAACCAGGCCCGGGGACCCTGCCAGGGAGTAAGGAGAACCAGGCCCGGGGAACCTGCCCAGGAGGAAGGAGAACTGTGCCCGGGAGGACAGAGCCTGGCCTGGGAATCCTGCCAGGAGGAAGGAGAACCAGGCTCGCGGACCCTGCCCAGGAGGAAGGAGAAACGGGACCGGCAGGACAGAGAGCCTAGCCTGGGGATACTGTCCAGGAGGAAGGAGAAACGGGCCCGGCAGGACAGAGAGCCTGGCCTAGGGACCCTGCCCGGGACAAAGAAGAACCAGGCCCGGGGACCCTGCCAGGGAGCACGGAGAACCGGGCCCGGCAACCCTGACCAGCAGGAAGTAGAACTGGGCCAAGAACCCTTCCCATCAGGATTGAAAACCAGCCACGGGGACTGCCTGGGAGGAAGGAGAAAGGGGCCTGAGGACCCTGCCCAGAATTAAGGAGAACCAGGCCCAAGGACCCTACCCATGAGGAAGGAGAATCAGGCCCAAGGACCCTACCAAGGAGGAAGGAAAACCAGGTCCAAGGACCCTACCCAGGAGGAAGGAAAACCAGGTCCAAGGACCCTACCCAGGAGGAAGGAGAACCAGGCCCAAGGACCCTACCCAAGAGGAAGGAGAGCCAGGCCCAAGGGCCATGCCCAGGAGAAGGGAGAGCCAGGCCCAAGGGCCATGCCCAGGAGAAGGGAGAGCCAGGCCCAAGGGCCATGCTCAGGAGAAGGGAGAGCCAGGCCCAAGGGCCATGCCCAGGAGAAGGGAGAGCCAGGCCCAAGGGCCATACCCAGGAGGAAGGAAAACCAGGCCCAAGGACCCTACCCAGGAGGAAGGAGAACCAGGCCCAAGGGCCATACCCAGGAGGAAGAAAAACCAGGCCCAAGAACCCTACCCAGGAGGAAAGAGAACCAGGCCCAAGGACCCTACATAGGAGGAAAGAGAACCAGGCTCAGGGACTACCCTGTATACGGGAGATATGGCGCTCCCTGTAGGATTGGTTAGGTCTGCACTGTATACGGGAGATATGGCGCTCCCTGCTGGATTGGTTATGTCTGCGCTATACATGGGAGATATGGTGCTCCCTGCGGGATTGGTTATGTCTGCGCTATACATGGGAGATATGGTGCTCCCTGCGGGATTGGTTATGTCTGCGCTATACATGGGAGATATGGCGCTCCCTGCTGGATTGGTTATGTCTGCGCTATACATGGGAGATATGGCGCTCCCTGCTGGATTGGTTATGTCTGCGCTATACATGGGAGATATGGCGCTCCCTGCAGAATTGCTTAGGTCTGCACTGTACACGGGAGATATGGCGCTCCCTGCAGGCAGATGACCCCTAATCATTGCATGTATCCTCTTTGGCTGCGGGGTCATCCCTATGTTTCAGTTTGCTCTTCAGACTGGCCTCCATCTTGGCTCATGTCTTCCATGATGGATGCACATGGGGCCTGTGTGATTCGGTCTTCGTACGGTGCACATATTGTTGCCCCCCCCCCCCTTTGTGATCCGCATCTTGATGTTTTTCCCCCGCTCCTCCATGTTGACTCTGTTCCCAGGGTGATGGTCTCTGCCGCCTTCCAGTGTTTGCCCACCAGATCCAATGAGTCGTCTGAAAAGAAATCCAATTTCGGAACGCCATCGGACCGTCCGCACTGGCGACTTTTGATGTTGCAAGTTCATAAGTGACAAAAAGGACGTAAATGACTTGGGCCAACACAGGATTAGCGCCGGCGGGGACAATGGCTGTATATCCGCTCTCGAGCGGCACGACCCGTGCGATGAGTTCGTGTGTGGCGCCGGGTTTTGACAAGATGCCATGACAAGCTCAATGCCAGGAGGAGCCCCTCAAGGTCGTCTGGTAAGAGGCTTTCCCGGCCCCGTGTTTGTTTTCCTTTCATGTCTTGGTGCTCATCCTGTTACTGAGAGGCGAGGACAATGGCCGCCTGAGCCCCCGACACTATTGACTCTTCCAGGTGATCGCCGGAGCAGAACCCAAGTGGAAGAGGAGTATCACAGGAGCCGCGTCTGATCTCTGCCGGGAAGGTCACGGGGGCACGACCTGGAGGGAGATAAAATGCTTGTGCCCCCCATGTTACCCTCATCACCTCCTGCTCAATCACCTGTTACTTTCTAGCATTTTTTTACTTTTATTATTTTCTTACGTTTTAGATTTTTTGTTTTGTTTTGTTTAACCAAGTAGTGACCAGGCTTTGTTTTTTTTTTCCTCTCCTCGCCTTCTGAGAGCCGTTTTTTTGCTTTTCCGTCAATGCAGACGTATGAGGGCTTTATGTTTGTGTGTGCGCCATTATTTATTAAGTTGTATTAACTTTTTTTTTTGGGGTCAGAGGATAGAAAAAATCTAATCCTGCGATTCTTCCATCTTTTTTGCATTTTTAAACTTGCGGCCTCCAGTTTCTTGTAAGGGCGGGTTCTGACCAGCGTTAGGAATTCCGTTATAATGGAATATAACGGAACCTTAGGGCGGAACCCTTTAGGAGGCACTCCGTTTAGTCCCGTCCGAATATACTTCTATGGGCGCAAATAACGGTTCTGTTTTGTTTTTATGTTATTCATCACGAAGAAAAAAGTTCTGTTGAAGGAAATCCTAACGCTGGCGAGAACCTTGATTCTGCGATACCAGTGTTTTGTGTATTTTTGTTTTTTTTTACGCTTTACTACTTTTAAGCCTTTTATTCTATACAATTAAATACATTTTTGGCGTCACCGTGTCCTGACAGATGTCGTTTTTAGTTATTCTAAGGACGGAGCTGCGCAAGACCCCAATTTTTTTTTTTTTTATATTATTTTTTTATTTTATTGGTACATTTTTTATGTAACTTTTTGATAACTTTTTATTCGGGGAGCAAGATGGCAAACTGCGGTTCTGTCATTGTGTATGCATTTATTTGATGCTCACCATGTGGGATCACCGACCGCGGCTTTAGGTTACATTTTTTGATTTTATTAAATTGAAGTTAAAAATAAATGTTTATTTTTATTTAACTTTAATTTTTTTGTTTTTTATTTGTATTATGTTCTTTATTTCTTTTTGATTCTATCCTATATATCAGTGTTCTTGTTATATGTCAGAGACATAGTTATTGTATATCTAGTTTTATATATTTTTTATTTTTTTCCAGTTTTCTACATTTTTAGGATTTTGTATAGATTTTACCGGTTTTATAAATCATCACTGGTATTTTAGGCCTTGTTCACATTATGATACGACACATGGCGATCAGTCGTTGACTTCTTCCCTCAGTCCCTTATTATATTACTGTTCTGTGTTGGATTATCAGATGCCAGATTAAAGGAACCAAACTGCAGTGTACACATCAGGGCCCCTCCTCCCCCGGGTTCAGCCTCATTTCCTCACCCCCTGGCAGAGGTAATTAGAGGAGGACATTGGTGGGCACGCCCGGAGGTCACACCCCACTGTCCCTCTGTAGAGATCCTGGTTGACTGGTCCCAGCTGTCCGCTGCCAGGCTCAGGGGTGTTCAGGCCGCGCTGCCCAAATAAACGTGGACTCCTGTCTCTATCGACCACCCCAACCGTGAATGTGTAGTGGGATCAATAGAGGAGCGTCCCCACGAACGATGGGAGCTGCATTATCATCGGCTCTGTCCGCAGATGTCCAGGCCTGCTCTGGATTACTGGACTTGACCCTTAGGCTCCATTCACACGTCCGCAATTCTGTTCCGCATTTTGCAGAACGGAATTGCGGACCCATTCATTTCTATGGGGACACACTATGTCCCACCTGCATCCGCACTTGCGTTTCCGAAAAAAAAAATAGAACATGTCCTATTCTTGTCCGCATTTGCGGACAAGAAAAGGCATTTTCTATGAGAGTACTGGCCATGTGTGGTCCGCAAAATGCGGAACGCACATTGCCGGTGTCCGTGTTTTGCGGATCCGTGGATCCACAAAACACACACGGGCGTGTTAATGGACCCTCAGTGTCCAATGATGCAGACTGTTATGCTACTCCAGTCACATCCAGAGCTGCAGTCACCATTCTGTTACATCATATCTTATACTCCAGTCACATCCAGAGCTGCAGTCACCATTCTGTTACATCATATCTTATACTCCAGTCACACCCAGAGCTGCAGTCACCATTCTGTTACATCATATCTTATACTCCAGTCACATCCAGAGCTGCAGTCACCATTCTGTTACATCATATCTTATACTCCAGTCACACCCAGAGCTGCAGTCACCATTCTGTTACATCATATCTTATACTCCAGTCACATCCAGAGCTGCAGTCACCATTCTGTTACATCATGTCTTATACTCCAGTCACACCTAGAGCTGCAGTCACCATTCTGTTACATCATGTCTTATACTCCAGTCACATCCAGAGCTGCAGTCACCATTCTGTTACATCATGTCTTATACTCCAGTCACACCCAGAGCTGCAGTCACCATTCTGATACATCATGTCTTATACTCCAGTCACACCCAGAGCTGCAGTCACCATTCTGTTACATCATGTCTTATATACTCCAGTCACACCCAGAGCTGCAGTCACCATTCTGTTACATCATGTCTTATACTCCAGTCACACCCAGAGCTGCAGTCACCATTCTGTTACATCATGTTTTATACTCCAGTCACATCCAGAGCTGCAGTCACCATTCTGTTACATCATATCTTATACTCCAGTCACATCCAAAGCTGCAGTCACCATTCTGTTACATCATGTCTTATACTCCAGTCACATCCAGAGCTGCAGTCACCATTCTGTTACATCATATCTTATACTCCAGTCACATCCAAAGCTGCAGTCACCATTCTGTTACATCATGTCTTATACTCCAGTCACATCCAGAGCTGCAGTCACCATTCTGTTACATCATATCTTATACTCCACTCACATCCAAAGCTGCAGTCACCATTCTGTTACATCATGTCTTATACTCCACTCACACCCAGAGCTGCAGTCACCATTCTGGTACATCATGTCTTATATACTCCACTCACACCCAGAGCTGCAGTCACCATTCTGTTACATCATATCTTATACTCCAGTCACACCCAGAGCTGCAGTCACCATTCTGTTACATCATATCTTATACTCCAGTCACACCCGGAGCTGCAGTCACCATTCTGTTACATCATATCTTATACTCCAGTCACACCCGGAGCTGCAGTCACCATTCTGTTACATCATATCTTATACTCCAGTCACACCCAGAGCTGCAGTCACCATTCTGTTACATCATATCTTATACTCCAGTCACACCCAGAGCTGCAGGCACAATTCTGCTTTTAAATGATTTCTCATACTCCAGTTACATCCGGAGCTGCAGTCACCATTCTGTTACATCATATCTTATACTCCAGTCACATCCAGAGCTGCAGACACAAGATTCTGCTGTTACATCGTGTCTTACACTGCACTCACATGTAGAGCTGCATTCACATCATATCTTACTTTCTGATTACATCAAGAGCTGAAATCAGACTTCTGCTCAGGCCTTCTATGTTTGCCTGCCTCCTGCTGGTGGATTGCTTCATCCCACCTCTAAAAATTCCCCTTGTCCTCCGTGTCCCAACAAGGTGGTCAGTAAAATCGGTGATGCAGGTTTGGATGTGACTAGAGTAGAACACAGACTATAAGTGATGCTGTGGGCAGCTTCGTGACACCGACCGCTCTGGATGTGACTGGAGTATAAGACTTAGTGGAGATATGTAGATAAGAACCTTCTCCCACAGTGCAGCAGTGTCATCCCAGGCCTTCTGATAGATTGTCAGCTCCTGGGCTCAGCTCTTTACTCCTACTCTCTCTCGTCACAGTATCGTCAGGTCATTGCTGCGCGCCGGAGCCGACCCGAACCTGGGCGACGACTTCTCCAGCGTCTACGAGGTGGCGAAGGAGAAAAACCTGCACTCGCTGGAAGGTAAGAGCAGCAGATATTGGGGTGGGGGATCAACTCCAGTCACACCCGAAGCTGCAATCCTGCACTGCTGGCCAGCAGCTCTGTTAGTTCCCATAATGCACTGCTCTCCAGACGAGATTCTGCACCACAGACTGAGGTGCTCCCACGATGAAGACCCTGAACCAGCAGGGCCGTCATATCAGGAAATCAGCTTCAAGGGAACTCAAGTGTCTGCAGCTCTGGATGTGACTGGAGTAGCTGACACTATATTGTGATGTGCCTAGTTCAGACCCCGCATCGCAGGCAGCGCGCCGCAGTGACTGAGGAGCGCTCGGGCTCTGCAGCGCGGTTTAATATCCCTGTCAGACGGCTTCTCGTCTTTGTAAATAAAGCGTCCCCGGCACGCAGAGCGGTGATTATTATGGTAATGCGCCGCCGCCTGCTTTATGGCTGTTTATTTTACTGCCGAATAATCTGATACTTGTCAAGTGTAAAGTCTTCATCACGAGGACGGGTCCGATCGTTCACCGCCACACGGACCGTGCGACTGCCGTGTAATAAGAGGCGCGATAAAATGACCGCACAGCGACCCTCACCTCTACCGTAGATCAGCGGTAACGATCAATGACCTCACAGTCCAGGAATAGTCCTCATGATATAAACTGTGCGAGCCTTAAAGGGCCCATATTCCTGAGGACTGCCGCTTATAATAGTGCTGGAGCGTTATAAGAGGAGCGGCTGATATCAGTCCATCTTATTACAGTACAGCAGTGTTATAAGAGGAGCGGCTGATATCAGTCCCATCTTATTACAGTACAGCAGCGTTATAAGAGGAGCGGCTGATATCAGTCCCATCTTATTACAGTACAGCAGCGTTATAAGAGGAGCGGCTGATATCAGTCCATCTTATTACAGTACAGCAGTGTTATAAGAGGAGCGGCTGATATCAGTCCCATCTTATTACAGTACAGCAGTGTTATAAGAGGAGCGGCTGATATCAGTCCCATCTTATTACAGTACAGCAGCGTTATAAGAGGAGCGGCTGATATCAGTCCATCTTATTACAGTACAGCAGTGTTATAAGAGGAGCAGCTGATATCAGTCCCATCTTATTACAGTACAGCAGCGTTATAAGAGGAGCGGCTGATATCAGTCCATCTTATTACAGTACAGCAGTGTTATAAGAGGAGCGGCTGATATCAGTCCCATCTTATTACAGTACAGCAGCGTTATAAGAGGAGCGGCTGATATCAGTCCATCTTATTACAGTACAGCAGTGTTATAAGAGGAGCGGCTGATATCAGTCCCATCTTATTACAGTACAGCAGTGTTATAGGAGGAGCGGCTGATATCAGTCCCATCTTATTACAGTACAGCAGTGTTATAAGAGGAGCGGCTGATATCAGTCCCATCTTATTACAGTACAGCAGCGTTATAAGAGGAGCGGCTGATATCAGTCCATCTTATTACAGTACAGCAGTGTTATAAGAGGAGCGGCTGATATCAGTCCATCTTATTACAGTACAGCAGTGTTATAAGAGGAGCGGCTGATATCAGTCACATCTTATTACAGTACAGCAGTGTTATATAAGAGCAGCAGCTGATATCAGTCCCATCTTATTACAGTACAGCAGTGTTATATAAGAGGAGCGGCTGATATCAGTCCCATCTTATTACAGTACAGCAGGGTTATAAGAGGAGCGTCTGATATCAGTCCCATCTTATTACAGTACAGCAGCGTTATAAGAGGAGCGGCTGATATCAGTCCCATCTTATTACAGTACAGCAGCGTTATAAGAGGAGCGGCTGATATCAGTCCCATCTTATTACAGTACAGCAGTGTTATAAGAGGAGCGGCTGATATCAGTCCCATCTTATTACAGTACAGCAGTGTTATAAGAGGAGCGGCTGATATCTTCGCCCAAATCTTGAGGAACGCAGTCCATAAAACGGCCTTGCGAATGCGGCCATCGGCCATAGACTGGAGTCTAATGGGCGGGGTAACAGACATCTTGCCGCTTTCGCTGTTCCTGATTGGTTGCGGACCCCCTGGAGGTGCACCGACGGAGAGCTCTCCAGTTAGGTTCCCGCCTCCTGGGGTAAAGCTGCGTCCATTATGTGATTTGCAGGGATTGAGAATCTAATCGTCAGCTCTTGTGCCCGGCTCTACCATTGTGTCCCCTGTTGACGCTGCCCCTCCCCCACCCGCCGTACACATATTTATATTTCATAAAATCATCTAAAGTGCCGCATCACCAGAAATATATTACAGACATTTGCGCGGCCGGCAGCGAGCTGAGATGTTCCAGGCGTCCCGGTGATGGATGTGAGGCGCGGCTCCCCCTGACGCTTTATCGAGTTTGCCATCATAACGCCGCGCTCCGGTATTTCTTACAGATGATGACTGAGCTGTCATGGCGGGCGGGCGGGGGAGGGGAGCAGACGCCCGGTAATAATAAGACTTTAATCTCTTTACTGCTCTCCTGCCTAGTATCTCAGATTCATCTTCCCTGACACGCAGCGCTCAGCCTGCACCAGGGGCCCGTTAACCCTACGTGGGGCGGCCTCTGGTCAAACCCCCCCACCCCAGTCCTGGGAAGTGACAGACGTAGAAGTTTTCCATCCTATATGGAGAGTTGTCTGTAAAATGCGTTTCATTACCGTAAAATCGTAACATGTGTGGCCCTTTAAGACTGTCGTAGCGAGCGCTTGCCCGTAAAATCTCCAGTGTGACTAGTCATTCATCGGTCACTTAGTTTTATCTGGTCTGAGGAAAGCTGGGTGACCCTTACGCCCGTCATTCCAGCTTCTCTGTGGGTTCACCCAGCTTTCCCAGAGCCCTGCAGGACAAAGACCCATAGAAGGCAACCGATGTGCCACCTCTTCAGCTCTTACTGAGTCTGTCACCCAGCTTTCCCAGAGCCCTGCAGGACAAATACCCATAGAAGGCAACCGATGTGCCACCTCTTCAGCTCTTACTGAGTCTGTCACCCAGCTTTCCCAGAGCCCTGCAGGACAAAGACCTATAGAAGGCAACCGATGTGCCACCTCTTCAGCTCTTACTGAGTCTGTCACCCAGCTTTCCCAGAGCCCTGCAGGACAAATACCCATAGAAGGCAACCGATGTGCCACCTCTTCAGCTCTTACTGAGTCTGTCACCCAGCTTTCCCAGAGCCCTGCAGGACAAAGACCTATAGAAGGCAACCGATGTGCCACCTCTTCAGCTCTTACTGAGTCTGTCACCCAGCTTTCCCAGAGCCCTGCAGGACAAATACCCATAGAAGGCAACCGATGTGCCACCTCTTCAGCTCTTACTGAGTCTGTCACCCAGCTTTCCCAGAGCCCTGCAGGACAAAGACCTATAGAAGGCAACCGATGTGCCACCTCTTCAGCTCTTACTGAGTCTGTCACCCAGCTTTCCCAGAGACCTGAATGGTAAACCTGCCAGCTCATGTAGTCTCTTATGGTCCCGTACTCAGCCCTAGAACAGTATACTGTTCAGGATTCTGGAAAAGCTGGGTGATGGTCTCCCTAACAGCTCCTTAAGGCACTATCACCCAGCTTTCCCAGAGTCCCAAATGGTAAATTTGCCCTCTTATGTAGTCTTACCTTTTGTGGTCCCATAATGAACCCTAGAACGGTATATTGTTCAGGATTCTGGAAAGTTGGGTGGTGGACCCTTTAGGAGCTGTTATATCACCCCTGAGTCCTGAATAGTAAGTCTGCGAGGTACGGGGTCTTACGTCTACTGTACTTGGAAGATTTGTTATTCAGGAGTATGGGAAAGCTGGGTGATAGAACCTGTTGCAGCCATTTCTTCACTTACAGGAACTATCACTCAGCTTTCCCAGAGCCCTGAATCTGTGGGCAGCTGGAATTTTGTCCTGCTTTTCCGCAAACAAAAAACGAGAACTTCTTGACATTGGAGGGCGACTCCGGGGTCTCTGGGGGGGCAGACTCCGTACCCCGCCCCCAGCAGGTGGATGTGTGGCCCCGGGTGGGTGGTTATCATTGATTAGGTCCCATAGTGCGGCTGCTCTACACCGGCGAGAGCTGACTGCAGCTGCTGATTATCAGTGGTGACATCACCTAAAGAGAGCGCCCCCCTCGGGGGCTGCATCTGTCCTGACTGACAGCGCAGTGGGGGATGAGAGACATTACACCTGCAGCCTGAAGGTAGATCTCTTATAATCTATCGCTCCCTGTTATCAGCCATTTCAGGGGAGAGGATGACTGTAGGACAGGAGAATACAGTCTATTGCCCCCTGTTATCAGCCATTTCAGGGGAGAGGATGACTGTAGGACAGGAGAATACAGTCTATTGCTCCCTGTTATCAGCCATTTCAGGCCGGGGAGAGGATGACTGTAGGACAGGAGAATACAGTCTATTGCCCCCTGTTATCAGCCATTTCAGGGGAGAGGATGACTGTAGGACAGGAGAATACAGTCTATTGCCCCCTGTTATCAGCCATTTCAGGGGAGAGGATGACTGTGAGACAGGAGAATACAGGCTATTGCTCCCTGTTATCAGCCATTTCAGGGGAGAGGATGACTGTAGGACAGGAGAATACAGTCTATTGCTCCCCTGTTATCAGCCATTTCAGAGAAGAGGATGACTGTAGGACAGGAGAATACAGTCTATTGCCCCCTGTTATCAGCCATTTCAGGGGAAGAGAGGATGACTGTAGGACAGGAGAATACAGTCTATTACCCCCTGTTATCAGCCATTTCAGGAGAGAGGATGACTGTAGGACAGGAGAATACAGTCTATTGCCCTCTGTTATCAGCCATTTCAGGAGAGAGGATGACTGTAGGACAGGAGAATACAGTCTATTGCCCCCTGTTATCAGCCATTTCAGAGGAGAGGATGACTGTAGGACAGGAGAATACAGTCTATTGCCCCCTGTTATCAGCCATTTCAGGGGAGAGGATGACTGTAGGACAGGAGAATACAGTCTATTGCCTCCTGCTATCAGCCATTTCAAGAGAGAGGATGACTGTAGGACAGGAGAATACAGTATATTGCTCCCTGTTATCAGCCATTTCAGGGGAGAGGATGACTGTAGGACAGGAGAATACAATCTATTGCCCCCTGTTATCAGCCATTTCAGGGGAGAGGATGACTGTAGGACAGGAGAATACAGTCTATTGCTCCCTGTTATCAGCCATTTCAGGGGAGAGGATGACTGTAGGACAGGAGAATACAGTCTATTGCCCCCTGTTATCAGCCATTTCAGGGAAGAGGATGACTGTAGGACAGGAGAATACAGTCTATTGCCCCCTGTTATCAGCCATTTCAGGGGAAGAGAGGATGACTGTAGGACAGGAGAATACAGTCTATTACCCCCTGTTATCAGCCATTTCAGGAGAGAGGATGACTGTAGGACAGGAGAATACAGTCTATTGCCCTCTGTTATCAGCCATTTCAGGAGAGAGGATGACTGTAGGACAGGAGAATACAGTCTATTACCCCCTGTTATCTGCCATTTCAGGGGGGAGGATGACTGTAGGACAGGAGAATACAATCTATTGCCCCCTGTTATCAGCCATTTCAGGGGAGAAGATGACTGTAGGACAGGAGAATACAATCTATTGACCCTGTTATCAGCCATTTCAGGGGAGAGGATGACTGTAGGACAGGAGAATACAATCTATTGCCCCCTGTTATCAGCCATTTCAGGAGAGAGGATGACTGTAGGACAGGAGAATACAGTCTATTGCCCTCTGTTATCAGCCATTTCAGGAGAGAGGATGACTGTAGGACAGGAGAATACAGTCTATTGCCCCCTGTTATCAGCCATTTCAGGGGAGAGGATGACTGTAGGACAGGAGAATACAGTCTATTGCCCCCTGTTATCAGCCATTTCAGGGAGAGGATGACTGTAGGACAGGAGAATACAGTCTATTGCTCCCTGTTATCAGCCATTTCAGGGGAGAGGATGACTGTAGGACAGGAGAATACAGTCTATTGCCCGCTGTTATCAGCCATTTCAGGAGAGAGGATGACTGTAGGACAGGAGAATACAGTCTTGCTCCCTGTTATCAGCCATTTCAGGGGAGAGGATGACTGTAGGACAGGAGAATACAGTCTATTGCCCCCTGTTATCAGCCATTTTAGGGGAGAGGATGACTGTAGGACAGGAGAATACAATCTATTGCCCCCTGTTATCAGCCATTTCAGGGGAGAGGATGACTGTAGGACAGGAGAATACAGTCTATTGCCCCCTGTTATCAGCCATTTCAGGATAGAGGATGACTGTAGGATAGGAGAATACAGTCTATTGCCCCCTGTTATCAGCCATTTCAGGGGAGAGGATGACTGTAGGACAGGAGAATACAATCTATTGCTCCCTGTTATCAGCCATTTCAGGGGAGAGGACGACTGTAGGACAGGAGAATACAGTCTATTGCCCCCTGTTATCAGCCATTTCAGGGGGGAGGATGACTATACGACAGGAAAAGACAATCTATTGCCCCCTGTTATCAGCCATTTCAGGAGAGAGGATGACTGTAGGACAGGAGAATACAATCTATTGCCCCCTGTTATCAGCCATTTCAGGGGAGAGGATGACTGTAGGACAGGAGAATACAGTCAATTGCCCCCTGTTATCAGCCATTTCAGGGGAGAGTATGACTGTAGGACAGGAGAATACAGTCTATTGCCCCCTGTTATCAGCCATTTCAGGGGAGAGGATGACTGTAGGACAGGGGAATACAGTCTATTCCTCCCTGTTATCAGCCATTTCAGGGGAGAGTATGACTGTAGGACAGGAGAATACAGTCTATTGCCCCCTGTTATCAGCCATTTCAGGGGAGAGTATGACTGTAGGACAGGAGAATACAGTCTATTGCCCCCTGTTATCAGCCATTTCAGGGGAGAGTATGACTGTAGGACAGGAGAATACAGTCTATTGCCCCCTGTTATCAGCCATTTCAGGGGAGAGGACGACTGTAGGACAGGAGAATACAGTCTATTGCTCCCTGTTATCAGCCATTTCAGGGGAGAGGATGACTGTAGGACAGGAGAATACAGTCTATTGCCCCCTGTTATCAGCCATTTCAGGGGAGAGGATGACTGTAGGACAGGAGAATACAGTCTATTGCTCCCTGTTATCAGCCATTTCAGGGGAGAGGATGACTGTAGGACAGGAGAATACAGTCTATTGCCCCCGGTTATCAGACATTTCAGGGGAGAGGATGACTGTAGGACAGGAGAATACAATCTATTGCCCCCTGATATTAGCCATTTCAGGGGAGAGGATGACTGTAGGACAGGAGAATACAATCTATTGCCCCCTGTTATCAGTCATTTCAGGGGAGAGGATGACTGTAGGACAGGAGAATACAGTCTATTGCCCCCTGTTATCAGTCATTTCAGTGGGAGGATGACTGTAGGACAGGAGAATACAGACTATTGCCCCCTGTTATCAGCCATTTCAGAGCAGAGGATGACTGTAGGACAGGAGAATACAGACTATTGCCCCCTGTTATCAGCCATTTCAGAGGAGAGGATGACTGTAGGACAGGAGAATACAGACTATTGCCCCCTGTTATCAGCCATTTCAGAGGAGAGGATGACTGTAGGACAGGAGAATACAGACTATTGCCCCCTGTTATCAGTCATTTCAGGGGGAGGATGACTGTAGGACAGGAGAATACAGTCTATTGCCCACTGTTATCAGCCATTTCAGCGGAGAGGATGACTGTAGGACAGGAGAATACAGTCTATTGCTCCCTGTTATCAGCCATTTCAGCGGAGAGGATGACTGTAGGACAGGAGAATACAGACTATTGCCCCCTGTTATCAGTCATTTCAGGGGGAGGATGACTGTAGGACAGGAGAATACAGTCTATTGCCCACTGTTATCAGCCATTTCAGCGGAGAGGATGACTGTAGGACAGGAGAATACAGTCTATTGCTCCCTGTTATCAGCCATTTCAGGGGAGAGGATGACTGTAGGACAGGAGAATACAATCTATTGCTCTCTGTTATCAGCCATTTCAGGGGAGAGGATGACTGTAGGACAGGAGAATACAGTCTATTGCTCCCTGTTATCAGCCATTTCAGGGGGAGGATGACTGTAGGACAGGAGAATACAGTCTATTGCTCCCTGTTATCAGCCATTTCAGGGGAGAGGATGACTGTAGGACAGGAGAATACAGTCTATTGCTCCCTGTTATCAGCCATTTCAGGGGAGAGGATGACTGTAGGACAGGAGAATACAGTCTATTGCCCCCTGTTATCAGCCATTTCAGGGGAGAGGATGACTGTAGGACAGGAGAATGCAATCTATTGCTGCCTGTTATCAGCCATTTCAGGGGAGAGGATGACTGTAGGACAGGAGAATACAGTCTATTGCCCCCTGTTATCAGCCATTTCAGGGGAGAGGATGACTGTAGGACAGGAGAATACAATCTATTGCCCCCTGTTCTCAGCCATTTCAGGCCGGGGAGAGGATGACTGTAGGACAGGAGAATACAATCTATTGCCCCCTGTTATCAGCCATTTCAGGCCGGGGAGAGGATGACTGTAGGACAGGAGAATACAAACTATTGCCCCCTGTTATCAGCCATTTCAGGGGAGAGGATGACTGTAGGACAGGAGAATACAGTCTATTGCTCCCTGTTATCAGCCATTTCAGGGGAGAGGATGACTGTAGGACAGGAGAATACAGTCTATTGCCCCCTGTTATCAGCCATTTCAGGGGAGAGGATGACTGTAGGACAGGAGAATACAGTCTATTGCTCCCTGTTATCAGCCATTTCAGGGGAGAGGATGACTGTAGGACAGGAGAATACAATCTATTGCCCCCTGTTATCAGCCATTTCAGGGGAGAGGATGACTGTAGGACAGGAGAATACAGTCTATTGCTCCCTGTTATCAGCCATTTCAGGGGAGAGGATGACTGTAGGACAGGAGAATACAGTCTATTGCCCCCTGTTATCAGCCATTTCAGGCCGGGGAGAGGCAGGCTGCGGACACAGAAATTTCAGAGCTGAAGCGATGGAAAAATTCTGTTATAATTTCGCTATAACTGGAGATTCTTTGCGGTCATGTGATGATAGTGACCATTTTAGTGCCGTGTTCCTCGCTCTCGTCTCCTTTTCGGGGATCCCAGGGTGTTTGACCTGGAGGGGTGAAAGGCTCAGAGATCAAGGAGCCCCCGGGCAGGAGTATAATGGATTCTTCCACTCTAATCACTGGTTAATGTTCATGTCCGTGTCAGCGCGCGGCGTCCACTGCGATGATTTCGATGATGAAAATATTGTCTGTCCATGTATCATGTGTCCGCCCTGCAGCGCCATCTAGGCAGAGAGAGGCCTGAAAAAACAATGGCAGACTCAAGGTTATCAACTATGAAAGGGTTAAATAAATGTTGCTCTGTATCCATTCCTCCTGCTTTTCAGGATCTCTGCTTCCATTTGGTGAATGGCATCATTCATTGTTTGCTTCTAACGGGAGGGTGCACACATGTGACCATCACATGACCAGGACTCATTATTATCTGTAAACGGCAAAGTTTCATCTACAATGACAGCAAGCAGAGATCTTAAAAACTGTGAGGATTTGATACATTATATAGAGGAAAGTTCTCAGTGATGATGATGGGTGACATCTTTCTGCTCTCTTTTAGTTCTTGTGACCCGGGAGGATGAGTTCAGTAACCGTCTGAATAACCGCGCCAGTTTCCGGGGCTGCACGGCTCTGCACTACGCCGTCCTGGTGGATGACTATGGGACGGTCCAAGCTTTACTGGAGGGGGGTGAGTCCTATAGGTGTATAGATCTATATGTAATGTTCCTGAGAACCAGGAAGGAACATTCTATACCATGAACATGTAATGCAGCATCGTACAGGGGCCTTCGCCCGGCTCTGTGGGCACTGCCGGGGCCTTCGTCCGGCTCTGTGGGCACTGCCGGGGCCTTCGCCCGGCTCTGTGGGCACTGCCGGGGCCTTTGCCCGGCTCTGTGGGCACTGCCGGGGCCTTTGCCCGGCTCTGTGGGCACTGCCGGGGCCTTCGCCCGGCTCTGTGGGCACTGCCGGGGCCTTTGCCCGGCTCTGTGGGCACTGCCGGGGCCTTTGCCCGGCTCTGTGGGCACTGCCGGGGCCTTTGCCCGGCTCTGTGGGCACTGCCGGGGCCTTTGCCCGGCTCTGTGGGCACTGCCGGGGCCTTTGCCCGGCTCTGTGGGCACTGCCGGGGCCTTTGCCCGGCTCTGTGGGCACTGCCGGGGCCTGCCCGGCTCTGTGGGCACTGCCGGGGCCTCTGCCCGGCTCTGTGGGCACTGCCGGGGCCTTCGCCCGGCTCTGTGGGCACTGCCGGGGCCTTTGCCCGGCTCTGTGGGCACTGCCGGGGCCTTTGCCCGGCTCTGTGGGCACTGCCGGGGCCTTTGCCCGGCTCTGTGGGCACTGCCGGGGCCTTTGCCCGGCTCTGTGGGCACTGCCGGGGCCTTTGCCCGGCTCTGTGGGCACTGCCGGGGCCTTTGCCCGGCTCTGTGGGCACTGCCGGGGCCTTTGCCCGGCTCTGTGGGCACTGCCGGGGCCTTTGCCCGGCTCTGTGGGCACTGCGGGACCTGCCCGGCTCTGGGGCACTGCGGGCCTTTGCCCGGCTCTGTGGGCACTGCCGGGGCCTTTGCCCGGCTCTGTGGGCACTGCCGGGGCCTTTGCCCGGCTCTGTGGGCACTGCCGGGGCCTTTGCCCGGCTCTGTGGGCACTGCCGGGGCCTTTGCCCGGCTCTGTGGGCACTGCCGGGGCCTTCGCCCGGCTCTGTGGGCACTGTCGGGGCCTTCGCCCGGCTCTGTGGGCACTGCTGGGGGCAGCAGCATACCTGTACGCCATTTTCTTGCTGGAACTGATCCCAGAGGTCACCCTCTCCTATTTCCTCACCACTTTGCAAAGTGTTTGTTTCCGATGGCGGCAGGAGGGAAGGTGTCGCTTGGGTGAGCTCTCGCCCCATTGTCCTCCGCTTCCTCTCCACCTGCCCATTTGAGCCCCGGGGCAGCGGTCCTCCGGGCCTAAGCCATTAGCTGGCCACTTAAACAGGCGGCTGGATTCAGGAGCCTGGGGGGGGCTCTTCTTAATGACTCACTTGACCTTTGATGGACTTTTTGTGACCAGAGCATGACCGCCACAGCAGCACATTAACCCTGTCAGTGCCAGCCTGCTGCAAGACGCCGCGTCTATGTGTGCGACGATGCACGCAAAGAGTTAATGTGCCCCGGAGTTGGAAGGGGAAAGTGACTGTGAGGGGACAGATGTGCGCCCCGGAGCTGTTTACCCAATGTTATCTGCTCCCTGTCACCTGCGACTGTACACAAAGCCCCCCCCCCCCAAGGTGTCTAGACCTACAGATGGCGCAGGAGGAGGTGCGTGCCGCAGACTAGTTAACCTGGATTCCAGTGTGTGTGAAGTCTTCTCATGTTCTGTTCAGCCATTTATCGTGACAGATGCCAGGTGTCATTCTCTAATGTCACCCAGCTTTCCCTACTCCCTGAATGGCAATGGGTTGCTATATGGAGTTATTTTTTCCGCAGCTCTGCCTTGTCATTCTTTACTTCTGTTCTGGCATTCTGTTCATTAAAGGGGTAGCTCAGGATGAACGCAGCAATTGGTGCTCCATGGCTGCTTTATTATTAAAATCTGCACAGGCACTATCACAGGACGGCGACCAATCGGAGCACAGCTTTTATTTTACCAGAGCAGTTTAAGAAATCTAAGCTGTGCTCTGATTGGTTGCGATAGGGAACAAGACCACTTTGACTGTGAGAAGGCCATAGCGACCAATCGGAGCACAACTCTTATTTTACCAGAGCAGTTTAGGAAATCTAAGCTGTGCTCTGATTGGTTGCTATAGGGAACAAGACCACTCTGACTGTGAGAAGGCCCTAGCGACCAATCGGAGCACAACTCTTATTTTACCAGAGCAGTTTATGAAATCTAAGCTGTGCTCTGATTGGTTGCTATAGGGAACAAGACCACTCTGACTGTGAGAAGGCCATAGCGACCAATCGGAGCACAGCTCTTATTTTACCAGAGCAGTTTATGAAATCTTAGCTGTGCTCTGATTGGTTGCTATAGGGAACACGACCACTCTGACTGTGAGAAGGGCTATAGCGACCAAAGTGCAGCTTTCATTAAGCTGACAGCGGGGACAAGGGGTCAGTGCGATGTCACATCGCGGCCACTGCGCTTTATATGGTTTTAATCATGGCGCACACAATTTACGGCTCCACTGAAAGAATCAATACAGAGTTTATAACCGTCCCGATCTGAACACACAGCGGGGGAGGGTGCCACCGCTGCCCATGTCCGCTTATTACAAGGAGTCATGCTGGGAGTTGTAGTTGGGGAGCAGTAATGTAAATATATATTGGCCCCATTAGGGTGCCTCCTGCTGTTAAGTTCATCAGCTTCTCCTACGTGTGGCGTTGTGCTGACTGACGCCCCCTACAGGAAGAGCAGAGCGCTGGTGATGGGGAGGTCGGTGGCTGTTATACTGGCTGCTCCTATGGGAACCCCCCAAGACCCCAGTAAACGGACGTCCCTGAGCCGTCGTCTTCTGTCAGGATGTTCCAGTTCTGTCCGTTTCTGGGAAAGCTGAGTGACAACCACTATGGCCGCCACTACAGCTCTGACAGGGGTTGTCAGCTTTCCCAGGCTCCTGAACAGCAAGTCTGCCTCGCTATGCAGAGACTGGATGGGGTCGTATCAGGAAAAACTGTGGAAAGTGACTGAATACGGCCGCCATTACAGATCCCACAGGGGTTGTCACCCAGCTTTCCTGAGGTCCTGACTGGTAAGTCAGCCTCCTTTCTCTCTGATATAGCCCCTTGCCTTTCAGGAGTCAGAAAAAGCCCCCTGACAACTATCTGTAGTATTGGCCATATCAGTTGTCACCCAGCTTTCCCTGGAAAAGATAACACAGTTGAATGAGGGGGGGTTGGATTTTTAAATTTTAGGGGGAAATGCTCCAGAATTGCGGCACGCTCCCTGCAAGACATCGACAGGACCCTATTGGTTGTCACCCAGCTTTCCCAGGCACAGATAACAGAGCTGAATACAGGGCCTTCTGTTTAGTGGGGTTGTGTAGATTTTAAGGGGACACGCTCTTGAACGGTTGCACGCCCCCTGCAGGACATGGACTCCTGGGCGAGCAGCTGTAGTGATACAGGACCCTATTGGTTGTCACCCAGCTTTCCCAGGACAACTCTGGGCCTTCTGTTTAGTGGGGCTGTGTAGATTTTAAGGGGACACGCTCTTGAATCATTGCACGCCCCCTGCAGGACATGGACTCCTGGGCGAGCAGCTGTAGTGATACAGGACCCTATTGGTTGTCACCCAGCTTTCCCAGGCACAGATAACAGAGCTGAATACAGGGCCTTCTGTTTAGTGGGGCTGTGTAGATTTTAGGGGGACACGCTCTTGAATGGTTGCACGCCCCCTGCAGGACATGGACTCCTGGGCGAGCAGCTGTAGTGATACAGGACCCTATTGGTTGTCACCCAGCTTTCCCAGGACAACTCTAGGCCTTCTGTTTAGTGGGGCTGTGTAGATTTTAAGGGGACATGCTCTTGAATCGTTGCACGCCCCCTGCAGGACATGGACTCCTGGGCGAGCAGCTGTAGTAATACAGGACCCTATTGGTTGTCACCCAGCTTTCCCAGGACAACTCTGGGCCTTCTGTTTAGTGGGGTTGTGTAGACGTTAGGGGGACACGTTCTTGAATCGTTGCACGCCCCCTGCAGGACATGGACTGCCGGGCGCAGGGCAAGCAGCTGCGCTGATGCAGGACCCTAACAGGGGCTATTGACAGGGACCCCGGAAGCCAAGAATCCGAAAGACAAATAGTGAGGCGGACGGAGTTAATAAAACGTGAGTAATGCGCCGCTGTCACCGCCATAAACTTTTTTCAATAGCAGCGACAGAAACATATTTCCCCAATGAGTGACCTTCTTCAGCGGAGGCACCGAGGCAGCGCCTCATTTATCAAATATTATAAGATGCTGCGGCTAATGCCTCACGAGGGGGGAGCACAGCCCGGGGTGCGGACCAGGTGCCACCGCCCCCATCAGATAGCACATAGGCGCGCACTGTGGGTGGTGACTAATTACCCGCACTATTAAGGGGTCTTAAGGTTGTAGACCCTTCGGCATGAGCACAATGGACTGCCTGATCCTCCGCCAATTAACCCTCCACGGCCCCAGCACAGGACGCCATTGTCTTCCTGGCCGCCCCCCCAGTTTGCAGATTGATGTCCTCCCTGTCACTGCAGCCGTTGTCATCCGGTTTCTATAGAAAACTATCAATTCTGGAAAATTCCAATAATCCGGCATTATGGAGGCTGCTCAGATGCCAGATTATGGGAAACTCGGCATAATCAGCAGCTGCGTGGATCCATTTAACCCTTACCGGTGCTGTGGAGCTGCGGCAGAGCAACTCAAGTGCTGGATTATCAAGTCATCTCCTGCTAATCCGGCATCCAGTCTAGAAGAATTAGGATTAGATTAAAGGATTTTTATTTGACAATGGCTGACAACCAGGGTTAATAATGTGGACCATGGGGGTTGTCACCACAGCAGTAAACATTAATCCGATTCCTGTTAGTCCAGAAATTCTGGCAGTGCGATATGTAATCCCACAAAGTGGCCCCTGCCTGCATAGGAGCCCCATCAGACCCCCGGGGCCCCTCCACGTGATCAGGTAAATTCCTGTGTTTTTTTTTCTCCATGTGCCGGATTATCGGGATTTCCAGGCCATAAAGTGCAGATAGCGTGTGAATTGTCTCTTTACTTTTCTATAGCTGTCCGATAATCCGGAATATGTATAATCCAGTCTCATCTGGGCCCAGTGAGTTAAATGGATTTTACTGGATCGGCTCATTAGGCCTCACAGTGGAGGGGGCGGGGCCAAATGCAGCCAATCAGCAGCAGTGGAAACATTAAAGCAGGGACCTGATTGGTTGAAATAAGCCACGCCTCCACCATCCGCTGACACCAGTTTCCTACATGACATTGATGGGTGATTCAAAAAAAAAGTCTCCTCCTCCTGAGAGGAACCTACAGCCCTGTTCATCCTGAGCCTCCTGGTTCCTGAATACAATGCTAGAGTGACAGTAAAGACTGACACTGTCAGCTCATAATGAGAAAGAGTCTAAAGGTATCCTCACAGCTCACACAAGGGTTGTCACCCAGCTTTCCCACACTCCTTGGTAATACAGCAGCGTATGACGAGGCCAATCAGGATCCTGGAAAAGCTGGGTTTGGGCAGTTGGTACCTGTGGCCCCCCCACCCCCCGTCTGGCAGCGGCCGGCCGTTGACACGTGTAATTTATGAAGGTGTAATATCCGATCGCTGCTGGTTGTGCGCCCGGCGAATCGATGAGCCCCCCGCCCTCCACCGGTCAGGTCCTATCAATTATTGTTGCAATTAGTCAAGTCGTCAGAAGCATTAACAGGGGGATTAAGCTAATATTGGAGCGCGGCATCGATCGGTCCTGAGGAAGAGCAGAGCGCAGGATAGATGTGCGGCCTCTGGGCTGTCATCAGCCGGCGGCCGGGGACACGTTAACGCCAGCGCGCGCGCGCTCCTCCGACTATCCGTCTTGTCAGCCGGGGCCCCGGCAGAGAGCGGCCGCTCCGTCCTCTGATCAATGGCCTTTATATCCCGGCCACTTTATGGGCCGCATTGGGGAAGGGGGGTCTTTAACCCTCAGACCGCTGGAGGGGATTCAGCCCCGAGCAATCAATATCAGAGCAGAAGAAAAATTACCCAAACCCCCCCCCCCCCCCCTAAATCTCATCAGTTTATCGTCTGCCCGTTACGAGCAGCAGTAGATAATGTATATCCAGAGGCCAGCCTTTTACCACAGCGGAGTGTTTGTTACAATGTATCCGTGCAGAGGTTTGTGCTGCGAATATGCTTGATACAATTGTAACAAATCTTCAGCTGTGAGCATTATTAGGTAAGGAGGGGGGGGGGGCAGCTCTGCGTTCCAGAATTCTGGCTTCAAATAAGTAGGAATTTTTGCAGCTTTTTGGGGTCAGTTTTGCGACTTTTAGAGCCCTCCGCCCTCCAGCGCCACCTAGAGGTTTGGACACATTGTCAGAGAAGGCGACTTTTGTGTCACGTTTATGAAGGGCGACTTTTTTAAAAAAACTCCACCCCCAGCGCAAGTTTATTACTGTGCGCCACTTTTATAAATTTGGCGCGGCTGCACGGAAGCTTAAGACTGGAGTGGAGTGGATGACTTCAAAACCACCTAAAATGATGAATTCCCCCCTAAATCCTTCTCTGTGTCCGGCCTACGCTGAAATACCCCAGCATCACAAACGCTTCTCTGTTTCTAGGCTGATGGCTCTTACCTGCGCTGATACATTGTACCAAACCTTCACTCGATGAACAGGGCAAGGTCAGAAGGGGTTTTCAACCTCTGATTGTTCACTGGCAGCAAGCAGAGTTCTTGAAAAAAAATATCAAGGAATCGAAACGCAAAGCCTGTTAGAGCGTTCCAGATCTTTCTCTACGGTCGTCTCTAACCTGCTGCTCTTTGGCTGGTGTGAAACTACAACTCCCAGCATGCTCTGACAGGCCCTTTAAATGAAATATGTTTACGGTTTCCCTGTAAGCCCCCATCTTTTGTGTGGCAGCACGGGAAACGTTCTTTACATTCACCGTCACAGGGACCCTAGGAGTTGTCAGTCTTCACTGTAGTTCTGGCATTCTATTCATGAATAATGAAGCCCCGTTTGAGTAGATAGGTCCCTTTAAGAATTACACTGCATCATGTGACTCTCATGTCTCGTCCCCCCAGGTGCGAACCCCATGCAGAAGAATGAGATGGGGCACACCCCCCTGGATTACGCCCGGGAAGGAGAGCTGAAGAAGATGCTGAGAGAATGGGAGACCAAGGTGAGTGCGAGAAGCCTGGAATTGCTGTAAAAGCCTCTTTCTAATCATATTCCTAAGGCTGGGTTCACACATGAGCGTTTTACAGCGTGTTCCTACGCACTGTAAAACGCTCAACAGGCGAAAACCCATGTTTCCCTATGGGCATGGTTCTCACCTGAGCGTTTTACAGCGCGTACGAACGCGCTGTAAAACGCCCTACGCCTAAAGAAGTACAGGAGCTTCCTTGGGGCGTATTGTTGCGCGTATTGTGATTGACGCCAGAGTGGTCAATAACACGAACGCGCGTATGACGCGCGTTTCCTATTTCCACAAATGCGCTGTAATACGTGCAACAAAAACGTGCGTAAAACGTGCGTATCAAGTACGCTCAAGTGTGAACCCAGGGTTAGGGTACTTTCACACTGGCATTTTTATTTTCTGGTATTGAGTTTGAGTGCACTAAAAGGAATCGCTTACAGTGCAATCGCCTAAAGACCCCCCTGTACTGTAATAAACCGATAATGGATGATGGTGCACTGTAATAATATAGGGGGAACTGCTTACAGTGCAATCACCTAAAGATCCCCCTGCACTGTAATAAACCGATAATGTATGATGGTGGTGCACTAAAAGGAATCGCTTACAGTGCAATCGCCTAAAGACCCCCCTGCACTGTAATAAACCGATAATGGATGATGGTGGTGCACTAAAAGGAATCGCTTACAGTGCAATCACCTAAAGACCCCCCCTGCACTGTAATAAACCGATAATGGATGATGGTGCACTGTAATAATATAGGGGGAACTGCTTACAGTGCAATCACCTAAAGATCCCCCTGCACTGTAATAAACCGATAATGGATGATGGTGGTGCACTAAAAGGAATCGCTTACAGTGCAATCGCCTAAAGATCCCCCTGTACTGTAATAAACCGATAATGGATGATGGTGGTGCACTAAAAGGAATCGCTTACAGTGCAATCGCCTAAAGACCCCCCTGTACTGTAATATACTGATAATGGATGATGGTGGTGCACTAAAAGGAATCGCTTACAGTGCAATCGCCTAAAGACCCCCCTGTACTGTAATAAACCGATAATGGATGATGGTGGTGCACTAAAAGGAATCGCTTACAGTGCAATCACCTAAAGACCCCCCTGCACTGTAATAAACCGATAATGGATGATGGTGGTGCACTAAAAGGAATCGCTTAAAGTGCAATCGCCTAAAACCCCCCCCCCCCTTTACTGTAATAAACCGATAATGGATGATGGTGGTGCACTAAAAGGAATCGCTTACAGTGCAATCGCCTAAAGACCCCCCTGCACTGTAATATACTGATAATGGATGATGGTGGTGCACTAAAAGGAATCGCTTACAGTGCAATCGCCTAAAGACCCCCCTGTACTGTAATATACTGATAATTGATGATGGTGCACTGTAATAATATAGGGGAACTGCTTACAGTGCAATTCCTAAATACCCCCCTGTACCGTGCTACACTGCTGATTGCTTACGGTGTGACTCCATAACATGAAGGCAATTGCTTCCGATGCAATTCCCTGGTCTCCGCTGCGTGACCCCCGTGTGATGAGTGTCGTCGCTCAGCGTCTGTCAGCCGGTGCAGGGCGGTGGATTATGCATCGCCCTCATAAATAAGCGATCAGACGCAGGAAGACGACCTGTTTGCAGCCGTTCGCCGCCGTATTTCTCTCGGCGCGGGAGATGAATCTGCTTATAAAGCCGTAAAGCTGGGTGACAGGGGTGGGTGATGAACGGCTGGCTGACGGGGACAGGCTGCTGGCAGGTAGCGATTCTGTATCCCCCTCTCTTCTGGGACTCCCCCGGAATTTATGGCTCATTTTAATCACAGACGAGAATGAATAGACGGGAGTATTTAATGCCAGGCCGGGACATCCGTTTTATGTGCCGCCGCAGACGCCTACATCTGTTGTGTGTGCTCTCTGCTTATAAACAACCGAAACCGCAGAACCGGGACCCGAGTCAGGGCGTCTGAAGGTACCGCGGGGGCAACAGGGCCCCGATACTGACCCTCACCCACAGTGTGCCAAGGTAAACACCCCCCAGTATTTCTCAATCTGGGAAAGCTGGGTGTTGACCGCTCCTGCAGGGGGTGACATAGGATATCATCATACCCCCAGCCGCTCCCAACAGCAGTTTGTGATCCCCTTTAGGAACAGTAATGGCAGCCATATTGGTCGACTCCCAGACTCCTGAACGGCAGACGAGTCTGGGTGTCGGCAGCCACACTGAGCTGGGACCCAGCAAGAAACCAAAACCAGTACCCCAAGGTCGGGACACGCTATGCAGCCTCTGGGTATTTAGAAGAGGAAGTAGCCATGCACTGACAGCAAGCAGAGGTCTTGAAACTAGAACAGCTAAACCTAAGGTCTATTAGAAGGTGGCTGAAGCGTGTCCCTATGGCTGGATTATCCCTTTAAGAACTGCATTGCTGGGGGGCTGCTTTGTCTTATATTTTGGATGCTCTTACAGTTTCAGGTGGAGCGGACGAGGCGAGAACTGGAGGAGCGGCGGAGGTTTCCCCTCGAGCAGCGTCTGAAGGAGCACATCGTGGGGCAGGAGAGCGCCATCGCCACAGTGGGGGCAGGTGAGCGCAATCTCCCCGGAGTCAGCAAGCTGGGTGACCGCCAATATGGCCGACCTTTTCGGCTCCCGCAGCTGCTTTACCCAGCTTTTCTGTAGCCCTGAGCACACAGAGGGTCGGGGGCACGTGAGACGGGGCGTCCTGGTAAATTCCCACTGATTCCTACAGTCGTCTGTTTCAGGGAAAGCTGGGTGGAAGCCAGTATGGCTGCCTACATCTTCCCCACGAGGGTTGTCCATGACAAAAATCTATGACTAAAGATGGCGGAAAATATCCTCTGGCCTCCTTGTCCTGCTCACTCAGCTGAGGGATTGTGACAGTGTGTCAGCGGAGGACAGGACTGCACAGATAAATCTCAGCCGAGTAAGCGGGACAGAATCTGGGTGGTTTTCAGCCTCTGTCCCCGTTCACTGACAGCCAGCAGAGATCTGGGAAATGGTTAGGAGTTGAATGGAGTCTCCTGGAAGGATTCAGCTTTCAGCACTTGAGAACCCTTGTCCAGAACACGCACCAGGGGCCACACCTCTGATCATAGAGGGGCCACAGCTAGTGACGACCCGTGCCTCCGGGGTGGGGGCGGGGCACAAACTTATAATAATGCCGTTATTTTTGGCCTTCGCATCGTTACTCCTGAGCTGAGATTTTTTACTACTTTCATAAAGTGTGTCGTCCCCTTGGGGGTCATCCGCCGCTGCCCCTCCCCCGCTCGCCTTCTATATATAGGGCAGCTCCTTGCCCAGTGTCTCTCCGGGGCCCCATCCTGCGGGCGCGTTATTGCTCACGGAGGCCACATGAAGGTGTCTGAATCCATACAAGCCTGTACGTGTCGTCTGCTGCTCTCCAGGACCGCGCCGCGTACAACTGCCGCCACCGCAGGGCTCTCCTAACTGCTGCTGTTCAGCCCGAGCCTCCTGGTTCATGACCAGCAGAGAGAGGTCACATAGGTCATGGAGGATTACGGCACTGTTCATGCAGAGCTCCATGTGTCCGGAATAGAATGCCAGCGTTTCAGTAAAGACTGACACGTAGGGAGCTCCTTAGGAACAAGGCGGTTTCATATCCACATGTGCTGCAGCGGCGAGCGTCATGCGGCTCGGCAGCGCTCTGCCCCGGGGCTGCGGCAGCTAATTGTCGGCGGGTGATGAATGGCCGGTGTCTGCGGCTGTCACAGGTGGTGTCTGTGCCCATTACTGCCGCTCTCTTTATGCTTCCCCTGATTGAATTATAGGAAACGTTCCCTCCCCTCCCCCCACCGCGGGGCACGCCGGCTCACCAGGCGGAGCGGAGCTGTCCGGGTCGGTTCTGCTCTGGACGCAGCTAAGTGGATGGGAAGGATTCTCATTAGCGCTGATCCGGCCACCGGGGGGGATAGCATTAACTCTTTGCATCCAGATCCGACCCCCCCCCCTGAGGGAACTAAAACTCACTGAGCCGGTGATTCAACATGGCGGATAATAGCGCAAAACACTTCTGACCACGAGGCCGTGGTACAAGGCTTAACGTGTCACCCCCCCACACACACTCCTTTCCCAGCTGATCCAATATGCCTGCCTGTAAGGTTGGCCACCCAGCTTTCCTAGAGTCCTGACTGACAGTCTGTGTGATGGGGAAAGCTGGACTATACCACCAGCAGGGGATGTCACCCAGCTTTCCCAGGCCCCTGCCTCACTATACTGTGTCGGGGAATATATGACCATATGCTGTTCAGGGGTCCGGGTAAGCGGTGTGACCGTCCCTGCTGCGGTCTTAGTGACAGCCATGGTGGCTGTTACCCAGCTTTCCCAGACACAGATGAGGGAGCGGCTGAACAGGATGTATAAGCACTTGGAATGCGCCATGTAAGGCGGAGGGGGGGATAGATTACCTTCCTGATGTTATGTACATAGAGACATCTGGCCGTCACCCTGCAGACCACAAGCTGAGCAGATGGTCACACGATGAGCCCGCATCCGACACCCGCGCCCCCACCTGCACCCATTATACCAGCCGCGGTGTCAGGCTGCGACCTCTGTCCTACTGCACATACCACAGGGGTCATCGTCATTCAGGACTCTGGGAAAGCTGGGTGACTACCTCTACAGGAGGTGTAATGGCAGCCATATTGTCCGTGATTAAGCTTTCCCGGACTCCTAAACAGCAGTGTTGTCTCTATATGCAGTGCATTGGGAGCAGAGATGAATGACAGCCTGGCTAAGCCATTCAGGGACCTGGGAAAGCTGGGTGACTGTCTCTACAGGAGGTCTGATAGCAGCCATATTGTCTGTCAGCCAGCTTTCCCGGACTCCTGAAAAGCTGTTTTGCGTTTATATGCAGTGCTACGGAAGAGCGGACGTATAGCAGCATAGCTGGGCTGTTCAGGGGCCTGGGAAAGCTGGGTGACTACCTCTTCAGGAGGTCTTGTAGCAGCCCTATTGTACGTGATTCAGCTTTCCCGGGCTCCTGAACAGCAGTGTTGCCTCTATAGGCCGTGCTAAGGGAGAGCAGACGTATAGCAGCATAGCTAGGCTGTTCGGGAGCCTGGGAAAGCTGGGTGACTACCTCTTCAGGAGGTCTTGTAGCAGCCCTATTGTACGTGATTCAGCTTTCCCGGGCTCCTGAACAGCAGTGTTGCCTCTATAGGCCGTGCTAAGGGAGAGCAGACGTATAGCAGCATAGCTAGGCTGTTCGGGAGCCTGGGAAAGCTGGGTGACTTCCTCTTCAGGAGGTCTTGTAGCAGCCCTATTGTACGTGATTCAGCTTTCCCAAGCCCCTGAACAGCAGTGTTGCCTCTATAGGCAGGGCATTGGGAGCAGAGATGTATGACAGCAGGGCTTGGCCGTTCAGGGGCCTGGGAAAGCTGGGTGATCATCCCTGCAGCAGCCGCCTTTGGTGTCAGATACCTTCGCAGACATTAGTTCTGCGCTCTTCTAGGATCTGGACTATAGCGTACTAGGCCATTCAGGAGTCTGGGAAAGCTGGGCGACACCTGCGTAAACTGTAATGGCGGCCATGTTGGTTTTCACCCAGCTTTCTGTCTCGGCTTCACCCCACAATGAATAGATGTGATAACGCCACATTTATTACCCTCTCGGCTGAAACCAATTTGTGGGGCGTGAAGGGCTGATAACTGCGGAGCTATTGATTTGTGTAAAACAATACAGAGAATTTATCCGTTCAATAGAGCCGCGGGCGCAGCGCCACTGATACAAATGGAGGAAATAAAAGCCGCGTCTGCTCTGCCCCCGGGGAGGGGTCCTTTGTCTTGTCATTTCCTTGAAGTAAACACAAAACAGCCGCTCCCCGGTTGGAAAGGACGTTTTTCTGGGGGGACGCGCGCCCACCATCACCTGTGAAGCGTCCCGGCCGTGGGATCCACTCAGAGGACGCAGATCAGATCTTATTATTGTGTAAATCCTTTGCTTGATTTACATCAGGTCTTCTACTCCAGTCACATCCAAAGCTGCATTCACACTAGCAGCCCTATCGGCCCCATCCCGCTCCACTCTGATGTGGGTGGTCTCTGCATGGTCTCTGGCGTGAAACATCTCCCACAATGCACTGCAGTGGCGCATGCGCTGGGCAGATCACGATGCAGCAGGGCTCGAGATGTGACGTTCGGAAGCCTGAGGGCATAAACGAAGGCTGTGATGCAGCTCTGGATGTGACTTGTGTGTAAGTCATAATCAGACGCTCTGTTCACCCGGGCACTCAGGAGAAGCCACCACAGGGCGCTCCACCCTAAGGAGACGGCTGCACCTCGGGGGGCGCTATGGAGGCAGCCAAACCTCAACGGTCTGTTATATCAGTGGTGGTCTTACCACAGAGCGAGATGGCGGCATGACCACCGTAACTCCACCCACACGTCTGTCTTATACCATACCTGTAACTCCACCGACTGCTCCTGTCTGTCATATACCACACCTGTAACTCCACCGACTGCTCCTGTCTGTCATATACCACACCTGTAACTCCACCCACACGTCTGTCTTATACCACACCTGTAACTCCACCCACTGCTCCTGTCTGTCATATACCACACCTGTAACTCCACCCACACGTCTGTCTTATACCACACCTGTAACTCCACCCACTGCTCCTGTCTGTCATATACCACACCTGTAACTCCACCCACTACTCCTGTCTGTCATATACCACACCTGTAACTCCACCGACTGCTCCTGTCTGTCATATACCATACCTGTAGCTCCACCCAATACTCCTGTCTGTCTTATACCATACCTGTAACTCCGCCCACTGCTCCTGTCTGTCATATACCACACCTGTAACTCCACCCACTGCTCCTGTCTGTCATGTACCACACCTGTAAGTCCACCCACTACTTCTGTCTGTTATATACCATACCTGTAACTCCACCCACTCCTCCTGTCTGTCATATACCATACCTGTAACTCCACCCACTGCTCCTGTCTGTCATATACCATACCTGTAACTCCACCCACTGCTCCTGTCTGTCATATACCACACCTGTAAGTCCACCCACTACTTCTGTCTGTTATATACCATACCTGTAACTCCACCCACTCCTCCTGTCTGTCATATACCACACCTGTAACTCCACCCACTACTTCTGTCTGTCATATACCACACCCGTAACTCCACCCACTACTCCTGTCTGTCATATACCATACCTGTAACTCCACCCACTACTTCTTTCTGTTATATACCATACCTGTAACTCCTCTACCCGCGGCCTCCCCCATATACTGTGTATCAGGAGTGGTCTACCTGCCGCCTCCCCTATATACTGTGTATCAGGAGTGGTCTACCCGCGGCCTCCCCCATATACTGTGTATCAGGAGTGGTCTACCCGCGGCCTCCCCCATATACTGTGTATCAGGAGTGGTCTACCCGCGGCCTCCCCCATATACTGTGTATCAGGAGTGGTCTACCCGCGGCCTCCCCCATATACAGTGTATCAGGAGTGGTCTACCCGCGGCCTCCCCATATACTGTGTATCAGGAGTGGTCTACCCGCGGCCTCCCCATATACTGTGTATCAGGAGTGGTCTACCCGCGGCCTCCCCTATATACTGTGTATCAGGAGTGGTCTACCCGCGGCCTCCCCATATACTGTGTATCAGGAGTGGTCTACCCGCGGCCTCCCCATATACTGTGTATCAGGAGTGGTCTACCCGCGGCCTCCCCATATACTGTGTATCAGGAGTGGTCTACCCGCGGCCTCCCCCATATACTGTGTATCAGGAGTGGTCTACCCGCGGCCTCCCCCATATACTGTGTATCAGGAGTGGTCTACCCGCGGCCTCCCCCATATACTGTGTATCAGGAGTGGTCTACCCGCGGCCTCCCCCATATACTGTGTATCAGGAGTGGTCTACCCGCGGCCTCCCCATATACTGTGTATCAGGAGTGGTCTACCCGCGGCCTCCCCATATACTGTGTATCAGGAGTGGTCTACCCGCGGCCTCCCCATATACTGTGTATCAGGAGTGGTCTACCCGCGGCCTCCCCATATACTGTGTATCAGGAGTGGTCTACCCGCGGCCTCCCCATATACTGTGTATCAGGAGTGGTCTACCCGCGGCCTCCCCATATACTGTGTATCAGGAGTGGTCTACCCGCGGCCTCCCCATATACTGTGTATCAGAGGTGGTCTACCCGCGGCCTCCCCATATACTGTGTATCAGAGGTGGTCTACCCGCGGCCTCCCCATATACTGTGTATCAGGAGTGGTCTACCCGCGGCCTCCCCATATACTGTGTATCAGGAGTGGTCTACCCGCGGCCTCCCCATATACTGTGTATCAGGAGTGGTCTACCCGCGGCCTCCCCATATACTGTGTATCAGGAGTGGTCTACCCGCGGCCTCCCCATATACTGTGTATCAGGAGTGGTCTACCCGCGGCCTCCCCATATACTGTGTATCAGGAGTGGTCTACCCGCGGCCTCCCCATATACTGTGTATCAGGAGTGGTCTACCCGCGGCCTCCCCATATACTGTGTATCAGGAGTGGTCTACCCGCGGCCTCCCCATATACTGTGTATCAGGAGTGGTCTACCCGCGGCCTCCCCATATACTGTGTATCAGGAGTGGTCTACCCGCGGCCTCCCCATATACTGTGTATCAGGAGTGGTCTACCCGCGGCCTCCCCTATATACTGTGTATCAGGAGTGGTCTACCCGCGGCCTCCCCATATACTGTGTATCAGAGGTGGTCTACCCGCGGCCTCCCCATATACTGTGTATCAGAGGTGGTCTACCCGCGGCCTCCCCATATACTGTGTATCAGGAGTGGTCTACCCGCGGCCTCCCCATATACTGTGTATCAGAGGTGGTCTACCCGCGGCCTCCCCATATACTGTGTATCAGAGGTGGTCTACCCGCGGCCTCCCCATATACTGTGTATCAGGAGGTGGTCTACCCGCGGCCTCCCCATATACTGTGTATCAGAGGTGGTCTACCCGCGGCCTCCCCCATATACTGTGTATCAGAGGTGGTCTACCCGCGGCCTCCCCATATACTGTGTATCAGGAGTGGTCTACCCGCGGCCTCCCCATATACTGTGTATCAGGAGTGGTCTACCCGCGGCCTCCCCATATACTGTGTATCAGAGGTGGTCTACCCGCGGCCTCCCCATATACTGTGTATCAGGAGGTGGTCTACCCGCGGCCTCCCCATATACTGTGTATCAGAGGTGGTCTACCCGCGGCCTCCCCCATATACTGTGTATCAGAGGTGGTCTACCCGCGGCCTCCCCCATATACAGTGTATCAGAGGTGGTCCCCGCGGCCTCCCCCATATACTGTGTATCAGAGGTGGTCTACCCGCGGCCTCCCCCCATATACTGTGTATCAGAGGTGGTCTACCCGCGGCCTCCCCCCATATACTGTGTATCAGAGGTGGTCTACCCGCGGCCTCCCCCATATACAGTGTATCAGGAGTGGTCCCCGCGGCCTCCCCATATACTGTGTATCAGAGAGTGGTCTACCCGCGGCCTCCCCCCATATACTGTGTATCAGAGGTGGTCTACCCGCGGCCTCCCCCATATACTGTGTATCAGGAGTGGTCTACCTGCGGCCTCCCCATATACAGTGTATCAGGAGTGGTCCCCGCGGCCTCCCCTATATACTGTGTATCAGAGGTGGTCTACCCGCGGCCTCCCCCATATACTGTGTATCAGAGGTGGTCTCCCTGTCCTCCTGACTGTATTTGGAGGGAAGACTCTGGATGAAGGACACCTCGTCCTTCATCTGCAGGAGATAAGCAGCCCTGAGTCTGTGGCACGCCCCTTCTCCCCTCTCCTCACAGTCTACGCCGCGTCCCTTCTGCGCCCCGTCTCCTTGGAAACCCTGAGTGCATATCCAGGAAAAGTTTATCTGAGATGGGCTCTGGGCAGCTCTCCATATCCATACTAACCTGATTATCCTCCTGTGGGGGCACTGCCAGCTAATCACATTACCCCTCTAATGGTCCTGAGGACTGTGAGTGAGAGCAGAGCAGTGAAACGCGCTGGATACTTAGTGATAATTACACTCCCGGCTCTGGCATTGATTTATAAGCTTTGCTGCTGTTCTTTTCTTTTTTCCCCTCCATATGCTGTGATGTGAACCTGAAGCCATCCGCAGGAAGGAGAACGGCTGGTACGACGAAGAACACCCCCTCGTCTTCTTATTTTTGGGATCCTCTGGGATAGGTGATTTGTTTCCTTTCGCTTTCACCTATACATTTCTATTCTATGTATTATTATTCATAATTTCACAAGAGAGAAAAAAAAAGCTTTTTAGACTTAAAGTATAAATCTGGTGCAATTATTAGTAGAAAAGTGGTAATAAACAGAACAAAAATCCTTAAAATATTAATAAAACATAAAAAATGTGAAGATATGGACAAAAAAAAAGATAAATATAAAATAATATGGTTAACGGTCCTAAAACTGTAAACAAAAATGTTTAAAAAGTGCTAAATAAGTGCACACAAAAATTTTAAAGCAAAAACAAATAAATTTAGGAAATTAGATAAATAATATAAACCTTGCAAAAAAGTATAAATTATTAAAAAGCAAGGTAAATGTATAATAGATCCCGGTGTACACGATAACTGAAAACATACATTATAGATATATATTATTATTTGCCAAATGCCAGAATATGAGAGAATATTTTAAGGCATTTTTATTACTTTCTGCAATGTCAAACGTAAACATACACTAAAATTACTATGTCTTTAACCCCTTCCCGACATATGACGTAATAGTACGTCATGGCGGCAAGTGACTTGACACATTTTGACGTACTATTACGTCATGGTGATCACTGCAGGGGCCCGGCAGTCCCTGATAGCCGGGGCCCTGCTGTATCCGCCGGCAACGCTGTAAAAGCCAATGGCGGCAGATTAAACCCTTCTATGCCGCGGTCAGCACTGACCCGTGCATGCGGCGGGTGAAGGAGCCCATCGGGTCCCTGCGCTGCTGTGGCAGGGACCCGATGGGTGACAAGGGACCTGCCTTCTACGGGGGCCGAGGAGGTCCAACCCCAGGCCCGTCTCCTAGGCAACCTCTCCTGCCCCAGGACCGTCTCCTAGGCAACCTGTCCAGCCCCAGGCCCGTCTCCTAGGAAACCTGTCCAGCCCCAGGCCCTTCTCCTACGCAACCTGTCCAGCCCCAGGCCCGTTTCCTAGGCAACCTGTCCAGCCCCAGGCCCGTCTCCTAGGCAACCTGTCCAGCCCCAGGCCCGTCTCCTATGAAACCTGTTAGGCCTCTTGCACACGGGCGTCATGTTTGACGCCCGGATAAGATGCGGGTGCGTTGCGGGAATCGCCGCGATTTTTCCCTGCGAGTGCAAAGCGCTGTCATGCGTTTTGCACGCGCGGGAGAAAAATCGGCACTTTTGGTACCCAGACCCGAACCTGCACTTCTTCACAGAAGTGCATGTTTGGGTCAGAAATTGTCCCGCTGGTATTATTTCACATTATAACATAGTTATAATGTAAAATAATACCCTTGGCCATCTCCCTAATGTTTAAACTGGTGCAGAATGGGTTAAAATAATAAACTAATAATTACTTACCTGTTCCATTTGATCGCGAAGCCCGGCCTCCTCTCCGTTAGCTTGAAAGATGTAAAGGACCTGTGATGATGTCACAGCATCACATGGCCCAATCACCTGCTCCATCACTATGGTGATGGAGCATGTGATGGTCCATGTGACCATGTGACATCATCCAGGGTCCTTAACCACTATCCACAGCCTGAGGATAGTGTTTGGGACCTGGATGATGTCACATGGTCACATGGACCAATCACATGCTCCATCACCATAGTGATGGAGCAGGTGATTGGGCCATGTGATGTGACGTCATCACAGGTCCTTAGATCATAGATGCTGCAGGAAAGAGAGGACAGATCGCGACTACGCGATCAAGTGGCTAAGGTAAGTTAACTTTATTATTTTTAACCCCTTCCTCATCATTTAACAATGCATTCTTTATTAGAATGCTATTATTTCCCCTTATAACCATGTTATAAGGGAAATAATAGAGATTGGGTCCCGTTGCTAAAGCAGCAATGCGGGAAAATGCAACGCATCCGCGCTTGGTTGCGGATGCTTGCGATTTTCCGCATCCCATTCACTTCTATGGGGCCTGCGTTGCGTGAAAAGCGCAGAATATAGAACATGCTGCGATTTTCACGCAACGCAGAAGTGATGTGTGAAAATCACCGCTCATGTGCACAGCCCCATAGAAATGAATGGGTCCGGATTCAGTGCGGGTGCAATGCGTCCTCCTCACGCATTGCACCCGCGCGGAAAACTCGCCCGTGTGAAAGGGGCCTTAGTGTATTACTGTGTGTATTGTAATGCGTTGCAGAGAGGATCAGACCCTGAAAAGATAATGTTCCAGAGTGGGACAGAAATAAAGTTTAAAAAGAAAAGTGTTTTTAATAAAAAAAAAAAATAGTTTCCAGTAAAAAAAGAAAAAAAAAAACACCCCACTAAGCGATCAAAAAGGCGTATGTCCCCTAAAATAGTACAAATCAAACAGTTATCTCATCCCGCAAAAAAATGAGAAAAAAATAAAAAAGGGCTATGGCTCTAAGACTGTGGAGACACTAAAGCATCATGTTTTTGGTTAAAAAAATTCTATTATTGTGTAAAACTTTAATAAATAAGAAAAAGTAGACATATTAGGTATTGCCACGTCCGTAACGATCTGCTCTATAAAAACGTCACATGACCTAACCCCTCAGGTGAACGCTGAAAAAATAAATAAATAAAAACTGTGCCAAAACAACCAATTTTTTTGGTCACCTTGCCCCACAAAGTGTAATAATGAACGATCAAAAATCATATGTACCCAAAAATAGTACCAATGAGAACGTCAACTCTTCCTGCAAAAAACGAGCCCCTGCACAAGACGAAAAAAATATGGAGACACAAAAACATAAGTTTTTTTCAAAGATGCTTTATTATGTAAAACTCAAACAAATTAAGTAGACATATTTTTTTTTTTTGCGTTTTCGTTTCGCTTTCCCTGCCTTCCCAGAGTCATAACTTTTTTTTTTTTGTCTGTTCACATAGCCGTATGTGCTTTCCTACACCACCATTTAATATTGCATATGATGTAGTGGGAATCGGAAAAAAATTGCAAATGGGGTGAAATTTTACGTGTTTTTATTTACGGGGTTCGATGTGCGATAAAACTGACCAGTTATTTTTATTCTACAGGTCAGTACGAATCCGGCTATACCTTTTATATGTATAGTTTTTTTAATTTTTTCCAGTTCTTTTATTTTTATTTTAAGAAAAGGGGGGTGATTAGAATTTTTATGTTTTTTTATTTTTAAAGACTTTAATTGTTACACTTTCTTATAGTTTGCATAGGGAACTATAACATGCACTCATTAGATTGCTATTCTCATAGACTCTGGTGCACTAGCATTGGAGTCTATGAGAAAATTGCTTGTTTCCTATGGAGCTCTATTACAGGCAAGGGCTCCATAGAAAATACTATGCAGCAGCCTCCTGTCATTCACAAAGATAGGGGCTGCTGCACACAAGCTCCAGCTCCTCCGATCGCCGCTCGGGGGAGCCGGAGGACCACCGGAAGCGCGCGCGGTTTTCGGTTTTCTGGTCCGATATGTGCAGATCAACCCAAGAATAAAAGCAGAAGACCTTGTTAAGATGATGGCGGAAGCCGGTAAGATGGTGTCACTATCCACAGCGAGACGAGGACTTTATCATCACCGGAAGAAGCCATTACCCCAAAAGAAACAGTAAAAAAGCCAGATTGATGCACGCAGGAACAAAGACCGACATTTTGGGAGACGTCCTGTGGTCTGACCAAACTAAAATTGAACTTTTTGGCCATGATGACCATCGTTACGTTTGGAGGAAAAAGGGAGAAGCTTGGAAGCCTAAGAACACCACCCTGACTGTGAGACGGGGGCGGCAGCATCATGTTGCGGGGTTGTTCTGCTGCAGGAGGGACTGGGGCACTTCACCAAATAGATGAGGAAAGAAGATGATGTGGAAATACTGAAGCAACATCTCAAGACATCAGCCAGGAAGTAAAAGCTCGGGCGGGAGCGGGTCTTCCAAATGGACAATGACCCGAAGCCAAAGTGGTTACAACGTGGCCTAACCCCTTAAGGACCAGCGCCATACATGTACGGCACAGTGATTGGGCGGCTGCAGGAGATGCGCCCGCCCCATCCGCGGCAGGGGTCCGGCAGGGACCCGATGGAAGGGGAGGCAGCCCAATGCTTTCCTTAGGCATCGCGCGGCTGCCTTCCGGGATAGCCTGTGAGATCCAGCCCCCTGTATTACACTGGTAATACACTTACAGCCAATGCATGACAATACAGAAGCATTGTAAAGGGGATCAGACCCCCAAAAGTTTAAGTCCCAGAGTGGGACAAAAAATAAGTGAAAAGAAAATAGTTAAGAAAGAAAGTTTTACAAAAAAAATTACGTTTTATGTAAAAATAAATAATAGCATCCTTTTCCCAAAATAAAGTAAACATTTTTTGTAATAAATAGGGAAAAAAGAAAAGTAGACATATTAGGTATCGGCGCGTCCGTATCGACCGGCTCTATAAAAATATCCCATGACCTAACCCCTCAAATGAACACCGTCAAAAAAATGTAATAAAAACTGCTAAAAAATAATTTTTTTGTCACCTTACATCTCTAAAAGTGCACACCAAGCGATCAAAAAGGTGCATGCCTCCCAAAATAGTGCCAATCTAACTGTCACCTCATCCCGCAAAAAAATGAAACCCTGCCTAAGACAATCGCCCAAAAAATAAAAAAAACTATGGCTCTCCGAATATAGAGACACTAAAACATCATTTTTTTTTGTTTAAAAAATGCTGTTATTGTGTAAAACTTAAGTCAATAAAAAAAGTATACATATAACTATCTCCGTGTCCGTAAGAACCTGCTCTATAAAAACACCACATGACCTAACCCCTCAGGTGAACACCATAAAAAAATAAATTAAAAAAAAACCTGTCAAAAGGCATTTTTTGTCACCTTAAATCACAAAAAGGGTAATAGCAAGATAGCAAGCGATCAAAGAGTCCTATGCATCGCAAAATAGTGGCAATCAAACCGTCATCTCAACCTGTAAAAAAATGATACCCTACCTAAGACAGTCGCCCAAAACATAAAAAAAAAACCTATGGCTCTCAGAGTATGGAGACACTGAAACATGATTTTTTTTTTTTTGTTTCAAAAATGATATTGTAAAACTTAAAAAAAAAAATAAATAGAGATATTAGGTATTGCCACGTCCGTAACGACCGGCTCTATAAAAATGCCAATGTCCTAATCCATCAGGTGAACACTGTCAAAAGATTAAAATAAAAACTGTGCTAAAAAAAAACATTTTTTTGTCACCTTACATCACTAAAAGTGCAACACCAAGCAATCAAAAAGGCATATGCCCCCCAAAATAGTACCAATCTAACCATCACCTCATCCCTCAAAAAATGAGCCCCTACTATGGCTCTCAGACTATGGAGACACTAAAGCATCATTTTTTTTTGTTTCAAAAATGCTGTTATTGTGTAAAACTCAAGTTAATAAAAAAAGTATACATAATATGTATCGCCGCGTCCGTAAGAACCTGCTGTATAAAGATATTACATGTCCTAACCCCTCAGGTGTACCGTTAAAAAAAAAAAAAAAAAGTGTGTCAAAAAGGCATTTTTTTTGTCACCTTACATCACAAAAAGTGTAATACCAAGCGATCAAAAAGTCATGTGCACCCTAAAATAGTACCAATCAAACCGTCATCTCGTACCGGAAGAAATGAGCTCCTACATAAGACAGTCGCCCAAAAAATAAAAAAAACGACGGCTTTCAGAATGTGGAGAAACTAAAAAATAATTTTTTTCAAAAATGCTTTATTATGTAAAACTGAAACAAACAACCAAAAAAAGTATATATATTCGGTATTGTCGCGTCCGTAATAACCTCTATAAAAATACCACATGATCTAACCTGTCAGATGAACGTTGTAAATAACAAAAAATAAAAATGGTGCCAAAACAGCTATTTTTTGTTACCTTGCCTCGCAAAAAGTGTAGTATAGAGAAACCAAAATCATATGTACCCTAAAATAGTACCAACAAAACTGCCACCTTATCCAGTAGTTTCCAAAATGGTGTCACTTTTTTGGAGTTTCTACACTAGGGGGGCATCAGGGGGGCTTCAAATAGGACATGGCGACTTAAAATGATCCCAGCAAAATCTGCCTTCCAGAAACCATATGGCATTCCTTTCCTTCTACGCCCTGCCGTGTGCCCGTACAGCAGTTTACGACCACATATGGGGTGTTTCTGTAAACTACAGAATCAGGGCAATAAATATTGAGTTTTGTTTGGCTGTTAACCCTTGCTTTGTTACTGGAAAAAATGGATTAAAATGGAAATTCCAAATTTAATCTCTATTTCCATTAATTCTTGTGGAACACCGAAAGGGTTAACAAAGTTTGTAAAATCAGTTTTGAATACCTTGAGGGGTGTCGTTTCTAGAATGGGGTCATTTTTGGGTGGTTTCTATTATGTAAGCCTCACAAAGTGACTTCAGACCTGAACTGGTCCTTAAAAAGTGGGTTTTGGAAATTTTCTGAAAAATGTCAAGATTTACTTCCGAAAAACATCCGAAAAAAATAAAATGGCATTCACAACATGATCCAAACATGAAGTAGACATAGGGGGAATGTAAAGTAATAACTATTTTTGGAGGTATTACTATCTATTATAACAGTAGAAAAATTAAAATTTGCACATTTTTCAAAATTTTTGGTAAATTTGGTATTTTTTTTATAAATAAAAATGAAATTTTTTGACTCAGTTTTACCAGTGTCATGAAGTACAGTATGGGACTAGAAAACAGTCTCAGAATGGCCGGGATAAGAAAAAGCGTTTTAAAGTTATCACCACATATAGTGACACTGGTCAGATTTGCAAAAAATGGCCGAGTCCTTAAGGTGAAATATGGCTGAGTCCTTAAGGTGAAATATGGCTGAGTCCTTAAGGTGAAATATGGCTGAGTCCTTAAGGTGAAATATGGCTGAGTCCTTAAGGTGAAATATGGCTGAGTCCTTAAGGTGAAATATGGCTGAGTCCTTAAGGTGAAATAGGGCCGAGTCCTTAAGGTGAAATAGGGCCGAGTCCTTAAGGTGAAATAGGGCCGAGTCCTTAAGGTGAAATATGGCTGAGTCCTTAAGGTGAAATAGGGCCGTGTCCTGAAGGAGTTAAGGATAACAAAGTCAATGTTCTGGAGCGGCCATCACAAAGGCCTGATCTCAATCCTATTGGAAATTTATGGGCAAAGCTGAAAAGGCCGGTGCGAGCAAGGCGACCAACAGACACGGCTCAGGTACACCAGGTCTGTCCGGAGGAGTGGGCCCAAATTCTGACCAACTATTGTGAGAAGCGTGTGGAAGGAGATCCAAAACGTGTGACCCGAGCCATACAGACTAAGGGCAATGCCAAATAGTAATGCAATGTATGGAAAGTTTTGACTTTGCAAAAAGTAATAAAATGCCTTAAAGCATTCTCTCTCTCATTATTCTGGCATTTGGCAAATAATAATAATTATGGTAATCCTAACGGACCGAAAACCGGAAAGGTTTATTCTGATTTCATGTCAGATATTGAGAAAAACCTGCAGATGTGTCTTTTTATATAGTGGATATGTGTGTGTATGTATAATTATTATTTTAAATGCAATACAAAAATATAAATAATTAAGAAACAAGGTAAATATATAAAATAATGCAAATGTTAGAATAAAAACAAAGCTTAAAATATTACAAAATATCTAAACAGTAATAAAATCTGAAGAAAAAGAAGCTGTAAATAGTCATATCTATCGAAGCTATTTTAGCAAATGAATAAATAGAGAAACATGGATAGCCTTTTAACCCTGTGTGATTTTTTTTTTTTTTTTTTTTTTTTTTGCGTTTTTGTTTTTTACTTCCTGCCTTCCCGCAGACATAACTTTTTTTTAATTTTCCCTTGACGTAACTGAATGAGAACTTGTTTTTTGTGGGACGAGTTGTACTTTCTAATTGTACCATTTAATATTGCACCCATATTGTGTGAAGCTGGAAAAAAATTCCAAATGAGGTGAAAATGGAAAAGAAACGCAGTTCGGCCACAGTTTTATGGGATTCGTTTTTACGGCTTTCCCGATGCAGCACGATTACAGCGATTCCTGTGTTTTAATACTTATCTCCCATAGCTTTTTTATATCTTCGGAGCCTGATGAGGGCGTCATTTTTGCGGGGCGATCTGTAGTTTTTGTTGATACCATTTTGGAGTGCGTGACCTTTTGATCACTTTTTATTCATTTTGTTGTGGGAGGGGAGGCTGCGAATCAGCCTTTTTGTTCCGTTTTTTTTCCCACTTCAGCAAAGTACATTTATATTTAATAGTTTGGGTGTTTTGGGACACGGCAATGCCTATCTTTTTTATTGTTTATTTTATGATGGAAAAGAGGGTTGATTTGAATTTTTATATATAATTTTTTATGTTTTTAAAAAAAATTTTTTACACTTATATTAAGTCCTCTTAGGGGACTTGAACATGCAATCGTTAGATTAGTTTTCCCATAGACTGCATTGAATTACCGTTGCAGCCTATGGGACATTCACTACTATCCTGCGAGGCTGTCCCCCCAGTAGATGACTTGGTAACAGTTGAGGGGTTAAATGTCTGTGATCGGCGTTGATGCCGATCACAGACCCTAGCCATGGGTCTCTGCTGTGTGAAACGGACATTAGCCCTTTAAAGACCCGACCAGCGCCGTACATGTAGGGGTTAATCATTTTGGTACACTTAATTCTGAATCTGGCTATGTTCACATGGCTGATATTGCACACAGATTTTTCTGAGTATTCCGCACCAGAATCCGCTTCACATCTGTCTACCATTGTTTGTACAGCAGATGCTTGAAATGCGCCATGTTCGTGGCCTGCAACTGCAAATCCAGCCCGTTATGAATATAATCTCTCCAGGTCAACTACAAATAATAATTATGGTTCTATTTAGGACAGAGATAAGATTGCAGCGCCCGTGTCTGCTGCGTCCTCCATTAGTGTTGGGGGCTCCTGTGGTCACGTTGTGCCCGGCCCCCTGAAATGATTACAGCTCAATATGTGATATTACAGTCCTGCCACTGACGCCATCCATCACTGTCACCGCCACTCTATAAAAACATTAAGGGAAGGCGAGCGCCCGGCCGCAGGTGAGATTTATCACCATTGGGCAGGGGGGACAAGATAGGATGTGAGCGTCACATGATCATGTAGTCAGGGTTGTCACCGGCCAGAGGCTGGTTACAGTGTTCACAGCGTCCACTGATACAGAGTTGCAGCTATTTCAACATTTGCAACATTTTATTTATTTTCTAGAATTTTTTCCATAGCGAGAAGACTGACGCATCCAACAACACACTGCCACGTGTCACATATTATCTGCATACACTGCCACATGTCACATATTACCTGCATACACTGCCACGTGTCACATATTACCTGCATACACTGCCACATGTCACATATTACCTGCATACACTGCCACGTGTCACATATTATCTGCATACACTGCCACATGTCACAATTATCTGCATACACTGCCACATGTCACATATTACCTGCATACACTGCCACATGTCACATATTACCTGCATACACCGCCACATGTCACATATTACCTTCATACACTGCCACATGTCACATATTACCTGCATACACTGCCACATGTCACATATTACCTGCATACACTGCCACATGTCACATATTACCTGCATACACTGCCACATGTCACGTATTACCTGCATACACTGCCACATGTCACGTATTACCTGCATACACTGCCACATGTCACGTATTACCTGCATACACTGCCACATGTCACATATTACCTGCATACACTGCCACATGTCACGTATTACCTGCATACACTGCCACATGTCACGTATTACCTGCATACACTGCCACATGTCACGTATTACCTGCATACACTGCCACATGTCACATATTACCTGCATACACTGCCACATGTCACCTATTACCTGCATACACTGCCACATGTCACCTATTACCTGCATACACTGCCACATGTCACATATTACCTGCATACACTGCCACATGTCACATATTACCTGCATACACTGCCACATGTCACACATTACCTGCATACACTGCCACATGTCACGTATTACCTGCATACACTGCCACATGTCACCTATTACCTGCATACACTGCCACATGTCACGTATTACCTGCATACACTGCCACATGTCACATATTACCTGCATACACTGCCACATGTCACATATTACCTGCATACACTGCCACATGTCACCTATTACCTGCATACACTGCCACATGTCACATATTACCTGCATACACTGCCACGTGTCACATATTACCTGCATACACTGCCACATGTCACGTATTACCTGCATACACTGCCACATGTCACGTATTACCTGCATACACTGCCACATGTCACCTATTACCTGCATACACTGCCACATGTCACCTATTACCTGCATACACTGCCACGTGTCACATATTACCTGCATACACTGCCACATGTCACCTATTACCTGCATACACTGCCACGTGTCACGTATTACATGCGGACACATGGGAGGGCAGCGGCACGGATCAGCAGATGGTTTGTTTGTTTTTTATATAAATTTATATATATTGTTCTCATAGGTAAAACGGAATTGGCCAAGCAGACGGCGCGCTACCTGCACAAGGACATCAAGAAGGTAATAAACTGTTTTACTGGAAATCCCTTTAATCCAGAGTCTGATAATCTGGCACTTATTTCAGAAATGTGGCATAATGTGGAGTTTCTCTGAAAGGTCATGGTAACGTTTTAGGCCCCTTTCACACGAGCGAGTTTTCCGCGCGGGTGCAATGGGTGACGTGAACACATAGCCCCCGCACTGAATCCTGACCCATTCATTTCAATGGGTCTGTGTACATGAGCGGTTTTTTTCACGCATCACTTTTGCGTTGCGTCAAAATCGCAGAATGTTCTATATTCTGCGTTTTTCACGCAGCTCTGGCCCCTTAGAAGTGAATGGGGCTCCAGTGAAAAACGCATTACATCCGCAAGTGCGGGTGCGTTGCGTTTTTCACTGTTGGTTGCTAGGAGATGTTGTTTGTAAACCTTCCGTTTTTTATCACGCGTGTGAAAAACGCATCAAAACGCATTGCACCCGCGCGGAAAAAACTGAACAACTGAACGCAATCGCAGGCAAAACTGAATGGCTTTGCCTGCGAAATCGCACAGTTTTCACTGAACGCATCCGGACACGCTCGCGTGAAAGAGGCCTTATGGTGCGCATGTCGGATCTCCCTGACCTCTCCTCTGTCCCCACAGGGCTTCATCCGGATGGATATGTCTGAATTCCAGGAGAAGCATGAGGTACGGCCTGTTGGGTGTTGTAGTCCTGTATCAGCGTGGCGCAGGGTAGCCCCACCGATAATACTACTACCCATCCCCCACTTCTGTTACCCCCATGCAGGTAGCCAAGTTCATTGGGTCTCCGCCAGGATACGTTGGACACGAGGACGGAGGTCAGCTGACCAAGAAGCTGAAGGAGTGTCCCAACGCGGTGGTCCTGTTTGACGAGGTGGACAAAGCCCACCCTGACGTCCTCACCATAATGCTGCAGTTGTTTGACGAGGTAAAGGGATTTGGGGTGTAGTCCAGCCCCCCGTAAAAGTACGTTCGGAAACCATTCCCACGTGGTCCTAAAGTCTCCAGTTTCATGATCGTAATGGAGGGAGGAGAATAGGACTCATTGGGCAGGAGTAGGTAGGGGCAGATTTGGCACAGAGATAGCCAAGAGTCGGTGCCGTGGCTTCAGAGGGTTCAATTACATTTAGATATTTTGTTTTAGAAAAATCTAATTACTAAGGAGAGAAGGGAAATAATTGGGATGTAACCCCGGCCCCTTCCTTCCCGCCAGTTCAGAGACACTATGGTCTTGGGCTGGTTCCCGACTCTGCCGGACAAGCCCACGTCATTCCTCACCCCGGCCTGCATTATTAATTAGATTTTTCTTCACCTGCTGAGATCATGTGGCCATTAACAGCCAATCAGCAGCTGATTTGTTCCTGTTTCGTCACAGTGGTCACGTTGCAGTTGTGACAAACCCTCAGCGGTGAGAAGTATTAAGCCAGGACAGGTCTGGCTTTAGTGGGGAGTAGAAACAGAAGGCATGTAATAAAACAGCCGATCGTATCCTTAAAGAGTGATGGATGGACGGAGTGTGTTCTGCAGAACGTGCCAGACCCGAGTGATGTGACCGCAGGGCATGGCTCCTCCCCCTCCCTGTGCCGGCACCGTCACGTACATGGCATGGCTGTGCAGCAGGCACGCACTTGAGGTCCCCGGATGTCATTACTCTGCAGGACTGGAGACTGCGAGCAGCATATGAGTTTTCACGATGTCTCCTCCGAGGACACGCTCCCCCCCTCCCTCTAATAAAACTTTATTCTCGTCCCCTCGCCACGTCTTCTGTCTTCCCATCTCCAGGATTAATATAGCAATCCTCCTTGCATAGATCATAACCGCAGCCGCCAAATGTAAAATCAATTCCAGGAGCGGCACTCAACGAGAGCAATAAACGGCATGTTAATCTTCAGCACCCAGAAACGGATTCCATCTGTCAGCGAGCGCACGCCGCGGCCCCATTACACTGCATCATAGTAATAGTGGGAGTAGTAGTAGTGCTCGGAGCCAGGGATCTCCACACATTCTGGGGGTGCGGGCGGATGGTCCCCATACATGATGCCTTTTGTGTTTTTAGGGTCGGCTGACGGACGGGAAGGGGAGGACCATTGAATGTAAGGACGCCATTTTTATCATGACCTGCAATGCAGGAAGCGATGAGATCGCCCAGTACGCCCTGCAGCTGCGACAGGAAGCGCTGGAGATGAACAGGAGCCGACTGGCCGACAACCTGGGTGAGTCCTAAAGGGAAGGTCCAGCCGCACACCCCAAAATCTGACACGGCCCTAGTGCAACCAGTTAACGTAGACGTGAAGCCACTTTGTCTTTTTGATATTTGGAATGTCTGATAGTCCAGAATATCTGGTAATCTGGCATAGGATTACCCCGTGGATACCAGTGTGTGATCCTGCCATGGACGCACTGACGATTTCTGCCTTTACCCTTTCAGAGGACATACAGACCGAGAAGATCACCATCTCCAAGCAATTCAAGGAGAACGTCATCCGGCCTATCCTGAAGGTTTGTGGCCGCAGCACCATCATCATCCACAGTCCAGAGGATACATGTGTATATACATTACATAACTTATACAGAATAGGGAGTGCAGCTCTGGAGTATAATACAGGCTGTAACTCAGGATCAGTACAGGATAAGTAATGTATGTACACAGTGACTGCACCAGCAGAATAGTGAGTGCAGCTCTGGAGTATAATACAGGATGTAACTCAGGATCAGTACAGGATAAGTAATGTATGTACACAGTGACTCCACCAGCAGAATAGTGAGTGCAGCTCTGGAGTATAATACAGGATGTAACTCAGGGTCAGTACAGGATAAGTAATGTATGTACACAGTGCCTGCACCAGCAGAATAGTGAGTGCAGCTCTGGAGTATAATACAGGATGTAACTCAGGATCAGTACAGGATATGTAATGTATGTGCACAGTGACTGCACCAGCAGAATAGTGAGTGCAGCTCTGGAGTATATTGCAGGATGTTACTCAGGATCAGTACAGGATAAGTAATGTATGTACACAGTGACTGCACCAGCAGAATAGTGAGTGCAGCTCTGGAGTATAATACAGAATGTAACTCAGGATCAGTATAGGATAAGTAATGTATGTACACAGTGACTGCACCAGCAGTATAGTGAGTGCAGCTCTGGAGTATAATACAGGATGTAACTCAGGATCAGTACAGGATAAGTAATGTATGTACACAGTGACTGCACCAGCAGAATAGTGAGTGCAGCTCTGGAGTATATTACAGGATGTTACTCAGGATCAGTACAGGATAAGTAATGTATGTACACAGTGACTGCACCAGCAGAATAGTGAGTGCTGCTCTGGGGTATAATACAGGATGTAACTCAGGATCAGTACAGGATAAGTAATGTATGTACACAGTGACTTCACCAGCAGAATAGTGAGTGCAGCTCTGGAGTATAATACAGGATGTAACTCGGGATCAGTACAGGATAAGTAATGTATGTACACAGTGACTTCACCAGCAGAATAGTGAGTGCAGCTCTGGAGTATAATACAGGATGTAACTCAGGATCAGTACAGGATAAGTAATGTATGTACACAGTGACTGCACCAGCAGAATAGTGAGTGCAGCTCCGGAGTATATTACAGGATGTTACTCAGGATCAGTACAGGATAAGTAATGTATGTACACAGTGACTGCACCAGCAGAATAGTGAGTGCAGCTCTGGAGTATAATACAGAATGTAACTCAGGATCAGTATAGGATAAGTAATGTAATGTATGTACAGAGTGACTCCAGCAGCAGAATAGTGAGTGCAGCTCTGGAGTATAATACAGGATGTAACTCAGGATCAGTACAGGATAAGTAATGTTTGTACACAGTGACTGCACCAGCAGAATAGTGAGTGCAGCTCTGGAGTGTAATACAGGATGTAACTCAGGATCAGTACAGGATAAGTAATGTATGTACACAGTGACTGCACCAGCAGAATAGTGAGTGCAGCTCTGGAGTATAATACAGGATGTAACTCAGGATTAGTACAGGATAAGTAATGTAATGTATGTACACAGTGACTGCACTAGCAGAATAGTGAGTGCAGCTGTGGAGTATATTACAGGATGTTACTCAGGATCAGTATAGGATAAGTAATGTATGTACACAGTGACTGCACCAGCAGAATAGTGAGTGCAGCTCTGGAGTATAATACAGGATGTTACTCAGGATCAGTACAGGATAAGTAATGTATGTACACACTGACTGCACCAGCAGAATAGTGAGTGCAGCTCTGGAGTATAATACAGGATGTAACTCAGGATCAGTACAGGATAAGTAATGTATGTACACAGTGACTGCACCAGCAGAATGGTGAGTGCAGCTCTGGCGTATAATACAGGATGTAACTCAGGATCAGTACAGGATAAGTAATGTATGTACACAGTGACTGCACCAGCAGAATAGTGAGTGCAGCTCTGGAGTATAATACAGGATGTATCTCAGGGTCAGTACAGGATAAGTAATGTATGTACACAGTGACTGCACCAGCAGAATAGTGAGTGCAGCTCTGGAGTATAATACAGGATGTAACTCAGGATCAGTACAGGATAAGTAATGTATGTACACAGTGACTGCACCAGCAGAATAGTGAGTGCAGCTCTGGAGTATAATACAGGATGTTACTCAGGATCAGTACAGGATAAGTAATGTATGTACACAGTGACTCCACCAGCAAAATATAATTCAGGAACAGTACCCCCATAACGGTGACCCCTTCAACCATTTGCTTCTCCATGGGACTTTGTGATGTCATGCTGCACTCTTATTTTATACTGTATGTATGACATCACCACCGTCCTGATATAGGCCATATTTGCTCACAGTCTTGTGGGTGTGAGATAAATCCCATGGATGATATGAGATGGATTAGAGAAGCGGTTGCAGCCGATTCCTGGGCGCCGCACATCCGTTCTCTGCTGGTGTCAAAGTTTCTGGTTTGGACGCCTCCCAGGACTGCAGCCGCTCCTGACCAAAATCTGATTGCCCACGGCAGTAACTGTACCCGGGATTAATTCTGCGCTGGTCTCTGCACTTAATGGCGGCACAAATAATGGACCTCTCATAAACGCCAAATTGATTGTTGTTGCCCAGAGGTTTCATTACAGATGGTTCCTCTCCCTATGCCAGGACCGCGGGCACAGCTCACATTAACCCTCTGCAGTCACATAGCGGAAGGATGAAGATTGGGCTTTAGAGGGACACAGGAATCCACATAGGTGTGACAAGCCCTGAACTAGCCGCAGTTCAGATGATCAGTTTTTCCGTTACCTGGGTTGTCTCATCTCAGACATGGATATGCCACCAATGCAGAGAGATGTGGGCCCCACCTATGAGACCTGCACCTATCTCCAGCAGGGCTGTGGAGTCGGAGTCGGAGTCGAGGAGTCGGAGTCGGAGGAAATTTTGGGTACCTGGAGTCGGAGTCGGAGTCGGCAAAAAATGGACCGACTCCGACTCCGACTCCTACTAGATTTAAATTGGAATAAAAAAAAATTGGAATAAAAAAAAAGCAAGTTTAAATGTCCCAATTCAGATAAAGTTATAATAATTACTTCTCTACTGTAAGAATAAAGGCCAATGCATGCAGTGCGTCACATTACCGCTAAACAAAGATGTTAAGTGACCGTGAAGAAGCTTTTCATATGCTTTACTATGCAGTTAAAGGGACACTGACAGGCTGATATATCTGCTGGTATTCATCAGAGGATTAGGAATACAACTAGACGACTGTTACCCCCAGTTGAGGTTTACTTGTGTTTAAAAATGTTTTAATCAATATGCAAATTCTCTACCTTTGTGCCCAAGGGGCAGGCGCACATGTAGAGTACTGGCAGCACTAGACAGGACTAGGTAGCGAGGAGGAAGAGAGAAAGCTGGCACAGCCTCAGCATAGCCAGACGAGGCTGCTGCCAGCACTCTACACGTGCGCCTGCGCAGGAATTCAGCGTTCGGCTAGCCTGAAAAAAAGGCCAGTGCAGTGAATAATAACGAGGGGAACAGCGCTGGGAAGCTGTACTTCGGGCGCAGCTGGGCACAAAGCCGCAGGAGACGCTGCCCCATTGGGCACAAAGATAGTGAATTTGCATACAGATTAAAATGCTTTTTAAACACAAGTACAGTTTAACTGGGGGTAACATTAGTATAGTTTTATTCCTAATTCTCTGATGAATACCAGTATATATATCTGTCAGCCTGTCAGTGTCCCTTTAAGGAGCGGCAATACTTACACTTTCCATCGTCTTGTGGTCTGCTGTTACAGGGAACCCATGGTTATCCTCGCCTCTCACTGATAACTGATTAAGGACTGGAGACACTTGTATAAGTGAAGGGAAAGGATAGTCAATAGTTCAAGACTGAAGCTGTAAACCATTTGAAAAACTGCTATCATTCAGCTAAGGCTATAAAACATGTAAACTCAGATTGTTAGCTTAAATTTTAAACATGACTATGGGATTCTACTAGGAAAATCATGTTTTAAAATAAATGCCCCTTCCCCTGCCCCTTCCTGGATCCTCCCACTGCTCTATCTTCAGCAGAAGATCAGCACACAAAGGAGAAGGCAGCAGCTTCTGCTCAACTACCTCTCTATGCTAGAGGAGATTAGAAAAACTTGGTGGAACAGCTTCGTATTTGCATATTATATACAGAGGAGTCGGAGTCGAGGAGTCGGAGTCGGAGTCGGAAGTTTCAAAATCTGAGGAGTCGGAGTCGGAGTCGGAGTCGGACAATTTATCTACCGACTCCACAGCCCTGATCTCCAGAACGAGACCTCTGAAGTGAGCAGATGCGCAGCCACCCTCCATTCAGTTCGAATATACCCGAGCACAGCTGCACTGCTGTTTTTGGAACTCCCATTGAAATGAATGGAGAGCATGCTGCGCATGCGCAATGCGCCTTCAGGGACCGGTTTTGGAGATGGGTGCAGGTCCCATAGGGGCGACCTGTGTTTATCTGACAATGGTGGCATATCCCAGCAATATGCCGTCAAAGCCCCAGATAACACAACTTCATAAAGATGGTTTTCCTGAAATCCTCTGTGCTGCGCTCCCTCTACCATGGAACTCACAATCTACCACAAGATCATTACAACCCTCTTCTGAAATCCTCTGTGCTGCTGGGTAACTGCGCTCCCTCTACCATGGAACTCACAATCTACCACAAGATCATTACAGTCTTCTCCTGAAATCCTCTGTGCTGCTGGGGAGAGCATGTTCTTTCCACTCTGTAACTCACCCTGTGACCTGCCATAACATCAGTGCACTCCCCTCCTGAAATCCTCTGTGCTGCTTAGAGAGCATGTTCCTTCTACAATGTAACGCTCATCTTGCAAAATCAGCGCACTCCTTTCCTGAAATCCTCTGTGCTGCTGGAAGAGCATGTTCCTTCTACTATGTAACGCTCAGTCTGTGACCTGCCATAACATCAGTGCACTTCCCTCCTGAAATCCTCTGTGCTGCTTAGAGAGCATGTTCCTTCTACAATGTAACGCGCATCTTGCTAAATCAGCACACTCCTTTCCTGAAATCCTCTGTGCTGCTTGAAGTGCCTGTTCCTTCTACAATGTATTGCTCAGTCCTACAGTCCGTAACATCCTACATAATCGGTGCACTCTCCTCCTGAAATACACTGTGCTGCTGTGTAATGCTCAGTCTGTAACACCCTACAAGATCACTCTTCTGAAATACTCTGGGTTACTGTTTTCCTATCGGGGACTGACTAGCTGCCGCTTGTTAACCCTGTGTTCTCCGCTGCATGGTTGGCAGTAGCAGCTAGTGGGGGGCGCTCCCCTCCAGCAGCCGCCTCCACCCCCGGTGACTGCTGCAGTGTGGCGCTGGGCTCTGGTAGATCAGTCCTCTGTGAGGATATCCAGATCTGCAGGATAATTCAGTTTCCATGTATCTGCTGCTGATGTCATTACCCCGGGGTGGGGGGGCCGCGGTCTCCTGGGGGCGCAGACCGAGGCGGACGTTCCTGATGGAATTAGAGGATGATGAATGAGCCGCTGTGTCCGGTGATTCACAGGTATGGCACAGTTACTGGGGCAGGTGGGTGCTAGCTGCTGCTCCCAGTTATCAGGCGGGGCCGAGCGCAACGATGAGCTGCCCCCACAACCTGGGTAGGTCTGTGACGGAGGGATAACCCCGCTGAAGATGCCTTGTGGCCCCGGGCCATACAGCATGTGACATCTACGTGTAAACTCCCCCTTTTCTTAGGCCTTATTCACACGTCAGTATTTTTTCTTTCCAGAATCACGGTGCGTTTTTTTGCGGGTTCGAGTTTCCGCAAAATTCTTCAGTTTTTTAGTGTCTCTGTATACCTTCCGTATTTCCGCAAAAATCTGAAAGAACAAGAAAAAAAAAAAGATGTTTCCAGAGTAACTTTTCATTTCCTGTGGATCCGTAATTACGGATCCGCAAATACGGATGACATGCGGATGACTTTTGTAACCTTTCCGCATGTCACCCGGATTTATGCGGATCCATTCACTACAATGGGGCTATGGTCCGCAATTTGCGGACAAAAGTAGGACATGCTCTACTTTTTTCACAGTTCCGCATTGCGGAAATGAAAGGATTTGCGGATGCGGAGAGCACACGGAATGCTCTCCGCATCTTTTGCGGACTCATTGAAATGAATGGGTCTGCATATCTTCCGCATTATTTCTGCATTTTTGCGGAAATAATGCGGAAAAAAAATACGGACGGGTGAATTAGGTTTCATACTGGTCCTGAGTGACAGCTGAATTTATGCTCAAGTTACATCCAAAGCACCTGCTCAGAATCCATTAGCATTGAGTTGACCGCTGGCCGTACACACCTGTATCCCCACATACACTGGCTGAGCATGCATGTGTCATACACCACTGCCAGACACCGCTAGCAGCAGCTTATTACTCCTGGGAGCAAGTGGATCGGGCATGTTGAAACTCAGTTGCCCAATCCTTCCCACCCTCAACGTCTGTAGGTGAGTCGGGAGGGATAGTCGGCCGGTCCTGCTGGAATCGGGGTGTCTGGCTGCATTGCATTCTGGGAGACGCGGCTCTGTCCAGTCACTGAACCAGCAGGGGGGAGCTGTGGTGTTCGCTTTAGCTATAGAATGCTGTTCATAGCAGAGTGCCCCCAAGTGGAAAGCAGCAGTAAGGACTTTGTCAGTCAGCCCAGGGCTGGTGGATTCAAGCTGCAGCTCTGGATGTGACTAGAGTAGAAGACGTTCTGGCGCCATTATAGCCTCTTTGCTCTCTCGTTCGCAGGCGCACTTCCGCAGAGACGAGTTCCTGGGGAGGATCAATGAGATCGTCTACTTCCTGCCCTTCTGCCGCTCGGAGCTGTCTCAGCTGGTCCTTAAGGAGCTGAACTCCTGGGCCAAGAAGGTAAAATCTCCCTGCAGCTTCTGTCATCTAAAAAATCAGGAGCTCGGGTCACTGCTCTGTGTCTCCTCTATGCTTTACACTGCAGCTGTGCTCCACTGTGAGCAGTGACAGCTGCATTATCTGCGGTAATGTGAACTGTACCTCATATCGTATTAGACGTTTTTCCCTCCCCCTGCTTTACACTGCAGCTCTGCTTGTTCACATTGGCTGCAGTGTATACAAATCTACAATGCGCTGGGAAAAAGATTATCAGGAAATTTCCACCATTGACAGAGGGGACGTTTTTCCCGGCCGCTGATCTTCCCCTCGGGACGTACTATTCTCCCTCCTTCCTTTTACTTGTTAATAATCCTGAATTTGACCCCAGAAAAATAATGCTGTTTCTATGACAACTAGGGAGCATGGGTGACCCCTGAGGTAGTAATGGGGCTGGGTCAGACGGCTGCAGGCGGGGGCTGCGTACCCCACACTCAGCAATGGAGCATCTGACCCCGGAGATTAGGACTGGCCCTGCGTCGCCCCGTCACCCCTCACCAGCTAAACTCAGATCCCATTTTATCCTCTAAACACATCCGGAGCTGCAATCTCAGTCCTGTTATATCACATTAAATACTCCAGTCACATCCAGAGCTGCAATCTCAGTCCTGTTATATAACATTGAATACTCCAGTCACATCCAGAGCTTCAATCTCTGTCCTGTTATATCACATTAAATACTCCAGTCACATCCAGAGCTGCAATCTCAGTCCTGTTATATCACATTAAATTCTGCAGTCACATCCGGAGCTGCAATCTCAGTCCTGTTATATCACATTGAATACTGCAGTCACATCCGGAGCTGCAATCTCAGTCCTGTTATATCACATTAAATACTGCAGTCACATCCGGAGCTGCAATCTCAGTCCTGTTATATCACATTAAATACTCCAGTCACATCCAGAGCTGCAATCTCAGTCCTGTTATATCACATTGAATACTCCAGTCACATCCAGAGCTGCAATCTGAGTCCTGTTATATCACGTTAAATACTCCATTCACATCCAGAGCTTCAATCCCAGTCCTCCATCACATGCTGAGCTCAGTCCTGTTCTATCATGATACTCAAGTCACATCCAAAGCAGCGTTTAGGGATATATTTAGGGTGCAGGAAACTGGTGGGGGCTTAGAACTGGCGGATCACACCCAGTCCGCGGGCAGGTCACATGGTATAAACATGGCGGCTCCTCTGTCGCAAGCTGCACATTGGGGGAGGCCCCCTCAACTGCGATCAGATGTTTGACACTGGGTTCACACCTGAGCGTTTTACAGCGCGTTCCTACGCGCTGTAAAACGCTCAACAGGCGAAAAGCCATGTTTACCTATGGGCATGGTTCTCACCTGAGCGTTTTACAGCGCGTACGAACGCCCTACGCCAAAAGAACTACAGGAGCTTCTTTGGGGCGTATTGTCGCGTGTATTGTGATTGACGCCACTGTGGTCAATCACACGAACGCGCGTTTCCTATTTCCACAAACGCGCTGTAATACTAGTGTCCTATCCTAAGAGAAGGTACGATTCCCCTTTAAGTGACATTTCTTTGCAGCGAGCCCCCGAGCAGTATCTTGGTGACCCGTCGTTGCCCTGGAGACGAGGCCGCGAGCAGAGAATGGAGCGTTGTAGGTCCAGGACAGAGGCGTCATTCAGAGACAGGCGGCGGCACGGGACACAGTTATTATAGCGCTCTGTATACAGCTGTCATATTACAGCGCGGAGTCATCAGTAAGGGTCCATAATGGGCACATCTGTGGTTGTCGCTCTTGTTCTTTAGTTGTCAGAGTTGGCTGGCAATGCGGTTCTCAGGAGCAGTAGCAAAGTGGTGATAGAAAACATGGTTGTCAGCTGCATCAGAGATTATGGTTGTCGGGAACTGTAAAGAAAGTGGTGTCAGAAGCAGCAGGGTATGCGATTGTCAGAATCGGCAGTTAAAGGGATATCAGAAGAGTTCGACTGTGCCTGTTGGTCGGGCAAAGAGGAGCAGTTGTAAAAAGCATTGCCAGAAGTGATAAGGAATGTGGTTGTGATGTGCTGCAGGGAGTATGGTTGTCAGGAGCAGTAGGGAAAGTGTTGTCAGAAGTGACAGGGAATGCAGTTGTCAGGGCAGCGGGATCATAGTTGTCAGGAAGCGAGAGTGCCCGGCTCTGTAATGTCAGCACCAGGTGACGGACTCTTTGGTGGGTTGGGTTCTTGTCACCCATTGGTCGGTGGGCGCGGATCGCCGCAGTGCCGCCATATCCCCCGCTCATTGTGTGATTCTCCTCCTCAGGCCAAGCAGCGACATGACATCACGCTGACCTGGGACCGGGAAGTGACGGACGTCCTCACCGACGGATACAACGTGCATTACGGCGCCCGCTCCATTAAACACGAGGTACCGGTGTCGCCCCAGTACGGGGGTTATCTGGGTGACGAGCCGTAGGGCGGCCATAGCGGATGCTACCCAGCTTTCCCAGACTAGTCATACAGTAATGTACGAGCAGCTCAGGATCCTGGGAAAGCTGGGTGACAACCCCTGACTCATAGGCGACCTGACAGGGTTCAGGGGGTCTCTGGGGGGCACCACATATCAGTGACCTCACTCAGTTGTTTCTTGCCCTCCAGGTGGAGAGGCGGGTGGTGAACCAGTTGGCGGCCGCCTATGAACAGGACCTTCTGCCGCACGGCTGCACGCTGCGGATCACGGTGGACGACTCCGACAAACACTTACTGAAAGGGGCGAGCGAAGACGGCGAGGGGCTGAAGGCGAGGACGCCCCGACTGCGCCTGGAGATAGTGGAGCAGGGCAGCAAGGGCCGCAGACTAGACATCATGGAACCGCTGTCCGCAGAGGACACACCCTTCTGAACATGGACACCAGGTGGACTTTATCACTGCCGTAGTGGGAGGGGCTTGGATGGCGGCCTTTGAGGTGATACATAGTCCGTGCTGGAGGTGACGCAGACTGCAGGGGGCGCTGTTCTCTGATGTACACCACACAAAGGGCAATAAATGCAGGACTGTGCACCGAGCCTCCATTACTGGTATCACCACCGATCGGGCCGAGCCCCTTCCCCAAGGTTTCAGCCGATCTCATCCCCTACAGAGGAATGAGACCAAATCACATTACTAATGTCCCTGCCGTGTGATGAGCCAGCGCCGCAGGGAGGCTTGGCTGAAGAGCTGACGCTCTAAGGCCTCTTTCACACGAGCGTGTCCGGATACGTTCAGTGAAAACTGTTCGATTTCGCAGGCAAAGCCATTCAGTTTTGCCTGCGATTGCGTTCAGTTGTTCAGTTTTTTCCGCGCGGGTGCAATGCGTTTTGATGCGTTTTTCAGACGCGTGATAAAAAACTAGCAACCATCTCCTAGCAACCATCAGTGAAAAACGCATCGCACCCGCACTTACTTCCGGATGCAATGTGTATTTCACTGGAGCCCCATTCACTTCTATGGAGTCAGAGCTGCGTGAAAAAACGCAGAATATAGAACGAGCTGCGATTCTGACGCAACGCAGAAGTGATGCATGAAAAACAACGCTCATGTGCACAGCCCCATAGAAATGAATGGGTCCGGATACAGTGCGGGTGCAATGCGGTCACATCACGGATTGCACCCGCGCGGAAAACTCGCCCGTGTGAAAGGGGCCAAACTGATCCAGGCCTCAGCGTAACCAATGGATCCAGCACTGCAGGATCACACACTGTAACACACAACAGGCTTAGGTACATGCTCAGCAGACAGTATCACACAGGGTAGGATTAGATACACAGCTCAGCAGACAGTATCACACAGGATAGGATTAGATACACAGCTCAGCAGACAGTATCACACAGGAGAGGATTAGATACGCAGCTCAGCAGACAGTACCACACAGGATAGGATTAGATACGCAGCTCAGCAGGCAGTACCACACAGGATAGGATTAGATACACAGCTCAGCAGACAGTATAACACAGGACAGGATTAGATACACAGCTCAGCAGACAGTATCACACAGGATACGATTAGATACACAACTCAGCAGACAGTATCACACTGGATAGGATTAGATACACAGCTCAGCAGACAGTATAACACAGGACAGGATTAGATACACAGCTCAGCAGACAGTATCACACAGGATAGGATTAGATACACAGCAGACAGTATCACACAGGAGAGGATTAGATACACAGCTCAGCAGACAGTATCACACAGGATAGGATTAGATACACAGCTCAGCAGACAGTATCACACAGGATACGATTAGATACACAACTCAGCAGACAGTATCACACTGGATAGGATTAGATACACAGCTCAGCAGACAGTATCACACAGGATAGGATTAGATACACAGCTCAGCAGACTGTATCACACAGGATAGAATTAGATACACAGCTCAGCAGACAGTATCACACAGGAGAGGATTAGATACACAGGCTTGGATACAGCAGCTCAGGAGATAGTATCACACTTGATAGAATTAGATACACAGCTCAGCAGACAGTATAACACAGGACAGGATTAGATACACAGCTCAGCAGACAGTATCACACAGAAGAGGATTAGATACACAGCTCAGCAGACAGTATCACAGAGGATAGGATTAGATACACAGCAGATAGTATCACACAGGAGAGGATTAGATACACAGCTCAGCAGACAGTATCACACAGGATACGATTAGATACACGTGCACATGACAGGCTTGGATACAGCAGCTCAGGAGATAGTATCACACTTGATAGAATTAGATACACAGCTCAGCAGACAGTATCACACAGGGTAGGATCAGATACAAAGACAGTATCACACATGATAGAATTAGATACACAGCTCAGCAGACAGTATCACACAGGATAGGATTAGATACACGTGCACATGACAGGCTTGGATACAGCAGCTCAGGAGGTAGTATCACACTTGATAGAATTAGATACACAGCAGACAGTATCCCACATGCCAGGCTTGGATACGGCTGGCTGCTGTTCACCCTGTGGTAGCAGAGCTCATGTCGTGCTCCCCTCGGCCGTGAGAATACATAAATAAAGGGATGGTCTGTTTTATTTGTTTTTAATTGTGGGGGCGCCGTGCCTTTAAGCGCGCAGGGTTAGAGGGCTTCTTGTGACAGATCAAATAAATGTGTCGTCCCGTCCACCCCAGAAACAATAAGAGCCGCAGCGTCCGGAGGGGAGAGGCCTCAGCCTGTGACGAGAGCAATTCAATTAGCGCCAGCCCTTGGCCCCGTGCAGGGGGCGATAATTCGATTAGAGCTGAGAGCAAACCCAAGCAGCTCGGAAGAGACAGACCGTGACAGAGGAGCCGCGTCACACGCACACGTGTGACTACTGCGCTGACCCCCAAAACACGGGGACACGCCTGCACCGAGGACGTGTTCACACCCGTGGATGTTAACAAACCTCCAGACCTTCATAAAAAAAGGCTGCAAAAGTATTCACGCCCCTCACTATAAGGCTACATGCACACAACCTTTGTTCTGGTCCGCATCCGAGCCACAGTTTTTGCGGCTCGGGTGTGGACCAATTAACTTCAATGGGTCCGCAAAAGATGCGGATTGCACTGCGTGTGTTGTCTGCATCCGTTGCTCTGTTCTGTAGCCCCGAAAAAAAAATATAACATGTCCTATTCTTGTCCGTTTTGCGGACAAGAATAGGCATCTCTATAATGGACTGCCCGGTCCGTTCCCCATATTGCAGAAAGCACACGGACGCCATCCGTGTTTTGCGGATCTGTAATTTGCGAACCGCAAAACACGCAACGGTCGTTTGCATGTAGCCTAACACAGCTGCACTCAACCGCTGTACCAGGAGGACGGTAACTTCAGGTATGGTCACACGGTCTAGTGGGGGAGCAAGCACGAGCCCTATGACAACTCTGACGGAACACAGGTCCCTGTGATGGGAGAGACTGTGTGCAGGTGGATACTGGGGGGGGGGGGGCAGGTGCAAAGCGAATGCAGCAAAAGACTGGAAAATCTGCAGGAGACCTGCTGCAGTCTGCAGGAGAACTCAGCCCCGCCGCCTCTGTACGGGAGGTCGCTTCCTGACGGCCGCATGAGACAGATGTCTCTTTCAGTCGGCCGGGTATAAAGCCTTCAGACCAGGCATCCTCAAACTGCGGCCCTCCAGCTGTTGCAAAACTACAACTCCCAGTTTTCCCGAACAGCCTACAGCAGGGCATTGTGTGGAGTCCACCGTCGAGGCCTGGACTCCACCCGACCTCTGAGGTGTCTGATCCTGACAGTTCGTTGGTGCGGCCTCTACGGATTGGGCTTGTTTTCCAGCACATCTCAAAGATGACGGTGGAAACGAGTTCCTGGGCAGAGTTGGCGGTGTGGCCGGGCACCATCCTGCTGGAGTGCACTGCTATTAGGGGGCACACGTGTCCTCTTCCCCTAGTGCTCCTGGTGCCATGTCTTTCCCAGTGGTGCACACACCGGCCGTGCGCAGGATGTAACCTGATTCCTCAGACCAGGCCGCTGTCCTCCACCGCTCCAAGGTCATGTTCCAATTGTAGGCAGATCCACATTATATCCATATTATACACAAGTGACATCACTGCCCTCCAGATATGTTATATTATACACCAGTGACATCACTGCCCTCCAGATATGTTATATTATACACCAGTGACATCACTGCTCTCCAGATATGTTATATTATACACCAGTGACATCACTGCCCTCCAGATATGTTATATTATACACCAGTGACATCACTGCCCTCCAGATATGATATATTATACACCAGTAACATGACTGCCCTCCAGATATGTTATATTATACACCAGTGACATCACTGCCCTCCAGATATGTTATATTATACACCAGTGACATCACTGCCCTCCAGATATGTTATATTATACACCAGTGACATCACTGCCCTCCAGATATGTTATATTATACACCAGTGACATCACTGCCCTCCAGATATGTTATATTATACACCAGTGACATCACTGCCCTCCAGATATGTTATATTATACACCAGTGACATGACTGCCCTCCAGATATGTTATATTATACACCAGTGACATCACTGCCCTCCAGATATGTTATATTATACACCAGTGACATCACTGCCCTCCAGATATGTTATATTATACACCAGTGACATCACTGCCCTCCAGATATGTTATATTATACACCAGTGACACCACTGCCCTCCAGATATGTTATATTATACACCAGTGACATCACTGCCCTCCAGATATGTTATATTATACACCAGTGACATGACTGCCCTCCAGATATGTTATATTATACACCAGTGACATCACTGCTCTCCAGATATGTTATATTATACACCAGTGACATCACTGCCCTCCAGATATGTTATATTATACACCAGTGACATCACTGCCCTCCAGATATGTTATATTATACACCAGTGACATGACTGCCCTCCAGATATGTTATATTATACACCAGTGACATCACTGCCCTCCAGATATGTTATATTATACACCAGTGACATCACTGCCCTCCAGATATGTTATATTATACACCAGTGACATCACTGCCCTCCAGATATGTTATATTATACACCAGTGACACTACTGCCCTCCAGATATGTTATATTATACACCAGTGACATCACTGCCCTCCAGATATGTTATATTATACACCAGTGACACCACTGCCCTCCAGATATGTTATATTATACAGGAGGTGACATCACCGCCCTCCAGATATGTTATATTATACACCAGTGACATCACCGCCCTCCAGATATGTTATATTATACACCAGTGACATCACTGCTCTCTAGATATGTTATATTATACACCAGTGACATCACTGCTCTCCAGATATGTTATATTATTCACCAGTGACATCACTGCCCTCCAGATATGTTATATTATACACCAGTGAAATCACTGCCTTCCAGATATGTTATATTATACACCAGTGACATCACTGCCCTCCAGATATGTTATATTATACACCAGTGACATCACTGCCCTCCAGATATGTTATACTATACACCAGTGACATCACTGCCCTCCAGATATGTTATACTATACACCAGTGACATCACTGCCCTCCAGATATGTTATATTATACACCAGTGAAATCACTGCCCTCCAGATATGTTATACTATACACCAGTGACATCACTGCCCTCAAGATATGTTATATTATACACCAGTGACATTACTGCCCTCCAGATATGTTATATTATACACCAGTGACATCACTGCCCTCCAGATATGTTATATTATACACCAGTGACATCACTGCACTCCAGATATATTATACACCAGTGACATCACTGCCCTCCAGATATGTTATACACCAGTGACATCACTGCCCTCCAGATATGTTATATTATACACCAGTGACATCACTGCCCTCCAGATATGTTATATTATACACCAGTGACATCACTGCCCTCCAGATATGTTATATTATACATCAGTGACATCACTGCCCTCCAGATATGTTATACTATACACCAGTGACATCACTGCCCTCCAGATATGTTATATTATACATCAGTGACATCACTGCCCTCCAGATATGTTATACTATACACCAGTGACATCACTGCCCTCCAGATATGTTATATTATACACCAGTGACATCACTGCCCTCCAGATATGTTATATTATACACCAGTGACATGACTGCCCTCCAGATATGTTATATTATACACCAGTGACATCACTGCCCTCCAGATATGTTATATTATACATCAGTGACATCACTGCCCTCCAGATATGTTATATTATACATCAGTGACATCACTGCCCTCCAGATATGTTATACTATACACCAGTGACATCACTGCCCTCCAGATATGTTATATTATACACCAGTGACATCACTGCCCTCCAGATATGTTATATTATACACCAGTGACATCACTGCCCTCCAGATATGTTATATTATACACCAGTGACATCACTGCCCTCCAGATATGTTATATTATACACCAGTGACACCACTGCCCTCCAAATATGTTATATTATACACCAGTGACATCACTGCCCTCCAGATATGTTATATTATACACCAGTGACACCACTGCCCTCCAGATATGTTATATTATACACCAGTGACACGACTGCCCTCCAGAAATGTTATATTATACACCAGTGACATCACTGCCCTCCAGATATGTTATATTATACACCAGTGACATCACTGCCCTCCAGATATGTTATATTATACACCAGTGACATCACTGCCCTCCAGATATGTTATATTATACACCAGTGACATCACTGCCCTCCAGATATGTTATATTATACACCAGTGACATCACTGCCCTCCAGATATGTTATATTATACACCAGTGACATCACTGCCCTCCAGATATGTTATATTATACACCAGTGACATCACTGCCCTCCAGATATGTTATATTATACACCAGTGACATCACTGCCCTCCAGATATGTTATATTATACACCAGTGACATCACTGCTCTCCAGATATGTTATATTATACACCAGTGACATCACTGCCCTCCAGATATGTTATATTATACACCAGTGACATCACTGCCCTCCAGATATGTTATATTATACACCAGTGACATCACTGCACTCCAGATATGTTATATTATACACCAGTGACACCACTGCCCTCCAGATATGTTATATTATACACCAGTGACATCACTGCCCTCCAGATATGTTATATTATACACCAGTGACATCACTGCTCTCCAGATATATACATCAATGACATCACTGTCCCTCAGATATGTTACATGACACCAGTGACATCACTGCCCCTCAGATATGTTACATGACACCAGTGACATCACTGCCCCTCAGATATGTTACATGACACCAGTGACATCACTGCCCCTCAGATGGGTCACATGACCCCAGTGTGATTGTATCTGAGTCCTCTGTAGTTGTTATCACATCTGGTGGAAGTAGAGTTGTCTTCCCTGCAGTCATTCACATTACATGCTCCATTAATCTGCTGAATGTGCGGTCATGAGGGAGGTTTTCCCGATCATTCGCCTTACTCCTTCAACGCTCTTATGTCTTTTTGTTTGTGTGCCAGTCTTTACTACAGTTCTGGCATTCTGTTCATGAACCAGGAGGCCCAGAATGGCATTGTGGGAAGTGACTGTAAATGATGGCTCCCTGTGATTGCTGCTCCAGGAACCTTGCAGCGGTGCAGATAATGGAGCCCAGATGAGGGATGAACATTCATTTGGCGTAGACGCCGGGCTGCGCCCCCGCCCGCTCCTCTAATTGGCCGGTATTGATGAGGCTGAACTTTAAGTAACGTGTGACTGTCGCGGGTGATGTATATGCTGAATTTATTAGGATCTGATTGCGGAGCTGCCTGCGGGGAGCGACGTGGAGTGACAGCCGCACAAAGACAATGTACAGGACGGAGACTGAAGCGCGGCTCTTACCTCGACACTGCCTCCATCAGGAGGGGGGGTGAGAAGGGCAGAATTAAAGGGCCGGTGTCCAGACTCATTTAAATAAATCATAATCGCTGATTAATAAAATCTTCTTTAACTTTCCAAGACATTGTCTTTCATTTCTTCACCAGTTGTTAGCCTTACCGAATCCTGCACCTAGAAAATCAGCACATTTCTAGGATGGTTCTGAATATACATAGTGCTCACAGCTGAGGGTTTGTTACAATGTATCCAATCGAGACAATACTCTGACAGGTCGACACATGAGCTGCACCAATCTCTTTTATGTCCTGATCGTTTATTACAATGTATCAGTCTGGAGTCAATGATGTTTACATAACAGATTTCTAAACTGGATACAATTGTAACAAACCCTCAGCTCTGAAAAGTATTTGGTCACCATTTCATTTTAATTTCAGGATGTAAACCAAGAATATTCCCATTCCAAATGCTGGACTGTAATAAGATGGGACTGATATCAGCCGCTCCTCTTATAACACTGCTGGACTGTAATAAGATGGGACTGATATCAGCCGCTCCTCTTATAACTCTGCTGTACTGTAATAAGATGGGACTGATATCAGCCGCTCCTCTTATAACTCTGCTGTACTGTAATAAGATGGGACTGATATCAGCCGCTCCTCTTATAACGCTGCTGTACTGTTATAAGATGGGACTGATATCAGCTGCTCCTCTTATATAACGCTGCTGGACTGTAATAAGATGGGACTGATATCAGCCGCTCCTCTTATAACTCTGCTGTACTGTAATAAGATGGGACTGATAACAGCCGCTCCTCTTATAACGCTGCTGTACTGTAATAAGATGGTACTGATATCAGCCTCTCCTCTTATATAACGCTGCTGTACTGTAATAAGATGGGACTGATATCAGCCGCTCCTCTTATATAACACTGCTGTACTGTAATAAGATGGGACTGATATCAGCTGCTCCTCTTATAACGCTGCTGTACTGTAATAAGATGGGACTGATATCAGCCGCTCCTCTTATATAACGCTGCTGTACTGTAATAAGATGGGACTGATATCAGCTGCTCCTCTTATAACGCTGCTGTACTGTAATAAGATGGGACTGATATCAGCCGCTCCTCTTATAACGCTGCTGTACTGTTATAAGATGGGACTGATATCAGCTGCTCCTCTTATATAACGCTGCTGGACTGTAATAAGATGGGACTGATATCAGCCGCTCCTCTTATAACTCTGCTGTACTGTAATAAGATGGGACTGATAACAGCCGCTCCTCTTATAACGCTGCTGTACTGTAATAAGATGGTACTGATATCAGCCTCTCCTCTTATATAACGCTGCTGTACTGTAATAAGATGGGACTGATATCAGCCGCTCCTCTTATATAACACTGCTGTACTGTAATAAGATGGGACTGATATCAGCTGCTCCTCTTATAACGCTGCTGTACTGTAATAAGATGGGACTGATATCAGCCGCTCCTCTTATATAACGCTGCTGTACTGTAATAAGATGGGACTGATATCAGCCGCTCCTCTTATATAACGCTGCTGTACTGTAATAAGATGTGACTGACATCAGCCGCTCCTCTTATATAACGCTGCTGTACTGTAATAAGATGGGACAGATATCAGCCGCTCCTCTTATAACGCTGCTGTACTGTAATAAGATGGGACTGATATCAGCCGCTCCTCTTATAACCCTGCTGTACTGTAATAAGATGGGACTGATATCAGCCGCTCCTCTTATAACGCTGCTGTACTGTAATAAGATGGGACAGATATCAGCCGCTCCTCTTATAACGCTGCTGTACTGTAATAAGATGGGACTGATATCGGCCGCTCCTCTTATATAACACTGCTGTACTGTAATTAGATGGGACTGATATCAGCCGCTCCTCTTATAACACTGCTGTACTGTAATAAGATGGGACTGATATCGGCCGCTCCTCTTATAACGCTGCTGTACTGTAATAAGATGGGACTGATATCAGCCGCTCCTTTTATAACACTGCTGTACTGTAATAAGATGGGACTGATATCAGCCCCCCCCTCTTATAACACTGCTGTACTGTAATAAGATGGGACTGATATCAGCCGCTCCTCTTATAACGCTGCTGTACTGTAATAAGATGGGACTGATATCAGCCACTCCTCTTATAACGCTGCTGTATTGTAATAAGATGGGACTGATAACAGCCGCTCCTCTTATAACACTGCTGTACTGTAATAAGATGGGACTGATATCAGCCGCTCCTCTTATATAACGCTGCTGTACTGTAATAAGATGGGACTGATATCAGCCGCTCCTCTTATAACGCTGCTGTACTGTAATACGATGGGACTGATATCAGCCGCTCCTCTTATATAACGCTGCTGTACTGTAATAAGATGGGACTGATATCAGCCGCTCCTCTTATATAACGCTTCTGTACTGTAATAAGATGGGACTGATATCAGCCGCTCCTCTTATAACACTGCTGTACTGTAATAAGATGGGACTGATATCAGCCGCTCCTCTTATAACGCTGCTGTACTGTAATAAGATGGGACTGATATCAGCCGCTCCTCTTATATACCGCTGCTGTACTGTAATAAGATGGGACTGATATCAGCCGCTCCTCTTATAACACTGCCTGTACTGTAATAAGATGGGACTGATATCAGCCGCTCCTCTTATAATGCTGCTGTACTGTAATAAGATGGAACTGATATCAGCCGCTCCTCTTATAATGCTGCTGTACTGTAATAAGATGGGACTGATATCGGCCGCTCCTCTTATAACACTGCTGTACTGTAATAAGATGTGACTGATATCGGCCGCTCCTCTTATAACACTGCTGTACTGTAATAAGATGGGACTGTTATCAGCCGCTCCTCTTATAACGCTGCTGTACTGTAATAAGATGTGACTGATATCAGCCGCTCCTCTTATATAACACTGCTGTACTGTAATAAGATGGGACTGATATCAGCCGCTCCCCTTATAACACTGCTGTACTGTAATAAGATGGGACTGATATCAGCCGCTCCCCTTATAACACTGCTGTACTGTAATAAGATGGGACTGATATCAGCCGCTCCTCTTATAACACTGCTGTACTGTAATAAGATGTGACTGATATCAGCCGCTCCTCTTATAACACTGCTGTACTATAATAAGATGTGACTGATATCAGCCGCTCCTCTTATAACACTGCTGTACTGTAATAAGATGGGACTGATATCAGCCGCTCCTCTTATAACGCTGCTGTACTGTAATAAGATGGGACTGATATCAGCCACTCCTCCTATAACACTGCTGTACTGTAATAAGATGTGACCGATATCAGCCGCTCCTCTTATATAACTCTGCTGTACTGTAATAAGATGTGACTGACATCAGCCGCTCCTCTTATAACGCTGCTGTACTGTAATAAGATGGGACTGATATCAGCCGCTCCTCTTATAACGCTGCTGTACTGTAATAAGATGTGACTGATATCAGCTGCTCCTCTTATAACACTGCTGTACTGTAATAAGATGTGACTGATATCAGCCGCTCCTCTTATAACACTGCTGTACTGTAATAAGATGTGAATGATATCAGCTGCTCCTCTTATATAACACTGCTGTACTGTAATAAGATGTGACTGATATCAGCCGCTCCTCTTATAACACTGCTGTACTGTAATAAGATGGGACTGATATCAGCCGCTCCTCTTATAACACTGCTGTACTGTAATAAGATGTGAATGATATCAGCTGCTCCTCTTATATAACACTGCTGTACTGTAATAAGATGTGACTGATATCAGCCGCTCCTCTTATAACACTGCTGTACTGTAATAAGATGGGACTGATATCAGCCGCTCCTCTTATAACACTGCTGTACTGTAATAAGATGTGACTGATATCAGCCGCTCCTCTTATAACGCTGCTGTACTATAATAAGATGGGACTGATATCAGCCTCTCCTCTTATAACGCTGCTGTACTGTAATAAGATGGGACTGATATCAGCCGCTCCTCTTATAACACTGCTGTACTGTAATAAGATGGGACTGATATCGGCCGCTCCTCTTATAACACTGCTGTACTGTAATAAGATGTGACTGATATCAGCCGCTCCTCTTATAACACTGCTGTACTGTAATAAGATGGGACTGATATCAGCCGATCCTCTTATAACACTGCTGTACTGTAATAAGATGTGACTGATATCAGCCGCTCCTCTTATAACGCTGCTGTACTGTAATAAGATGTGACTGATATCAGCCGCTCCTCTTATATAACACTGCTGTACTGTAATAAGATGGGACTGATATCAGCCGCTCCCCTTATAACACTGCTGTACTGTAATAAGATGGGACTGATATCAGACGCTCCCCTTATAACACTGCTGTACTGTAATAAGATGGGACTGATATCAGCCTCTCCTCTTATAACACTGCTGTACTGTAATAAGATGTGACTGATATCAGCAGCTCCTCCTATAACACTGCTGTACTGTAATAAGATGAGACTGATATCAGCTGCTGCTCTTATAACGCTGCTGTACTGTAAAAAGATGTGACTGATATCAGCTGCTCCTCTTATAACACTGCTGTACTGTAATAAGATGGGACTGATATCAGCCGCTCCTCTTATAACGCTGCTGTACTGTAATAAGATGGGACTGATATCAGCCGCTCCTCTTATAACGCTGCTGTACTGTAATAAGATGGGACTGATATCAGCCGCTCCTCTTATAACACTGCTGTACTGTAATAAGATGTGACCGATATCAGCCGCTCCTCTTATATAACTCTGCTGTACTGTAATAAGATGTGACTGATATCAGCCGATTCTCTTATAACACTGCTGTACTGTAATAAGATGGGACTGATATCAGCCGCTCCTCTTATAACGCTGCTGTACTGTAATAAGATGGGACTGATATCAGCCGCTCCTCTTATAACGCTGCTGTACTGTAATAAGATGGGACTGATATCAGCTGCTCCTCTTATAACGCTGCTGTACTGTAATAAGATGTGACTGATATCAGCCGCTCCTCTTATAACACTGCTGTACTGTAATAAGATGTGAATGATATCGGCTGCTCTTCTTATATAACACTGCTGTACTGTAATAAGATGGGACTGATATCAGCCGATTCTCTTATAACACTGCTGTACTGTAATAAGATGGGACTGATATCAGCCGCTCCTCTTATATAACACTGCTGTACTGTAATAAGATGGGACTGATATCAGCTCCCTGATATCAGCCGCTCCTCTTATATAACACTGCTGTACTGTAATAAGATGGGACTGATATCAGCCGCTCCTCTTATAACGCTGCTGTACTGTAATAAGATGGGACTGATATCAGCCGCTCCTCTTATATAACACTGCTGTACTGTAATAAGATGGGACTGATATCAGCCGCTCCTCTTATAACGCTGCTGTACTGTAATAAGATGTGACTGATATCAGCCGCTCCTGCTATAACCCTGCTGTACTGTAATAAGATGGGACTGATATCAACCGCTCCTCTTATAACACTGCTGTACTGTAATAAGATGGGACTGATATCAGCCGCTCCTCTTATAACACTGCTGTACTGTAATAAGATGGGACTGATATCAGCCGCTCCTCTTATAACTCTGCTGTACTGTAATAAGATGGGACTGATATCAGCCGCTCTTCTTATATAACACTGCTGTACTGTAATAAGATGGGACTGATATCAGCCGCTCCTCTTATATAACACTGCTGTACTGTAATAAGATGGGACTGATATCAGCCGCTCCTCCTATAACACTGCTGTACTGTAATAAGTCCGCTGTCCCTCAGTCCGCTGTATGATGTAAGAGTGGAGCTTGCGCAGCAGCTCTGGATGTGACTGGAGTATAAGACGTGATATAACTCTGGATCAGAAGATGATATTTCGGATTTCGTCCTCTGCCTGTGATTTTCCTCCTGATGTTTGTATAATATCCGGGGTGATATAACGTGATGGGGATGGGGATATTCATAAATCTGCGAGCGCCGGCATCACGTTCGCTGGTTAATAATTCATCAGTTTCGTGCTGTAGAATATTCCGTTTGTCGGATAATTCATCTGGGTGACGGCGCGGATCTGTCCCGGTGCCGGTGACTCGCAGCCGCCACCTCTGACGCCTCCGGCAACCAAAGAGGAAATCGCTTTATTTATTGGCTTTCATTTTGCAGTGTTGGCTGTAAGGGGGCGATGGCTGGGGTTGAGAAACGCGTCGCCTTCACACCTCGGCTACATGTGCACTGCCTTCTACTCCAGTCACACCCAGAGCTGCTTCCACTTCTCTGCTCCAGTACAGTCGCTGCGGTGCGCCATGGCGGAGGTTGTGTGGACTCCAGGGACAGCAGAGAAATCACATGTAGAAACCTATCCCAATATTGCGCTGCACCAGAGTGCGGCATCTTAAAGTGGCAGTAGCGTCTTATCGGTAATCTGGTATTCAGACCCTAGTTGTTTTCCTAAGTGCAGGCCATGGTGGAAGCCAGAATTAACTGCAGCTTTGGATGTGATTGGAGTATAAGATATGATGTAACAGAATGGTGACTGCAGCTCTGGATGTGACTGGAGTATAAGACATGATGTAACAGAATGGTGACTGCAGCTCTGGGTGTGACTGGAGTATAAGATGTGATGTAACAGAATGGTGACTGCAGCTCTGGATGTGACTGGAGTATAAGATATGATGTAACAGAATGGTGACTGCAGCTCTGGGTGTGACTGGAGTATAAGACATGATGTAACAGAATGGTGACTGCAGCTCTGGGTGTGACTGGAGTATAAGATATGATGTAACAGAATGGTGACTGCAGCTCTGGGTGTGACTGGAGTATAAGACATGATGTAACAGAATGGTGACTGCAGCTCTGGGTGTGACTGGAGTATAAGACATGATGTAACAGAATGGTGACTGCAGCTCCGGGTGTGACTGGAGTATAAGATATGATGTAACAGAATGGTGACTGCAGCTCTGGGTGTGACTGGAGTATAAGACATGATGTAACAGAATGGTGACTGCAGCTCCGGGTGTGACTGGAGTATAAGACATGATGTAACAGAATGGTGACTGCAGCTCTGGATGTGACTGGAGTATAAGACATGATGTAACAGAATGGTGACTGCAGCTCTGGGTGTGACTGGAGTATAAGATATGATGTAACAGAATGGTGACTGCAGCTCTGGATGTGACTGGAGTATAAGACATGATGTAACAGAATGGTGACTGCAGCTCTGGGTGTGACTGGAGTATAAGATGTGATGTAACAGAATGGTGACTGCAGCTCTGGATGTGACTGGAGTATAAGATATGATGTAACAGAATGGTGACTGCAGCTCTGGGTGTGACTGGAGTATAAGATGTGATGTAACAGAATGGTGACTGCAGCTCTGGATGTGACTGGAGTATAAGACATGATGTAACAGAATGGTGACTGCAGCTCTGGGTGTGACTGGAGTATAAGACATGATGTAACAGAATGGTGACTGCAGCTCTGGGTGTGACTGGAGTATAAGATATGATGTAACAGAATGGTGACTGCAGCTCTGGGTGTGACTGGAGTATAAGACATGATGTAACAGAATGGTGACTGCAGCTCTGGGTGTGACTGGAGTATAAGACATGATGTAACAGAATGGTGACTGCAGCTCCGGGTGTGACTGGAGTATAAGATATGATGTAACAGAATGGTGACTGCAGCTCTGGGTGTGACTGGAGTATAAGACATGATGTAACAGAATGGTGACTGCAGCTCGGGTGTGACTGGAGTATAAGACATGATGTAACAGAATGGTGACTGCAGCTCTGGATGTGACTGGAGTATAAGACATGATGTAACAGAATGGTGACTGCAGCTCTGGGTGTGACTGGAGTATAAGATATGATGTAACAGAATGGTGACTGCAGCTCTGGGTGTGACTGGAGTATAAGACATGATGTAACAGAATGGTGACTGCAGCTCTGGGTGTGACTGGAGTATAAGATATGATGTAACAGAATGGTGACTGCAGCTCTGGGTGTGACTGGAGTATAAGACATGATGTAACAGAATGGTGACTGCAGCTCCGGGTGTGACTGGAGTATAAGACATGATGTAACAGAATGGTGACTGCAGCTCCGGGTGTGACTGGAGTATAAGACATGATGTAACAGAATGGTGACTGCAGCTCTGGGTGTGACTGGAGTATAAGACATGATGTAACAGAATGGCGACTGCAGCTCTGGATGTGACTGGAGTATAAGACATGATGTAACAGAATGGCGACTGCAGCTCTGGATGTGACTGGAGTATAAGACATGATGTAACAGAATGGTGACTGCAGCTCTGGGTGTGACTGGAGTATAAGATGTGATGTAACAGAATGGTGACTGCAGCTCTGGGTGTGACTGGAGTATAAGACATGATGTAACAGAATGGTGACTGCAGCTCTGGGTGTGACTGGAGTATAAGACATGATGTAACAGAATGGTGACTGCAGCTCTGGATGTGACTGGAGTATAAGACATGATGTAACAGAATGGTGACTGCAGCTCTGGGTGTGACTGGAGTATAAGACATGATGTAACAGAATGGTGACTGCAGCTCTGGGTGTGACTGGAGTATAAGATATGATGTAACAGAATGGTGACTGCAGCTCTGGGTGTGACTGGAGTATAAGACATGATGTAACAGAATGGTGACTGCAGCTCTGGGTGTGACTGGAGTATAAGACATGATGTAACAGAATGGTGACTGCAGCTCCGGGTGTGACTGGAGTATAAGACATGATGTAACAGAATGGTGACTGCAGCTCTGGGTGTGACTGGAGTATAAGACATGATGTAACAGAATGGTGACTGCAGCTCTGGGTGTGACTGGAGTATAAGACATGATGTAACAGAATGGTGACTGCAGCTCTGGGTGTGACTGGAGTATAAGACATGATGTAACAGAATGGTGACTGCAGCTCTGGGTGTGACTGGAGTATAAGACATGATGTAACAGAATGGTGACTGCAGCTCTGGGTGTGACTGGAGTATAAGACATGATGTAACAGAATGGTGACTGCAGCTCCGGGTGTGACTGGAGTATAAGACATGGTGTAACAGAATGGTGACTGCAGCTCTGGGTGTAACTGGAGTATAAGACATGATGTAATAGAATGGTGACTGCAGCTCTGGGTGTGACTGGAGTATAAGACATGATGTAACAGAATGGTGACTGCAGCTCTGGATGTGACTCGAGTATAAGACATGATGTGACAGAATGGTGACTGCAGCTCCGAGTGTGACTGGAGTATAAGACATGATGTAACAGAATGGTGACTGCAGCTCTGGGTGTGACTGGAGTATAAGACATGATGTAACAGAATGGTGACTGCAGCTCTGGGTGTGACTGGAGTATAAGACATGATGTAACAGAATGGTGACTGCAGCTCTGGGTGTGACTGGAGTATAAGACATGATGTAACAGAATGGTGACTGCAGCTCTGGGTGTGACTAGAGTATAAAACATGATGTAATAGAATGGTGACTGCAGCTCTGGGTGTGACTGGAGTATAAGATATGATGTAACAGAATGGTGACTGCAGCTCTGGATGTGACTGGAGTATAAGACATGATGTAACAGAATGGTGACTGCAGCTCTGGATGTGACTGGAGTATAAGACATGATGTAACAGAATGGTGACTGCAGCTCTGGGTGTGACTGGAGTATAAGATATGATGTAACAGAATGGTGACTGCAGCTCTGGATGTGACTGGAGTATAAGACATGATGTAACAGAATGGTGACTGCAGCTCTGGATGTGACTGGAGTATAAGACATGATGTAACAGAATGGTGACTGCAGCTCTGGGTGTGACTGGAGTATAAGACATGATGTAACAGCAGGATGGTGACTGCAGCTCTGGGTGTGACTGGAGTATAAGATATGATGTAACAGAATGGTGACTGCAGCTCTGGGTGTGACTGGAGTATAAGACATGATGTAACAGAATGGTGACTGCAGCTCTGGGTGTGACTGGAGTATAAGACATGATGTAACAGAATGGTGACTGCAGCTCAGAATGGTGACTGCAGCTCTGGGTGACTGGAGTATAAGATATGATGTAACAGAATGGTGACTGCAGCTCTGGGTGTGACTGGAGTATAAGACATGATGTAACAGAATGGTGACTGCAGCTCTGGGTGTGACTGGAGTATAAGACATGATGTAACAGAATTGTGACTGCAGCTCTGGGTGTGACTGGAGTATAAGACATGATGTAACAGAATGGTGACTGCAGCTCTGGGTGTGACTGGAGTATAAGACATGATGTAACAGAATGGTGACTGCAGCTCTGGGTGTGACTGGAGTATAAGACATGATGTAACAGAATGGTGACTGCAGCTCTGGGTGTGACTGGAGTATAAGACATGATGTAACAGAATGGTGACTGCAGCTCTGGGTGTGACTGGAGTATAAGACATGATGTAACAGAATGGTGACTGCAGCTCTGGGTGTGACTGGAGTATAAGACATGATGTAACAGAATGGTGACTGCAGCTCTGGGTGTGACTGGAGTATAAGACATGATGTAACAGAATGGTGACTGCAGCTCTGGGTGTGACTGGAGTATAAGACATGATGTAACAGAATGGTGACTGCAGCTCTGGGTGTGACTGGAGTATAAGACATGATGTAACAGAGATGGTGACTGCAGCTCCGGGTGTGACTGGAGTATAAGACATGATGTAACAGAATGGTGACTGCAGCTCTGGGTGTGACTGGAGTATAAGACATGATGTAACAGAATGGTGACTGCAGCTCTGGGTGTGACTGGAGTATAAGACATGATGTAACAGAATGGTGACTGCAGCTCTGGGTGTGACTGGAGTATAAGACATGATGTAACAGAATGGTGACTGCAGCTCTGGGTGTGACTGGAGTATAAGACATGATGTAACAGAATGGTGACTGCAGCTCTGGGTGTGACTGGAGTATAAGACATGATGTAACAGAATGGTGACTGCAGCTCTGGGTGTGACTGGAGTATAAGACATGATGTAACAGAATGGTGACTGCAGCTCTGGGTGTGACTGGAGTATAAGACATGATGTAACAGAATGGTGACTGCAGCTCTGGGTGTGACTGGAGTATAAGACATGATGTAACAGAATGGTGACTGCAGCTCTGGGTGTGACTGAAGTATAAGACGTGAAGATCACGATACCTATCAATATCCACATCCTACCTGAATGGTGTCAGCAATGTGCGCAGTGATGGGGATCTGATCCCACACAAGCTCTTCATGACAACACGTCATCTGACAACTATCAGAAGGGGGCATGTTGTCAGACTGTCTCAGTAGTGCTGCCTCAGTGCTGAAATCCTAATCATTACTGGGTGACAACCTCTATAATGGCGGCCATAATGGTTGTCACCAACTGTCCCATAGATAATGACAGAAGTCTGTGACTGAAGGACTTGTGTTTTTCTGTCTTAAAGGGACATGCTCCATAAATCCCAATGTATCAGGCCCGATCCTTCTATCACTCGCAGTGAATAAGAGCTGACAATCTACAGGAAACATCCGCAGCGACTATGTTATTGATCGGGAACTGTCTTCATCTCAGTCCCCAGAGGACGACAGCTCCTGACTGTTCCCATCCCATTATCATCTCACTCCAGCCGTAATAAGGTTTGTATTGGATTTACAATATTTTCAGGTTTCCTACAAGAAATTACATTGTCCGGTATAACATAGGAACTAATGAAAATTAACGTCACGGATGTAAAGATATAATCTGCTAATGAGGCCGTAATGAAATCCTCATCACTGACCCCAGCACCGACCTCTAGTCAGGATATCTCTGGTATAACCTGGGCATCTCCTGTATATAATTATATATGTACAGCTGGTATAACCTGGGCATCTCCTGTATATAATTATATATGTACAGCTGGTATAACCTGGGCATCTCCTGTATATAATTATATATGTACAGCTGGTATAACCTGGGCATCTCCTGTATATAATTATATCTGTACAGCTGGTATGACCTGGGCATCTCCTGTATATAATTATATATGTACAGCTGGTATAACCTGGGTATCTCCTGTATATAATTATATATGTACAGCTGGTATAACCCGGGTATCTCCTGTATATAATTATATATGTACAGCTGGTATAACCTGGGTATCTCCTGTATATAATTATATATGTACAGCTGGTATAACCTGGGCATCTCCTGTATATAATTATATATGTACAGCTGGTATAAGTTATACATCTTCTTGTATATAGTGATATGGAGCATGCTGGTATAACCTGGGCATCTCCTGTATATAATTATATATGTACAGCTGGTATAACCTGGGCATCTCCTGTATATAATTATATATGTACAGCTGGTATAACCTGGGCATCTCCTGTATATAATTATATATGTACAGCTGGTATAACCTGGGCATCTCCTGTATATAATTATATATGTACAGCTGGTATAACCTGGGCATCTCCTGTATATAATTATATATGTACAGCTGGTATAACCCGGGTATCTCCTGTATATAATTATATATGTACAGCTGGTATAACCTGGGTATCTCCTGTATATAATTATATATGTACAGCTGGTATAACCTGGGTATCTCCTGTATATAATTATATATGTACAGCTGGTATAAGTTATACATCTTCTTGTATATAGTGATATGGAGCATGCTGGTATAACCTGGGCATCTCCTGTATATAATTATATCTGTACAGCTGGTATAACCTGGCATCTTCTGTATATAATTATATATATACAGCTGGTATAACCTGGGTATCTCCTGTATATAATTATATATGTACAGCTGGTATAACCTGGGTATCTCCTGTATATAATTATATATATACAGCTGGTATAACCTGGGCATCTCCTGTATATAATTATATATGTACAGCTGGTATAACCTGGGCATCTCCTGTATATAATTATATATGTACAGCTGGTGTAACCTGGGTATCTCCTGTATATAATTATATATATACTGCTGGTATAACCTGGGTATCTCCTGTATATAATTATATATGTACAGCTGGTATAAGTTATACATCTTCTTGTATATAGTGATATGGACCATGCTGGTATAACCTGGGTATCTCCTGTATATAATTATATATGTACAGCTGGTATAACCTGGGCATCTCCTGTATATAATTATATATGTACAGCTGGTATAACCTGGGCATCTCCTGTATATAATTATATATGTACAGCTGGTATAAGTTATACATCTCCCTGTATATAATTATATATGTACAGCTGGTATAACCTGGGTATCTCCTGTATATAATTATATATGTACAGCTGATATAAGTTATACATCTTCTTGTATATAGTGATATGGAACATGCTGGTATAACCTGGGCATCTCCTGTATATAATTATACATGTACAGCTGGTATAAGTTATACATCTTCTTGTATATAGTGATATGGACCATGCTGGTATAACCTGGGCATCTCCTGTATATAATTATATATGTACAGCTGGTATAAGTTATACATCTTCTTGTATATAGTGATATGGACCATGCTGGTATAACCTGGGCATCTCCTGTATATAATTATATATGTACAGCTGGTATAACCTGGGCATCTCCTGTATATAATTATATATGTACAGCTGGTATAACCTGGGCATCTCCTGTATATAATTATATATGTACAGCTGGTATAACCTGGGCATCTCCTGTATATAATTATATATGTACAGCTGGTATAACCTGGGCATCTCCTGTATATAATTATATATGTACAGCTGGTATAAGTTATACATCTTCTTGTATATAGTGATATGGACCATGCTGGTATAACCTGGGCATCTCCTGTATATAATTATATATGTACAGCTGGTATAAGTTATACATCTTCTTGTATATAGTGATATGGAGCATGCTGGTATAACCTGGGCATCTCCTGTATATAATTATATATGTACAGCTGGTATAAGTTATACATCTTCTTGTATATAGTGATATGGACCATGCTGGTATAACCTGGGCATCTCCTGTATATAATTATATATGTACAGCTGGTATAACCCGGGCATCTCCTGTATATAATTATATATGTACAGCTGGTATAACCTGGGCATCTCCTGTATATAATTATATATGTACAGCTGGTATAACCTGGGCATCTCCTGTATATAATTATATATGTACAGCTGGTATAACCTGGGCATCTCCTGTATATAATTATATATGTACAGCTGGTATAACCTGGGCATCTCCTGTATATAATTATATATGTACAGCTGGTATAACCCGGGTATCTCCTGTATATAATTGTATGTGTACAGCTGGTATAACCTGGGTATCTCCTGTATATAATTATATATGTACAGCCGGTATAACCTGGGCATCTCCTGTATATAATTATATATGTACAGCTGGTATAACCCGGGCATCTCCTGTATATAATTATATATGTACAGCTGGTATAACCTGGGCATCTCCTGTATATAATTATATATGTACAGCTGGTATAACCTGGGCATCTCCTGTATATAATTATATATGTACAGCTGGTATAACCCGGGTATCTCCTGTATATAATTATATATGTACAGCTGTTATAACCCGGGTATCTCCTGTATATAATTGTATGTGTACAGCTGGTATAACCTGGGCATCTCCTGTATATAATTATATATGTACAGCTGGTATAACCTGGGCATCTCCTGTATATAATTATATATGTACAGCTGGTATAACCCGGGCATCTCCTGTATATAATTATATATGTACAGCTGGTATAACCTGGGTATCTCCTGTATATAATTATATATGTACAGCTGGTATAACCTGGGTATCTTCTGTATATAATTATATATGTACAGCTGGTACAACCCGGGCATCTCCTGTATATAATTATATATGTACAGCTGGTATAACCCGGGTATCTCCTGTATATAATTGTATGTGTACAGCTGGTATAACCTGGGCATCTTTTGGATTGCTGACACGTGCAGACTGTTACTTTATGTTCCGCAGATGCAGCATTCCTTCCCCGCTGAGCTTACAATCTAATTACTCGCTCAGTCAAGGTTATAAGGAGATGGCTCAGGGGCCACGTCATTGTTACAGCAGATGATCTGTGCCTGTCAGGGGCCCATGTTTTTCTCAACTGGATTCAGTCTGTAATATATTTTCATATTTCATGTTTCCATGGATACAGACATGTGACCAGGAACAGTCCGACATTCCGACCGGTAAGCGTTCGCCGCAGACTCCATATGACCTTTTTACCATTTTCTCAGCTGCTTCAATGTTAATTTAATATCAAACTGAAGATGGAGATTCTCATCCAGCGGTGACAATCACCAGCCAATCGGAGCGCAGCGGCGGTGGTTTCCCTTAGATCGGCGCAATGGCACCAATTATTGCTCGGTTCGTTTTCCATGGATCCATGTTCACGGTAACTGACAGCGGGCGCTGGTACCGGTGACATAGAGATGTACCATGCATTCAAAAGCCGTAAAAATGGCGAAACCCGCCAAACGTATCTCAGTAGGGCACGCAGAATAATAAATGACATAACTGGCCACGTCTCCGCGACGCCTCGCAAAGATGGGATTCTACACATAAATTACAGACGTTTCGCCCAAACCCAGCGGACGCACCGTTCGTAAATATTCCCTTCGCCGTCACTGGTCTATAAAACTGGCGCCATCTTTTTAAATTAATTTCATTTTGTTTTGTTTTCAAATCTTTTATATATATTATTGTTGTTATATTTAACTCCTGTTCTTTTTTTGTTTTTTATTTTATATGTATTTTTTTTTTATGTTTACTTCTCTATTATTTATTCTGCATTTTTGTTGCTTTAATTACATTTTTTATATAATTTATCTTTTTATCATTTTTGTCTCTTTCTTTTCTTTTTGTTTTTCTTTTTTAATATACTGTTTTTCTTTTCATTTCTAGAGATTTGCTTTTTTAGCTTTTTTGGATTTCCATTCTTTGGGATGATTTTCTTGTAAGTATTAATTTTCTATTTTTAATCTGAATTTCTGTTTCCTCGTTTTTATTTGCTGTTTGTAATATTATGTTTTTTATCCTTTTGTAGTTTTTTTGTTTATTTCTGTGATTTTTGCTTTCTGGTACACTGTTGTGTCTGTTAGATGTGGTGCGCAGAGGTCTCCACACGCCGTCCATGGAGCAGGATCCCAGGCATCACATTAGTGGACTTCCAGATGTAGTGAGGGTATAGCGCCCCCTCCTCCAGCTGCCCCCCCCCCCCCTCTTACATCTCAGGCAGGAAAGAGTTCTTGTGGCAGATTGTTGTCTAATTAGTTTATAAGAGAAGAAATGTAATTGAATTAAGTTTCTGAGCTCCTCGGGACGCCGCAGCCTGACAGTTGGTGCTTCTCATTCAGCAGACAGGACCCATCTCCATGATCTAATTAACTTGTTTAACAACCTGCTCCAGAGCAAAGACACCGGCCCAGCACCCACCGCCCATGGGGGAGCACCCTGAACCCTGGCAGCGGGTCACCGACCCCCCCCCCGGGCTCTATAGGTGCATTATGTATAAGACATTAACCCAGTAACCTAACTATCATCTATCTATCTATCTATCTATCTTTCTCATATCTATCTATCTATCTATCTATCTCTATCTATCTATCTATCTTATATCTATATATCTCATGTCTATCTCTCATATCTATCTCATATCTATCTATCTATCTATCTATCTATTATCTATCTATCTCATATCTATCTATCTATCTATCTATCTATCTATCTATCTATCTTATCTCATATCTATCTATCTATCCATCTATCTATCTATCCATCTATCTATCTATCTATCGCTCTATCTATCTATCTTATATCTATCTATCTATCTATCTATCTATCTCTCTATATCTATCTATCTATCTCTCTATATCTATCTATCTCATATCTATCTATCTCATATCTATCTATCTCATATCTATCTATCTATCTATCTATCTCATATATATCTATCTATCTATCTATCTATCTCATATCTATCTATCTATCTCTCTATATCTATCTATCTATCTATCTATCTCATATCTATCTATCTCATATCTATCATATATATCTATCTATCTATCTCAGGGATGCTCAACCTGCGGCCCTCCAGCTGTAGCTTGTAGCTAAAACTACAACTCCCACCATGCGCTGCTGTAGGCTGATAGCTGTATGCTGTCCGGGAATGCTGGGAGTTGTAGTTTTGCAACAGCTGGAGGGCCGCAGGTTTGGCATGCCTGATCTATCTCATATCTATCTATCTATCCATCTATCTATCTATCTATCTATCTCATATCTATCTATCTATCTATCTATTTATCTATCTATCTCATATCTATTTATGAACTATCTATCTATCTATCTATCTATCTATCTAGCCATCTCATATTTATCTATATTTCTTTGTATCTATCTGTTTCATCTGTTTCTATCTCCCGGGTCATGTGGCGGGGCAGTGCTCTGAGCAGTCATACAATGGCTTGTCTCCCTCATGAGATCAGCGGCTGCACATGAATGGGGCAGACAATGGAGGTCGACTTCTGTAACAATCAGACTATTTAATTCCGGATTATTCGGAGTGTCCGTCCTCAGCGCTGCCCTGTGATGTGGCCGGGCTCCGGTTTCTGCCGCCCAGTGGGGCTTCTCGGCTTTCACTGAGCTCTAGGCAAATAGGACCCTCTGTGCTTGATGTGCCTGGGAGTAGGGTCATTCTGCTGAGCACTACAAGTCCCTGCAGGCCCAACACCCTACACAAAATTAGGAAAGGTCCTTTAATCCAGCATTTCTTAGTCCATAAATTCCTTCTCTTCCTCTCACACAGTGCAATAAGGGGGGGAAATACTTTTAGAAATGAGTGAAGCCCCCAAGGTGCTTTCTGTCAAGTTCTTAAAAGTTCTTTCCAGTTTCTGGAAAGCTGGGTGACAACAATATGGCAATGGCAGGGGCTCCGACCCGGAATATGGGAAAGTGTGAGCCGCAGTGGATGATGGTTATCACCCAGCTTTCCCAGGAACTGACTGATCAGCCAGAAGATCCCGGTCTTTAGAAACATGGAGCCGAGGTGAGAGGAACATAGAGTCGCCGTCATTATCAAAGAGTGGCGGAAAAAGAAGAAGATTTGTGTTCTGGAATAGACGTGTCCGACCTTCATCCATTGGAATCTATCTATCTATCTATCTATCTATCTATCTATCTATCTATCTATCTATCTATGTATTATCTATCTATCTCATCATCTCATATCTATCTCATATCTATCTATCTATCTCATATCTATCTATCTATGTATCTATCTATCTCATCTCTATCTATCTCATATCTATCTATCTATCTATCTCATATCTATCTATCTATCTCCTATCTATCTATCTATCTATCTATCTATCTATCTATCTATCTAATATCTATCTATCTATCTATCTATCTAATATCTATCTATCTATCTATCTATCTATCTATCTATCTCATATCTATCTATCTATCTATCTATCTCATATCTATCTATCTATCTATCTATCTATCTAATATCTATCTATCTCATATCTATCTATCTAATATCTATCTATCTCATATCTATCTATCTCATATCTATCTATCTATCTATCTATCTATCAATCTATCTATCTATCTATCTCATATCTATCTATCTATCTATCTATCTATCTATCTATCTATCTCATATCTATCTATAAGCCTTGTGTGTCTAACCAATCAGTATACAGAATATGTCCATACAAGAAAAAGGGCCGGCACTGCTCAGTATGACAAATATCCAACTATATTCACACCTGCACTCACATCATGCGATATGTGGTAAAGCTCTGCTTAATAGCCATGCAAAAATCAACAAATGAAAATTAAAAATGAATAGCGGAACTCGCCATGAAATAATATTTGCAGCTTTATTCTGGTTAAAAACTGTAAAGTGCGTGCACCGCACAGATTAATCAGGCAACAGCCGTTTCGCGCTACCAGCGCTTTGTCAAGCCTCCCAGGGAGGCCGGATCTGTGCGATACCTGCACTTTCCAGTTTTTAACCAGAATAAAGCTACAAATATTATTTCATGGTGAATGCCGCTATTCATTTTTTTTTATTTGTTGATATTATACAGAATATACTTTCCTGTGCTGTAAAAATAAAAGGTGGAATCTGATTGGTTGCTATGTATGACTCCTCCCCTTCTGTGCGCGCAGGTTGTTACACATGAGGAGTAGATATTGTGAGATGCATGGAGCAGGGGGGCTCACGGCCATCTCATATAATCTACGTAATAATATCCGTTATAATTCACATCTGAACAAAGGACCAGTGTAGATACGAGGAACAGAGATATGGAAATAACCCAACTGCAAGACCCACTGACGGACTCTACAGTCATCCCCTCCCCTGAAATGTCTGATAACAGGGGGCAACAGACTTTATTCTCCTGTCCTACAGTCATCCTCTCCCCTGAAATGGCTGATAACAGGGAGCAATAGACTGTATTCTCCTGTCCTACAGTCATCCTCTCCCCTGAAATGGCTGATAACAGGGGGTAATAGACTGTATTCTCCTGTCCTACAGTCATCCTCTCCCCTGAAATGGCTGATAACAGGGGGCAATAGACTGTATTCTCCTGTCCTACAGTCATCCTCTCCCCTGAAATGGCTGATAACAGGGAGCAATAGACTGTATTCTCCTGTCCTACAGTCATCCTCTCTCCTGAAATGGCTGATAACAGGGGGCAATAGACTGTATTCTCCTGTCCTACAGTCATCCTCTCCCCTGAAATGGCTGATAACAGGGGCAATAGATTGTATTCTCCTGTCCTACAGTCATCCTCTCCCCTGAAATGGCTGATAACAGGGGCAATAGATTGTATTCTCCTGTCCTATAGTCATCCTCTCCCCTGAAATGGCTGATAACAGGGAGCAATAGACTGTATTCTCCTGTCCTACAGTCATCCTCTCCCTGAAATGGCTGATAACAGGGGGCAATAGACTGTATTCTCCTGTCCTACAGTCATCCTCTCCCCTGAAATGGCTGATAACACGGAGCAATAGACTGTATTCTCCTGTCCTACAGTCATCCTCTCCCCTGAAATGGCTGATAACAGGGGGCAATAGACTGTATTCTCCTGTCCTACAGTCATCCTCTCCCCTGAAATGGCTGATAACAGGGAGCAATAGACTGTATTCTCCTGTCCTACAGTCATCCTCTCTCCTGAAATGGCTGATAACAGGGGGCAATATACTGTATTCTCCTGTCCTACAGTCATCCTCTCCCCTGAAATGGCTGATAACGGGGGTAATAGACTGTATTCTCCTGTCCTACAGTCATCCTCTCCCCTGAAATGGCTGATAACAGGAGGCAATAGACTGTATTCTCCTGTCCTACAGTCATCCTCTCCCCTGAAATGGCTGATAACAGGAGGCAATAGACTGTATTCTCCTGTCCTACAGTCATCCTCTCCCCTGAAATGGCTGATAACAGGGGGCAATAGATTGTATTCTCCTGTCCTACAGTCATCCTCTCCCCTGAAATGGCTGATAACAGGGGGCAATAGATTGTATTCTCCTGTCCTATAGTCATCCTCTCCCCTGAAATGGCTGATAACAGGGAGCAATAGACTGTATTCTCCTGTCCTACAGTCATCCTCTCCCCTGAAATGGCTGATAACAGGGGGCAATAGACTGTATTCTCCTGTCCTACAGTCATCCTCTCCCCTGAAATGGCTGATAACACGGAGCAATAGACTGTATTCTCCTGTCCTACAGTCATCCTCTCCCCTGAAATGGCTGATAACAGGGGGCAATAGACTGTATTCTCCTGTCCTACAGTCATCCTCTCCCCTGAAATAGCTGATAACAGGGAGCAATAGACTGTATTCTCCTGTCCTACAGTCATCCTCTCCGCTGAAATGGCTGATAACAGGGAGCAATAGACTGTATTCTCCTGTCCTACAGTCATCCTCTCCCCTGAAATGGCTGATAACGGGAGCAATAGACTGTATTCTCCTGTCCTACAGTCATCCTCTCCCCTAAAATGGCTGATAACAGGGGGCAATAGACTGTATTCTCCTGTCCTACAGTCATCCTCTCCCCTGAAATGGCTGATAACAGGGAGCAATAGATTGTATTCTCCTGTCCTACATTCATCCTCTCCCCTGAAATGGCTGATAACAGGGGGCAACAGACTTTATTCTCCTGTCCTACAGTCATCCTCTCCCCTGAAATGGCTGATAACAGGGAGCAATAGACTGTATTCTCCTGTCCTACAGTCATCCTCTCCCCTGAAATGGCTGATAACAGGGGGCAATAGACTGTATTCTCCTGTCCTACTGTCATCCTCTCCCCTGAAATGGCTGATAACAGGGGGCAATAGACTGTATTCTCCTGTCCTACAGTCGTCCTTCCCCCTGAAATGGCTGATAACAGGGAGCAATAGACTGTATTCTCCTGTCCTACAGTCATCCTCTCCCCTGAAATGGCTGATAACAGGGAGCAATAGACTGTATTCTCCTGTCCTACAGTCATCCTCTCCCCTGAAATGGCTGATAACAGGGGGCAATAGACTGTATTATCCTGTCCTACAGTCATCCTCTCCCCTGAAATGGCTGATAACAGGGGACAATATATTGTATTCTCCTGTCCTACAGTCATCCTATTCCCTGAAATGGCTGATAACAGGGGGCAATAGATTGTATTCTCCTGTCCTACAGTCATCCTCTCCCCTGAAATGGCTGATAACAGGGGGCAATAGACTGTATTCTCCTGTCCTACAGTCATCCTCTCCCCTGAAATGGCTGATAACAGGGGCAATAGACTGTATTCTCCTGTCCTACAGTCATCCTCTCCCCTGAAATGGCTGATAACAGGGAGCAATAGTCTGTATTCTCCTATCCTACAGTCATCCTCTCCCCTGAAATGGCTGATAACAGGGAGCAATAGACTGTATTCTCCTGTCCTACAGTCATCCTCTCCCCTGAAATGGCTGATAACAGGGGGCAATAGACTGTATTCTCCTGTCCTACAGTCATCCTCTCCCCTGAAATGGCTGATAACAGGAAGCAATAGACTGTATTCTCCTGTCCTACAGTCATCCTCTCCCCTGAAATGACTGATAACAGGGAGCAATAGATTGTATTCTCCTGTCCTACAGTCATCCTCTCCCCTGAAATGGCTGATAACAGGGGGCAATAGACTGTATTCTCCTGTCCTACAGTCCTCCTCTCCCCTGAAGTGGCTGATAACAGAGCAATAGACTGTATTCTCCTGTCCTACAGTCATCCTCTCCCCTGAAATGGCTGATAACAGGGAGCAATAGACTGTATTCTCCTGTCCTACAGTCACCCTCTCCCCTGAAATGGCTGATAACAGGGGCAATAGACTGTATTCTCCTGTCCTACAGTCATCCTCTCAGCTGAAATGGCTGATAACAGGGAGCAATAGACTGTATTCTCCTGTCCTACAGTCGTCCTTCCCCCTGAAATGGCTGATAACAGGGAGCAATAGACTGTATTCTCCTGTCCCACAGTCATCCTCTCCCCTGAAATGGCTGATAACAGGGGGCAATAGACTGTATTCTCCTGTCCTACAGTCATCCTCTCCCCTGAAATGGCTGATAACAGGAGCAATAGACTGTATTCTCCTGTCCTACAGTCATCCTCTCCCCTGAAATGGCTGATAACAGGGGGCAATAGACTGTATTCTCCTGTCCTACAGTCATCCTCTCCCCGAAATGGCTGATAACAGGGGGCAATAGATTGTATTCTCCTGTCCTACAGTCGTCCTTCCCCTGAAATGGCTGATAACAGGGAGCAATAGACTGTATTCTCCTGTCCTACAGTCATCCTCTCCCTGAAATGGCTGATAACAGGGGCAATAGACTGTATTCTCCTGTCCTACAGTCATCCTCTCCCTGAAATGGCTGATAACAGGGGCAATAGACTGTATTCTCCTGTCCTACAGTCATCCTCTCCCCTGGAATGGCTGATAACAGGGAGCAATAGACTGTATTCTCCTGTCCTACAGTCATCCTCTCTCCCAGAAATTGCTGATAACAGGGGCAATAGACTGTATTCTCCTGTCCTACAGTCATCCTCTCCCCTGAAATGGCTGATAACAGGGGGCAATAGACTGTATTCTCCTGTCCTACAGTCATCCTCTCCCCTGAAATGGCTGATAACAGGGGGCAATAGACTGTATTCTCCTGTCCTACAGTCATCCTCTCCCCTGAAATGGCTGATAACAGGGGGCAATAGACTGTATTCTCCTGTCCTACAGTCATCCCCTCCCCTGAAATGGCTGATAACAGGCAGCAATAGACTGTATTCTCCTGTCCTACAGTCATCCTCCCCCTGAAATGGCTGATAACAGGGGGCAATAGACTGTATTCTCCTGTCCTACAGTCATCCTCTCCCCTGAAATGGCTGATAACAGGGGGCAATAGACTGTATTCTCCTGTCCTACAGTCATCCTCCCCCCTGAAATGGCTGATAACAGGGGGCAATAGACTGTATTCTCCTGTCCTGCAGTCATCCTCTCCCCTGAAATGGCTGATAACAGGGGACAATAGACTGTATTCTCCTGTCCTACAGTCGTCCTTCCCCTGAAATGGCTGATAACAGGGAGCAATAGACTGTATTCTCTTGTCCTACAGTCATCCTCTCCCCTGAAATGGCTGATAACAGGGGGCAATAGACTGTATTCTCCTGTCCTACAGTCATCCTCTCCCCTGAAATGGCTGATAACAGGGGGCAATAGACTGTATTCTCCTTTCCTACAGTCATCCTCTCCCCTGAAATGGCTGATAACAGGGAGCAATAGATTGTATTCTCCTGTCCTACAGTCATCCTCTCCCCTGAAATGGCTGATAACAGGGGGCAATAGACTGTATTCTCCTGTCCTACAGTCATCCTTTCCCCTGAAATGGCTGATAACAGGGGCAATAGACTGTATTCTCCTGTCCTACAGTCATCCTCTCCCCTGAAATGGCTGATAACAGGGGGTAATAGACTGTATTCTCCTGTCCTACAGTCATCCTCTCCCCTGAAATGGCTGATAACAGGGGGCAATAGATTTTATTCTCCTGTCCTACAGTCATCCTCTCCCCTGAAATGGCTGATAACAGGGGGCAATAGACTGTATTCTCCTGTCCTATAGTCATCCTCTCCCCTGAAATGGCTGATAACAGGGGGCAATAGACTGTATTCTCCTGTCCTACAGTCATCCTCTCCCCTGAAATGGCTGATAACAGGGGGCAATAGACTGTATTCTCCTGTCCTACAGTCATCCTCCCCCTGAAATGGCTGATAACAGGGGGCAATAGATTGTATTCTCCTGTCCTACAGTCATCCTCTCTCCTGAAATGGCTGATAACAGCGGCAATAGACTGTATTCTCCTGTCCTACAGTCATCCTCTCCCCTGAACTGGCTGATAACAGGGGGCAATAGACTGTATTCTCCTGTCCTACAGTCATCCTCTCCCCTGAAATGGCTGATAACAGGGAGCAATAGACTGTATTCTCCTGTCCTACAGTCATCCTCTCCCCTGAAATGGCTGATAACCGGGAGCAATAGACTATATTCTCCTGTCCTACAGTCATCCTCTCCCCTGAAATGGCTGATAACAGGGTAATATACTGACTTCCTGCAGCAGCCTTGCCCCAGGCCACATTCATTGGCTTCAGAGATAAATATCAGGACTGCTGGAAAGGATCCCAGATACAGGTGGAGCACCCATGACAGTGGCCACCTGCCCTGGTGGAGTGTCACAGCTCGGGGGCGAGTATTACGACCTCTAAAGTTCACATGTGCTCCTGTGCCATTCACTTCAATGGGGCTGTAGAAAATACAGAAGTTACTCCATGTGCATTCCGTTTGTCCGCATGGCCGTTCCGTAAAAAAGTAGTGCATGTCCTATTATTGTCCGCAAATCACGGTCCGAGGCCCCATTCAAGTCAATAGGTTCGCAAAAAACGCCCATGGAGCACATCTGTATTTTATCCATATTTTGCGGATCCATACTGTAGAAATGCTATGCCCAGCCCTTATTGCTCATGTGTTTGGTGATTAATAAGTTATTGTTTCCGATCCACAAAAACCGGATCGCATACGGAAACATTTTGTGGAATAATGGAACGGAAGACGACTTAAATCAGAGAGAAAAAAAAAACCCTCAACAATGGTTGTGTGCACGAGCCCTAATACGTATATCCGCCTTCTCCTGGGGGGGTCCAGCTCCCCACCACCACCATGAAGCCACTTTATAGCCATACTATATAGAGTCTGCGGTGCTCTACAGGTCAATACGAGGTGCTCCGATATCCAGAGCTGTAATTTAATTAACTAAACAGAGCCCCCTAGTGGCTGAGTGCAGTAATGACTCCGCCATCCCTGTGCTTCAGACCCGTCATATACATGAGGAGCGAGGGGTCTGGTATGGGGCACACCCTGCAACCAGGTGTGCAACGTCCTCACTGACATTGTACCCGTCATGTGACATCATCATTCTCCAGATATAAAGCATACGCTCCACGCCCCGACCGGGTTTTGGGAATCTATATCTGTGAAAATCCCCATTCATTCAAAATCAACTGTACAAGGCAAACATAACATTGACGAAATAATAGAGTACCTAATAATAGTGCCCTATGGTGCCTGTGTGGGCCACATAGATTTCCTACATGTGCTACACTGCACATAGTACCGCCAGACATAGCTGAAATACCCTCATATAGTGGCCATACAGTGTGTAATACTGCCATACAGGGCAAACATGACAGTACTGTACCATAAAAATATCTAACTAATGAGTACTCAGCTTGTTTGCTCTGGGGCCTCCCATTTCTCTGGATCATCTCTGAGATGTTTCTATACTCTGATTGTGGAGATGATTTGGAAGGACACACCCCATTGTCTATACAAGATCTCACAGCTGACAAAGCATCAGAGCAAAAACCAAGCCATGAGGAGGAGAGAACTGCCTGTGGAGCTCAGAGACAGGATTGTGTGGAGGCAGAGATCTGGAGAAGAGGACAAAGACATTTCTGCTGCACTGAAAGTTCCCAGGAGCACCGTGGTCTCCATAATTCTTACATGGAAGAAGTTTGGAGAAGGTCCTTGGTAAGAGAGGACACCAAGAACCCAATGGTCCCTCCGGCTGAGCTTGAAAGATCCTGTGTGCAGATGGGAGAAACTTCCAGAAGGTCGACCATCACTGCAGGCTCCGCCAATCTGGGCTTTATGGCCGAGCATCCACTAAATCAATATAAAATAAAAAATAAACAATGAAATAAAATACATATATTTGGTATCCAAAACCACAGGAGGATGCGGGCGAGATGGTCATACTACAAGTATGTTAAGGAATAAAGGTGAGCAGTAGAAGTACAGACGAAATGGGCGCCTCCACAGAACACCCCGACACGTGCTTCCTCAGGGGAGAGCGGCCAGACAGAAGCCTCTCCTCAGTAAAAGACGCAGGAAAGACGCCTGAAGATTGGAAAAAAACACCCAAAGGACCTCAGACTGTGAGAAGCAAGATTCTCTGCTCCGATGAAACCAAAAATAAATTATTGCCCTCAATTCTAAGCGTCACATCTGGAGGAGACCAGGCGCTGCTCATCACCTGCCTAGTACCATCCCTACAGTGAAGCATGGTGGAGGCAGCATCATGTCTGGAGGAGACCAGGCGCCGCTCATCTCCTGCCCAATACCATCCCTACAGTGAAGCATGGTGGGGGCAGCATCATGTCTGGGGGAGACCAGGCGCCGCTCATCTTCTGCCCAATACCATCCCTACAGTGAAGCATGGTGGAGGCAGCATCATGTCTGGAGGAGACCAGGCGCCGCTCATCTCCTGCCCAATACCATCCCTACAGTGAAGCATGGTGGAGGCAGCATCATGTCTGGAGGAGACCAGGCGCCGCTCATCTCCTGCCCAATACCATCCCTACAGTGAAGCATGGTGGTGGCAGCATCATGTCTGGAGGAGACCAGGCGCCGCTCATCACCGGCCCAATACCATCCCTACAGTGAAGCATGGTGGGGGCCGCATCATGTCTGGAGGAGACCAGGCGCCACTCATCACCGGCCCAATACCATCCCTACAGTGAAGCATGGTGGAGGCAGCATCATGTCTGGAGGATACCAGGCGCCGCTCATCTCCTGTCTGATACCATCCCTACAGTGAAGCATGGTGGAGGCAGCATCATGTCTGGAGGAGACCAGGCGCTGCTCATCACCTGCCCAATACCATCCCTACAGTGAGGCATGGTGGGGGCAGCATCATGTCTGGAGGAGACCAGGCGCCGCTCATCACCTGCCCAATACCATCCCTACAGTGAAGCATGGTGGGGGCAGCATCATGTCTGGAGGAGACCAGGCGCCGCTCATCACCTGCCCAGTACCATCCCTACAGTGAAGCATGGTGGTGGCAGCATCATGTCTGGAGGAGACCAGGCGCCGCTCATCACCTGTCCAATACCATCCCTACAGTGAAGCATGGTGGTGGCAGCATCATGTCTGGGGGAGACCAGGTGCCGCTCATCACCTGCCCAATACCATCCCTACAGTGAAGCATGGTGGGGGCAGCATCATGTCTGGAGGAGACCAGGCGCCGCTCATCACCTGCCCAGTACCATCCCTACAGTGAAGCATGGTGGTGGCAGCATCATGTCTGGAGGAGACCAGGCGCCGCTCATCACCTGCCCAATACCATCCCTACAGTGAAGCATGGTGGTGGCAGCATCATGTCTGGAGGAGACCAGGCGCCGCTCATCACCTGCCCAATACCATCCCTACAGTGAAGCATGGTGGTGGCAGCATCATGTCTGGAGGAGACCAGGCGCCGCTCATCACCTGCCCAATACCATCCCTACAGTGAAGCATGGTGGAGGCAGCATCATGTCTGGAGGAGACCAGGCGCCGCTCATCACCTGCCCAATACCATCCCTACAGTGAAGCATGGTGGTGGCAGCATCATGTCTGGGGAGACCAGGCGCCGCTCATCTCCTGCCCAATACCATCCCTACAGTGAAGCATGGTGGGGGCAGCATCATGTCTGGAGGAGACCAGGCGCCGCTCATCACCTGCCCAATACCATTCCTACAGTACAGCATGGTGGAGGCAGCATCATGTCTGGAGGAGACCAGGCGCCGCTCATCACCTGCCCAATACCATCCCTACAGTGAGGCATGGTGGAGGCAGCATCATGTCTGGAGGAGACCAGGCGCCGCTCATCACCTGCCCAATACCATCCCTACAGTGAAGCATGGTGGAGGCAGCATCATGTCTGGAGGAGACCAGGCGCCGCTCATCATCTTCCCAATACCATCCCTACAGTACAGCATGGTGGAGGCAGCATCATGTCTGGAGGAGACCAGGCGCCGCTCATCACCTGCCCAATACCATCCCTACAGTGAAGCATAGTGGTGGCAGCATCATGTCTGGAGGAGACCAGGCGCCGCTCATCACCTGCCCAATACCATGCCTACAGTGAAGCATGGTGGAGGCAGCATCATGTCTGGAGGAGACCAGGCGCCGCTCATCACCTGCCCAATACCATCCCTACAGTGAGGCATGGTGGGGGCAGCATCATGTCTGGAGGAGACCAGGCGCCGCTCATCACCTGCCTAGTACCATCCCTACAGTGAAGCATGGTGGGGGCAGCATCATGTCTGGAGGAGACCAGGCGCCGCTCATCACCTGCCCAATACCATCCCTACAGTGAGGCATGGTGGGGGCAGCATCATGTCTGGAGGAGACCAGGCGCCGCTCATCACTTGCCCAATACCATCCCTACAGTGAAGCATGGTGGTGGCAGCATTATGTCTGGAGGAGACCAGGCGCCGCTCATCACCTGCCCAATACCATCCCTACAGTGAAGCATGGTGGGGACAGCATCATGTCTGGAGGAGACCAGGCGCCGCTCATCACCTGCCCAATACCATCCCTACAGTGAAGCATGGTGAGGGCAGCATCATGTGTGGAGGAGACCAGGCGCCGCTCATCACCTGCCCAATACCATCCCTACAGTGAAGCATGGTGGAGGCAGCATCATGTCTGGAGGAGACCAGGCACCGCTCATCACCTGCCCAATACCATCCCTACAGTGAAGCATGGTGGGGGCAGCATCATGTCTGGAGGAGACCAGGCACCGCTCATCACCTGCCCAATACCATCCCTACAGTGAGGCATGGTGGGGGCAGCATCATGTCTGGAGGAGACCAGGCGCCGCTCATCACCTGCCCAATACCATGCCTACAGTGAAGCATGGTGGAGGCAGCATCATGTCTGGAGGAGACCAGGCGCCGCTCATCACCTGCCCAATACCATCCCTACAGTGAGGCATGGTGGGGGCAGCATCATGTCTGGAGGAGACCAGGCGCCGCTCATCACCTGCCTAGTACCATCCCTACAGTGAAGCATGGTGGGGGCAGCATCATGTCTGGAGGAGACCAGGCGCCGCTCATCACCTGCCCAATACCATCCCTACAGTGAGGCATGGTGGGGGCAGCATCATGTCTGGAGGAGACCAGGCGCCGCTCATCACCTGCCCAATACCATCCCTACAGTGAAGCATGGTGGTGGCAGCATTATGTCTGGAGGAGACCAGGCGCCGCTCATCACCTGCCCAATACCATCCCTACAGTGAAGCATGGTGGAGGCAGCATCATGTCTGGAGGAGACCAGGCACCGCTCATCACCTGCCCAATACCATCCCTACAGTGAAGCATGGTGGGGGCAGCATCATGTCTGGAGGAGACCAGGCACCGCTCATCACCTGCCCAATACCATCCCTACAGTGAGGCATGGTGGTGGCAGCATCATGTCTGGAGGAGACCAGGCGCCACTCATCACCTGCCCAATACCATCCCTACCGTGAAGCATGGTGGGGGCAGCATCATGTCTGGAGGAGACCAGGCGCCGCTCATCACCGGCCCAATACCATCCCTACCGTGAAGCATGGTGGGGGCAGCATCATGTCTGGAGGAGACCAGGCGCCGCTCATCACCTGCCCAATACCATCCCTACAGTGAAGCATGGTGGGGGCAGCATCATGTCTGGAGGAGACCAGGCGCCGCTCATCACCTGCCCAATACCATCCCTACAGTGAAGCATGGTGGTGGCAGCGTCATGTCTGGGGGGACCAGGCTCCGCTCATCACCTGCCCAATACCATCCCTACAGTGAAGCATGGTGGAGGCAGCATCATGTCTGGAGGAGACCAGGCGCCGCTCATCACCTGCCCAATACCATCCCTACAGTGAGGCATGGTGGGGGCAGCATCATGTCTGGAGGAGACCAGGCGCCGCTCATCACTTGCCCAATACCATCCCTACAGTGAAGCATGGTGGTGGCAGCATCATGTCTGGAGGAGACCAGGCGCCGCTCATCACCTGCCCAATACCATCCCTACAGTGAAGCATGGTGGAGGCAGCATCATGTCTGGAGGAGACCAGGCACCGCTCATCACCTGCCCAATACCATCCCTACAGTGAAGCATGGTGGGGGCAGCATCATGTCTGGAGGAGACCAGGCACCGCTCATCACCTGCCCAATACCATCCCTACAGTGAGGCATGGTGGGGGCAGCATCATGTCTGGAGGAGACCAGGCGCCGCTCATCACCTGCCCAATACCATGCCTACAGTGAAGCATGGTGGAGGCAGCATCATGTCTGGAGGAGACCAGGCGCCGCTCATCACCTGCCCAATACCATCCCTACAGTGAGGCATGGTGGGGGCAGCATCATGTCTGGAGGAGACCAGGCGCCGCTCATCACCTGCCTAGTACCATCCCTACAGTGAAGCATGGTGGGGCAGCATCATGTCTGGAGGAGACCAGGCGCCGCTCATCACCTGCCCAATACCATCCCTACAGTGAGGCATGGTGGGGCAGCATCATGTCTGGAGGAGACCAGGCGCCGCTCATCACCTGCCCAATACCATCCCTACAGTGAAGCATGGTGGTGGCAGCATTATGTCTGGAGGAGACCAGGCGCCGCTCATCACCTGCCCAATACCATCCCTACAGTGAAGCATGGTGGAGGCAGCATCATGTCTGGAGGAGACCAGGCACCGCTCATCACCTGCCCAATACCATCCCTACAGTGAAGCATGGTGGGGGCAGCATCATGTCTGGAGGAGACCAGGCACCGCTCATCACCTGCCCAATACCATCCCTACAGTGAGGCATGGTGGGGGCAGCATCATGTCTGGAGGAGACCAGGCGCCGCTCATCACCTGCCCAATACCATCCCTACAGTGAAGCATGGTGGTGGCAGCGTCATGTCTGGGGGGACCAGGCTCCGCTCATCACCTGCCCAATAGCATCCCTACCGTGAAGCATGGTGGTGGCAGCGTCATGTGTGGGGGAGACCAGGCGCCGCTCATCTCCTGCCCAATACCATCCCTACAGTGAAGCATGGTGGTGGCAGCATCATGTCTGGAGGAGACCAGGCGCCGCTCATCACCTGCCCAATACCATCCCTACAGTGAAGCATGGTGGGGGCAGCATCATGTCTGGGGGGACAGGGAGATCGGTCAGGGTGGAGGGAAAGCAGAATGGAGCAAAGTCCAGAGATATTCTTAATGAGAACTGGATGCAGAGCTCTGAACCTGAGACTAGGCCAAGCATTCACCTTCCAACAAGACAGTGGCCCTAAGCACACGGTCAGAACAACACAGGAGCGGCTGAGGGACAACTCTGTGAATGTCCTTGAGGGGCCACAGCCAGAGCCCTGAACCCAAAGGAACATCTCTGGAGAGACCTGAAAATGGCTGTCCACCGACGGCCCCCGTCCAACCTGACAGAGCTAGAGAGGATCCACAGAGAAGAACGGCCGAAAATCTCCAAATCGGGTGTAAACCTTGAGGCTTCAGCTAAGGCCTGAGTAAAGGGGCTGAAGACTTATGTGCCGAGTAAAGGGGCTGAAGACTTATGTCCCGAGTAAAGGGGCTGAAGACTTATGTCCCGAGTAAAGGGGCTGAAGACTTATGTCCCGAGTAAAGGGGCTGAAGACTTATGTCCCGAGTAAAGGGCTGAAGACTTATGTCCTGAGTAAAGGGGCTGAAGACTTATGTCCCGAGTAAAGGGGCTGAAGACTTATGTCCCGAGTAAAGGGGCTGAAGACTTATGTCCCGAGTAAAGGGGCTGAAGACTTATGTCCCGAGTAAAGGGGCTGAAGACTTATGTCCCGAGTAAAGGGGCTGAAGACTTATATCCCGAGTAAAGGGGCTGAAGACTTATATCCCGAGTAAAGGGGCTGAAGACTTATGTATGTCCCGAGTAAAGGGGCTGAAGACTTATGTCCCTTGTAAAGGGGCTGAAAATTATGTCCCGAGTAAAGGGGCTGAAGACTTATGTCCGGAGTAAAGGGGCTGAAGACTTATGTCCCGAGTAAAGGGCTGAAGACTTATGTCCTGAGTAAAGGGGCTGAAGACTTATGTCCCGAGTAAAGGGGCTGAAGACTTATGTCCCGAGTAAAGGGGCTGAAGACTTATGTCCCGAGTAAAGGGGCTGAAGACTTATGTCCCGAGTAAAGGGGCTGAAGACTTATGTCCCGAGTAAAGGGGCTGAAGACTTATGTCCCGAGTAAAGGGCTGAAGACTTATGTCCTGAGTAAAGGAGCTGAAGACTTATGTCTAGAGTAAAGAGGCTGAAGACTTATGTCCCGAGTAAAGGGGCTGAAGACTTTTGTGCTGAGTAAAGGGGCTGAAGATTTATGTCCCGATTGAAGGGGCTGAAGACTTATGTCCCGAGTAAAGGGGCTGAAGACTTATGTCCTGAGTAAAGGGGCTGAAGACTTATGTCCTGAGTAAAGGGGCTGAAGACTTATGTCCTGAGTAAAGGGGCTGAAGACTTATGTCCAGAGTAAAGGGGCTGAAGACTTATGTCTCGAGTGAAGGGGCAAAAACTTGGGTGAAGGGGCTGAAGACTTATGTCCTGAGTAAAGGGGCTGAAGACTTATGTCCCGAGTGAAGGGGCTGAAGACTTATGTCCCGAGTGAAGGGGCTGAAGACTTATGTCCTGAGTAAAGGGGCTGAAGACTTATGTCCCGAGTAATGGGGCTGAAGACTTATGTCCTGATTGAAGGGGCTGAAGACTTATGTCCTCAGTGAAGGGGCCGAAGACTTATGTCCAGAGTAAAGGGGCTGAAGACTTATGTCCGGAGTAAAGGGGCTGAAGACTTATGTCCCGAGTGAAGGGGCTGAAGACTTATGTCCCGAGTAAAGGGGCTGAAGACTTATGTCCAGAGTAAAGGGGCTGAAGACTTATGTCTCGAGTGAAGGGGCAAAAACTTGGGTGAAGGGGCTGAAGACTTATGTCCTGAGTAAAGGGGCTAAAGACTTATGTCCTAACTAAAGGGGCTGAAGACTTATGTCCGGAGTGAAGGGGCTGAAGACTTATGTCCCGAGTGAAGGGGCTGAAGACTTATGTCCCGAGTGAAGGGGCTGAAGACTTATGTCCTGAGTAATGGGGCTGAAGACTTATGTCCTGATTGAAGGGGCTGAAGACTTATGTCCTCAGTGAAGGGGCCGAAGACTTATGTCCAGAGTAAAGGGGCTGAAGACTTATGTCCTGAGTAAAGGGGCTGAAGACTTATGTCCGGAGTAAAGGGGCTGAAGACTTATGTCCCGAGTGAAGGGGCTGAAGACTTATGTCCCGAGTGAAGGGGCTGAAGACTTATGTCCCGAGTAAAGGGGCTGAAGACTTATGTCCTGATTGAAGGGGCTGAAGAATTATGTCCTCAGTGAAGGGGCTGAAGACTTAATGTGAGATTCTAGTATTTTCTTTTCAGTAAATAAGTAAAGATACTTTCTCGTTATTGGGGGAATTTACAGCACAAGGAGCAAGAAAACAAAATGTGAGGAAAGTGAGAGGGTGTGAGGACTTTCCCAATGCAGTGTATAGTGCACAGATAATACCACCACACAGTGCTGAAATACCCTCAATGCATAAATAATACCACCATACAGGGTAAACAAGACAGTAATATTAAAAAATATTCAAATAATACCGCCACAGATGTAGTAATGGCACCATACAGAGCCCGGATAATAGCTCTGGTTATAACACTGCCAGACAGTGGGGGAGTACCTCTATATAGTGTCCATATAATCCCATACTGTACATAAATAACACCGCCATACAGAGATAACAGTGCCATGTTCTGCCTACATAAGGTTTCCATGTTGTCAGTCCAGGAGGAGGCCCTTGGTTTGTGGGGCCCCCAGCGCATTGCTCCTTCTATCATCCTGACAGTCCCTATGTCATGTATAGGGTACAGTCCTAAGCTGGATAGCGGTCATCACGTGGGTTACACGCAGTGCTGTGTCCCGGGTAATGGTGTAGGCCTCTGGTATGAAAGCAGCTCCCACAGCAGGAGCAGTTGCCAGTAGCAACCAATCATATTCCAGCTTTCATTTTCTAACCTGCTGTGGTAGAACTGAATAAAGCGATCTGATTGGTTGCTATGGGTAATAGTGTTGGGCGCGAATATTCGAATCGCGAATTTTAATTGCGAATATTTAGAATATAGTGCTATATATTCGTATTCGCGAATATTCTAGATTTTTTTTCCTCTGAACTCACGATCCCGCCCTGCTTCTTGCTTGTGGGCCAATGAGAAGGCTGCTATGTCTTTGTCTGAGCTTAGCAACATCCCTAGCAACCAATAGGAACGTTGCCAACTCCTTACTATATAAGAACCCCCCCAGCAGCCATTTTCTGCAGTTTATTACCGTTCTGAGAGAGACAGCAGTGTCATTGCTGTGCATGTGCTTTCCTGTCACATTACATTAGATAGTTAGTTATTTAGTTATATTATATATATGATACAGATAGTTAGGGGGAGATAGTCAGTGTAGGTTAGATAGTGATATAGTGTAGCTAATAGGTTCCAGTGCAGGGTGTTAGGTAGTGTGATAGGTTCTGCTGTCCATACATACATGCTACAGACATAGTGCTGTGATGTCACATTACATTAGTTAGTTAGTTAGTTATCTTATATATATAATACAGATAGTTAGGGGGAGATAGTCAGTGTAGGTTAGATAGTGATATAGTGTAGCTGATAGGTTCCAGTGCAGGGTGTTAGGTAGTGTGATAGGTTCTGCTGTCCATACATACATGCTACAGACATAGTGCTGTGATGTCACATTACATTAGTTAGTTAGTTATATTATATATATAATACAGATAGTTAGTGGGGGATAGTCAGTGTAGGTTAGATAGTGATATAGTGTAGCTGATAGGCTACAGTGCAGGGTGTTAGGTAGTGTGATAGGTTCTGCTGTCCATACATACATGCTACAGACATAGTGCTGTGATGTCACATTACATTAGATAGTTAGTTAGTTAGTTATCTTATATATATAATACAGATAGTTAGGGGGAGATAGTCAGTGTAGGTTAGATAGTGATATAGTGTAGCTGATAGGTTCCAGTGCAGGGTGTTAGGTAGTGTGATAGGTCCTGCTGTCCATACATACATGCTACAGACATAGTGCTGTGATGTCACATTACATTAGATAGTTAGTTAGTTATCTTATATATAGAATACAGATAGTTAGTGGGGGATAGTCAGTGTAGGTTAGATAGTGATATAGTGTAGCTGATAGGCTCCAGTGCAGGGTGTTAGGTAGTGTGATAGGTTCTGCTGTCCATACATACAGGCTACAGACATAGTGCTGTGATGTCACATTACATTAGTTAGTTAGTTATATTATATATATAATACAGATAGTTAGTGGGGGATAGTCAGTGTAGGTTAGATAGTGATATAGTGTAGCTGATAGGCTACAGTGCAGGGTGTTAGGTAGTGTGATAGGTTCTGCTGTCCATACATACATGCTACAGACGTAGTGCTGTGATGTCACATTACTTTAGTTAGTTAGTTATCTTATATATAAATAATACAGATAGTTAGTGGGGGATAGTCAGTGTAGGTTAGATAGTGATATAGTGTAGCTGATAGGTTCCAGTGCAGGGTGTTAGGTAGTGTTATAGGTTCTGCTGTCCATACATACATGCTACAGACATAGTGCTGTGATGTCACATTACATTAGATAGTTAGTTAGTTAGTTATCTCATATATATATAATACAGATAGTTAGTGGGAGATAGTCAGTGTAGGTTAGATAGAGATATAGTGTAGCTAATAGGTTCCAGTGCAGGGTGTTAGGTAGTGTGATAGGTTCTGCTGTCCATACATACATGCTACAGACATAGCGCTGTGATGTCACATTACATTAGATAGTTAGTTAGTTAGTTAGTTATCTTATATATATAATACAGATAGTTAGTGGAGATAGTCAGTGTAGGTTAGATAGTGATATAGTGTAGCTGATAGGTTCCAGTGCAGGGTGTTAGGTAGTGTGATAGGTTCTGCTGTCCATACATACATGCTACAGACATAGTGCTGTGATGTCACAAGTTTACAACAATACTTAGTGCACCAATCACTAATATGTAGTCAGACCTGCTAAAATGTGAAGTTGCACGTATTGCACCATAATATGCGCATCATTAATTTCCAATTTGCACAATCGCGATATATATCGTCGCACTCTATCTACATATAAAGCTATTGTAATGTTCTGCCGGGCCAACCATTTTCTCCAGTCTCAAGAAACTTCTAGCAGCTTGAAAAATGTAGCAATAGTGACCCACGCCTGTATTGCGCATGCAATACGCAAATATTACATTGCCGATTTTCACAATCAAGAAAATATTTGCGAATATATGACGAATATTCTACCAAATATTTATGAAATATTGCGATATCGAATATTGCCCCTACACTCATCACAAATGGGTAACTGCTCGTCCACCACTGCCTGTCCAGTGCAGGGAAATCATGGGGGCGACCATCATGGTGTCACATTCTGGAGGATACAAGATACAATGGTAAAAGGCTTATATAAGGAACAGATAATGGCGCCATTACCTAGTGCTCCCTAGCAGTGTCTTGGGCATCCCCTTATGTCACCGAACCTGTGGGAGCGGCTTACATGGTGACAAGGCGGCACTACACGCCACGGCAAAAAAATATAAGTAGAGGGTGCGGGTCAAACCGACTAATATAGAATGACAGGACAGATATCTGCATAATGCATCGAAATATTAGCGCTACTCAGTGCTGAAACAACAATTGAATATGCTCAAATAATACTGCCATATAGTGTCCAGATAATAATAATACTGCCATATAGTCCCCCGATAACAATACTGTACAGCGCTCAAATAATACTGCCATATAGTGTCCAGATAATAATACTGCAATATAGTGTCCAGATAATAATAATAATAATAATACTGCCATATAGTGCCTAGATAATAATACTATACAGTGCTCAAACAATACTGCCATATAGTCCCAAGATAATACTATACAGTAATAATACCACATACATTATCAAATAGTAGTACTATAGAGTAATAATACCATGTCTATGAGAAGTCCAGTTATACAACATCCATTGATTCGCTGCTGTCAAGTCTAGAACTTACCTCCTCATAGAAACTGATTACATTCGTTTGACATGACCGATCCCTCATGAAGCCATGCTGATATGGCATTATTTGCTTATTTCCATTGAGATCCTCTAAGATAGCATCTCTCAAAAAACCTTCAAACAGTTTCCCCACAACAGATGTTAGACTTACCGGCCTATAGTTTCCAGGCTCTGTTTTTGCTATGCGCCAATCCTGTGGAACATTCCCTGTCAGTATAGAGTCCGCAAATATCAGAAATAAGGGTCTGGCTATGACATCATTTAATTCCCTTAGGATACGGGGGTGTATGCCATCTGGTCCTGGCGATTTGTCTATTTTAATCTTTTTAAGACACCGCTGTACTTCTTCCTGGGTCAGACAGGGCACTTTTAATGGGGAATTTACTTTTACATTCTGCATTTCTTCTGACAGATTATTTTCCTCAGTGAATATAGTGGAGAAAAAAATATTTAATAGCTTTGCTTTCTCCTCGTCGCTCTCTGCAACACCCCCCAACACTGTAGAGGGCCGACACCTTTAGACCTTTAGTACAGAATGCTTAGTAAAATGTGACTTAAGGGGTTAAAAAAAGTAAAACTCACCCCATCCAATTGATCGCGAAGCCGGCATCGTCTTCTTTCTTCTCCTTTCAGGACCTGCAAAAGGACCTTTGGTGACGTAATGGCGCTCGCCAGGTGGTGATCCTTCTATCTCCATTCAGCAGGACCCGCGCTGACATCACCATGTGCTGAGCTTGATGATGTCATCAAAGGTCCTTTTGCAGTTCCTGAAAGGAGACGAAAGAAGACGATGCCGGCTGCGCAATCAATTGGATGGGGTGAGTTAATTTTTTATTTTTTTAACCCCTTAAGTCACATTTTAGTAAGTATTCTGTATTAGGAATGCTATTATTTTCCTTTATACCCATGATATAAGGGAAAATAATACAATAAATTGACTTTAATCAATTTACTTACATCTTCTTCATGTAACCATACGTGAAAATCGCACCGCATCCGCACTTGATTGCGGATGCTATGCGATTTTTACGCAGCCCATTCACTTCTATGGGGCCTGCATTGCGTGAAAAACGCAGAATATAGAGCATGCTGCTATTTTCACGCAACGCACAAGTGATGCGGGAAAATCACCGCTCATTGAAATGAATGGGTCCGGATTCACATCACGCATTGCACCTTTGCGGAATTCTCACCCGTGTGAAAGGGGCCTAAATGGGGATTACGCAAGAAAAGAGAAGAAACTACAATACGGTGCAGTGATAAGAATGTAAATTACTGTAGTCCCTCCTAAAGTCCCTGAATCTGAAGTCACACACTTAATACAAACACACACTTGGACTCACACACGCGAACGCTCACAAACTCGCGTTGTCTGTCGGCTTGTATGAGGGCAGCTCTCAAACCAGACGGCTTTTCTTCCTCTGGATTCAAAGAGTAATAATATTATACAGTAATAATACCACGTACATTATCATCACACAACTAGTACTAGACGCTGCACTCACACCACAGCAATACACAACTCCTAATAATAAAACAAACAGGCCCTGTACACATATAACATACATGCATCATATATACACATCATATATACACATCATATATACACATCATATATACACATCATATACACATCATATACACATCATATATACACATCATATACACATCATATCATATATACATCATATACACATCATATATACATCATATACACATCATATCATATATACATCATATATACATCATATACACACATCATATATACACATCACACGTCTGCACATCAGTGCATCCACAGTCCGTATATTCATCACCCGGGGAACTCTCCGTCCGTGTTGGGATGATTTCAGTTTTATTAGCTCGTCCTCATAAAGTGGTGACATCATAGTGTACAGTGGTGACATCACAGTGCGTAGTGCTGACATCATAGTGTGTAGTGGTGACATCACAGTGTGTAGTGGTGACATCAGTGTGTAGTGGTGACATCAGTGTGTAGTGGTGACATCATAGTGTGTAGTGCTGACATCATAGTGTGTAGTGGTGACATCATAGTGTGTAGTGGTGACATCATAGTGTGCAGTGGTGACATCACAGTGTGTAGTGGTGACATCACAGTGTGTAGTGGTGACATCATAGTGTGTAGTGGTGACATCATAGTGTGTAGTGGTGACATCAGTGTGTAGTGGTGACATCATAGTGTGTAGTGCTGACATCATAGTGTGTAGTGGTGACATCATAGTGTGTAGTGGTGACATCAGTGTGTAGTGGTGACATCATAGTGTGTAGTGCTGACATCATAGTGTGTAGTGGTGACGTCATAGTGTGTAGTGGTGACATCATAGTGTGCAGTGGTAACATCACAGTGTGTAGTGGTGACATCACAGTGTGTAGTGGTGACATCATAGTGTGTAGTGGTGACATCATAGTGTGTAGTGGTGACATCAGTGTGTAGTGGTGACATCATAGTGTGTAGTGCTGACATCATAGTGTGTAGTGGTGACATCATAGTGTGTAGTGGTGACATCAGTGTGTAGTGCTGACATCATAGTGTGTAGTGCTGACATCACAGTGTGTAGTGGTGACATCACAGTGTGTAGTGCTGACATCATAGTGTGTAGTGGTGACATCACAGTGTGTAGTGGTGACATCATAATGTGTAGTGGTGACAATCATAGTGTGTAGTGGTGACATCACAGAGTGTAGTGGTGACATCACAGTGTGTAGTGCTGACATCATAGTGTGTAGTGGTGACATCATAGTGTGCAGTGGTGACATCACAATGTGTAGTGGTGACATCACAGTGTGTAGTGGTGACATCATAGTGTGTAGTGCTGACATCACAGTGTGTAGTGGTGACATCACAGTGTGTAGTGGTGACATCATAGTGTGTAGTGGTGACATCACAGTGTGTAGTGGTGACATCATAGTGTGCAGTGGTGACATCACAGTGTGTAGTGGTGACATCACAGTGTGTAGTGGTGACATCATAATGTGTAGTGGTGACATCACAGTGTGTACTGGTGACATCATAGTGTGTAGTGCTGACATCATAGTGTGTAGTGGCGACATCACAGTGTGTAGTGCTGACATCATGGTGTGCAGTGGTGACATCACAGTGTGTAGTGGTGACATCATAGTGTGTAGTGGTGACATCACAGTGTGTAGTGCTGACATCACAGTGTGTAGTGCTGACATCATAGTGTGTAGTGGTGACATCACAGTGTGTAGTGCTGACATCACAGTGTGTAGTGCTGACATCACAGTGTGTAGTGGTGACATCATAGTGTGTAGTGCTGACATCATAGTGTGCAGTGGTGACATCATAGTGTGCAGTGGTGACATCACAGTGTGTAGTGCTGACATCATGGTGTGCAGTGGTGACATCACAGTGTGTAGTGGTGACATCATAGTGTGTAGTGGTGACATCACAGTGTGTAGTGCTGACATCATAGTGTGTAGTGGTGACATCACAGTGTGTAGTGCTGACATCACAGTGTGTAGTGCTGACATCACAGTGTGTAGTGGTGACATCACAGTGTGTAGTCGTGACATCACAGTGTGTAGTAGTGACATCATAGTGTGCAGTGGTGACATCACAGTGTGTAGTGCTGACATCATAGTGTGCAGTGGTGACATCACAGTGTGTAGTGGTGACATCATAGTGTGTAGTGGTGACATCACAGTGTGTAGTGGTGACATCACAGTGTGTAGTGGTGACATCATAGTGTGTAGTGGTGACATCACAGTGTGCAGTGGTGACATCACAGTGTGTAGTGGTGACATCAGTGTGTAGTGGTGACATCACAATGTGTAGTGGTGACATCACAATGTGTAGTGGTGACATCACAGTGTGTAGTGCTGACATCATAGTGTGTAGTTGTGACATCACAGTGTGTAGTGGTGACATCAGTGTGTAGTGGTGACATAATGTGTAGTGGTGACATCATAGTGTGTAGTGCTGACATCACAGTATGTAGTGGTGATATCATAGTGTGTAGTGCTGACATCATAGTGTGCAGTGGTGACATCATAGTGTGTAGTGCTGACATCACAGTGTGTAGTGGTGACATCACAGTGTGCAGTGCTGACATCATAGTGTGTAGTGGTGACATCACAGTGTGCAGTGCTGACATCATAGTGTGTAGTGGTGACATCACAGTGTGTAGTGCTGACATCACAGTGTGTAGTGGTGACATCACAGTGTGTAGTGGTGACATCACAGTGTGCAGTGGTGACATCATAGTGTGCAGTGGTGACATCACAGTGTGTAGTGCTGACATCACAGTGTGTAGTGCTGACATCACAGTGTGTAGTGGTGACATCATAGTGTGTAGTGCTGACATCATAGTGTGTAGTGGTGACATCATACTGTGCAGTGGTGACATCATAGTGTGCAGTGGTGACATCAAAGTGTGTAGTGGTGACATCACAGTGTGTAGTGGTGACATCATAGTGTGTAGTGGTGACATCAGTGTGTAGTGGTGACATCACAGTGTGTAGTGGTGACATCATAGTGTGTAGTGGTGACATCACAGTGTGTAGTGGTGACATCATAGTGTGCAGTGGTGACATCACAGTCTGTAGTGCTGACATCATGGTGTGCAGTGGTGACATTACAGTGTGTAGTGGTGACATCATAGTGTGTAGTGGTGACATCACAGTGTGTAGTGGTGACATCACAGTGTGTAGTGGTGACATCAGTGTGCAGTGGTGACATCAGTGTGTAGTGGTGACATCATAGTGTGTAGTGCTGACATCATAGTGTGTAGTGGTGACATCAGTGTGTAGTGGTGACATCAAAGTGTGTAGTGCTGACATCACAGTGTGTAGTGGTGACATCACAGTGTGCAGTGGTGACATCACAGTGTGTAGTGGTGACATCATAGTGTGTAGTGGTGACATCATAGTGTGTAGTGGTGACATCATAGTGTGTAGTGCTGACATCATAGTGTGTAGTGGTGACATCACAGTGTGTAGTGCTGACATCATAGTGTGTAGTGGTGACATCATAGTGTGTAGTGGTGACATCATAGTGTGCAGTGGTGACATCACAGTGTGTAGTGGTGACATAACAGTGTGTAGTGGTGACATCATAGTGTGTAGTGGTGACATCATAGTGTGTAGTGGTGACATCAGTGTGTAGTGGTGACATCATAGTGTGTAGTGGTGACATCATAGTGTGTAGTGGTGACATCAGTGTGTAGTGGTGACATCATAGTGTGTAGTGCTGACATCATAGTGTGTAGTGGTGACATCATAGTGTGTAGTGGTGACATCAGTGTGTAGTGGTGACATCAGTGTGTAGTGGTGACATCATAGTGTGTAGTGCTGACATCATAGTGTGTAGTGGTGACATCACAGTGTGTAGTGGTGAGTGGTGACATCATAGTGTGTAGTGGTGACATCACAGTGTGTAGTGGTGACATCACAGTGTGTAGTGCTGACATCATAGTGTGTAGTGCTGACATCAGTGTGCAGTGCTGACATCATAGTGTGTAGTGGTGACATCACAGTGTGTAGTGGTGACATCATAGTGTACAGTGCTGACATCATAGTGTGTAGTGCTGACATCATAGTGTGTAGTGGTGACATCACAATGTGTAGTGGTGACATCATAGTGTGCAGTGGTGACATCATAGTGTGCAGTGGTGACATCATAGTGTGTAGTGCTGACATCATAGTGTGTAGTGGTGACATCACAGTGTGCAGTGGTGACATCATAGTGTGTAGTGCTGACATCACAGTGTGTAGTGGTGACATCATAGTGTGTAGTGGTGACATCATACTGTGCAGTGGTGACATCATAGTGTGTAGTGGTGACATCATACTGTGCAGTGGTGACATCATAGTGTGCAGTGGTGACATCATAGTGTGTAGTGGTGACATCATAGTGTGTAGTGGTGACATCATAGTGTGTAGTGCTGACATCATAGTGTGTAGTGGTGACATCACAGTGTGTAGTGGTGACATCACAGTGTGCAGTGGTGACATCACAGTGTGTAGTGGTGACATCACAGTGTGCAGTGGTGACATCATAGTGTGTAGTGGTGACATCACAGTGTGCAGTGCTGACATCATAGTGTTATTACCCGCAGTGATAATATAATAAGGTCTGGCAGTGATATATTGCTGTTATATTGTGTATAATCTATTCTGATGATATAATCTCCATTCTGTAGTGTAATAACCGTATTAGGCTCTATTAACCCATTGGCTGCCGCCGTCGTGTTTCGGGGGTCGGCTCCGTCATCGGATGGAGCTGCGGACCCCCACCTTCTTCCTAGAATCGGATTTCGCTGAAGATTTCCGGACTGTGAGCGATAAACATGGCCGCCTCCAGTCACCAGCTTTATATCTGTCCTGCGTGACGTCACTGCACGTCATAGCCCTCCTGTGTCGTCATCGTCTGCCATCTCCCTCAGGTGCGGAGCTTATTACATGATATAATATTATTAGTATTACATCTCACTATTCCCGAAGTCCATGATATCGCCCCCAGCAATTCTAAAAGCTGCAAATCTCCCTCATATCGTGACTGACACAGGGACAGGCGACATACAGGTCCAATGGGACTATAATAATATAAGACCATTGCCCTATAATGTTACTGCTGGGTATAATAATCCTGTCATACACGTGCTGGAGTATTATAACCTATAATGCTGCAGTGTGCGATTACAGTATAATAAGTGTCTGGGTTATTATAACCATATAATGCTGCAGTATGTGACAGATTACCGTATAATAGTGTATTACAGTATAATGTGATATATTACAGTATTACAGTATTATATTACAGTATTATATTACAGTATTACAGTATAATGTGATATATTGCAGTATAATAAGTGGCTGGACTATTATAACCATATAATGCTGCAGTATGTGACAGATTACCGTATAATAGCGTATTACAGTATAATGTGATATATTACAGTATTACAGTATTATATTACAGTATTATATTACAGTATTACAGTATAATGTGATATATTGCAGTATAATAAGTGGCTGGACTATTATAACCATATAATGCTGCAGTATGTGATAGATTACAGTATCATAGTATATTACAGTATAATAGTATATTACAGTATAAAAGTATATTACAGTATAACGTGATATATTGCAGTATAATAGTATATTACAGTATTACAGTATAATAGTATATTACAGTATTACAGTATAATAGTATATTACAATATAATAGTATATTACAGTATTACAGTATAATAGTATATTACAGTATAATAGTATATTACAGTATTACAGTATAATAGTATTTTACAGTATAATAGTATATTACAGTATAACATGATATATTGCAGTATAATAGTATATTACAGTATAACATGATATATTGCAGTATAATAGTATATTACAGTGTTACAGTATAATAATATATTACAGTATAGTAGTATATTACAGTATAATAGTATATTACAGTATAATAGTATAATAGTATATTACAGTATAATAGTATATTACAGTATAATAGTATAATAGTATATTACAGTATAATAGTATATTACAGTATAATAGTATAATAGTATATTACAGTATAACATGATATATTGCAGTATAATAGTATATTACAGTGTTACAGTATAATAATATATTACAGTATAGTAATATATTACAGTATAGTAGTATATTACAGTATAATAGTATATTACAGTATAATAGTATATTACAGTATAATAGTATAATAGTATATTACAGTATAATAGTATAATAGTATATAACAGTATTACAGTATAATAGTATATTACAGTATCATAGCATAATAGTATATTACAGTATTACAGTATAATAGTATATTACAGTATCATAGTATAATAGTATATTACAGTATTACAGTATAATAGTATATTACAGTATAATAGTATATTACAGTATTACAGTATAATAGTATAGTACAGTATTACAGTATAATAGTATATTACAGTATCATAGTATATTACAGTATAATAGTATATTACAGTATAATGTGATATATTGCATTATAATAAGTGGCTGACCTATTATAACATTACTACAGTCGTATCCGAGCTGATTAGACCCTGGACGGTATGGTTAGGATGATGGGAGTAATTATTATGACGTGACCCCCAGTTACGGCCCCTTAACACTATAATGACACATGGAGTATTATACACAATCTTCATGACGTCGCGTCACATTATAAGCCGCAGGACAGCCGGGATCTCATAGATTAGAATGACACCTGAGTGTGAACAGTGCCCTATAACAGCAGGCGGGGGCGGGGCCGGGGGCGGGGCCGGCCGGGGGGTCGGGGTATTAGAGGCGGCGGAGCCCGGGCGGCGGCAGATCGGAGCGGGATGTGCCACCATGGATTACTCCTACCTCAACTCCTACGACTCGTGCATGGCCGCCATGGAAGCCTCCGCCTACGCCGAGTACAGCAGCTGCAGCCAGGCCAACTCCTTCCAGTACACCCCGATCCGGAGCAGCTTCTCCGCCAGCCCCGGCTGCCCCCCGCTCACCCCCGCCAGCTGCACCCTGGGGGCCCTGAGGGACCACCAGCCCTCGCCCTACTCTACAGGTGAGAGCCCCAAACCTGCAGCCCAGTGCACCCCACCCCTGACCAGTAAGGGAGCCCCAAACCTGCAGGCCAGTGCACCCCACCCCTGACCAGTGAGGGGCCCCCAAACCTGCAGGCCAGTGCACCCCACCCCTGACCAGTAAGGGAGCCCAGAACCTGCAGGCCAGTGCACCCCACCCCTGACCAGCGAGGGACCCCCAAACCTGCCGCCCAGTGCACCCCACCCCTGACCTGACCAGTGAGGGACCCCCAAACCTGCAGCCCAGTGCACCCCACCCCTGACCAGTGAGGGAGCCCCAAACCTGCAGGCCAGTGCACCCCACCCCTGACCAGTAAGGGAGCCCCAAACCTGCAGCCCAGTGCACCCCACCCCTGACCAGTGAGGGACCTCTAAACCTGCAGCCAAGCGCACCCCACCTCTAACCAGTGAGGGACCCCTAAACCTGCAGCCCACTGCACCCCACCCCTGACCAGTGAGGGAACCCTAAACCTGCAGCCAAGCGCACCCCACCTCTGACCAGTGAGGGACCCCTAAACCTGCAGCCCAGTGCACCCCACCTCTGACCAGTGAGGGACCCCTAAACCTGCAGCCCAGTGCATCCCACCCCTGATACCCCCTCTACAGGTTAATGTCCTCTATGGGAAACCACTAAAACCCCAACAAACTACACCTCACCCATAACTAGAAATGCCCCCAGTCTCCACAGGTGAGTGTCTTCTATAGGGACCCCCAACCCCTGCCTACTGCACCCCCAAAACCCCAACCAAATGCACCCCACCACTGCTACCCCCCAAACCCCCTACCAGTGCACCCCACCCCTGACCAGTAATGGACCCCACCGCCCTACTCCAGAGGTGGGGGTCCTCTGAAGCAGCTATAGCACCCCTCCAGCCTGAGGTCAGCTGTTATTTATGGGGGTCACCAGTGCTCCTGCACCCCAACCCTGACCAAAAAGTAGCCTCCAGCCCCCTCCCCACAGGTGAGCCCCGGGTAAGCTGTCACCCGTGGGGTCCCTCAGTTCTGCTGCTGCCATTGACACCCCGACCACCCCCGGGATTTCCAGGGACCACCATTCTGCTAATGGGACCCCTTTATGTGCGGTAGGGTCCCTGTTCATGGAAGGTTCAGAGGTTCCTTCTATGGGGGGCTGATGCCCCCTCCTCTCATTCCCCAGGATCTTTTGTCGCTCCCTTGAAATGATTTTCTGGTCTCGTTCCCTCCATATTGTGATATATTGTGACAGAGCCTTCAATCATCAGTATATCGTCTGTATCGCATCCATGTCAGGATACAATCTGCTAATAGGATCGCTATGATATTTTCGTTAGTTCAGCCTTGATATAAGTATTATTCCTCTGTTAATACTGTTAGGATTTCCTTGACTTCCAGTATCTAATGATCGTGCCAGTCGCGACATTTACAATATAAACATTTATGGCAATAACTCGTTATATTATGAGTGCACTCAGGATGGTCACCTTATTTCTCTCTTGGCTTCTTCAAGATTCCCTATGTCCGAAAGGCTCGTTTATAATTACCATATCACGACAGCATTGTCCAGTATTTCTGTAATAATTAGAATGTCGCCGAATACTACGGTAACTATAACTCCCATCATCATCAACTATAGGAAACAGGTCCTCTCATCTGGTTGCTTAATAGTAAATCATTTGTATTCTTAATCTTATCTAATTAGTTCGTTTTTGTATATATTTGCTCTCATGCAATCAGATCTGTAATCGTGACACAAAGAGAAGGTTATTGTAGCTTTTAATACTATTGCTCGTGTAATCATAGAGATGGAGTAATTACATTCTAATTATATCGTGATATCCTTATCATACCTTCCTGTTACGGTATAACAATTATTTATACTATGATAAAATATTCTCGTTAATATCGTGATACTACTATAGCACTTTACTGCTGCACAGTTCTGAAACGAATAATTCTCCGTTAAATAAATGTAACTTTTTGTTATCTTTACATCATGTTAGGAAAATTCTCTTGTGGCCATAGAACTGTATAATCTTCGTGTTATACTTGTTATATTAATTATTTCGTTTTCTTTATCATTAAGTAATTTCCTAAGATTATTCTTTGAACTTCTCTAGAAAATAGACCTGTCCATATTAAACCCCTTAGATCGCGATATTAGGTATGGTACTGGTAGATGCATGTAGTTCTCTGTAATCCCGAAAATTATACTGGTAACTGTTTTACTACAAAATTCTAATATAAATCGTAAATTTTGATATCACCATATTTCCATATCGCAATACGTAATGTAAGTTTTATATTATATCTATCACATCACTATAATCTGTACCTTATATTAACGCATCTTTTATCTGGTGCGATTAGGCGAGGAGTCTGATATACACTTATAATAACGCAGATACACATAAATACATCGCTTTACTGTCCTGACATTATATAGAAACCCTCATCTCGTGATATAACTGTCATTCTACAATCGGGTGGTGATTCTGCTTTTAGCTTATTATTTTATGATTTGTATTATTTTTATATCATGATAAAATTATATATCTATGTAATATCACGATACAATATATATAAACATATACAGTACATATAATATCCTGATATCCTTATGTAACCTGCGATATAAGGATTATTATTCTGTATTTTAGATACCTGGTACATATATTAGTAGAAATCATTAATAAATCGTCGAAACTGATATTCTGTAAAGATCGTTGACGCCGATTTATAGCAAAATGGCTGTCATGATGATAATTAGTGATAATAATACAAGAATATGATTGTTTTTCGCTATTTTTGGGAGGAGGAGGATGCGTTATGTGTCACTTTATTTCGGGAGACATACAAATCACTGGAAATTGTTTATAGTATAAGAAAAGCTTCTTATCGCGATATAAATCAGTAATGTCACTAAACGAGTTATATGCTTTAATAATAACTTGTAGATTATAACGAAATCAGTGGATGTAAATTGTCGGAGGTATTATCATTCAGTAGGATGTGATCACTATCCCGAAATAATAAAAGGGTAGATGCCGGGTGATGTATTGGGGTTCGGGGGTGCTGCTATACGATACTTGTAGGGCCCACTGAATGACTCCGTGTATTTGGTGTTGGGGGGGGGGGGGTCCTCTTCTGATCGGGGTTGCGAAGTAAATGCAGTGATGGGTGTGTCCTCGGTATGGGGGGTCCGGAGTGGGGGGGCGGGATAGTGCTCGACTCCCTATGAGGACTGAGGCTTCAAAGTTGTGGCGACCCCTGGAGACTGATCCTTCCTTTGAAGTATTCACATTGTGTCCAGCGCCCTCACTGCAGGGGCCCGGCCGGGGCCCCTCCCAGCCCATTCTGATGTGTGGAATGTGAATAGAGGGTCGCCTCCCGCCTGTGCCGGCACTGCAGCTGTGCGATGGGGCTATTACAACTGTAAATGAGGACACGGCCCCTTTAATGAGTCTAATTACTGCTGCTCACTGGATAATGGACAGAAGAGATCTGACCCCCCAGACCAGGAGGGGGACTACAGAGCCCAGCACATACTGCCTGCCAGGGGCCAAGAGCTGCCATCTGTGCCAGTGACAGCTCCCAGTATCCCTCACTGGTTCCAGCCAGCCTCCAGTATCCCTCACTGGTCCCCGAGAGCCTCCAGTATCCCTCACTGGTCCCCGACAGCCTCCAGTATCCCTCACTGGTCCCCGCCAGCCTCCAGTATCCCTCACTGGTCCCCGCCAGCCTCCAGTATCCCTCACTGGTCCCCGCCAGCCTCCAGTATCCCTCACTGGTCCCCGCCAGCCTCCAGTATCCCTCACTGGTCCCCGCCAGCCTCCAGTATCCCTCACTGGTCCCCGACAGCCTCCCGTATCTCTCACTGGTCTCTGCCAGTATCCTTTACTGGTCTCTGCCAGCCTCTAGTATCCCTCACTGGTCTCTGCCAGTATCCTTTACTGGTCAAAGCCAGCCACCAGTATCCCTCACTGGTCCCTGCCAGCCTCCAGTATCTCTCACTGGTCTCTGACAGTATCCTTACTGGTCCCGGACAGCCTCCAGTATCCCTCACTGGTCCCGGACAGCCTCCAGTATCCCTCACTGGTCCCCGACAGCCTCCCGTATCTCTCACTGGTCTCTGCCAGTATCCTTTACTGGTCTCTGCCAGCCTCTAGTATCCCTCACTGGTCTCTGCCAGTATCCTTTACTGGTCAAAGCCAGCCACCAGTATCCCTCACTGGTCCCTGCCAGCCTCCAGTATCTCTCACTGGTCTCTGCCAGTATCCTTACTGGTCCCGGACAGCCTCCAGTATCCCTCACTGGTCCCGGACAGCCTCCAGTATCCCTCACTGGTCCCGGACAGCCTCCAGTATCCCTCACTGGTCCCGGACAGCCTCCAGTATCCGTCACTGGTCCCCGACAGCCTCCAGTATCCCTCACTGGTCTCTGCCAGTATATTTTACTGGTCTCTGCCAGCCTCTAATATCCCTCACTGGTCTCTGTTATTTACCAGTATTCTTCACTGATATCTGCTGGCCTTCATAATCCTTTACTGGTCTCAGAAAAGCTCACTGGTTTTTGTCATCCTCCAGTATGCCTCACTGGTCCCTGCCAGCCTCCAGTATCTCTCACTGGTCCCTGCCAGCCTCCAGTATCTCTCACTGGTCCCTTCCAGCCTCCAGTATCTCTCACTGGTCCCTGCCAGCCTCCAGTATCTCTCACTGGTCCCTGCCAGCCTCCAGTATCTCTCACTGGTCTCTGCCAGCCTTCAGTATCTCTCACTGGTCCCTGCCAGCCTCCAGTATCTCTCACTGGTCCCTGCCAGCCTCCAGTATCTCTCACTGGTCCCTGCCAGCCTCCAGTATCCCTCACTGGTCCCCACCAGCCTCCAGTATCCCTCACGGGTCCCCGACAGCCTCCCGTATCACTCACGGGTCCTCGACAGCCTCCCGTATACCTCACGGGTCCTCCTATTCTTCACTGGTGTCTGCTAGCCTCCATTATCTTTTACTGGTCTCAGACAAGCTCCAGTATCCCTCACTGGTCCCTGCCATTATCCTTTACTGGTCTGTCATTTACCAGTATTCTTCACTGGTGTCTGCTAGCCTCCATTATCCTTTACTGGTCTCAGACAAGCTCCAGTAGCCCTCACTGGTTTTTTACATCCTCCAGTATGCCTCACTGGTCTCTGTCAGCCTCCTCTATAAACCACTAGGCTCTGTCAGCCTCCTCTATCCATCATTAGTCTCTGTCAGCTTCCAGTAACCCTTACTGATCTGTGCCAGGCTCCAGTATCCCTCACTGGTCCCCAACAGCCTCCAGTATCCCTCAGGGGTCCCCCGACAGCCTCCAGTATCCCTCACTGGTCCCCGCCAGCCTCCAGTATCCCTCACTGGTCCCCGCCAGCCTCCAGTATCCCTCACTGTTCCCCGCCAGCCTCCAGTATCCCTAACTGGTCCCCACCAGCCTCCAGTATCCCTCACGGGTCCCCGACAGCCTCCCGTATCACTCACGGGTCCTCGACAGCCTCCCGTATACCTCACGGGTCCTCGACAGCCTCCAGTATCCCTCACGGGTCTCCGCCAGCCTCCAGTATACCTCACTGGTCCCCACCAGCCTCCAGTATCCCTCACGGGTCCCCGACAGCCTCCCGTATACCTCCCGGGTCCCCGACAGCCTCCCGTATACCTCCCGGGTCCCCGACAGCCTCCAGCATCCCTCACGGGTCCCCGACAGCCTCCAGCATCCCTCACGGGTCCCCGCCAGCCTCCAGTATCTCTCACTGGTCCCCGCCAGCCTCCAGTATCCCTCACTGGACCCCTCCAGCCTCCAGTATCCCTCACTGGTCCCCTCCAGCCTCCAGTATCCCTTACTGGTCCCCGACAGCCTCCCGTATCCCTCACTGGTCCCCGACAGCCTCCAGTATCCCTCACTGGTCCCCTCCAGCCTCCAGTATCCCTCACTGGTCCCCGACAGCCTCCCGTATCCCTCACTGGTCCCCGACAGCCTCCCGTATCCCTCACTGGTCCCCGACAGCCTCCAGTATCCCTCACTGGTCCCTGACAGCCTCCTATCCCCACACAAGAACCGTCCGGTGCTGTAAGACGTCATTAGGTGCTGTTCTCGGTGTGACTCACCCTTCTCCTTCTGTTCTCAGTGCCCTACAAGTTCTTCTCCGACCCCTCCAGCATCAATGAGAAGAGGAAGCAGCGGAGGATCCGGACCACCTTCACCAGCTCCCAGCTAAAGGAACTAGAGAGGGTATTCGCTGAAACCCACTACCCAGATATCTACACCCGAGAGGAGCTGGCGCTCAAGATTGACCTGACTGAGGCCCGGGTGCAGGTAACTATACAGAGACAAAGCAATGGGGACTATAGGAGGGATCGGATACATTATGTCACCACTGAACCCCCGTCACAGGTTACCTACAGAAATAATATCCATAAACAGTAGACCATTACTTATCCTGTATTATACTCCAGAGCTGCACTCACTAATGTGCTGGTGGAGTCACTGTGTACATACATTATTTTTCCTGTACTGATCCTGAGTTACATTCTGTATTATACTCCAGAGCTGCACTCACTATTCTGCTGGTGGAGTCACTGTGTACATACATTACTTATCCTGTACCGATCCTGAGTTAAATCCTGTATTATACTCCAGAGCTGCACTCACTATTCTGCTGGTGAAGTCACTGTGTGCATACATTACTTATCCTGTACTGATCCTGAGTTACATCCTGTATTATACTCCAGAGCTGCACTCACTATTCTGCTGGTGCAGTCACTGTGTACATACATTACTTATCCTGTACTGATCCTGAGTTACATTCTGCATTATACTCCAGAGCTGCACTCACTATTCTGCTGGTGAAGTCACTGTGTACCTACATTACTTATCCTGTACTGATCCTGAGTTACATCCTGTATTATACTCCAGAGCTGCACTCACTATTCTGCTGGTGCAGTCACTGTGTACATACATTATTTTTCCTGTACTGATCCTCAGTTACATCCTGTATTATACTCCAGAGCTGCACTCACTATTCTGCTGGTGGAGTTACTGTGTACATACATTACTTATCCTGTACTGACCCTGAGTTACATCCTGTATTACACTCCAGAGCTGCACTCACTATTCTGCTGGTGCAGTCACTGTGTACATACATTACTTATCCTGTACTGATCCTGAGTTACATTCTGTATTATACTCCAGAGCTGCACTCACTATTCTGCTGGTGGAGTCACTGTGTACATACGTTACTTATCCTGTACTGATCCTGAGTTACATCCTATATTATACTCCAGAGCTGCACTCACTATTCTGATGGTGCAGTCACTGTGTACATACATGACTTATCCTGTACTGATCCTGAGTTACATCCTGTATTATACTCCAGAGCTGCACTCACTATTCTGCTGGTGCAGTCACTGTGTACATACATTACTTATCCTGTACTGATCCTGAGTTACATCCTGTATTATACTCCAGAGCTGCACTCACTATTCTGCTGGTGCAGTCACTGTGTACATACATTACTTATCCTGTACTGATCCTGAGTTATATCCTGTATTATACTCCAGAGCTGCACTCACTATTCTGCTGGTGGAGTCACAGTGTACATACATTACTTATCCTGTACTGATCCTGAGTTACATCCTGTATTATACTCCAGAGCTGCACTCACTATTCTGATGGTGCAGTCACTGTGTACATACATTACTTATCCTGTACTGATCCTGAGTTACATCCTGTATTATACTCCAGAGCTGCACTCACTATTGTACACACATTCAGTGAGAGATGGCGGCAGGTTGGGTTGCCCCCATGAGTTGTCTTACGTTCTTCTCCTTCCCTCCTCAGGTTTGGTTCCAGAACAGAAGAGCTAAGTTCCGTAAGCAAGAAAGGGCGGCAAATTCCAAAACCGGAAGCGGCAGCAGTGGAGGAACCAACAGCAAAAAGTCCGACCCACGATCATCATCTGAGGACGATGAGTCCAAGGAATCCAACTGCAGCCCAACCCCCGACAGCACCGCTTCCCTGCCCACCGCGACTAGCCTCAACAGTCCGGGGGGCAGCCTGAGTCCCAGCCCGGGCACTGGAGTGAGCATGGTTCCCCCCAGTCATACCAGTCAGACCTTGAAGCCCCCAGTGTGGCCTGGAGTCCCCAGCAGCACCAGCACGGCGGACCTCCTGAAAGCCTGGCAGCCTGCCGACGCGGTGCCGGGACCCTTTGCCGGCGTCCTCTCCACTTTTCATCGGAAACCAAACGCCCTTAAAACAAATCTGTTCTAAGTAACGAGGGACGATGGCGGAGGACGCCGCAGGGCGATTTCATAAAACGCCAAAAAGACGTAAATGACAGAAATTTTCTGCGTAGGCTCCAGACCTGGACACAGCCGACAAAACCTGTACAGAACTTAAACTAAGACCAAGATGGCGGACGTCCACTGCGATGGCGGAGCCGCCTCTCACCCGCCGCTCGTCATCCACCATTGTGTAGTTTTATTTATTATTTATTGTATTTAACTTCCTGACATTTTTGTACAGAAAGCAGCGGCGAAAGGACTCGCGGGACGTTCGGAAGGCGACAATTTTACCACATTCGTTGTTTCAAAAGAACCAAAGAAAATGTTTGTAATAGGGGGGAAAAATCTGTCATGGAAACCGGCTTGTCACCCATAGCAACCAGTCACCTTTTATACCTATCAGTTGTGGGTTGCTCAGGCTGGCAGGTCAAGGTTTCATGTTACACCGCTGTTAAAATTGACATTTATAACCATCATTTTTTTGCAATTTTTGTTATATTTAAATCATCTGTCCAATGGAGCCCGAAAAAATGGACGCCAACACATCCTTTAAACGTCCCTCGAAGTAAGCCCCTCCCCCAACACTTTATAAGGAAGTCTTTTCCTGTCTGTGAGCAGTCAGGGCTGTGATTGGACAAGAGTTCTCAGAGGGGCGAGGCATAAGTGACCATGTGATATCTAGACCCCAGACTGACACAGGCAGAAGTTTAGTGAGAGACGGTCCCATTATAACGGACTCATTACAGTGTGGGCGGCCATATTGCAGAGCACTGACCTGACAGCCGCCTGTACATTACTGTACATAATATAGAAAGTTTTTGTATTTTCCAGGTGACAAAAAGGTCACTTTAGAAGTAAAAAAGGGGAAGGGAACAAACACCACGAGGACCTAATGTAATACTGTGTGATGGAGGGCGGCACTGCCGAGGAGAAAAGGGAGGTGTAAGGGTTAACTTCCCCGTATATATCTATATCCTTCTATACCTCTGTAATCTGACCTCTATACCGCTACAAAGGTCATCACCGAAACGTCTCCTCCAACGTCCTGTAATTTATAATCCTCCAAATAAAGTGTAATTTATTGTAAAGCTGCAAAACGGCATTCTGTATTATGTCATGTACATTATCTATAGGGGGCAGTATTATAGCAGTTATATTCTTGTACATAGGAGGCAGTATTATAGCAGTTATATTCTTGTACATAGGAGCAGTATTATAGTAGTTATATTCTTGTACATAGGAGGTAGTATTATAGTAGTTATATTATTGTACATAGGAGCAGTATTATAGTAGTTATATTCTTGTACATAGGAGCAGTATTATAGTAGTTATATTCTTGTACATAGGAGCAGTATTATAGTAGTTATATTCTTGTACAAAGGAGCAGTGTTATAGCAGTTATATTCTTGTACATAGGAGGTAGTATTATAGTAGTTATATTCCTGTACATAGGAGCAGTATTATAGTAGTTATATTCTTGTACATAGGAGCAGTATTATAGTAGTTATATTCTTGTACATAGGAGCAGTATTATAGTAGTTATATTCTTGTACGTAGGAGGCAGTATTATAGTAGTCATATTCTTGTACATAGGAGCAGTATTATAGTAGTTATATTCTTGTACATAGGAGCAGTATTATAGTAGTTATATTCCTGTACATAGGAGGCAGTATTATAGTAGTTATATTCTTGTACATAGGAGGCAGTAGTATAGTATTTATATTCTTGTACATAGGAGGCAGTATTATAGTATTTATATTCTTGTACATAGGAGCAGTATTATAGTAGTTATATTCTTGTACATAGGAGGCAGTATTATAGTAGTTATATTCTTGTACATAGGAGCAGTATTATAGTAGTTATATTCTTGTACATAGGGGCAGTATTATAGTAGTTATATTCTTGTACATAGGAGCAGTAATATAGTAGTTATATTCTTGTATATAGATGCAGTATTATAGTAGTTATATTCTTGTACATAGGAGGCAGTATTATAGTAGTTATATTCTTGTACATAGGAGGCAGTATTATAGTAGTTATATTCTTGTACATAGGAGGCAGTATTATAGTAGTTATATTCTTGTACATAGGAGGCAGTATTATAGTAGTTATATTCTTGTACATAGATGCAGTATTATAGTAGTTATATTCTTGTACATAGGAGGCAGTATTATAGTAGTTATATTCTTGTACATAGGAGGCAGTATTATAGTAGTTATATTCTTGTACATAGGAGGCAGTATTATAGTAGTTATATTCTTGTACATAGGAGGCAGTATTATAGTAGTTATATTCTTGTACATAGGAGCAGTATTATAGTAGTTATATTCTTGTACATAGGAGCAGTATTATAGTAGTTATATTCTTGTACATAGGAGCAGTATTATAGTAGTTATATTCTTGTACATAGGAGGCAGTATTATAGTAGTTATATTCTTGTACATAGGAGCAGTATTATAGTAGTTATATTCTTGTACATAGGAGCAGTATTATAGTAGTTATATTCTTGTACATAGGAGGCAGTATTATAGTAGTTATATTCTTGTACATAGGAGCCGTATTATAGTAGTTATATTCTTGTACATAGGAGCAGTATTATAGTAGTTATATTCTTGTACATAGGAGGCAGTATTATAGTAGTTATATTCTTGTACATAGGAGCAGTATTATAGTAGTTTTATTCTTGTACATAGCAGGCCGTATTATAGTAGTTATATTCTTGTACATAGGAGCAGTATTATAGCAGTTATATTCTTGTACATAGAAGCAGTATTATAGTAGTTATAGTCTTGTACATAAGAGCAGTATTATAGTAGATATATTCTTGTACATAGGAGCAGTATTCTAGTAGTTATATTCTTGTACATAGGAGCAGTATTATAGTAGTTATATTCTTGTACATAGGAGCAGTATTATAGTAGTTATATTCTTGTACATAAGAGCAATATTATAGTACTTATATTCTTGTACATAGGAGGCAGTGTTATAGTAATTATATTCTTGTACATAGGAGCAGTATTATAGTAGTTATATTCTTGTACATAGGAGCAGTATTATAGTAGTTATATTCTTGTACATAGGAGCCGTATTATAGTAGTTATATTCTTGTACATAGGAGGCAGTATTATAGTAGTTATATTCTTGTATATAGGGGCAGTATTACTGAAGCTTTTTTTTTTTGTATAGAGGGGAAAAGCAGAATTTAAGAAAGCAGCTCTGACTGTCCTCCTTCTTCTTCCGTAATATTACTTAGCAGCAGGTGACTCTTGTACATTTGATGCTCCTTCCATCATAGAGAACATACATCTGTGCTGAAAGAGACCTGTAATCTCTCCTGACATCTCTTTTTTAGCAGCTATTTGTATTTGTAATTTATTAACAATTCCGGAGCCTCTTTTCAGATGTCGGTATGTTGTGCCGTTCTTCTATCATTACAACTAGATCAGGGATCAGCAACCTCCGGTGCTCCAGCTGTTCTGAAACTACAACTCCCAGATTCCTCCTTTCACTTCCATGGGGGTTACAAGAACAGCCAAGAAAGTTTGCATGCTGGGAGTGGTAGTTTCCCAGCAGCTGGAGTGCTGAAGGTCGCTGATCCCTGCACTAGAAGTTTAAGAGCGAATTTCTACTACTCTGAAATAAAGGTCCATCTGGGTGTTACCAGATGGGGATGTGTCCCGGCCCAGTCCTCCACTGATTGGACAGTGTCAGGGACACCCAGACTAGATGCAAGTAGTTACTATAATATGAATGTCAGGAGAGGTGACAGCTCCCCTTTAATTCTGGGGGCTTATTAGAGGGACAGTCAGGACAAAGGAAGAGTAACAGTAAAATCTGTTGTAGAAAACGTGACTCTGGGAGGTTTTCCGCACTGGGGATGGTATTATGTGGATTTCCCCTTTAAGGCTTCTCCTCAGCCCCGGTTGCATTATTCGAGGACAACAGAAGGCACAGTTTGATTTTATTTATTTTTATTGTCAAAACACACGAGTATTAATGAGTAACGTCCGGTCGTTAGTGCGGCGCTGACAACATGGCAGCTGTTCAGTCATAACCAGGAACGAGTCTCACTTCCCTTTTTTTTGGGGCTCGATACCAATGTCAAGCACCAGGGGGCGCTGTGGCCAGGACTTCCCACATTGGTAAGGAACCTTCCATAGAATTGCAGTGACACACAGGACTCCAGCATGCACTGCCCCCTGCTGTCCATGGGCTGACATGTAGGGTAGGGCTGGCAGTGGTGTGCCTGTCATTGGCAGCTTGTGGGAGGCTGGCAGCGGAGGTTCCCATGTATAAGTGATGATGTCACTATTCACCTGCACCATAAGCTCTATGACACAGAAGAATACGCCTCCAATTTTATAAGCTCCTCCCACACCACACTTGCCCCTCCTACTATCATATAGCGAACCGCTCTTTGCAAGTTTCGCTTATTGTGCGCTGATCTTCAGTCACGTCTTCTACTCCTGTCACATCCAAAGCTGCATTGACAACTCTGACAGCAGCGCCCCGACCGTGACGATCCAGTTTTGTATTTAACTCCAGAATTCACCCAACTATTCCGCAATTCCTGTTGCAAATTCTAAATCTCCCAAAATGCAACGCAGCAGAGCGCTCGGTCCAGACACCGTTCCAGCAGCGGGCAGTGTAGACGCGCGAGGCAGCTACCAGGATCGCGGCGGTAGATTGTGAATGCAGCTTTGGTGGTGACCAGAGTAGCAGATGTGATGAAATAGGAAAATGGAAGTGACTGGAGTAGAAGACACAGGATCTGCACACGGGTTAAGTAAAAAGAAAATGACTTAGAAAGTGATTCCTACGTTTACGGCGGCTGCCCAGTGACCCTCATATGTCCGGAGCACGGGTAGGTGCGTCAGACGTGGGGTTAATTCGACCCCTGCGCCCCAGTCCAGGAGGGTGCATGCGCCCCATTCTTCAGGCCCCTCCCTGAGCTCTACGGTCATTAGTTCCCATTTCTACGCCAGTACGCGCGCACACAGTCCAGCAGGGGTCAGTGCTCCACCGTCCCTGCCCCGGGGGTAGATGCATCGATCCCCCATGACACCCGCAGAATCACAGGCACGTGATTGGCCCATAAACCCCGATTCCCTTTTGTATCAGCAGTCGTCACCTCCCCGGATGACACGTATTTCCGCGGTAACATGTTACAAGTCCTGGGTGGGGAGGTTATAAGGCACCGATGCGTAATAACAGCAGACAAGATGGCAGCCGGCGGCCACAAGATACTGACCAGGACAGGCGCGGCGGCCATTTTGGTCTAACATTGAAATGTGAAAACATATTAAATATATAGAAAAGGTAACAATATAAAAAGTCGGCCGCTGCGAGGAGCGCGCGCGATATTAGTAAGTAGAAGAATACGGACACGTCAAATCTATAGAAATGTATGGGGGGCGGCGCCGTTGTCCAGCAACACAGCATGTGCGCCGACAGGAATATCCTGCGTAAGGCCTCAGTGACGATGTGGCCCCGGAGGGGGCGGAGCCGGATAAGGTGCAGCATTGTAAACACGCGGGGGGCGTGGACCCTACTTCCTGAGCTGCAGGTTGTCCAATATGATCTTCTTGTGTGCGGCGTCCATCACGCCCGCCTCCTCCAGATCTTCCTCCACAATGTCGCTGCAAGACACAAGGTGAAGAGATGAGCTCTGCAGATGATCACAACTCCTACATATTCACACTGAACCGTCCTGCAGATCATCGCGGACCATTCTACAGCCTAAGCCACTAGTATGGGTCGTTCTTAACCTGAAATCCATTTCCTGTCTGCTCTCTTACTCCCATGCTTTACACTGCAGCTCTGTTCTATTATCAAACAGCTACGATTAATTGTCTATTGGACACTTAGCTCGTTAGTGATCCATTAGGCTCCTGCTCTGTCCCCCTTTCTTTACACTGCAGCTCTGCTTGCTTAGATTGACTCCTGTGTATGAGCAGGAACTCGGCTGGAGCGGTGATTACATTACAGTAAAGTCAGAAGATTATAACCTGCAGGAAGGATAAGGGGAAGTATATACTGCTATATGCGCCCCCCCTGTTATGTTCTATAATTAGGCCATCCCAGGCAGCCATGATGGACTACTCCCCCGGTTTGGTGATGGGGGGGGGGGGGGGTCTCATCTTAGGGCCCCCTCTTGTGAACACTGCATGAGTCCTTACCTTCTCCTGCTGTGTTCTGTTGCCACCTAGTGGTGAAGACTCTAACTACCATCAAAGTACATATCAATAAGTGAGAAAAAGTATGTGAACCCCTGAGCTTGTTGGACGTCCCATTCTGCAGCCATGGGGTTGTCCCCATACCTGATAGCAGTATACACATCATACTGCATACACATGCTCGTACCTGAGGAATTCCAGGTCGTCCCAGCCATTGTGGATGAGCCCCTCCTCATATCTCTCCATCCCGATGGCCCGGAGCCACTCGCCGACGCTGGATCCCTGCAGAGAGTTACGACCCCCCTGGTACACAGCCTGTAAGGAGAAGACGGAGTCATCAGGGGAGCGAGGATGATACACAGTGGACATTCGTATAATTGCACACATAGCCAGATATGGTATTCAGGGGCCCAGGAAAGCTGGTGACTGTGAGAGCTGAGACAGTGGCTCGGTTGCTTGTCACCCAGCTTTCCCAGGAGCTGACATAACCAAGGGCAGAGGAGGACGAGAGTGAATCGGCTCCTACCTCCTCGGCCAGGTCTTCCTGGATGCTCTCGCGGATGCAGTGCGGTGGGAAGACCAGGGGGCGGCTGAAGTCCATGCTGCGGGGAGGAAGCTCCATCTTGCCTTTCCCGGACATGAGGTGGGCGGAGCGGCTCTGAGGCTCCGCCTTGCCCCCTGAATAGTCCACCTCACTAAGAGTGCGCGCCATCTGCAGCACGGAGCAGGAGCGGTCATCCTGGTGCGCAGTGTGAGTGTCCGCCATATACGAGGGCTGAGGGGTGGGTATAGGAGGCCGGGACGTGGTTTTGGGGTGATACTTAGTTTCAGGGAAGTCGCTGAAGGTGACGCCCACGCGGACTTTGCGCTGATCGGCCTCCTCAGACGGCTTGGGGTGCAGCTCACTGGACGTCATGTAAAAAGGATTATCCAGCATCTCAAACTCGGCAGATTTTGGGAGAGGAGGAGGTGGGAAGTCGGGAGGCGGCAGATTCAGGGTGCCGACGTCTTCGTCGGATGAAGTCTCCTCGCTCCTGGAGCTGTGTTGAAATGGACGCCGCTGCGCTGGAACCGTGATCTGGACTTTGTTTTTGGGGGCTGCAGAGGAAGCAGCTGCCTGCCCATCAGGGGGTAAGATCTGATGGGGCACGCCCTCCAGGACGTAGTAGGCGGGGTTATTGAAGCTGTTCTTTGAGCCGAGTCCATCGCCTTCTGCCTGCGCCTCCATCTTACACCTGGGAAGGGAAAAATACACAGTGATCAAGGTCTGCGTCCTGCCCCGGATACCCTGCAAGCAGCAGCTTAAAGGGGCAGTACAGAGCAACAGCTACCCCCAAACATGTGGGGTGCTATGTGTCCTGCAGCTGCTGATGGGGGTAACTACCCCCCAAATCCTAAAGGGAGCCAAGGAGGTTATAGTTACTTTAAAAATCTATTGCTTTTCTTATGCTGTTTCTTATACTCCAGTCACTTCCAAAGCTGCACTTTGAGGTCTTATACTCCAGTCATCTCCAAAGCTGCACTTTGAGGTCTTATACTCCAGTCATCTCCAAAGCTGCACTTTGAGGTCTTATACTCCAGTCACTTTCAAAGCTGCGCTTTAAGGTCTTATACTCCAGTCACTTCCAAAGCTGCACTTTGAGGTCTTATACTCCAGTCACTTCCAAAGCTGCGCTTTGAGGTCTTATACTCCAGTCATCTCCAAAGCTGCGCTTTGAGGTCTTATACTCCAGTTACTTCCAAAGCTGCACTTTGAGGTCTTATATTCCAGTCACTTCCAAAGCTGCGCTTTGAGGTCTTATACTCCAGTCCCTTCCAAAGCTGCACTTTGAGGTCTTATACTCCAGTCATCTCCAAAGCTGCGCTTTGAGGTCTTATACTCCAGTCACTTCCAAAGCTGCACTTTGAGGTCTTATACTCCAGTCATCTCCAAAGCTGCGCTTTGAGGTCTTATACTCCAGTTACTTCCAAAGCTGCACTTTGAGGTCTTATATTCCAGTCACTTCCAAAGCTGCACTTTGAGGTCTTATACTCCAGTCCCTTCCAAAGCTGCACTTTGAGGTCTTATACTCCAGTCACTTCCAAAGCTGCACTTTGAGGTCATATACTCCAGTCACTTCCAAAGCTGCACTTTGAGGTCTTATACTCCAGTCACACCAGAGCCTCAGCGAGACGTTTATTAGTCCTGTGCAGACAGACGCAGCTGACATCCCATAATGCTCAGCACTTTTTCAGAGTCTGCACTACAACTCCCACAATGCACCTCGGCAGAGCAGGACCTGCACAGACGTTAATCAGCAGGCAGAGAAACGCGTTGTAACATAAAGCAGCGGGTCTGTGAATGCAGCTCTGGAGCATAAGATGTGAAGTGACGAGGTAAGTAAAGGATTTACAAGTCTGATGGTTGGGCTGCAGATGGCATCACTACTACACTCACCGTGCCAGTGCCGGGTCCTCCTTGAGGGTGGTGGGCAGAGGAGCAGGCGGGCGGCCGGTCATGTGAGCTGGGCCTTTTTCAGGCTCCTCAAACAACTTTCCGAGCCCGGGGGCAGGTGCCTCGGCTGATGGATGCTTCCTGCTGCCGGATCTAGGACCAGAGAGCAACATAAATAGATCAATGACATCATCAAACCAAGTGGGGGGGGTGCGGTGTCGGGGAAGGGCATTACTTGGTGTACTCGTGGTTGGGGCGGGACATGGACGGCGGTTTCCCTTTCACCGCTCCGGTCTCGTCTTTGTCAATACTGATCCATTCTGGAGGAAGAGAAGAAGTCAGGTCATGTGACTGCGGTTTCCGAGGCTCCTCCCCCTCCGCCCGTGCCATTTCTTAGATCTTACCGTAAAGCCGCTCTCTAGTTCCCATGCGCTCGGCAGGCACCCGCACCTTCATGTTGCCCCGGATGTTCCCCGTCTCCTCTCCCCGGTGAGACAGGTAGGTGAGAAACTGCTGCGCCGTGCTGCCAATCATCGACTTCAGCGCAATGACGCACTCGCCTGTAGGGGGAGACATGTGACGTGCTTACGGTGCAGACGCCTCTCCGCCAACATCTGATAATCCAGCATAGCTCCTGGGCTTGAGCAGTGGAAGTGCCGGATTATCAGAGGAAGGTAAAAGCTTGACCATCGTCCTGCCACTTTCTGATGGACTTTATGCTTTATTTCTTTGCTATTTTCAAGATCTCTGCTTGCTGTCAGTGAACGGCCTGAAACCTACACCAGACTATCCCGTTAGGATAACGTCTCTATACATCCACACACACACGTATCTCATGTCCCCATCTTTTCTACCTGTCTGATACTCCAGGACCTACGTGACTTACAACGTAACAGTACTCCTAGGTCCCGGCGGGCGCAGAAGCCACCCCACCAGGATCGTACATCACTAATGGCAGTGGCATCAGAGCCGTCAGAGGGTGGGGCACTCCCTATGGCACGACAGAGTGCAGAACAGCCATGGCAGCTGGGACCCGACGCAACGGAGCTGCGGACTGTGGACAGGTAAGTGCACTTTTTTTTTGCCACAAGTTACTGGGAGGAGTAAAGTCAGCTCCTAGGCTGGACAACCCCTTTAAGGGGTTAAAGGATTTTTCGCATGCTATAGTCCCTGGCAGGATCACGTCCTCACTGTGTGATCTACATGGAGGCACCCGAGGCTTCATGTTACCACGTCCTCACCGTACGACTCGTATCCGTCCATGGACTTCACCGTCAGCAGTAAGTGCTGGTCCTGGAGATACTCGATCTCGGAGAGGATGGGCCGCAACTGTAAGAGCAGGACAGAGACTGGATGTATCACGTAATACACAGAGGGCAGCGCCACCTGGTGGTAGCATGCTCAACTGGATGGTGGGGCGCAATAATCTGCAGGCTATATGGATGTGTGTCAGGAGGCGGAAAGGACTGAGCGATGTTCTGCAGATCTCTAGAGGTCAGTGGTGTAATAATCTGCAGGATATATGACTATGTATCTGTCAGGAGGTAGAGAGGAAAGAGCGATGTTCTGCAGATCTCTAGAGATGTCAGTGGTGGAGGTAGAGAGGAAAGAGCGATGTTCTGCAGATCTCTAGAGATGTCAGTGGTGTAATAATCTGCAGCATATATCACTATGTATCTATCAGGAAGTAGAGAGGACAGAGCGATGTTCTGCAGATCTCTAGAGAGGTCAGTGGTGTAATAATCTGCAGGATACATCACTAGGTATGTGTCAGGAGGTAGAGAGGACAGAGCGATGGTCTGTCGATCTCTAGAGAGGTCAGTGGTGTAATATTCTGCAGGATATATCACTAGGTATGTGTCAGGAGGTAGAGAGGAAAGAGTGATATTCTGAAGATCTCTAGAGAGGTCAGTGGTGTAATAATCTGCAGGATATATCACTAGGTATGTGTCAGGAGGTAGAGAGGAAAGAGTGATATTCTGAAGATCTCTAGAGAGGTCAGTGGTGTAATAATCTGCAGGATATATCACTAGGTATGTGTCAGGAGGTAGAGAGGAAAGAGTGATATTCTGAAGATCTCTAGAGAGGTCAGAGGTGTAATAATCTGCAGGATACATCACTAGGAGGTAGAGGGGTGATGCTCTGCAGCAGGTCACTCACAGTTGGCAGCTGTCTCGACGACCACTGGACCTTCAGGAAGTTGACGTTGTCGATGCTCTGACTGTCGTTCTCGCTGCTCTTCTTATATTCTGTTGGAAGACAAGATGCCCTCTTAAAGACCCACTCACCTAACACACCCTGTTCTAGGTATAGCAGGGCCCCTGGAATGAGCACGGGGCCCCTGTTGGTGGGGTGGTACATCTTATGTTCTGTGCGCTCATGATCCACTCACCCTCTAAACATCCAGAATAAAACTCGATGAAGAACTTAGTCCTGCTCGCCGTCTTTACTATGGCCTCGATGTTCTCGAACTCTATGTAGGCCTGCTCCGATGGCTTCAGTAAACCTGGACACGAGATGGATTGTCAGCTCAAAGGACAAGAGCTGAGCAGTAAAAAGACCCTCTATATATAAAACACAGACCTTTCTTCGAGACAAACTGTGAGGTCACTCCGACCTCGAAAGATGCGAAGACTGGAGAGTGATCACTAGTCATGATGTCATCAGTGCACCCTGAGGAGGACAAGCAGGAGATGACATCACAGGTGCACACAGTACCCACAATCCCCGGCTGCCGGGTGCCCACAACCCTTGGCTACCCACAATCCCCGGCTGCCGGGCGCCCACAATCCCCAGCTGCCCGGGCGCCCACAACCCTTGGCTACCCACAATCCCCGACTGCCGGGTGCCCACAATCCCCAGCTGCCCGGGCGCCCACAACCCTTGGCTACCCACAATCCCCGGCTGCCGGGCGCCCACAATCCCCAGCTGCCCGGGCGCCCACAACCCTTGGCTACCCACAATCCCCGGCTGTCGGGCGCCCACAATCCCCAGCTGCCTGGGCCCCCACAATCCCCAGCTGCCTGGGCCCCCACAATCCCCAGCTGCCCGGGCGCCCACAATCCCCAGCTGCCTGGGCGCCCACAACCCTTGGCAACCCACAATCCCGGCTGCCCACAACCCTTGGCTACCCACAGTCCCCGGCTGTCATAACCTGCACTCACCGTAAGAGTTACATATGATGTGGGTTTCCGGGTGGGATTTCCACAAGATCCTGTCACACCAGGAGGGGACATTAGTCCGTACCTGGAAAAAGCCAAGAACAAGAAGCTCAATTACTACATCAGACAGAGGCACGAGGCATGGCACACCTCACTCATGTGACTACTCACCCCCGTGGGTTTGTGCTTGTGCCACACATATGTGTCCCGGGAGCCCCTCTCATAGCGATATGTGGGGGGAAACGTGATCTCCTCCTCACCTGTAACAAAGTGATGGGCGAGGAATACAGAGGTGATGATGAGGAGAGTAGTGTGATAGGATGATGGGGGGGATAATCTGAGGGGGAAGTAGAGCGATGGGAGTTATGTTGGGGATCGGGTCTTACTGAATCGTAGGAAGATCTTGTTCTTCTCCTTTTCCAGGTTGAGTTGGTCGACTTTCAGAAGCGGCTCAAACTCCTTGCGGCTGATGAAATTCAGGATCTCCTGTAATCCGGGAATATCACATGAGAACAGCGCGGAGGAGCACCCGGGGGCCCAATGTGCCGAGCCACCCATCCCTATCTGACACACGGCTGCCATGTGATGTGGATCTATAGGTGACTCACCTGCACATCCATGTCCAGGCGGTAGTTCAGGTCTCCGAACCAGAAGAGGTGAGTGAAGCGGAGGGAAATGTCAAAGGAGTTCAGCTGCTTATCCCCCAAAGAGAGGAGCCGCAGGATGTCCAGGTAATTCTGATTACGCCTGAGAGCAAGAGACGAGAAAGACACCTGAAATGTGTCACATGGAGGGCAGCGACACCCCCCCCCCTTCGGGCAGGACAGCGACCCCCCACCTCCCGGCACGGCAGCGACCCCCCCCACCTCCCGGCACGACAGCGACCCCCCCACCTCCCGGCACGGCAGCGACCCCCCCACCTCCCGGCACGACAGCGACCCCCTTCACCTCCCGGCACGACAGCGACCCCCCAACTCCCGGCACGACATCGACCCCCAACTCCCGGCACGACAGCGACCCCCAACTCCCGGCACGACAGCGACCCCCACCTCCCGGTGCGACAGCGACCCCCCCACCTACAGGCAGGACAACCTCCCAGCAGGACAGCAGCACCCCACCTCTATGCAGGACAGCGACCCCTCACCTCCCGGCAGGACAACAAACCCTCTCAAACTCCCGGCAGGACAGCAAATCGCTGCCCCCTCCCCTCTAGGCAGGACAGCGAACCCCCCCACCTTCTGGCAAGACAGTGGCACCGCCACCACAGCAGGACAGTGCTACTCCCTCACAGCGGGACAGCGACGCCCCCACCTTCTGGCAAGACAGTGCCACCGCCACCCCAGCAGGACAGTGCTACTCCCTCCCAGCAGGACAGTGACCTCGCCACCCCAGCAGGACAGTGCTACTCCCTCCCAGCAGGACAGTGCCACCGCCAAATGCTGTGATTGTATAGCACTTTCATATGGATAGTACAGGCAGTGGCGGGACACTCAGGACTGCAATCTAAAGACCTTGACTTACCTGGCGGTTTTCTCGTTCCCGGACGTCAGATGACAGTTCACAAATCCGAATGAGGTGCCATTAAACATAAAGGATATGCCCACCGCGCCTTTATTCCCTGCATGAAGATGAGACAGCGTTACAGTTGCCATCTTGTCATCCGCCACTGTTATAAGCCATGCAGTAACCTGCGCTCTTCCTCACCCAGGGTGTTGGCGATTCCGGTCTTGACGCTGGACGTGCTTATATGCGTGATCCGGTTCTCGTGCTCCAGACGAACCAAGACGACAATCTTAATATTCCACAAGGACTGCATGGCGACCTGCAGGGGGCAACAGCAGAGTCACAGTAACGCCCGACTATAATCAGACAATGACATCCCTAACATAATGTCATGGTGGGGACGTACCGGCCGGTAGTCCAGCTCTGTGCACTCCTTCAGCATAACCCTCAGAAAATCCACCCACTCTTTATCACCCACAGAATTCTCCTGCGTTCCGAACACATAGATATCGTGAGGTATGGTGACCGCCATCTCATCTAGCGTCTTCCCTAATCCTTTGGAGCCCATCCAGGAGGTGATGTTTTTCTGCGGTGGAACACTTCCTGTGAAGGAGAGGACGACACAAAAGTTTTGCAGCAGGCAGTAATACGAGATCTGCGTTTACCACATGCTTTGCTGACATCTGGTGGCCGATATCAGAACTACCATATTTCATTTACAACTTTTACACTGATCTCTGTTCGTTCTCACCCATGTTCCAGGTCCCTATGAAGACGGAGATCATGTCAGGCTCATCTTGGTTGGAGTGCTTGTTCTTCATCAACTGAAGCAATTGGCAGAAGGCTTCACGTTTCTAGAAAAAGTAGGGGGTATCACGGTAACAGACAGATCCGCACAGTCCAAAAAGCAAAACTACTACTCCCATTAGACAGGATCCAACTGTCCGCATTCAGACTCCAAATATAAATCCAGGATAAATCCCTCTGGACTTACTGCATGGACGATCCTGGACAGCCCCTTTGAGGGTCAGGACTCAAAGTGTAGGACATGTGGTCGCTCTTACCCTGGCGCTGACAAAGATGAAGTCTTTCCGTTGGGTTTTATCCTTCTCCTTCTCAAACACGATTCCAAGCTTAGATGGCACCCGCTGGGACTTGATCAGCTGCCGGACTGGAGGGACACAGGCAGGAGCAGCTTTACTATGACATTCACTGACAGTGGAAGGAACAACAGCCCCCAACATCCCCTCCCAGCTCTAGAATGCTTCACTGCCTCTACATCTCTCACAATGCAATGCTCAGACAATGCGAAGACACTGAACCAGCAGGGGGCGCAATTTAGTTTTGATAACTGCTGGCGCTCACTATGTCATACCCACTGATCTCGTGACGCGCCCCTGGCACAATACTCACTTTTATCATGGGCGAAGGTGTTCCAGTCCTCCTGAGCCTCTTTCACCTTCTTCATGACCACGAGTTTCCCTCCGTCCACATCCACGGTCAGCGTGTACTTCTGAGATTTCACTATCTTGGTGAGGTCCAGCATGTCCAGTTTCACCTGTAGGACATAACAGGGACTTCAGGGCTGGACGCAGACATCCCCAGATTTGAAGGTAGATCACTGTAGCAGTGTCACGGGCATCGTGATTAGCATTACCAGGGGCGGATTGGGAATACTAAAAGTGGCCATGTTTTGTAGCTGGGTTCAATTTATGGAAGGCAGGGCCAGCAATACCTTATTGAGGCACATTGTACTGCCCCAACAGAGCCAAATACCACAGTCCATCACAAAATACATCCCCAAAAACTTCCACTGGCCGGCCGAGAGGAGGGCTCAGGCGCCCCCTGGACCTGTAAGGTCTATGGCCAATCCGCCCCTGAGCATTATATTCATGTACAACACCCAGTAACCAGGTCGGTGGCCCTCCCTGATGTGGCCCTCATGGCTGCCACCAGAGGAAATCGGCAGAAGCAGCACTTGTGCACCCGACATTTCCAGTGGTGGCAGCTGCTGGAGACATTAACATGATGATGCATGGACCCAGCCGGACGCTGACCACGTGTGCTATATATAATCACCTACAGGCAGGGGAGGGTACTGCAGGGTCTGCTCACCTCAAAGGTCTGCACCGGGATGCTCTTCGCCTTCCTGGAGGATTGTGGCACGGGAGCCGACTGCGCCGAACTGCTCATGTCCTGTAACGCCTTCAGGGCCTAAGGGCGAAAAATACAAATCAAGAAAGAAAGATAGATATATAGATAGATAGATAGAAGATAGAAAGATAGATATGAGATAGATAGAAAGATAGATAGATAGATAGATAGATAGATATGAGATAGATAGATAGATAGATAGATAGATAGATATGACATAGATAGATATGAGATAGATAGATATATATGAGATAGATAGATAGATAGATAGATAGATAGATATGAGATAGATAGATAGATAGATATGAGATAGATAGATAGATAGATATGAGATAGATAGATAGAAGATAGAAAGATAGATATGAGATAGATAGAAAGATAGATAGATATGAGATAGATAGATAGATAGATATGAGATAGATAGATAGATATGAGATAGATAGATAGATATGAGATAGATAGATAGATATATGATAGATAGATAGATAGATATGAGATAGATAGATAGATAGATAGATATGAGATAGATAGATATATGATAGATAGATAGATAGATATGAGATAGATAGATATATGATAGATAGATATGAGATAGATAGATATGAGATAGATAGATAGATAGATAGATATATGATAGATAGATAGATAGATATGAGATAGATAGATATATGATAGATAGATATATGATAGATAGATATGAGATAGATAGATATGAGATAGATAGATAGATAGATAGATAGATATGAGATAGATAGATAGATATGAGATAGATAGATATATGATAGATAGATAGATAGATATGAGATAGATAGATATGAGATAGATAGATAGATATGAGATAGATAGATATATGATAGATAGATAGATAGATATGAGATAGATAGATATATGATAGATAGATATATGATAGATAGATATGAGATAGATAGATATGAGATAGATAGATAGATAGATAGATAGATATGAGATAGATAGATAGATATGAGATAGATAGATATATGATAGATAGATAGATATGAGATAGACAGATATATGATAGATAGATAGATAGATAGATAGGGGATAGATAGATAGATATGAGATAGATAGATAGATATGAGATAGATAGATAGATATATGATAGATAGATAGATAGATATGAGATAGATAGATAGATAGATAGATATGAGATAGATAGATATATGATAGATAGATAGATAGATATGAGATAGATAGATATATGATAGATAGATATGAGATAGATAGATATGAGATAGATAGATAGATAGATAGATAGATATATGATAGATAGATAGATAGATATGAGATAGATAGATATATGATAGATAGATATATGATAGATAGATATGAGATAGATAGATATGAGATAGATAGATAGATAGATAGATAGATATGAGATAGATAGATAGATATGAGATAGATAGATATATGATAGATAGATAGATAGATAGATATGAGATAGATAGATATGAGATAGATAGATAGATATGAGATAGATAGATATATGATAGATAGATAGATAGATATGAGATAGATAGATATATGATAGATAGATATATGATAGATAGATATGAGATAGATAGATATGAGATAGATAGATAGATAGATAGATAGATATGAGATAGATAGATAGATATGAGATAGATAGATATATGATAGATAGATAGATATGAGATAGATAGATATATGATAGATAGATAGATATGAGATAGACAGATATATGATAGATAGATAGATAGATAGCGCAAACATATACACAAACATTTACAGGACATGCTTGGCCTCCCTGCAGATATAATGGGGATCTTTTCTGGATTGCAGAAGCTTCATTAAGATCTAGGAGTTTAATTATTCAGATGCCACCTGCCCCCCCCCCCTCTGCTATTACCCCTCCTTCTCCTCTGCTGTGCCCCCCACTGCTGGGACTCCCCCATCCCTCCTCCGCTGTGATCACCCCCCATCCCTCCTCCACTCCCCCGTCCCTCCCCTCCTCCGCTGTGATCACCCCCCATCCCTCCTCCGCTCCCCCGTCCCTCCCCTCCTCCGCTGTGATCACCCCCCATCCCTCCTCCACTCCCCCGTCCCTCCCCTCCTCCGCTGTGATCACCCTCCGTCCCTCCCCTCCTCCGCTGTGATCACCCCCATCCCTCCTCCACTCCCCGTCCCTCCCTCCTCCGCTGTGATCACCCCCCATCCCTCCTCCACTCCCCGTCCCTCCCCTCCTCCGCTGTGATCACCCCCCATCCCTCCTCCGCTCCCCCGTCCCTCCCTCCTCCGCTGTGATCACCCCCCATCCCTCCTCCATTCCCCCGTCCCTCCCCTCCTCCGCTGTGATCACCCCCCATCCCTCCTCCGCTCCCCCGTCCCAACCCTCCTCCGCTGTGATCACCCCCCATCCCTCCTCCGCTCCCCCATCCCTCCCCTGTGTGTCCCCCTCTCCCGCCTCTGCTGGGACTCCCCCCTCCACCCCCCCTCTGTGACCCCCGCACCCACCTTCTTCTCGATGCCGGACAGGAAGTCCTTCAGCACGGACAGCTTGCACACCAGGCTCTCCAGCTCCTGCTCACCGCTCTGGTTTGCAGCCTGAGAATAAGAGAGGAGGGGGAGATAACATCCTGAGGACCCCAGGGAAAAATAAGCTTTTAAGAGGCGGCTCCGCCTGCACATGGAGTAACACATCACCATTACAGGCCGGGGTGTGGTGGTCCGGAGCCCTCCTCATTACTGGGTGGCTGGGATCACATACCTCCCCGTAATAACTTTCTGTGTGAGCTGTAATGGCGCCATTCCTGCGGCTGCATCATAGCGGGCAATGTCTCCAGACGTCAGCTGATGGGGCATGTTCACACGGTGGGGTTATCACGCTGACTTATTATATTAGACGGGCAGATAATCCTTAAAGGGGTTTTCTCATCTCAGACAATGGGGGCATATTGCTAGGATATGACCCCCATTGTCTGATAGGCGCGGGACCCGCACCTATCTCCTAAACAGAGCCCCAAAAGTGGTGGAGGGCACAATGCACATGCGCAGCCGTCCTCCATTCATTTCTATGGGGCTGCTGACACAGTTAATTCTGTTGGGCCCACAGAAGTGAATAGGAACGGTAGCCGGTCATGCGCGGTGCGCTCCAATTCGCTTTTATGGGGAGAGCGCTTGGTGGTGGCCGGACCGGAGTCCTCCAGCCACCACTTTAAGGGGCTCCGTCCACACACCTATCAGACAATGGGGTCATATCCTAGCGATGAGACAGCCCCTTTAAGATCATCTCTAACTTATAAACGCTTGTGGCGCCAATTACCTGATGAACAAACAAACGCTCGTTCATCCGGTAATTGGAATCTTTCAGCAGTTTTAAAAATGTTCGCTTGCTAGCGGAAGATGGTGCTAATCGCGAGCTGCTGCTGGCAAACAATGATTCAGCATGGGAACGAGCGATGGCATTACCGATCGCTCCTCCTCACACTGTGGAGGAGATCGCTGCATGTAACAGCAGCGGTCTCCTTTACTAATGAGCAGGCGATTGCTGGAACTCATGACAATCGCCTACAGGATCTGCAGGTGTAATATGAGCCTTAGGGGCATACTCGGCACCCAAAACTGTGTCTCATCTGGTCCCAGATCCCCCCCCGCCGGCACACAACCCCTCCGCGCAGGCACACGACCCTCCCCCTCCGCGCAGGCACACGACCCCCCTCCGCGCAGGCACACGACCCCCACCCCTCCGCACAGGCACACGACCCCCCCCCTCCGCGCAGGCACACGACCCCCCTCCGCGCAGGCACACGACCCCCCTCCGCGCAGGCACACGACCCCCTCCGCCGCAGGCACACGACCCCCTCCGCGCAGGCACACGACCTCCCTCCGCGCAGGCACACGACCCCCCTCCGCGCAGGCACACGACACCCCCTCCACGCAGGCACACGACCCCCTCCACGCAGGCACACGACCCCCTCCACGCAGGCACACGACCCCCTCTCCACGCAGGCACACGACCCCCCTCCACGCAGGCACACGACTCCCCTCCGCGCAGGCACACGACCGCCCCTCCCGCGCAGGCACACGACCCCCTCCGCGCAGTCACACGACCCCCCGCGCAGGCACACGACCCCCCCCGCGCAGGCACACGACCCCTCCGCGCAGGCACACGACCCCTCCGCGCAGGCACACGACCCCTCCGCGCAGGCACACGACCCCTCCGCGCAGGCACACGACCCCTCCGCGCAGGCACACGACCCCCCCTTCCCACCTGCTGCAGAATCTTGGTCACCATGGGCGAGCTCTGTTGGTCGAAGATCTTGGAGAGAATTTCCAGCCCCGATAAAACTTTATCAACTTCCCTGAAAGTGAAAAAACAAAAACATAACAACGAGGTTACACTATGGGTAAAACAGGGAAATGGGGGGGCAGGGGCGGGGCACAGAAAATTTGGGGTGTCATAAGAGAAGGGAGGGATTTGGCTGCGACACCACAGTGAGGACTACCGTGTCCAGAAACCCTTGTAACAAACGTTACAATCCTTCATAACAGGAGAAACTTCATTTTCAAGATCTCTGTTTGCTGTCAGTAAATGCAAACATCCTTTCCGACCCAATACTTCTCGTAGCTGAGGGTTTGATACAATTGTATCCAGTCCAGATAATTCTCCATCCACATCAGCAGCGGCACGTATCTCTCTCCTGTCCTGCTACAATGTATTAGTGCAGGGAAAAGGTAACAGTCTGGAGTCCAGGATACAACTGTAACAAATGCTCAGCTGTGAACAGCATGAGGCCTGTGCAGGTTTACAGCTTCTTCCGAATGCGGACAAGGTGTATACCATCCACTCACAGCAAGCAGAGATCAGTCAACTTTGGCGCGATCAGTGGTTACAGTGGGAAGTCTCCACGGAGCTTCATTTATTAATAATTTGCATATTTTGAGAATTGCGCCTAATTTATTTAAAAGCGCACGTCTCTTAACAAACCTGGCGCACTAGGGAGTCTGCAGGAACATATTGCACCTTAAAATTTACAAGAGAGGAAGAAAGGTGCAAAATGGTGTAAAATTAATAGTAAATGAGGGGGTGGAGCATGACAAAATCTGAATCCCTGCCAAGCTCCACCCCTCGTATCCTGCACCGGATATGACACCAGTTTTGCCTGGAGCTCCTATAAATTGTATTTGAATTCCTGTGGAAGCTCCTGAGCGGTAACCGTCCGTCCTGCGTGGTGGCTGTTGACGGATCCTCCGCCGTGTCTTACCCGTGCAGCCGCTTGCAGGAGAGGACCAGGGTTTTGTTGAGGTGCGGCAGACTGGTGGCCCCGGATTTCACGGCTTCTAGGTCCAGGGCGTAGCTGCCCTTCAGGTACTCGTGAGACACGGTGCTCAGCCCATTGGCGGAACTGTGACAAAAACGTGGAGATGTAAAGACCGCGGCGGTAACATCACTGCGCAAACTACAGTGCAGAACGCGAGCATGCAGGGCAACCAGACCGGTGATTCACTGCCGAGTCAGCAATCGGCTCCTGGGAAAGCTGGATTACATCCAATATGGCTGCCACTGCGCCTCTTAAAGGGGTTGTCACTCTGCTTTCCCAGGCTCCTGAAAGGAGAACTTGCAGAGATACATCTCCATCCTGCATCACTACACAGGTAATATTGTGGTATCTCCAAACAGATCCTGGGAAAGCTGGGTTACATCCAACGTGGCTGCCACTGCGCCTCTTAAAGGGGCTGTCACCCAGCTTTCCTAGGCAAGGCAAGCTTGCAGAAATACATCCCTCCTCCAGTATCACTACACAGGTAAGGCCCCATTCACACGTCCACAATTCTGTTCCGCATCCGGAATTAATTTCTATGGGGACACACTATGTCCTGCCCGGATCTGGAAATGTGAAACCGCACTTCCGGGTCTGCACTTAAGTTCCGCAAAAAAATAGAACATGTCCTATTCTTGTCCGCAATTGCGGACAAGAAAACGCATTTTCTATGAGAGTGCCGGCGATGTGCGGTCCGCAAAATGCGGAACGCACATTGCCAGTGTCCGTGTTTTGCGGATCCGCAAAAAACACACGGACGTCTGAATGGAGCCTAATACTGTTTTCTGATATCATTTTATGAGTTTCTGGAAAAGCTGGGTGACAGCCCTTGGTGAGTTCTAATGGCGGACACATTGATAGTTATGTCTGTGTCCGGGAAAGCTGGGTGACTAAGAAATACTGACGCTATCTGTGATCACCCGGCTCCTTCTTGGCATCTTTACCTCTCGGACGGGCAGATGTCTCCACTGCTTGGCACCAAAGACCCTCCAGAAAAACTGGCAGAGGCCGACCGTGGCGGCAGAGGGGGCTTCTCATCCTCCCCATCTGAAACACATGACAGGAGGGGGTGATAGGAAAAACTACTACTGAGCCAGAGTAACATCACCGTTTATACTCCAGTCCCACCAAGAGCTGCATTTACATTCTGCCGACTGAGGTCTAGAATCCATCAGCACGCTGCAGACCGACATGTCAGGTGTGAAGACTACACCTCCCACAATGCATCACAGCAGGACACGCCCGCACACCGAAGCAGCAGGGGCAACAGGGAAATGTGAGCTCTGCAGCCTGAGAGGAGGGAACTGGAGTATGAGACATTATCAAAGAGCTGAACTGTGAATGCAGCTCTGGATGTGACTGGAGTATACTATGTGATTTTAACAGCAGAATCGTGGATGCAGCTCTGGATGTGGCTGGAGTATATGGCACATTTAAACTCAGGATAAGTACAGTAAGGTTCCCAACCATTAAAGAGTCAGTAAGAATATGCAGCACCACAAGTCCCAGCATTCCCTAGTAAAGGATTTTTGGACTGACCGGAGTAGTCTCTGTCCTCCATGACGTCCTTCTCCCGCTCCACGGGGTACAGCAGGGTGCACACCATTCCCTGATTTGGCTGCAGGTAGAGGGCGATCAGGTCACCAAGGGTCTTGAAGCGCCGCACCTGGACCCCCTGAGACGTCTGTAGAAGAGACACCAGTCATCCAGGAAGGAAACCACAGCATCCAGTCTATCAGTTTACTGGGAGGAGGCACCCGGGGGCGGCTGACAGACCAGTGACTGCAGCTTGGTGTATAACACAGGAGACGGGATAGGATTTACAATTCGCAGCCGATCACACAGTCAGATAACGTTGTGGCTGGCGCTGTAGGGGGCGCTCTGACATCACTGACCTGACGGCACATCAGCAACCAATCAGATTCCTGCTTTATCTCAGGACACAATTCACATTATGGAATAAACTGCAGCTTTCCAACTTCTGGACACTGTGTATGAGGCACACTGCTGAATGGAAACCGTCACCAAGTAGGTTAACAGCTGCTGATGGATCTTATGATGGTTCTACATCTACTCTAATTATGGTTGATGCTCAATCACATATGTACAAAAATGAGAGTTACCTTGAAACTGTCATCAAGCTGCTGTTGATGGATCTGCTGTTCCTATTAGAGCCTGTGTGGTACTCAGTATATAATAGTGTAACTGATGATTATCAGACCCTGCACTGGTGAGAGCCTGGTGGTACTGAGGCCCCCGGCCGTCTGGCCGCTGTGATCTGATCTGTAAGGAGCTGCTGCTGTTTACTACACTCATCAGGAATACGTCCTCCACCCTCACAATACATAGGTCTGATATGAGATGCCAGCAGGGGGCGCCACAGTCCAGCAGAGCCTCCCTTTAGGTCAGCGCCTGCAGTCACCGTCCTCACATACAGAATGACGACTGGCACCGCGGGAGAGAGGCGTATGTGCGCACGAAACGTATATGGGAGGGTATGTGACTGTGCGACATGTGATAGTGTGAGTGGATACGGCAGGGCGAGATGCCAGCCGATACAGCAGCGCCAACCAATACAGCTGTGCGAGCCCCGAGCCGATACAGCCGTGCGAGCCCTGAGCCGATACAGCCGTGCGAGCCGATACAGCCGTGCGAGCCCCGAGCCGATACAGCCGTACGAGCCCCGAGCCGATACAGCCGTACGAGCCCCGAGCCGATACAGCCGTACGAGCCCCGAGCCGATACAGCCGTGCGTGCCGATACAGCTGTGTGAGCCCTGAGCCGATACAGCCGTGCGAGCCGATACAGCCGTGCGAGCCCCAAGCCGATACAGCCGTGCGAGCCGATACAGCCGTGCGAGCCCCGAGCCGATACAGCCGTGCGAGCCGATACAGCCGTGTGAGCCACGAGCCGATACAGCCGTGTGAGCCCCGAGCCAATACAGCCGTGCGAGCCGATACAGCCGTGCGAGCCGATACAGCCGTGCGAGCCAATACAGCCGTGCGAGCCAATACAGCCGTGCGAGCCGATACAGCCGTGCGAGCCCCGAGCCGATACAGCCGTGCGAGCCCCGAGCCGATACAGCCGTGCGAGCCCCGAGCCGATACAGCCGTGTGAGCCCCAAGCCGGTACAGCCGTGCGATCCGATACAGCCGTGCGAGCCCCGAGCCAATACAGCCGTGCGAGCCCCGAGCCGATACAGCCGTGCGAGCCCCGAGCTGATACAGCCGTGCGAGCCCCAAGCCGGTACAGCCGTGCGATCCGATACAGCCGTGCGAGCCCCGAGCCGATACAGCCGTGCGAGCCCCGAGCCGATACAGCCGTGCGAGCCGATACAGCTGTGTGAGCCCTGAGCCGACACATTTCTAAAGCTCGTCTGTTTTTGGCCGTACATTAGTCCGCAGTATTTCATTCGCTTTCTTTTGCAGAGTATTTATTAAAAGTCGCACATTTATAATTAGACTCGGCGTATCGCTATTAGTCTGCCCTCTGTGCCCCCCCCCTCAGCTCTCATATTCGTGCTGTGCCCCCCCGGCTCTCATATTCGTGCTGTGCCCCCCCCGGCTCTTATATTCGCGTGCTGTGCCCCCCCCCCCCGGCTCTCATATTCGTGCTGTGCCCCCGGCTCTTATATTCGTGCTGTGCCCCCCCGGCTCTTATATTCGTGCTGTGCCCCCTCGGCTCATATTCATGCCGTGCCTCTCCGGCTCTTATATTCGTGCTGTGCCCCCCCGGCTCTTATATTCATGCTGTGCCCCTCCGACTCTTATATTCGTGCTGTGCCCCCCCTGCTCTTATATTCGTACTGTGCCCCCCCCCCCTGCCGGCTCTTATCTTCGTGCTGTGTCCCCCCAGGTCTTATCTTCGTGCTGTGCCCCCCCGGCTCTTATCTTCGTGCTGTGCCCCCCCGGCTCTTATCTTCGTGCTGTGCCCCCCTGGCTCTTATCTTCGTGCTGTGCCCCCGGCTCTTATATTCGCGTGCTGTGCCCCACCCCCGGCTCTTATATTCGTGCTGTGCCCCGACTCTTATATTCGTGCTGTGCCCCCGGCTCTTATTTTCGTGCTGTGCCCCCGGCTCTTATATTCGTGCTATGCCCCCGGCTCTTATATTCGTGCTGTGCCCCCCCACCCCCCAAGTCTCATATTCGTGCTGTGCCCCCGGCTCTCATATTCGTGCTGTGCCCCCGCCCCCGGCTCTTATATTCATGCTGTGCCCCTCCGGCTCTTATATTCGTGCTGTGCCCCCGGCTCTTATCTTCGTGCTGTGCCCCCGGCTCTTATCTTCGTGCTGTGCCCCCGGCTCTTATCTTCGTGCTGTGCCCCCGGCTCTTATCTTCGTGCTGTGCTCCCCGGCTCTTATATTCGTGCTGTGTTCCCCGGCTCTTATCTTCGTGCTGTGTTCCCCGGCTCTTATATTCGCGTGCTGTGCCCCCGGCTCTTATATTCGTGCTGTGTTCCCTCGGCTCTTATATTCGCGTGCTGTGCCCCCCGGCTCTTATATTCGTGCTGTGCCCCCGGCTCTTATATTCATGCCGTGCCCCTCCGACTCTTATATCCGTGCTGTGCCCCCCGGCTCTTATATTCGTGCTGTGCCCCCTCCGGCTCTTATATTCGTGCTGTGCCCCCCTGCTCTTATATTCGTACTGTGCCCCCCCGGCTCTTATATTCATGCTGTGCCCCTCCGGCTCTTATATCCGTGCTGTGCCCCCCGGCTCTTATATTCGTGCTGTGCCCCTCGGCTCTTATATTCGTGCTGTGCCCCCGGCTCTTATATTCGTGCTGTGCCCCCGGCTCTTATATTCGTGCTGTGCCCCCGGCTCTTATATTCGTGCTGTGCCCCCGGCTCTTATATTCGTGCTGTGCCCCCGGCTCTTATATTCGTGCTGTGCCCCCGGCTCTTATATTCGTGCTGTGCCCCCGGCTCTTATATTCGTGCTGTGCCCCCGGCTCTTATATTCGTGCTGTGCCCCCCGGCTCTTATATTCGTGCTGTGCCCCCGGCTCTTATATTCGTGCTGTGCCCCCCCCGGCTCTTATATTCGTGCTGTGCCCCTCCCCCGCTGTCGGAGGCTCCCGGGTACAGACACCTGTTTGTGCAGCAGCCCGTCCGTCTAGACTGATGTTGGCGCAGCTGTCACGGATCCTCCAGGCGTCCGGCCTCTGGACAATCAGCATTAACCTGCAATGACCTGAACGGCCCCCGGAGGACGCTGCGCCTCATTCACATATCACAGTCCTAATTACAGGCACAAGCCCCGGCCTTACTGCAGATCTTATTGCTGCACAACACGCGGAGCACCCTGTGATCTACGCAGACTGTAAGCCCCGCCCACTGCACCACTGGGACCCGCTCTACTGCAAGCGGGGGGGCCCCTGCTCCGCTCTACTGCAAGAGGGGGGCCCCTGCTCCGCTCTACTGCAAGAGGGGGGGCCCCTGCTCCGCTCTACTGCAAGAGGGGGGGCCCCTGCTCCGCTCTACTGCAAGAGGGGGGGCCCCTGCTCCGCTCTACTGCAAGAGGGGGGGCCCCTGCTCCGCTCTACTGCAAGAGGGGGGGCCCCTGCTCCGCTCTACTGCAAGAGGGGGGGCCCCTGCTCCGCTCTACTGCAAGAGGGGGGGCCCCTGCTCCGCTCTACTGCAGAGGGGGCCCTGCTCCGCTCTACTGCAAGAGGGGGCCCCTGCCCGCTCTACTGCAAGAGGGGGCCCCTGCTCCGCTCTACTGCAAGAGGGGGCCCCTGCTCCGCTCTACTGCAAGAGGGGGCCCCTGCCCGCTCTACTGCAAGAGGGGGCCCCTGCTCCGCTCTACTGCAAGAGGGGGCCCCTGCTCCGCTCTACTGCAGAGAGGGGGCCCTGCCCGCTCTACTGCAAGAGGGGGCCCCTGCTCCGCTCTACTGCAAGAGGGGGGCCCCTGCTCCGCTCTACTGCAAGAGGGGGCCCTGCTCCGCTCTACTGCAAGAGGGGGCCCCTGCTCCGCTCTACTGCAAGAGGGGGCCCCTGCTCCGCTCTACTGCAAGAGGGGGCCCTGCTCCGCTCTACTGCAAGAGGGGGCCCCTGCTCCGCTCTACTGCAAGAGGGGGCCCCTGCTCCGCTCTACTGCAAGAGGGGGCCCCTGCTCGCTCTACTGCAAGAGGGGGGCCCCTGCTCCGCTCTACTGCAAGAGGGGGGCCCCTGCTCCGCTCTACTGCAAGAGGGGCCTGCTCGCTCTACTGCAGAGGGCCCCTGCTCCGCTCTACTGCAAGAGGGGGCCCCTGCTCCGCCTACTGCAAGAGGGGGGCCCCTGCTCCGCTCTACTGCAAGAGGGGGCCCCTGCTCCGCTCTACTGCAAGAGGGGGCCCTGCTCCGCTCTACTGCAAGAGGGGGCCCCTGCTCCGCTCTACTGCAAGAGGGGGGCCCCTGCTCCGCTCTACTGCAAGAGGGGGCCCCTGCCCGCTCTACTGCAAGAGAGGGGGCCCTGCTCGCCTCTACCGCAAAGAGGGGGCCCCTGCCCGCTCTACTGCAAGAGGGGGCCCCTGCTCCGCTCTACTGCAAGAGGGGGCCCCTGCTCCGCTCTACTGCAAGAGGGGGGCCCCTGCTCCGCTCTACTGCAAGAGAGGGGGCCCCTGCTCCGCTCTACTGCAAGAGGGGGGGCCCCTGCTCCGCTCTACTGCAAGAGGGGGGCCCCTGCTCCGCTCTACTGCAAGAGGGGGGGCCCCTGCTCCGCTCTACTGCAAGGGGGGGGGGCCCCTGCTCCGCTCTACTGCTAGAGGAGGGGCCCCTGCCCTGCTCTACTGCAAGAGGAGGGGCCCCTGCATTTCCTTCCCTAAAGGAAGTCTCAAGAGCCGCAACACGTGTGTGATGAGCGCTGCCCGCACACCGCCTGCCAAGCATGAAGGGAACGTTTAAAGCACCGGCAGCAGTCGGACACTTAGCAGCTGATATCGGAGACGTCTCTGTGACATGGGGCAGGGATGATGGGGGTCGTCCAGTTATAGAAGAGGGGAGCAGAGATGAGGTCTCCGGGGGACGGGCCCCGGCACTGGACACAAGGTGCTGCGGTACCTGCACAGCCAGGAAGTCCTCCTCATCGGGCAGGATCCGGTAGGTGTGCACGTGCTTCTGGAACCTGCAGGGAGAGGAGACACAGTTATTACAGGTCATTACCCGACAGTAACCTCCACGTAGGGATGACGGCGGGGGGCGCTGACCAGCCAGGGACGCAAGAGATCGCTGGGGGGCTTCGGAGGGGAGACTTACAAGAAAGGACATGTCCCGTTTAGGCGCAGTGTCTGAACAGACACCACTGGAATCTGCCACGGGGGACGCTCGCACCTTACCTCCATTCAAAGGGGATAAACCGCGAGGGCAGCATCAAAAATGGAAAACCGCCACATGTACGTGAGGAATGACTATTATAGAGGTTCCCCCCAAGGATTATTTTTGGGGGTTATTACGGGCGTTCTCCACAGGGGGATTATTAGTGGGGGTTCTCCGCAGGGATTATTAGTGGGGGTTCTCCGCAGGGATTATTAGTGGGGGTTCTCCGCAGGGATTATTAGTGGGGGTTCTCCGCAGGGATTATTAGTGGGGGTTCTCCGCAGGGATTATTATGGGGGTTCTCCGCAGGGATTATTGTGGGGTTCTCCGCAGGGATTATTAGTGGGGTTCTCCGCAGGGATTATTAGTGGGGTTCTCCGCAGGGATTATTAGTGGGGTTCTCCGCAGGGATTATTATGGGGTTCTCCGCAGGGATTATTAGGGGGGTTCTCCGCAGGGATTATTAGTGGGGTTCTCCGCAGGGATTATTAGTGGGGTTCTCCGCAGGGATTATTAGTGGGGCTTTCCGCAGGGATTATTAGAGGGGTTCTCCGCAGGGATTATTACGGGGCTTCTCCGCAGGGATTATTATGGGGGTTCTCCGCAGGGATTATTATGGGGTTCTCCGCAGGGATTATTAGTGGGGCTCTCCGCAGGGATTATTAGAGGGGTTCTCCGCAGGGATTATTAGAGGGGTTCTCCGCAGGGATTATTACGGGGCTTCTCCGCAGGGATTATTTTCAGAGGCTCCCGCAGGATTACTGGATCACTGCGGGGACTCCTGGCCGGACCCTGATGACACCTCACGCGTCGGCTGGCACCCAGCTTTCCCAGAATGACAAATCTTTCCAGTCATGTATCAGTATGGAAGCGAGGGATGTGGGAGCGCTAACGGCGGCCATACTGGTTGTCACCCAGTGCTTCCAGAATAAGGTCATGGCTTACAGAAGGCTTTCCCAGTACGACCATCTCCTTCCTTACCGTGTGGAAGAACTGGGCAGCTCAGGACTGTTGGAAAGCTGGGTGCCGCCTGGTGAGGAATGCGCTCCACCAGGAGAACAAAGGAGCAGCTGACGGCGGGTCACCTGGACGGGCGTGGCCCTGCAGCTGCTCTCAGATGAGGCTAGGACTTTCCAGTCTGCCCTGGTAGGCACCCGATCACAGCTCTGCCCTTGTGTGAACGCCCGTCTGACAACAAACATGTTTTGGGTTCATTGTGCCAAACTGTACACAAACGACTGAGGCTGCAAAACATGCCGCTCCACCTGCTGAGCGGAGGCATGAGGCACAGAGCGTCTCAAGAGCCCCTGACGCTATGCCGCTGTCATGTGCTCCATGCTTATTGCGGAGCTCAAACTGGACCCTCGAGGCACCGAGCACCTCGTGCCTCACTGAGGCGGAGGATTATTTAATGTCATAAAGAAACGGGGGTAAAAGGCACAATTTCTGCCACTTTAAAAACTGAAATGGCGCCAAAACCTTGCGCATCACCCGAAGATTTCACCGCGCTGAGGTCGTTCCTAACACAGAAAATCTGATAATCTGGTAAAAAGCAAGAAATGGGGTGTGGAATGAGATCGTCGTCGCCCTAAGGGCGCGGAAAGTTCAAGAAGATTCTAAAAACTCCCCCGGTGAAGGGCGTCGCGCACACCTGTCCCTCGTGTCACATGACCAAACGCTCCCCAGGGTATTTACATATGCAAATGAGCCCCGGCCGTCAGTCCTCCAGTCTGTACAGGCGGCGAGGGTAGTCAGGCCAGGGAAGCCCCAGCAAGGGTTGTCAGATATCAGTAACCACGCACTTGCCATTATGGAGTACAGAAAAGCAGGAAGGCATCCAATATGGCGGCGATCACGGCTAGCACAGGTGCCGTCTCCCGGCTTTCTGAATCCATTGTGGTCATGGAGATTTAAAGGGGCGGTACAGGATTAAAAAAAAAATGACCCTGGCTGCCCTCTTCCAGAAACAGTGCGACACTTGTGCATGGGTTGTGCCTGGTGTTAGAGCTGGGCTGTAATACCACACATGACCTGGTCACAGGTAGGGGCGCTGCTCTGGCAATCTTAGACAACCCCTTTAAGCAGAGTTTGGTCAATCTCCCTGCTCGGGGCTAAGGACGGGAGCAGAATTTAAGGGATGATGTCTGGGGTATAATTAGGAGGTGACGCGCCTGGGGGGGAATCAGCGTACGGCTCCCAGGGGCCCCTTGATAATCCTCCGTTGTTATAGCCGCGCACAGTATTATTAAAACTGATGTCACTGTAACCGGCAGCGGCCAGAGTGTGTTTGTCGTCAAGCAGCGCTCTGGGAAGATAAAGACGTGTACACACTAAACAAACCGCAAAGACAGGGGGAAGGAATGGCGCAAACTGGAGCTGCGGCCTGAACAACCAATCACATTCCAGCTAGAGGCGATGGTGGTTGCTATGCCATTGTATGAAAGCAACCAATCAGAGCTCAGCTTTCGCTTTCTTTCAGCAGGTTAGGCAATGAAAGCTGAGCTCTGATTGGTTGCCATGTTTGGAAAATGATTGGCTGCTGCAGGAGATGTTTTACAAAATGAAAGCTGAATGCTGAGTGGTTGCTATAGGAAACAATATGAAAGCTGACATCTGATTGGTTGCTATAGGAAACAATATGAAAGCTGACATCTGATTGGTTGCTATAGGAAACAATATGAAAGCTGACATCTGATTGGTTGCTATGGGCAGCACAGGCCTTTCTTCTACACGGACGTAATAAGGCTGCATTTCACGTTATACCGCGATTATAACACTGCACGTTATACCATATGATAAGAGTCTGCAGGGCCGCCATCAGTAATATGGAGCGTCACAACTTATTACATGTCACAGGCACGAACGCCATTATATCATATGCCCCCACGTATCCCAGGCTGAGATACATAGTCTAAGCAGACAGTATCACACAGGGTAAGATTAGATACACAGCTCATCAGACAGTATCAGGCAGGATAGGATTAGATACACCGCTCAGCAGACAGTATTACACAGCATAGGATTAGATACACAGCTCCGCAGACAGTATCACACAGGATAGGATTAGATACACAGCTCAGCAGACAGTATCACACTGGAGAGGATTAGATACACAGCTCATCAGACAGTATCAGGCAGGATAGGATTAGATACACAGCTCAGCAGACAGTATCACACAGGATAAGATTAGATACACAGCTCAGCAGACAGTATCACACAGGAAAGGATTAGATACTGTTATAGTAATTTCCCTTACCCCGCGCTCCCATAATTTCCCTTACCCCGCGCTCCCAAGCACGAGTATCAGCTCTTTTGTGTAAGGAAAGGCCGCACTATCCCAGTAATGCTTTAAGATGTTTCATGGTTCAGATCTGTAGAGAGACTGCCCTCTCAGAACCTTTCTTTATTTACATAGACCAAGGGATAACAATAGGAAGTGGGCGGGCCCAACACCTGACCACTCCCTTCAGGTAAAGTACAGTCATACAGGAAGTGATGACACACACACCCACAGAAAGAATACCACAACATGTCTGTCAGTCACCACTAGGGGGAGTCTTGTTCAGCACCGATCAGTGATCAATGCTCAACAAGGCTCACCAGGATTCTTATTTGGGCCTACTTATAAGAACAGCGTCACCATCTCCAGCGGTTGATCAGGCACACTGGAAATAATGAATGCACGTTCCTTTCCGTATATTGTTCTCTTAATAAATGCATACACGCCAAGCCAATAAATCCGCCTTTTGGGCGGAGGGCCCCAGCCGGCATCTATCCATTCGCCAAGAAAACACTGCTTGCTGCGTCTCTATATCCGCAGCAAGATATCCACTTCCAGTGGTTTACACACTGAGAGACACGATGACAATATTAGAAAACACATCATAATAATTTCCACAACAATACACAGCTCAGCAGACAGTATCACACAGGAAAGGATTAGATACACAGCTCAGCAGACAGTATCACACAGGATAAGATTAGATACACAGCTCAGCAGACAGTATCACACAGGAGAGGATTAGATACACAGCTCAGCAGACAGTATCACACAGGATAAGATTAGATACACAGCTCAGCAGACAATATCAGGAAGGATAGTATTAGATACACAGCTCAGCAGACAGTATCACACAGGATAGGATTAGATACACAGCTCAGCAGACAGTATCACACAGGATAGGATTAGATACAGTGGCTCAGCAGACAGTATCACACAGGATAGGATTAGATACAGTGGCTCAGCAGACAGTATCACACAGGATAGGATTAGATACACCGCTCAGCAGACAGTATCACACAGGATAGGATTAGATACAGTGGCTTCCCAGATTGATTGGTTTGGCCTGAGCTCGGCGCTCTCGCCCGCAGGCTATATATATGTATCCGGGTGGCGGGTGTTTCGGGTGCAGCTGTTTTTTGGCAGCAGCTGTTTCCTGGGCTCCTTACTGGTACGATGAGGCGTGACGCGGTGGAAGAGCCCCCCGCACAGGACAGGAATCCCCCCGCAGCCATGAGAAGACATGTGACCTGCACACACAGCAGCGCGTGTGACGGCGCCATTCATGTGTACGAGCCGCTCCGCCTCTTGCAGTTTTTCCCCCCAGATTACTGTACAAACACTGCGCCCCCCACAGGACAGCAGGAGTGCTCTGCGAGAGGCGCTTGAGCACATAAACCGCTGCAGGGTGCCCTGAGGAGGCGCCACCGCTCACTTGCCATAAGAACACCGGAGCGTTTAAAGAGACAGGACACGGGCTGTAACCGCAGCGAGAGCGCAGCCCGTCACCTCCCCGTCAGGTACTGTACGGCCGACACTCCACGCTCCGAGGGCACGCTTTTCTGGTTAATCAGCAGGGGACAGCGGCACGAGGTGGCGGCGCCTCCGCCTCACCACATCCTCTTTCATGTGTTCCCTGCCTAGAAGAAAGAAAACCGCGCTTCCCCGACTCCTCTGCAGTCGCTGAACGAAACTTACAGAAACGGCAGAAGTAAATACGATGACATCACCGGAGCGATGATGTCATTGTGACTGGAGGGCGCTCAGAGGACACAGCGCGAGGTCACGAATCTCAGCTGCGGAAATGACACTCGTGGAGAATGTGCCCCTCCCCCGCCTGCTGCTGCAGTTACATCCCAGCCTGCTGATATCGAGGGGAGAAGTTAGCTACTTCCTGCCGCACTGACAGTGAGGGCGATGAGAGGAATGCTCCTGCCAGGGAGAGCTATGGGAGGGACGGGAAAGCTCAAAGCGTTACCTACTGATAGAAAAAGGAGCCTTCCAGAGACCGCCCAGGAGGAAGAGACTGCACAGGAGGAAGAGACTGCCCACAGTGACCGCCCAGGAGGAAGAGACTGCCCACAGTGACCGCCCAGGAGGAAGAGACTACCCACAGTGACCTCCCAGGAGGAAGAGACTGCCCACAGTGACCGCCCAGGAGGAAGAGACTGCCCACAGTGACCTCCCAGGAGGAAGAGACTGTCCACAGCGGCAAGAGACTGCCCACAGCGACCTCCCAGGGGCAAGAGACTGCACACAGTGGCCTCCCAGGGGGAAGAGACTGCACACAGTGGCCGCACAGGAGCAAGAGACTGCACACAGTGGCCGCACAGGAGCAAGAGACTGCACACAGTGGCCGCACAGGAGCAAGAGACTGCACACAGTGGCCGCACAGGAGCAAGAGACTGCACACAGTGGCCGCACAGGAGCAAGAGACTGCACACAGTGGCCGCACAGGAGCAAGAAACAGTGGCCGTCAAGGAGCAAGAGAGTGCACACAGTGGCCGTCAAGGAGCAAGAGAGTGCACACAGTGGCCGCACAGGAGCAAGAGAGTGCACACAGTGGCCGCACAGGAGCAAGAGAGTGCACACAGTGGCCGCATAGGAGCAAGAGAGTGCACACAGTGGCCGCACAGGAGCAAGAGAGTGCACACAGTGGCCGCACAGGAGCAAGAGAGTGCACACAGTGGCCGCACAGGAGCAAGAGAGTGCACACAGTGGCCGCACAGGAGCAAGAGAGTGCACAGTGGCCGCACAGGAGCAAGAGAGTGCACACAGTGGCCGCACAGGAGCAAGAGAGTGCACACAGTGGCCGCACAGGAGCAAGAGAGTGCACACAGTGGCCGCACAGGAGCAGAGAGTGCACACAGTGGCCGCACAGGAGCAAGAGAGTGCACACAGTGGCCGCACAGGAGCAAGAGAGTGCACACAGTGGCCGCACAGGAGCAAGAGAGTGCACACAGTGGCCGCACAGGAGCAAGAGAGTGCACACACTGGCCACACAGGAGCAACAGACTGCACACAGTGGCCGCACAGGAGCAACAAACTGCACACAGTGACCACACAGGAGCAACAGACTGCACACAGTGGCCGCACAGGAGATACACAATGCCTTACAATACACGGCTTAGCTGCTGCAGAACCTCACTGACCAACAAGTGGGGGGGGGGGAATCACTGCAATCATCAAGATCAGAAAGAGAAAAGCGGTGTCTCGATAGTACGTGCAGACATCTCTGGGGGCGTCCCCTGAAGCGTCTGCGTCCGATTCCATGACTATAGTATACACCACGTGGCTCCGGTATATGCAGGAACTGCCGAACTCATCATCCGCCACCATCCTCGTACGACCGCGTTTATTACGGATTGTTTACCCTCTATATAAACACCAGCACTGTATAAACTTCTGGGACGTCACCTCCATTGTTCTGTGAGCGCCGTCACCTCCAACAACAAGAAATCTGACCGTTTCCGGGCAGTGAGGATCCTGCAGCGGAAGTAGGAATGACCCCCCTGAGGACAGCAGGGCATCTCTTATACCACAGGAGGGGAGGTTACGGCCCCCGCAATGATTAGAAGTGTGCGACAGCGCCCGACCCCAGGACACCCGAGGAATACAGTCCCCAGCCCCAAAACGCTCAAAAAAATAAGGCCTCCCAACCCCAGGGAAATACAGCCTCACGACTCCAGGACACCAGAGAAATATAGTCCCTATCTGACTATGGGGGGTCCTCAGGGGCAGGGAAGGCCTATAGGGGGGTCCTCAGGGGCAGAAAAGGCCTATAGGGGGGTCCTCAGGGGCAGAAAAGGCCTATAGGGGGGTCCTCAGGAGCAGGGATGGCCTATGAAGGGTCCTCAGGGGCAGGGAAGGCCTATGAAGGGTCCTCAGGGGCAGGGAAGGCCTATGAAGGGTCCTCAGGAGCAGGGATGGCCTATGAAGGGTCCTCAGGAGCAGGGAAGGCCTATGAAGGGTCCTCAGGAGCAGGGAAGGCCTATGAAGGGTCTTCAGGAGCAGGGAAGGCCTATGAAGGGTCCTCAGGAGCAGGGAAGGCCTATGAAGGGTCCTCAGGAGCAGGGAAGGCCTATGAAGGGTCCTCAGGAGCAGGGAAGGCCTATGAAGGGTCCTCAGGAGCAGGGAAGGCCTATGAAGGGTCCTCAGGAGCAGGGAAGGCCTATGAAGGGTCCTCAGGAGCAGGGAAGGCCTATGAAGGGTCCTCAGGAGCAGGGAAGGCCTATGAAGGGTCCTCAGGAGCAGGGAAGGCCTATGAAGGGTCCTCAGGAGCAGGGAAGGCCTATGAAGGGTCCTCAGGAGCAGGGAAGGCCTATGAAGGGTCCTCAGGAGCAGGGATGGCCTATGAGGGGTCCTCAGGAGCAGGGATGGCCTATGAAGGGTCCTCAGGAGAAGGGATGGCCTATGAAGGGTCCTCAGGAGCAGAGATGGCCTATGAAGGGTCCTCAGGAGCAGGGAAGGCCTACGGGGGTCCTCAGGAGCAGGGAAGGCCTACGGGGGTCCTCAGGAGCAGGGAAGGCCTACGGGGGTCCTCAGGAGCAGGGAAGGCCTACGGGGGTCCTCAGGAGCAGGGAAGGCCTACTGGGGTCCTCAGGAGCAGGGAAGGCCTACGGGGGTCCTCAGGAGCAGGGAAGGCCTACGGGGGTCCTCAGGAGCAGGGGAAGGCCCTACGGGGGTCCTCAGGAGCAGGGAAGGCCTACGGGGGTCCTCAGGAGCAGGGAAGGCCTACGGGGTCCTCAGGAGCAGGGAAGGCCTACGGGGGTCCTCAGGAGCAGGGAAGGCCTACGGGGGTCCCTCAGGAGCAGGGAAGGCCTACGGGGGTCCTCAGGAGCAGGGAAGGCCTACGGAGGTCCTCAGGAGCAGGGAAGGCCTACGGGGGTCCTCAGGAGCAGGGAAGGCCTACGGGGTCCTCAGGAGCAGGGAAGGCCTACGGGGGTCCTCAGGAGCAGGGAAGGCCTACGGGGGTCCTCAGGAGCAGGGAAGGCCTACGGGGGTCCTCAGGAGCAGGGAAGGCCTACGGGGGTCTTCAGGAGCATGGAAGGCCTATGGGGAGTCCTCAGGGGCAGGGAAGGCCTATGAAGGGTCCTCAGGAGCAGGGATGGCCTATGAAGGGTCCTCAGGAGCAGGGATGGCCTATGGGGGTCCTCAGGAGCAGGGATGGCCTATGGGGGGTCCTCAGGAGCAGGGATGGCCTATGAAGAGTCCTCAGGAGCAGGGAGGGGCTATCATATCTGACTTAGGGGCCCATGCTCACAGGAATAGCCCACACCCAAGGGGATGTCCACCTGGTTCCCCAGGGCGCCTCTCCCCGGCCTGAAACGACTGACGGCAGTAGCCTGTACTCAGCACACAGACTTTGGCGTACTGTCCCTTTAAATGCCACTAGTGAATGCCCAGGTGCTTCCAGGAAGCGTCCGGCTGTAAGGAGCGCTGCTCCGCTGGCGCCAGTCCTCGGCTGTAATAAGCGTCTCTTCCCAGACAGGATGACTCTGGGGTCACCGATGACACAGGACTCGTCCCCACACCGGGTCATGTGATCTCTGACAACCACCCATGACAACTGCTGCTCAGCTCCAGCAACATGCAGGACTAGGGCCAGAACCCTCCAGTCATCCCCCCCACGTGCAGAGTGCCCCCTACTGCTCTCTGTTATCAGCCGCGGCACCACGTCCTTCACTTACAGGGAAATTATCTTCCGCTCTTAAAGGGGAACTGCACCAAAAAGTGAGATCCCAACTCTGGACGGCGCATCCGTGGATCCATCACCTCCGCCTCCTTCTCAGCTCTCGACAACAGGATCTGACGGGCGAAGAGTTGTCAGACTAAATCACTGACCGCAAACCGCAGGGATCGGCCATGTTTGAAGGACTCTCTAGGACCCAGGGTTGTCACCTGGGGCAGCGCAAAGATCTGACAACTCTGTTCCCAGCCACTTCCTGTTGTCAAGAGGACAACTGCTGCCTCCTAAAGGTACAGAGACAGGTTTATTGCCAGTCATCGGCTCCTGGTTCGTTGCAGGGAAAGGACCTCACTGGCCTGTGCATAAGTATTCACACCCCTAAACAGCATCTTCATGAATGGCGCACACACAGGACGGATTGTCGCACAGATCATCTAGTGTGAGTATTGGGGGGGGGGGGGAAGCTGCAAGACCCCAACACCTGAACTAATGATCATGTGACTACAAAAGTCATAGCGCCCTGCGGCGTACGTTATACGGAGCCGCTCATCTCCAAGGTGACTTCTAATGGACTTATTGTTTAAGGCGTATACTACACCCTGAGGTGGCCGCCATGTTGGCATCTGTCATGTTTGTCCATAGCGGTTACGATTCTCCGATGGCGTCACACTAGATTCACGCGATTTCGCCTTTTTTATGAATTTTGCATCCCGTTTTACCCTGGACCCCACATGGCGGCTGGCGCAAGCGCCGTGAATAGATATATAACTGCAATATCATGACTTCCTATGTTATAACAGAAAACCCAGGGTGGCGCAGTTTAAGACGCCATCGTGGCGCCATTTTTCATACTCACAGGACGCAGAGGGCATAGGCCCCGGTGACGCTCTCGCTGTCTCGTACCAGGAAGCTGCCATCTCTCCCGGCCTTGGCCAATAATTCCTCCGCAGCCGCCCGGCTCAGATCCCGGTGGTACCAGGGCAGCGCCATGTTCCCGGTGCCTGCTGCTGGCGCTCCGCTGCAGCTCGACGCCATGGCCAGGAAGTTTTTTTGTTAAATAAGTAATCCAGAAGTAAAATATAAAAATCCCAAAATATTTTTTAAAAAAATTTCATAAATCAGAAAAACAAAGTGAAAACAAATCACAGAGAAAACCGCAGAGAAGAGCAGCGGCGCCGCGCGGAGAGAAGCGGCAACAAGTTCCACAAGAAGTTACAAAGTATCAGGAAGAAACCAAACCGGGCGGCGGGGGGAGAAGGGGCTCCCGGGATATCCTGCCCGCCGCGCGCCCCCCGTACCCGCATCACCCCCCGAGCTGACGGGAAGCGGCTGGTGCCCGGCAGGGAGGAGGGGGCGCTGTCCGGAGGCTGCGGTCACTGGGTGCCCGGGCACAGGGCGCGGGGCGGGCAGAGCGCGGAGACGGACGGAGCCCCCATCCTGCGGCCACAAACCTCCTGCCTGAAAGAGGAAGCGACACAGCGGCGGCCGCCTCCTCCCCGGACATCTGCGGAGCGGCACAGCGCCGCCAGGCGGCCACACTCCGCTACTGCACCCCGAGCTCTGCCCGGCACACTGCGGCCAATGTACTCACTGTATACACCGCTATATACTGACCACAGCTATATACTGACCACAGCTATATACTGACCTATATACACCGCTATATACTGACCACAGCTATATACTGACCTATATACACCGCTATATACTGACCACAGCTATATACTGACCTATATACACCGCTGGATACTGACCACAGCTAAATACTGACCTATATACACCGCTATATACTGACCACAGCTATATACTGACCTATATACACCGCTGGATACTGACCACAGCTATATACTGACCTATATACACCGCTATATACTGACCACAGCTATATACTGACCTATATACACTGACCTATATACACCGCTATATACTGATCTATATACACCGCTATATACTGACCACAGCTATATACTGACCTATATACACCGCTGGATACTGACCACAGCTATATACTGACCTATATACACCGCTATATACTGACCTATATACACCGCTGGATACTGACCACAACTATATACTGACCTATATACACTGACCTATATACACCGCTATATACTGATCTATATACACCGCTATATACTGACCACCGCTATATACTGACCTATATACTGACTGCAACACCGCTATATACTGACGGCAACACAGCTATATACTGATTGCTATACACAGCTATATACTGACCTATATACTGACTGCAACACCGCTATATACTGACTGCAACACTGCTATATACTGACGGCAACACAGCTATATACTGACCACAGCTATATACTGACCTATATACACCGCTATATACTGACCACCGCTATATACTGACCTATATACTGACTGCAACACCGCTATATACTGACCACAGCTATATACTGACCTATATACACCGCTATATACTGACCACAGCTATATACTGACCTATATACACTGACCTATATACACCGCTATATACTGACCTATATACTGACTGCAACACCGCTATATACTCACCACAGCTATATACTGACCTATATACACCGCTATATACTGACCTATATACTCACCACAGCTATATACTGACCTATATACTGACTGCAACACCGCTATATACTGACCTATATACTGACTGCAATACTGCTATATACTGACCTATATACTGACTGCAATACTGCTATATACTGACGGCAACACAGCTATATACTGATTGCTATACACCACTATATACTGACCACCACTATGTACTGACCTATATACTGACTGCAACACCGCTATATACTGTCCTATATACACCGCTATATACTGACTGCCACACCGCTATATACTGACCACAGCTATATACTGACCTATATACTGACTGCAACACTGCTATATACTGACCACCGCTATATACTGACTGCAACACTGCTATATACTGACCACCGCTATATACTGACCTATATACTGACTGCAACACTGCTATATACTGACCACCGCTATATACTGACTGCAACACTGCTATATACTGACCACAACACCGGTATATACTGACCACAGCTATATACTGACCTATATACACCGCTATATACTGACTGCAACACCGCTATATACTGACCACAGCTATATACTGACCTATATACACCGCTAGATACTGACCACAGCTATATACTGACCTATATACACCGCTATATACTGACTGATATACACCACTCACCTATATACTGACCTATATACACCGCTATATACTTTCTAATATACGCCCCTCATCTATATACACAGCCTCCCCTATATACTGACTGATATACACCCTCATGTATATACTGACTGATATACACCACTATATACTGACCTATATACACTGCCTCCCCTATATACTGACCACATTACACTATATACACCCTCACCTCTATACTGTCCGATATACTGACCACATTACACTATATACACTCCTCACCTCTATACTGTCCGATATACTGACCACATTACACTATATACACTCCTCACCTATATACTGTCCGATATACTGACCACATTACACTATATACACCCCTCACCTATATACTGACCACAGCTATATACTGACCTATATACACCGCTATATACTGATCACAGCTATATACTGACCACATATACACTATATACACCCTGACCTCTATACTGTCCGCTATACTGACCACATTACACTATATACACTGACCTATATACACTGACCACATATACACTGCTATACACTCCTCATCTCTATACCGCTGATATACTGACCACTATATACTGACCTATATACTGACTCTACACTGCTATATACTGACCACATTACACTATATACACTCCTCACCTGCTATACTGTCCGATATACTGACCACATTACACTATATACACTCCTCACCTATATACTGTCCGATATACTGACCACATTACACTATATACACCCTCACCTCTATACTGTCCGATATACTGACCTACATTACACTATATATACTGACCTACACGCTATATACTGACCTATTACACTATATACACCACTCACTCTATACTGATCACAGCTATATACTGACCTATATTACACTCACTATATACTGACCACAGCTATATACTGACCTACATTACACTGATATATACCTCACCTATATACTGACCTATATACTGACTGCAACACTACTATATACTCACTCACCTCTATACTGTCCGATATACTGACCACATTACACTATATACACTCCTCACCTCTATACTGACCTATATACTGACTACATTACACTATATACACTCCTCACCTATATACTGACTCCGATATACTGACTACATTGACACTATATACACTGCTCACCTGCAATACTGCTATATACTGACGACAACACAGCTATATACTGATTGCTATACACCACTATATACTGATCACCACTATGTACTGACCTATATACTGACTGCAACACTGCTATATACTGTCCTCTATACTGACCGCTATATACTGACTACCACACGCTATATACTGACCACAGCTATATACTGACCTATATACTGACTGCATTACACTACTATATACTGACTCACCGCTATATACTGACTGCAACACTGCTATATACTGACCACACGCTATATACTGACCTATATACTGACTGCATACACTGCTATATACTGACCACCGCTATATACTGACTGCAACACTGCTATATACTGACCACATACACCGGTATATACTGACCACAGCTATATACTGACCTATATACACCGCTATATACTGACTGCAACACCGCCCTATATACTGACCACATTACACTATATACTGCTCACCTCTATACTGTCCGATGATACTGACCACATTACTATATACACCCTGACCTATATACTGACCGCATATACTGACTGATATACACCCCTCACCTCTATACTGACCGATATACTGCACCACTATATACTTTCTAATATACACCCCTCATCTATATACACTGCCTCCCCTATATACTGACTGATATACACCCTCACTGTATATACTGACCGATATACACCACTATATACTGACCTATATACACTGCCTCCCTATATACTGACCACATTACACTATATACACTCCTCACCTCTATACTGTCCGATATACTGACCACATTACACTATATACACTCCTCACCTATATACTGTCCGATATACTGACCACATTACACTATATACACTCCTCACCTCTATACTGTCCGATATACTGACCACATTTCACTATATGCACTCCTCACCTATATACTGACCACATTACACTATATACACTCCTCACCTCTATACTGTCCGATATACTGACCACATTACACTATATACACTCCTCACCTATATACTGACCACATTACACTATATACACCCCTCACCTCTATACTGTCCGATATACTGACCACATTACACTATATACACTCCTCACCTATATACTGACCACATTACACTATATACACTCCTCACCTCTATACTGCTCGATATACTTACCACATTACACTATATACACCCCTCACCTCTATACTGTCCGATATACTGACCACATTACACTATATACACTCCTCACCTCTATACTGTCCGATATACTGACCACATTACACTATATACACTCCTCACCTCTATACTGTCCGATATACTGACCACATTACACTATATACACCCCTCACCTCTATACTGTCCGATATACTGACCACATTACACTATATACACTCCTCACCTATATACTGACCACATTACACTATATACACCCTCACCTCTATACTGTCCGATATACTGACCACATTACACTATATACACTCCTCACCTCTATACTGTCCGATATACTGACCACATTACACTATATACACTCCTCACCTCTATACTGTCCGATATACTGACCACATTACACTATATACACTCCTCACCTCTATACTGTCCGATATACTGACCACATTACACTATATACACTCCTCACCTCTATACTGTCCGATATACTGACCACATTACACTATATACACTCCTCACCTCTATACCGAACGATATACTAAACATTACACTATATACACTCCTCACCTCTATACTGTCCGATATACTGACCACATTACACTATATACACTCCTCACCTCTATACTGACCACATTACACTATATACACCCTCACCTCTATACTGTCCGATATACTGACCACATTACACTATATACACTCCTCACCTCTATACTGACCACATTACACTATATACACTCCTCGCCTCTATACTGTCCGATATACTGACCACATTACACTACATACACTCCTCACCTATATACTGACCACATTACACTACATACACTCCTCACCTATATACTGACCACATTACACTATATACACCCTCACCTCTATACTGTCCGATATACTGACCACATTACACTATATACACTCCTCACCTCTATACTGACCACATTACACTATATACACTCCTCACCTCTATACTGTCCGATATACCGACCACATTACACTATATACACGCCTCACCTATATACTGACCACATTACACTATATACACTCCTCACCTCTATACTGTCCGATATACTGACCACATTACACTATATACACCCCTCACCTCTATACTGTCCGATATACTGACCACATTACACTATATACACCCCTCACCTCTACACTGTCCGATATACTGACCACATTACACTATATACACCCTCACCTCTATACTGACCACATTACACTATATACACCCTCACCTCTATACTGTCCGATATTTCTGACCACATTACACTATATACACTCCTCACCTCTATACTGTCCGATATACTGACCACATTACACTATATGCACTCCTCACCTATATACTGACCACATTACACTATATACACTCCTCACCTCTATACTGACCACATTACACTATATGCACTCCTCACCTATATACTGACCACATTACACTATATGCACTCCTCACATATATACTGACCACATTACACTATATACACTCCTCACCTCTATACTGTCCGATATACTGACCACATTACACTATATACACTCCTCACATATATACTGACCACATTACACTATATACACTCCTCACCTCTATACTGTCCGATATACTGACCACATTACACTATATACATTCCTCACCTCTATACTGTCCGATATACTGACCACATTACACTATATACACTCCTCACCTCTATACCGACCGATATACTGACCACATTACACTACATACACTCCTCACCTCTATACTGACCACATTACACTATATACACTCCTCACCTCTATACTGTCCGATATACTGACCACATTACACTATATACACCCCTCACCTCTATACTGTCCGATATGCTGACCACATTACACTATATACACCCCTCACCTCTACACTGTCCGATATACTGACCACATTACACTATATACACTCCTCACCTCTATACTGTCCGATATACTGACCACATTACACTATAAACACCCTCACCTCTATACTGTCCGATATACTGACCACATTACACTATATACACCCCTCACCTCTATACTGTCCGATATACTGACCACATTACACTATATACACCCCTCACCTATTTACTGACCACATTACACTATATACATGCCTCACCTCTATACTGTCCGATATACTGACCACATTACACTATATACACCCCTCACCTCTATACTGTCCGATATACTGACCACATTACACTATATACACCCTCACCTCTATACTGTCCGATATACTGACCACATTACACTATATACACCCCTCACCTATTTACTGACCACATTACACTATATACACGCCTCACCTCTATACTGTCCGATATACTGACCACATTACACTATATACACCCCTCACCTATTTACTGACCACATTACACTATATACACTCCTCGCCTCTATACTGTCCGATATACTGACCACATTACACTATATACACAGGAGGGGGGGGGTCCGATTCCTCCTCAGGGCCCCAGTCCAGGTATATAATAGTCCGAATCTCTCAGCAGTAATGTCCTGTATTGTATGGCTATCCTCCAGCCAGAGACACAGTTCTGTACTGCAGCACGGAGGGCCATAGGCCACTATAGGAGACACTGACAAATGGAGACGCAGGCGCCTTAGGGTGGAACGTTTCTGTGGTCTGCACCGGAGACAGCGCCTCCAATACCTCCTCACCTATAGCTGGCCAGATAATTAATGCCAATCTAAAAACATGAAGACAAACTGGCCTTAGAGACCGGATTGTATACAGGAAAGCCTGTGGCGTTTTCCCTCCAGAGTATTGATCTTATATAATTCAGCTGAATGGGACGAGTAGTGACTCTGATCGTTCCTGACAGGAGGTTTATCAACCAAAATGATCAAAACGCTGATATCTGGTGATTGTGAGGAGATTTGATGCTCCGACCCAGGATGCAGGTGGAATGAAGTGGCCGATGTGCCCTGATCGAGTACTGATACCATCGGTTCTATTCTCACCTCCTGAGCGGGATCAAACCAGTAAGGGACACCATGTCCGGTCACGACTATGGAGGTCACGCCCGACATCCTTTTACTCACACGTATGCATGGATACCATAGGAGTCTGTAGAAGAGTTTCCGACGAAGCTACTGGTCAGAAAGCTGCAGGATTCGAGTCATTCATTCCCACGATTAGTAATAAAAATGTAGATTGGATTAACAGAGATTTGTGAATTATATCTGTGACGCTGCGAAGGGAAAGGCGGAACAACGGAGGTCTTTATCGGTGATGACTCTACAGAACCGACTGGTCCTCGACAGCAGAAAAAGGAGGGATCCGCAAGATCGATGGAAGTTCCTGCTGCGTCTACATTCCGGACAACACTGCCCCTGACGGAAGGATCACCACGGATCTGAAGAATCTGATGGACTTTATCAAATGAACTGACGGGAAAAATTCTGGATCAGGCTCAGAATAATGTTTTAGGAACCGGTTCAGAGACTACAGAGTTATTAGCATTTGGCGTTAACAGGCGGTTATGTAGTTCTCCGTTTTAGGAAAATAGTTTTTAGAAATGTTTAATACATCCATGCCCACACTATGTCTATGTGCTGTGCGCCTGTCAAAGACAAAGATTATTCCATCCTGAAGGAAATAAGACCTTGTTGATGGTTGCGGGGTAAATAGGACAAGGTGAGGGCATAACCCGGACCTGGTGAAGCAATAAGGAAAGTTGGGAGAGCACCTCACTTTGCCGGTTCACCTTTGGTCTATTTCCCGCAAAAAGGAGGGATTTGTGAGAGATAGGTTTTTAAATATAATGTGAACATCCTGTAGTACACATTTTTGTCCACTAGATGGCAGCTAACCAGATGTGTGAACCACATGTACATTTCTTTGTCTAACCCTGGGTTCAGACCTGAGCGTTCTTGAAACGCGCGTTTGTGTCGCGCGTATTACAATGCGTTTTTGCAAATAGGAAACGCGCGTCGTACGCGCGTTCTTGTGATTGACTACTGTGGTGTCAATCACAATACGCGCGACAAACGCCCCAAAAAAAGCTCAAGTAATTGTTTATGCGTTCGCTGTAAAATGCGAAAATGTGAACCATGCCCATACGGAAGCATTGGTTTGCATGTGTTGAGCGTTTTACAGCGCGTTCGAACGCGCTGTAAAACGCGCAAGTGTGAACTTAGGGTAAGGGTCCATTCACACGTCCACATCCATTCTGCGATTTTGCGGACCCATTCATTTTCAATAGGGCCGGAACGGACACTATGTGCTGTCCGCATCCGAACTTCCAGATCCGCAAATTCCGTTCCCGAAAAAAAATAGAACATGTCCTATTCTTGTCCACAATTGCTGACAAGAAAAGGTATTTTCTATTATAGTGCCAGCGATCTGCGGTCCGCAAATTGCAGAACGCACATTGCCGGTTTCCGTGTTTTGCGGATCCGCAAAACACTTACGAAGGTGTGAATGGACCCTTAAGGTCACTGTGGAGGGGGAGGGGGAGTTAGGTTGCAGTTTTCAAATTACCTATGAACTCATCGCTGAAGCCACTCTTATCAAGTTAAGGAGCCAATAGTCTTTTCTTAAAGAACACCCCTTTTGTGATGTCACGTCTGCTATTTAAAGGGGTATTCCCATCTCAGACAATGGGGGCATATCGCTAGGATATGCCCCCATTGTCTGAAAGGTGCAGGTTCCAACGAGAACGGAGCGGGGAGAGCTGTGGCTGGAGGACCCCAGATTTCCCAGGGTCTGTCCAACATCATAGAAGTGAATGGGAGCGCACCGCGAATGAGCGGCCCATGCTCCCATTCATTTCTATAGGGCCGATGGAAATAGCCGAGCCAGTGCTCAGCTTTTTTCGGCGGCCCTATAGAAATGAATGGAGGGCGGCTGCGCAAGCGCAGTGCGCCCTCCGTTCATTTCCCCGCTCCGTTCTCATTGTAGGTGCGGATCCCGTACCCATCAGACAATGGGGGCATATCCTAGCGATATGCCCCCATTGTCTGAGATGGGACAACCCTTTTAAAGGTCCATTCACACGTCCGTAAGTGTTTTGCGGATCCGCCAAGAGGATAGGTCATCAAGAGGATAGGTCATCAAATCTAAAGTCTTTAAAAACCCTTTTAACTCCTTCACTTCTAGACCATCAGGGATGTTTCCATTAACCCCTTCCCCACCCAATCCACAGGAGATGCTGGCTGGTTTTGTCACTAAATGTACAATAAAAAGCTGGGCCGAGCATCTTCTCCGCAAGTCTCCACATGACCACTAGGTGGCAGCACAAGCTATGGGATTCCTAGCCACAAGCCAGGAACCTTCCCTGTAATCAATCACTGCAGGTTATTCATTATCTGGGGGAACACCATCTAATTAACCCATTCTGCTCCCTATTCATGCTGGAGCTGGGACTCTTCACTTCACTGGCCAGAGTTAGGCCTCATGCACACGAACGTTGTGTGCCCGTGGCCGTATTGCGGCCCTCATACGGTGGGTCGGCAATACACGCGCACCAGCCGTGTGCACTCCGCTTCACGGATGTGGACCCGTTTACTTGAATGGGTCCACAATCACGGAGATGCGGAAGGGAATCACGGATCGGAACCCCACGGAAGCACTACGGAGTGTTTCTATCCGCGAACAGATCACGGACCCATTCAAGTTGAATTGCGGTCCCCAATGCACAAAACGGATGCACAACATTCGTGTGCAAGAGGCGTTACAGTATATTCCCTGGAAAACAGATATGCAGTCCTATGTAAATATGGCATAATCTTGTATTACAATTGCTCAATGTTTTCACCATCTCTGCTTGCTGTCAATGAAATATGACATTTGTGTTAATAGGCTTAAATCTCACCCTGATGAAGAAAATCATTTGAGCGGAATAGATCAGCAGCAGTCCCGGACTCTCACCTGCAAAGATAGGTTACCAGCCACCTACTGACAAGACAGAGATCTCAGCTGTGTGAACAGGTCTAGGCGCAGGATAAAAATGTTCCCATTCACTGACAGCAAACAGAGATCTTGAAAAGGATGAGGAATTAAACTGCTTTCCCTCACAAGTCCCTTGGTGGAGAGGATGAAGACAGGGTGGATATGGTCAGGTTTTAGCCTTCTCCAGATTCTGTTTTATTAGCGAGTATGGCCCTTTAATAAGCAGAAACCCCGGAACAAACAAACTGATACATTGTGAGGAGCGGGTGACCCATTTCAATCAGTGGATACAATTAATGGAGGAATTAAAGGAACCTTAGCAGCGCCACCTGTGGGCAGAGACAACTACTCCCAGCAGGGCGGCAGCAGTGAGATGGAGAGAGTTAGAGCAGCGCCACCTGTGGACAGATAGGACTCCATCCAGCAGGGCGGTAGCAGTGAGATGCAGAAAGTTATAGCAGCGCCACCTGTGGGCAGAGACAACTACTCCCTGCAGAGCGGCAGCAGTGAGATACAGAGAGTTATAGCAGCGCCACCTGTGGGCAGATAGGACTCCATCCAGCAGGGCGGCAGCAGTGAGATGCAGAGAGTTATAGCAGCGCCACCTGTGGGTAGATAGGACTCCATCCAGCAGGACGGCAGCAGTGAGATGCAGAGAGTTATAGCAGCGCCACCTGTGGGCAGATAGGACTCCATCCAGCAGGGCGGCAGTAGTGAGATGCAGAGAGTTATAGCAGCGCCACCTGTGGGCAGATAGGACTCCATCCAGCAGGACGGCAGCAGTGAGATGCAGACAGTTATAGCAGCGCCACCTGTGGGCAGATAGGACTCCATCCAGCAGGGCGGCAGTAGTGAGATGCAGAGAGTTATTGCAGCGCCACCTGTGGGCAGATAGGACTCCATCCAGCAGGGCGGCAGCAGTGAGATGCAGAGAGTTATAGCAGCGCCACCTGTGGGCAGATAGGACTCCATCCAGCAGGGCGGCAGTAGTGAGATGCAGAGAGTTATAGCAGCGCCACCTGTGGGCAGATAGGACTCCATCCAGCAGGACGGCAGCAGTGAGATGCAGAGAGTTATAGCAGCGCCACCTGTGGGCAGATAGGACTCCATCCAGCAGGGCGGCAGCAGTGAGATGCAGTGAGTTATAGCAGCGTCACCTGTGGGCAGAGACAACTACTCCCAGCAGGGCGACAGCAGTGAGATATAGAAAGTTATAGCAGCGCCACCTGTGGGCAGATAGGACTCCATCCAGCAGGGCGGCAGCAGTGAGATGCAGAGAGTTATAGCAGCGCCATCTGTGGGCAGATAGGACTCCATCCAGCAGGACGGCAGCAGTGAGATGCAGACAGTTATAGCAGCGCCACCTGTGGGCAGATAGGACTCCATCCAGCAGGGCGGCAGTAGTGAGATGCAGAGAGTTATAGCAGCGCCACCTGTGGGCAGATAGGACTCCATCCAGCAGGACGGCAGCAGTGAGATGCAGAGAGTTATAGCAGCGCCACCTGTGGGCAGATAGGACTCCATCCAGGCAGCAGTGAGATGCAGAGAGTTATAGCAGCGCCACCTGTGGGCAGATAGGACTCCATCCAGCAGGGCGGCAGTAGTGAGATGCAGAGAGTTATAGCAGCGCCACCTGTGGGCAGATAGGACTCCATCCAGCAGGGCGGCAGCAGTGAGATGCAGAGAGTTATAGCAGCGCCACCTGTGGGCAGATAGGACTCCATCCAGCAGGGCGGCAGCAGTGAGATGCAGAGAGTTATAGCAGCGCCACCTGTGGGCAGATAGGACTCCATCCAGCAGGGCGGCAGCAGTGAGATGCAGAGAGTTATAGCAGCGCCACCTGTGGGCAGATAGGACTCCATCCAGCAGGGCGGCAGCAGTGAGATGCAGAGAGTTATAGCAGCGCCACCTGTGGGCAGATAGGACTCCATCCAGCAGGGCGGCAGCAGTGAGATGCAGAGAGTTATAGCAGCACCACCTGTGGGCAGATAGGACTCCATCCAGCAGGGCGGCAGCAGTGAGATGCAGACAGTTATAGCAGCGCCACCTGTGGGCAGATAGGACTCCATCCAGCAGGGCGGCAGCAGTGAGATGCAGAGAGTTATAGCAGCGCCACCTGTGGGCAGATAGGACTCCACACACTTTGCTTTCTCCATTTTACAGCGCCCACAGCGTGAAGAACGGCGCCAGGAATATGAAGGACCCCAGGAGAGTTTTGGGGGCAGAGCCCTTGAGATCGGCGTAGTATTGAGCCACTTTCACATTGGGTTCGACGTTGTCGTTCTCAAAAGTGATCTGCATACAGCGGCCGCTGCCTCGCCCGTACTCCGTGAACTGGTAGGATTTGGACCAGACCTTCTCGCAGAAATCCTTGGCGGATGTGAAGACGTCTCGTATTTTCTGACACTGCTTCCCCATCGGACATCTATTGACTCCTGTTAGGGTTAAGAAGGAAATGCACCTTTAAGAAGGCCATGGAAATTGGGGTGTCAGCCCTGACGACCAATAGCAGGTGGCAGAATCCAGAAAAGGGGGGGGGGGGTGAAGCGCTCACTCACCAGCCGACCAGTCCCAGCCTAAGTGCCAGTTGTCCATGCAGGTGTAGTCATTGGCGCAGGCGTTGTACCAGCCCTCGCAGTCCTCCTTACACAGGGGAACGTCCTGGATACGCTCCTTCCTCCAGCTCTGGTCCACCTGGGCGAGCAAAAGAGATCAGCCTTCCCTTATACTCCAGTCACATCCAGAGCTGCATTCACAATTCTGCTGGTCCATCATTCATTACTCTCCAGTCACATCCAAAGCTGCATTCACAATTCTGCTGCCCCATCATTCATTACTCTCCACTCACATCCAGAGCTGCAGTCCATCATTCATTACTCTCCAGTCACATCCAAAGCTGCATTCACAATTCTGCTGCCCCATCATTCATTACTCTCCACTCACATCCAGAGCTGCATTCACAATTCTGCTGCCCCATCATTCATTACTCTCCAGTGACATCCAGAGCTGCATTCACAATTCTGCTGGTCCATCATTCATTATTCTCCGGTCACATCCAGAGCTGGATTCACAATTCTGCTGGTCCATCATTCATTACTCTCCAGTCACATCCAGAGCTGCATTCACAATTCTGCTGGACCATCATTCATTACTCTCCAGTCACATCCAGAGCTGCATTCACAATTCTGCTGCCCCATCATTCATTACTCTCCAGTGACATCCAGAGCTGCATTCACAATTCTGCTGGTCCATCATTCATTACTCTCCAGTCACATCCAAAGCTGCATTCACAATTCTGCTGCCCCATCATTCATTACTCTCCAGTGACATCCAGAGCTGCATTCACAATTCTGCTGGTCCATCATTCATTACTCTCCAATCACATCTAAAGCTGCATTCACAATTCTGCTGGTCCATCATTCATTATTCTCCGGTCACATACAGAGCTGGATTCACAATTCTGCTGGTCCATCATTCATTACTCTCCAGTCACATCCAGAGCTGCATTCACAATTCTGCTGCCCCATCATTCACTACTCTCCAGTCACATCCAGAGCTGCATTCACAATTCTGCTGGTCCATCATTCACTACTCTCCAGTCACATCCAGAGCTGCATTCACAATTCTGCTGGTCCATCATTCACTACTCTCCAGTCACATCCAGAGCTGCATTCACAATTCTGCTGCTCCATCATTCATTATTCTCCAGTCACATCCAGAGCTGCATTCAAATTTTACACCCCAACTGTGAACACAGCATTGGCAGAAAAAAGTAGAACATTATGGAGCTGAACACTGGAGGTCCAACATAAATCGTGGGCTGACCACAGCTGGGGACCCCCAAATTAATCCCCCCCCCCCTCCCTCACCTTCACTATCCAGGGCCCCAGGTTGGGGGAGCACTCATAGAAGCAGGTGTCGTAGATGAAGTGCTGCTTACAGTCCTCGGACATGATGCCGCAGTGGTCCCAGTTGAAGTTGTAGAGATAGGACTGGTCCTGGTGCGCAGCCTCGGAGGTGTTCACACTACAGCAGGCCTTCTGCTTCCAGGGAGTGCACTGCACAGAAGAGAAAAGACTAACCCGATATCAGGTACAGCCAGCGGCTCCAGTCACTGCCAGAGCAGCAGCAAAAAACTCCAGGAACAAAACAAGCAGCAAATACATCAGAGAACAGAAAGAACAAACGTTGAAATCAGAGTCAAATACTTACATAATGCGGACAGATATTTCAGTTATATTCCTGTACATAGGAGCAGTATTATAGTAGTTATATTCTTGTACATAGGAGGCAGTATTATGGTAGTTATATTCTAGTACATAGGAGCAGTATTATAGTAGTTATATTCTTGTACATAGGGAGCAGTATTATAGTAGTTATATTCTTGTACATAGGAGCAGTATTATAGTAGTTATATTCTTGTACATAGGAGCAGTATTATAGTAGTTATATTCTTGTACATAGGAGGCAGTATTATAGTAGTTATATTCCTGTACATAGGAGGCAGTATTATAGTAGTTATATTCTTGTACATAGGAGGCAGTATTATAGTAGTTATATTCTTGTACATAGGAGCAGTATTATAGTAGTTATATTCTTGTACATAGGAGGCAGTATTATAGTAGTTATATTCCTGTACATAGGAGGCAGTATTATAGTAGTTATATTCCTGTACATAGGAGCAGTATTATAGTAGTTATATTCTTGTACATAGGAGCAGTATTATAGTAGTTATATTCTTGTACATAGGAGGCAGTATTATAGTAGTTATATTCCTGTACATAGGAGGCAGTATTATAGTAGTTATATTCTTGTACATAGGAGGCAGTATTATAGTAGTTATATTCTTGTACATAGGAGGCAGTATTATAGTAGTTATATTCCTGTACATAGGAGCAGTATTATAGTAGTTATATTCTTGTACATAGGAGCAGTATTATAGTAGTTATATTCCTGTACATAGGAGGCAGTATTATAGCAGTTATATTCTTGTACATAGGAGCAGTATTATAGTAGTTATATTCTTGTACATAGGAGCAGTATTATAGTGGTTATATACTTGTACACAGGAGGCAGTATTATAAGGCTCTTGTATTCTCTCACATTTCCGTGTAAGTCGTCCTCCGGCCCTGGTTCCGTCTTGTGGTGTTTTCCGTCTATGCATATATCCATAAGGCTTTCTTTGGCAGCAGATAGTAAGGACGCGGTGATCAGGAGGATTATGCAGCGCAGCATGGCTCTAGAATGATGAACGTATAGCGGTATAATAACCACACGTGGAGCGCTATAGCCTGGTTTATAATGATGTGATGCTCAGTAGTGTCATTCTATTCTACGATTCGTCATTTTTAGGATTACATCCGAATCACTCATTGAGATCCCACAAAGAATGGTTTATGATTTTATCTTTGTGCAGTTTTTCATATGACCTGTTTTTTTTTTACCTCAGCATTTTCAAGATCTCTGCTTGCTGTTAGTGAATGAGAAATTAGATAAATCCATTCTGACCTGTTGTATCTTGAATCTTTAGCGGCCCCAATGCAAAATCTGCACCGGATCCCTCACCTACCATAAGCCATTTATATCCCTGGTTCTTGGGCCCTCGGGATCCAGATGCATCTTCTACCGCTGTGGCCCCTATAGTGACACCCATGTTACACATTTCTCTGTATAATCCTACACATGGCCGGCACTCAGGGGTGAATTCACACTCAGCAGATTTGTTGCAGACGTTTCTCCGCTCTCTGGTTCCCCTGAATGAGTCTAGCCAATGTCCTCACACCTGCGTCATGTGAATTCACCCCCACCAGCAGCGTACTACAAGTCTCAGCATGCCTTATGTAAGAAATACCAGGATGTGCTGGGGCTTGTAGCGGCACAGATACAGGATACGGCGCATTGCTGGAGTCTTACATACGGTCCGTACTTACCACAGTGGGTGTCGGGGGAGCAGGACGGTAGGGGCCACAGGATGAGATAGGCAGGACAGGTAGGTGCCCGGGTCCAGGCGTCAGGGGATCAGGTAGGGGGGGTTAGGGTGCAGTTGTCGGGGGGGGATCAGGCAACAGTTGTCAGAGGGTCAGATGGCAGAGGATCATGTGGCAGTTGTGAGGGGATGAAGCTGCAGTTGTCAGAAGATCATGTAGCAGTTGTCAGAGGATCATGAGGCAGGTGTCAGGGGACCAGGCAGAGCTCGCTCCTTCTCTTATCGCCGCTGGAATCTGCAGAGTAGGGAGAAGACGCAGAGGTGGCACCCTGACATCTCCTCCTGAGGGAGCAAAGTGCGAGCTGCCGTCTGCATTAATCTTTAGCCAGGAGGCTCCATGATGTGCACTCAGCGGCCTCATCCCCTGCACCTGACCCCGGACTCTCCTGCAGGAGGCCAATTACCTGCATTAACCAGCGATCGACCAATGTCCATCCGTAGCTGATCCGCAAACCGACCTGCAGTGCACATTACAGGCCCTCCTCATGTGGCTTCTACCGCACGGTGGAGCACATTTATCAGGCTCCTCTGTTTTTAGGAAAAAAATTAGACCGTCGTATTTGCTTCATGTGTTGGTCTTTTGGCGAGTATTTATTAAAGGTCCCACAGCAATCGGTGTATGGCTATTAGTCTGCCCTCTGGTGGCTGTTTTTCAGTACGACAGGTTCATATTTACTTACGCTAATCTCATTTTAAGAAGTCGCATGTCTCCAGGAAGGTGCAGCTCATATTGTAAAAAGTCTCCCTTCACCACTGAAAAAAGACGAATCAAAAATACGCCAGCCGTGGAGTGGAGTAGAAATCAGACTGTTTCTGCAACATATTCAAGTGAAAAAAAAGGCGCACCTGCGTAAATAGATCGGAAAAAAGTTGCAAAAGTTAGAAAACTTCTAAATTAGGCTACAAAATCTGAATAGTCAAATGAGGTGCAAAAGCCTCCAAAACAGGCGCAATTTCAGTAGTAAACGCAACTAAAAAAATATAAGACGGTGTAAAACAGCATTTTTTAGACTAAGAACAGGCGCAGACACTTTAGTAAATGAGCCCCAATAACTGATGGAAATCACTGACCAAGTGACTTTAGTGTGAACTCGTCCGAAGTCGGGTCTCCTTTACACCAGTATCAGAAATCTTCCCCACTGAGTGTGAGGTAAGTATGTCAGTGTTTCCCAACCAGTGTGCCTCCAGCTGTTGCAAAACTACAACTCCCAGCATGCCTGAACAGCCAAAGGCTGTCTGGGTATGCTGGGAGTTGTAGTTTTGCAACAGCTGGAGACACACTGGTTGGGAAACACTGAAGTATGTAACGCCCCAGAGTGGCATTACTACCTTTTGCGCCCCTCTACTATCTTTAATGGGTGATTCCGTGTCATCTTATGCATATATTTCCATGTCCTGCAAAAATGTGTATTTCTTATGTTTGCAAATGTAATGTTCATGTAATGTACCTGGTCTACCAGCAGATGGCGGCGCCTATGGCAGAGCTAGTGTACATAGAATAGAACTAGTCTTTCCATTCTAGCCCTCTCTAGAGAGGGAGGACTTTTAGTTAGTGAAGGTCAGACTAGAGTACCCCCGGCGAGGGGAAGGTTGTGTGAAAGCCAGCGGAGCACACCTTCAGCTCTGCTAGGTATAGAGGCCCGCGCTGCAAGCCCGCAGTAAAGTTCCCTGGAAAAGATAAAGACAGACCAGACTACAGAAAGTTCAGTACAGCAGAAAGGAAAAGTTTCTATTTAATCCTAGTAAAGTTGTGGCGGCACACTCCACATATGGGAACACAGGAATGGTATATTCAACATTTTATTAATAATAATAATAGTAAGAACAATAATAATGATAAAAATGGTTGGTAAACAGCTACCTAAACATGAGCCAGTTGATCATTATATCATTGTCCACATTGCTAAATGTCTCACAAGGGAGTATGTATCAAATTGGGCAGTCCGCTTGTGTGTGTGAAATATAGAATATATAATAGAACTTGCCGATGAGTGGTTCCCCACGTCTGACCGTGGCTGCTACAGTCCCGGTAATAGAATAGCCGTAGCAATATACAGTCACAGTATAGCGATGGAATAGCCGTAGTGATACACAATCGCGGTGTGGAGATGGAATAGCCGTAGTGATACACAATCGCAGTAACGATGGAATGGAGCGGTGCCTGCTATGGAGTGTTGAGTGAGTGCAGGCCGCCGCACTTTTGATACCGCTTCAGATCGTAGAATCTTCACCCTTTTTGCGCCCACCTATAAGTATAATAGGGGTCTATTGCCCCTTACCTTGCCGATTCGCTCTGCACAGGATACTGCTATCCTCCGTTCACCTGCGGCGTCCCGCGTGGTGTTTGGGCCTCAGACGCGGCATCCCACGTGACCCAGGGAGGAAGCTGTCAGGGCAGTCCGTGTCTCTGAGGTGGAGCGTTCTGAGTCCTAGCACTGGATGGTTTCTATATGTGATGGTTGCAGCCAGGCTAGGGATTCAAACAATGCGTTAGTCCCTCATGTCCTTGTATCTCCAAAACATTGATCCCCTACAGTTGAGCCCAAACGCGTTTCGGGGGTAGCCCCCTTCTTCAGTGGAAGCGGTATCAAAAGTGCGGCGGCCTGCACTCACTCAACACTCCATAGCAGGCAACGCTCCATTCCATCGTTACTGCGATTGTGTATCACTACGGCTATTCCATCGCTATACTGTGACTGTATATTGCTACGGCTATTCTATTACCGGGACTGTAGCAGCCACGGTCAGACGTGGGGAACCACTCATCGGCAAGTTCTATTATATATTCTATATTTCACACACACAAGCGGACTGCCCAATTTGATACATACTCCCTTGTGAGACATTTAGCAATGTGGACAATGATATAATGATCAACTGGCTCATGTTTAGGTAGCTGTTTACCAGCCATTTTTATCATTATTATTGTTCTTACTATTATTATTATTATTGTTTTTATTATTGTTATAAATAAAATGTTGAATATACCATTCCTGTGTTCCCATATGTGGAGTGTGCCGCCACAACTTTACTAGTTGCATTTGTTCCGGTTTTGGGGTGAAACCTTGTGGCTTGTGCACCTCCTTCTGTTCCCTGCATTGGGTGTAGCCATTGACAACCACTAAAGCATTTCTATTTAATCCTGATAGCACAGCAGAGGTAAAGAGAGTACAGATGTAGCAGAGCCGGGTGTGTTTGCCTGCCAGAGGTTATGCCAAAACCTGCTAGTAACCAAGATAAAGTTGGAAGATTGTTTCCTGATGTGAGTTTATGTAAGTAAAACTGTTTCAACGTTAATAAAAGGCTGGACTCAATTTATTCTACAAAATTCCTCAACCATTCACCCTTATTTGCACTGCTTCGGACTACAACGCCTGGGGGTTCCAGGATATCCAGGTAGGAGCCCCGTGACACGTGCACAGCCACGCCTAGAGGGACATTTTAGGCCACCCTCATACCACTCTGGCATTCCTACACCTGGCTCCCACCATTACCATCTACTTAGGGGGACCCTGTCCCTCGTTGCTGAAATGCAGGGAATTCCCCGTTGCTGAAATAGTCGCAATTCCCCTTATAACTGAGTCGCACAGCCATTCTTACACCATGTTCAGCGGTTGGGTGGGACGGGGGTGGAGAGAGGCCAGAACTCGGCATTTGGGAACAGGCGTAAATGTTTTTAAAAAACCTACAACAGACGGGGCTTCACCAGCCGCAAGGGGACACATTTACTAAAGTGTTTGCACCTGTTTTTAGTCTAAAAAATGCTATTTTAGACAATCTTATTTTATTAGTCGAATTTACTACTGAAATTGCACCCATTTTTTTAAAGGCTTTTGCGCATATTTAGATTTTTAAGACTAATTCAGAAATTTTCTAACTTTTATGACTTTTTCTGACCCACTATGTAGCTGCGCCTTTTTTTTGCTTGAACTTGTCTTAAAAACAGTCTATTTTCCACTCTACTTCGGGGCTGGCGGACTTTTCATCATCTATTTTCAGTGGGGAAGGGCGACTTTTTTTTTTTTTTACATTGAAAGCCGCACTTTCCGGAAGACGTGTGACTTTTCTCTGCAAAGATGCGACTTTCTTCATTGGCAAAGAAATGAGCCCAGTCTAAGTGAATATGAACCTGTCGTACTGAAAAACAACCACCAGAGGGCAGACTAAGGGCTCATTCACACGACTGTATGGTCACGACTCGCCGTGCTTCAGTTGCGGATCGTAAAACACTGGCGTCAGCCGTGTATGCTGCTGCTCAGCAACATGGGCACGGCAAACATACGTTTTTCTGAATGTGCCCTAACAGCAATATGTCGAGTGCAATTCATCAACGGCTGTGCGACTTTTAGTAAATACTCGGCAAAAGAAAGGCAGATGAAGGAAACACAGCCATGAACAGGGGAGCTTGATAAATGTGCCCCAAGGACGGTCGCAGATCGCCTCATTTACGACTATAGATGCGCCTCGTTTACAGTCGCAGATGCGCCTCATTTAGAGTCACAGATGCGTCTCATTTACGGCCATAGATGCGCCTCACTTACGGACATAGATGCGCCTCGTTTACAGTCACAGATGCATCTCATTTACGGTCGCAGATGCGCCTCATTTACGGCCATAGATGCGCCTCACTTACGGTCGCAGATGCGCCTCACTTACGGTCGCAGATGCATCTCATTTACGGCCGTAGATGCGCCTCATTTGCGGCCATAGATGCGCCTCACTTACGGTCGCAGATGCGCCTCATTTACAGTCACAGATGCATCTCATTTACGGTCACAGATGCGCCTCATTTGCGGCCATAGATGCGCAAATTAGCATAAAAAGCCACTTGTAAATGTGCCCGAACATTCGTACAAAGCACGGTGCTGGGAAACCCTGTAAGGTCTCGTGCACAAAACCGAATCCCCTTTATGCTTTGGAATTTTCGGATCGCCTAATTGCAGAACGGACATACGTATGCGGACAGCCCATGGGGGGGAGGGGTATTTTTTCTGCAGGTTTTGCACCATTTTTTTTTTTCAAGAAAAATGTTGTTGTGCACCAGGTCTGTGCTAAAATTTACAACTTTTTAATAAAAAAAAATAAAATAGCAAGGGAAGTGGGTGTGGTTTACTGTGAGGGGCGTGGTCAGCGTGTTTCTGAGATTTATCATTATGAAAGGTGATTTCTAACAGCCTTCTCTTTGCCGCTCATCCTTTTCTCTCCTTAAAGGGATTTTCCGTTTACTTCCTTTATGCCCCCGTCCATTGTACTTATCGGAATATCCTTTAAAGGCCTCACGCACACGGCCGTTGTTATGGTCCGCGTCCGAGCTGCATATTTTGCGGCTCGGGCACGGACCCGTTCACTTCAATGGGGCAGCGGAACGGAACGCGGAGCAGCTTCCGTGTTTTGCGGATCCGCGGTTTGTGGACCGCAAAACACATACGGTCGTGTGCATGAGGCCTAAGAAAAAAATGGAGCAAATGCGTACTCTTCGCAAAAAGCCCAGTGCGGACTGATTGTTGTGAAGGTCGCCTACGACCTCAGTCGGGATGTTACCGTACCTCGCACCCAATAACCTCACTGTAAATAGGAAGAAATGGCGCAGATCTTAGGAAATCGTCTTTATTGTCGCCATCACTGCAGCTTGGTGTATGTCAGCTCCGCCATCCCGTCCCTGATGTATCGGAAATACTCCAGGTGACCGCGGTGCATCTTCAGCTGGTATTTACCGGAGGTCTTGACGTACTGCAAGAAATGGGGGGCCCCGGGGAAGAGCACGTTGTCGGCCAGGATGATGGACCCCTCCTGCAGCAGCCCCACCTCCTCCAGCAGCTGCAGGTCTCGTAGGTAGCAGCGCTTCCCGTGGTCCATCAAGATGAAGTCCAACTTCTGAACCCCATGCTTGTCCTTCAGCTGCGGGATGATGTCATCGGAGGGTCCGACCAGGAGCTCCACCTACAGGCAGAGCGGCGAATAGAACGCAGAGCTATCAGCGTCAGTAAGCCGGCAAAAAGGGCGTCATTTTTTTATGATGGTACATATAAAGCCATTATACAATTGCAAGCCTAGGATTAAGGTTTTTAGGTATTAAAAATTCAGGATCTGCCCTGAATTTGGTATACTGCACAAAAAAAATAATCATGACTTCCCCTTTAAGAATTAAAGGGCTACTCCACTTTTTTGTAAATAAAGTCCTGCTACTTCCTAATGTAAATCTCTGCTTACTGTTAATATATAGAAAAAAATATACTCCATTAAAGCGCCCCCCGCTTATAAAAACTGGTATACTGCCAGGAATACCAGCCTATAGACGACACTACCGCCATGATCTGCACCTGTAGCAGTTACAGGTCAGTGTACACCCTGCGGTCACTCACATCTTAACTCCACTTCCGTGCCAGGACCCTCCTTTATCCACGAGGGATAAGCGGTGCCATTATAGTGCCGCTTATCTCTGCATCACAGCAGTGAATGGCTATTTCTGGGAAGCCATTTTGTCATTACTGGATGGTGGCGGGGGCCCCCGAAGTGACATAACGGGTAAATACTCACTGTGTCATCATCAAACCCAGCCAGTCTGATCACTTTCTCGGCCACTGCCGCTTTACTGGGGTTGTAGTCTACGGTGTACAGTCTGGCGCCCAGCGGCAAAGCCTGCGCCATTATGATAGTGGCGTAACCGCACTGCGTGCCCAGCTCCAGCACGTTCAGCGGCGCGTTCTCATAGATGAGCCGATCCAGGACCTTCCCTGAGAGAAAACACAAGCGATCACCCGACAGTAAATGAAAACCTATGCTATAATAGAAAAAGTATTCAGAGACCACGAAAAACAGCAATAAAGTACAAAAAAAAACAAAACAGAATTTTCATAACAAAACTGCGATTTGTAAGTAAAGTTGGCGCCTTGTGCACGATACCTTTTTGAGGTCCGATGTTGCTCAGATATTCGCAGTGATAACAATACTGGTCGAATGTATTGAGTACATGTTGGGGGTCTCCGGGGATTGCGTGGGTGATGACGTATTGAAAGGCTCGCTCCTCTCGTGGGATCCCAGTGAGATAGTCCTGAATACGACGCACAATAACGGCGCGATAGAAGAGAAGAAAGTAATGGCGGTAACGAATAATCACAGTAATAATGAAAGGAATAAAGGCCAAAGCGATGGCGGGAGACACCATGATCCAACCTAGAGGGAAAGAGAAGGGAGAGCGGTAAAATACACTTATAATTCTAAAAGAAAATTGCATGTATAAAAACTATACTACTGCCTCCTATCTGCAAGAATATAACTACTATAATACTGCCTCCTATCTGCAAGAATATAACTACTATAATACTGCCCCTATGTACAAGAATATAACTACTATAATACTGCTCCTATGTATAAGAATATAACTACTATAATACTGCTCCTATGTACAAGAATATAACTACTATAATACTGCTCCTATGTACAAGAATATAACTACTATAATACTGCTCCTATGTACAAGAATATAACTACTATAATACTGCCTCCTATGTACAAGAATATAACTACTATAATACTGCTCCTATGTACAAGAATATAACTACTATAATACTGCTCCTATGTACAAGAATATAACTACTATAATACTGCTCCTATGTACAAGAATATAACTACTATAATACTGCTCCTATGTACAAGAATATAACTACTATAATACTGCTCCTATGTACAAGAATATAACTACTATAATACTGCTCCTATGTACAAGAATATAACTACTATAATACTGCTCCTATGTACAAGAATATAACTACTATAATACTGCTCCTATGTACAAGAATATAACTACTATAATACTGCTCCTATGTACAAGAATATAACTACTATAATACTGCTCCTATGTACAAGAATATAACTACTATAATACTGCTCCTATGTACAAGAATATAACTACTATAATACTGCTCCTATGTACAAGAATATAACTACTATAATACTGCTCCTATGTACAAGAATATAACTACTATAATACTGCTCCTATGTACAAGAATATAACTACTATAATACTGCTCCTATGTACAAGAATATAACTACTATAATACTGCCTCCTATGTACAAGAATATAACTACTATAATACTGCTCCTATGTACAAGAATATAACTACTATAATACTGCTCCTATGTACAAGAATATAACTACTATAATACTGCTCCTATGTACAAGAATATAACTACTATAATACTGCTCCTATGTACAAGAATATAACTACTATAATACTGCTCCTATGTACAAGAATATAACTACTATAATACTGCTCCTATGTACAAGAATATAACTACTATAATACTGCTCCTATGTACAAGAATATAACTACTATAATACTGCTCCTATGTACAAGAATATAACTACTATAATACTGCCTCCTATGTACAAGAATATAACTACTATAATACTGCCTCCTATGTACAAGAATATAACTACTATAATACTGCCTCCTATGTACAAGAATATAACTACTATAATACTGCTCCTATGTACAAGAATATAACTACTATAATACTGCCTCCTATGTACAAGAATATAACTACTATAATACTGCTCCTATGTACAAGAATATAACTACTATAATACTGCTCCTATGTACAAGAATATAACTACTATAATACTGCTCCTATGTACAAGAATATAACTACTATAATACTGCCTCCTATGTACAAGAATATAACTACTATAATACTGCTCCTATGTACAAGAATATAACTACTATAATACTGCTCCTATGTACAAGAATATAACTACTATAATACTGCCTCCTATGTACAAGAATATAACTACTATAATACTGCTCCTATGTACAAGAATATAACTACTATAATACTGCCTCCTATGTACAAGAATATAACTACTATAATACTGCTCCTATGTACAAGAATATAACTACTATAATACTGCCTCCTATGTACAAGAATATAACTACTATAATACTGCTCCTATGTACAAGAATATAACTACTATAATACTGCCTCCTATGTACAAGAATATAACTACTATAATACTGCCTCCTATGTACAAGAATATAACTACTATAATACTGCTCCTATGTACAAGAATATAACTACTATAATACTGCTCCTATGTACAATAATATAACTACTATAATACTGCATCCTATGTACAAGAATATAACTACTATAATACTGCCTCCTATGTACAAGAATATAACTACTATAATACTGCTCCTATGTACAAGAATATAACTACTATAATACTGCTCCTATGTACAAGAATATTACTACTATAATACTGCTCCTATGTACAAGAATATAACTACTATAATACTGCCTCCTATGTACAAGAATATAACTACTATAATACTGCCTCCTATGCAGAGCCGGATTAAGAGCATCATGGGCCTGGTGCTGAAGATTTTAATGGGCCTTTTTTTTATGTCAGTCAATATCACCACCCCCCCCCCCCCATCATGTCAGCGAATATCACCACCCATCATGTCAGCCAATATCACCACCCCACCCCCCATCATGTCCAGCATGTCAGCCAATATCACCCCCCCCCCATCATGTCAGCGAATATCACCCCCCATCATGTCCAGCATGTCATCCAATATCACCCCCCCCCCATCATGTCAGCGAATATCACCACCCATCATGTCCAGCATGTCAGCCAATATCACCACCCCACCCCCCATCATGTCCAGCATGTCAGTCAATATCACCCCCCCCCATCATGTCAGCGAATATCACCACCCCACCCCCATCATGTCCAGCATGTCAGTCAATATCACCACCCCACCCCCATCATGTCCAGCATGTCAGCCAATATCACCCCCCATCATGTCAGCGAATATCACCACTCCCCCATCATGTCCAGCATGTCAGTCAATATCACCTCCCATCATGTCCAGCATGTCAGTCAATATCACCCCCCATCATGTCAGCCAATATCACCACCCCACCCCCATCATGTCCAGCATGTCAGTCAATATCACCCCCATCATGTCAGCCAATATCACCACCCCACCCCCATCATGTCCAGCATGTCAGCCAATATCACCCCCCATCATGTCCAGCATGACAGCCAATATCACTCCCCCATCATGTCCAGCATGACAGCCAATATCACTCCCCATCATGTCCAGCATGTCAGCCAATATCACTCCCCATCATGTCCAGCATGACAGCCAATATCACCCCCCCATCATGTCCAGCATGACAGCCAATATCACCCCCAAATCATGTCCAGCATGTCAGCCAATATGACCCACCCCCACATCATTCATGTCAGGCTTGATTTAAACCCCCCAACACGGCACCCCTCACCTGCTACAAGCGACTCAGTTTCTGTGAGGGTAAGCAAGTCACACTCACAGTCTCAGCTCCTCCTCAGTCAGGACTCCGACACGCAGCAGCAGGCAGTCACGTGGGCCTCTCTCTGGCTGAGGCTGCTGCTGTGAGAGACAGTCCCTGCGGCGCCACTCGTCCTCGCCGGCCACGGCCGGATCGGCCACGCCCCACTATCATGTGACCCGGCCGGGCCGTGTGCAGCGCAGCCAGCCCAGGAGGGATGAATAATTACTAGCTAATGATTATGGCGCAGCAGGGATGGATATGAGGCACACGCCGACCCACCCGCGGCAGGCTGGTGCTTAAAGCGCGTTATATAAAATTAAAAGAAAGTTTTTTTCTGGGCGGCTGGGGCTGGGCCTATCTTCACACAGGGGCCTGGAGCAGCAGCTCCATCCGCCCCTATGTTAATCCGGCCCTGCTCCTATGTACAAGAATATATCTACTATAATACTGCTCCTATGTACAAGAATATCACTACTATAATACTGCCTCCTATGTACGAGGATGTAACTACTATAATACTGCTCCTATGTACAAGAATATCACTACTATAATACTGCCTCCTATGTACGAGAATATAACTACTATAATACTGCTCCTATGTACAAGAATATAACTACTATAATACTGCTCCTATGTACAAGAATATAACTACTATAATACTGCTCCTATGTACAAGAATATAACTACTATAATACTGCTCCTATGTACAAGAATATAACTACTATAATACTGCTCCTATGTACAAGAATATAACTACTATAATACTGCTCCTATGTACAAGAATATAACTACTATAATACTGCTCCTATGTACAAGAATATAACTACTATAATACTGCTCCTATGTACAAGAATATAACTACTATAATACTGCTCCTATGTACAAGAATATAACTACTATAATACTGCTCCTATGTACAAGAATATAACTACTATAATACTGCTCCTATGTACAAGAATATAACTACTATAATACTGCTCCTATGTACAAGAATATAACTACTATAATACTGCCTCCTATGTACAAGAATATAACTACTATAATACTACTCCTATGTACAAGAATATAACTACTATAATACTGCCTCCTATGTACAAGAATATAACTACTATAATACTGCTCCTATGTACAAGAATATAACTACTATAATACTGCTCCTATGTACAAGAATATAACTACTATAATACTGCCTCCTATGTACAAGAATATAACTACTATAATACTGCTCCTATGTACAAGAATATAACTACTATAATACTGCTCCTATGTACAAGAATATAACTACTATAATACTGCTCCTATGTACAAGAATATAACTACTATAATACTGCTCCTATGTACAAGAATATAACTACTATAATACTGCTCCTATGTACAAGAATATAACTACTATAATACTGCTCCTATGTACAAGAATATAACTACTATAATACTGCTCCTATGTACAAGAATATAACTACTATAATACTGCCTCCTATGTACAAGAATATAACTACTATAATACTGCTCCTATGTACAAGAATATAACTACTATAATACTGCCTCCTATGTACAAGAATATAACTACTATAATACTGCCTCCTATGTACAAGAATATAACTACTATAATACTGCCTCCTATGTACAAGAATATAACTACTATAATACTGCTCCTATGTACAAGAATATAACTACTATAATACTGCTCCTATGTACAAGAATATAACTACTATAATACTGCTCCTATGTACAAGAATATAACTACTATAATACTGCTCCTATGTACAAGAATATAACTACTATAATACTGCCTCCTATGTACAAGAATATAACTACTATAATACTGCTCCTATGTACAAGAATATAACTATTATAATACTGCTCCTATGTACAAGAATATAACTACTATAATACTGCCTCCTATGTACAAGAATATAACTACTATAATACTGCTCCTATGTACAAGTAAGTGGCTAGTATTCTGAAACACTAGGTATTAGTGCACTGGACCCTCAGGGCTGACTTACTTGGATGATGAGAGTAGTTCGGTTTTCTGTATTTGCTGTCTCCTCCTATGTAAGAATCAGATAGACTATAGTAATGCCATTACCTTGCTCCGTGTCCGGCTCTGGATATTCTCTTGTAGTTTCCTCTATGCTGCGCTTCTATCCTCCATTATTAATGAGGAGGTGCAGCCAGTCAGGACATGACACTTGAGAGGCGGCACTCAGGTTACATCGAGTACCAGGTGTTTTAGGGTAAGGATGCAAACCGCTCAGTATCTGCTCTGTGCACTTGTTCTATAATGTTTCATTTTGTAAATTACTGATCCTGAGTTACATCCTGTATTATACTCCAGAGCTGCACTCACTATTCTGCTGGTGCAGTCACTGTGTACATACATTACTTACCCTGTACTGATCCTGAGTTACATCCTGTATTATACTCCAGAGCTGCACTCACTATTCTGCTGTTGGAGTCACTATGTACATACATTACTTATCCTGTACTGATCCTGAGTTACATCCTGTATTATACTCCAGAGCTGCACTCGGTATTCTGCTGGTGCAGTCACTGTGTACATACATTACTTACCCTGTACTGATCCTGAGTTACATCCTGTATTATACTCCAGAGCTGCACTCACTATTCTGCTGGTGCAGTCACTGTGTACATATTACATTACTTATCCTGTACTGATCCTGAGTTACATCCTGTATTATACTCCAGAGCTGCACTCACTATTCTGCTGGTGCAGTCACTGTGTACATACATTACTTATCCTGTACTGATCCTGGAGTTACATCCTGTATTATACTCCAGAGCTGCACTCACTATTCTGCTGGTGCAGTCACTGTGTACATACATTACTTATCCTGTACTGATCCTGAGTTACATCCTGTATTATACTCCAGAGCTGCACTCACTATTCTGCTGGTGCAGTCACTGTGTACATACATTACTTATCCTGTACTGATCCTGAGTTACATCCTGTATTATACTCCAGAGCTGCACTCACTATTCTGCTGGTGCAGTCACTGTGTACATACATTACTTATCCTGTACTGATCCTGAGTTACATCCTGTATTATACTCCAGAGCTGCACTCACTATTCTGCTGGTGCAGTCACTGTGTACATACATTACTTATCCTGTACTGATCCTGAGTTACATCCTGTATTATACCCAGAGCTGCACTCACTATTCTGCTGGTGGAGTCACTGTGTACATACATTACTTATCCTGTACTGATCCTGAGTTACATCCTGTATTATACTCCAGAGCTGCACTCACTATTCTGCTGGTGCAGTCACTGTGTACATACATTACTTATCCTGTACTGATCCTGAGTTACATCCTGTATTATACTCCAGAGCTGCACTCACTATTCTGCTGGTGGAGTCACTGTGTACATACATTACTTATCCTGTACTGATCCTGAGTTACATCCTGTATTATACTCCAGAGCTGCACTCACTATTCTGCTGGTGCAGTCACTGTGTACATACATTACTTATCCTGTACTGATCCTGAGTTACATCCTGTATTATACTCCAGAGCTGCACTCACTATTCTGCTGGTGCAGTCACAGTGTACATACATTACTTATCCTGTACTGATCCTGAGTTACATCCTGTATTATACTCCAGAGCTGCACTCACTATTCTGCTGGTGCAGTCACTGTGTACATACATTACTTATCCTGTACTGATCCTGAGTTACATCCTGTATTATACTCCAGAGCTGCACTCACTATTCTGCTGGTGCAGTCACTGTGTACATACATTACTTATCCTGTACTGATCCTGAGTTACATCCTGTATTATACTCCAGAGCTGCACTCAGTTGTCAGTGTCATCCGGTTGACGTGACTTGGGTTCTTTATAATCACCTCTTATATTTGATATCAGCTGGAAGTGAATATTGACCGGAATTTATGAGACAGACAGAGTTCAGGAGGTCGCTGTAATCATCACAAGCTTCAAATAAACACGTGACTGTCGGTACAGGAACCTTCTGGGAAAATTGGATACACTGTATCACACCTGGGGCGGGGCCAGAGGGGGCGGGGCATGAATAGAAAAACATGGCTGCTTTCTTCCCCAACAGAGCCGCATGGGTTGTGTCCTGTAATGCAGATCAGCTCTGTGGAAATGAATGGTGAGCTGCATCTATTTATCAGGAGCAGAGTGAATATGAACTTTTATTCTGCCAGGTTCTGCTCCTGCAAGTGCCCAGGAGGAGGAGCTTAGCTGTCCAGTGCCCTCTGCTTTTGAGCGCTCCCTGTAAATAGTCCCCTGGTTGGATGCAACAAAGAGGAGGGCATGTGGAGCAGCTCTATAGAGAGAGCACTTCACAGTGGAGCTCCGCCTCCTGGGCACTTGCAGGAGCAGAACCTGTCAGAATAAAAGTTCATATTCACACTACTCCTGATAAGTAAAGCTCCATTAACCCTTTGTTCTGCTCTAGTATTTATATCTGGAAGGTTCATTGTAGTTCACATCACGGCCAGCAGAGGGCGCTGACACATACGGCCTCATATTATATGGGACATTTTACTGTACACTGTCCTGTGCAGTCAGATGCAGCAGAGCTGAACGTGTTATTGGGTTGTTTCCTCAGTAAAGGGAGCAAACGGTCACATGACAACATCTACTATAATTTGTGGGGCCTTATAGCGCCCCCTGTAACGATCATGGGAAACTACAATACATATGTCACTGTGGGCAATACACAGAACTGTACACTGGGGGTGCTGTGAGTATTGTCTTGATGATGGGGGGGGGTTAGAAGGTGTGAGCCGAGTACTTAGGGTGGGGCTGGGTACAGTCACATGCTGCGGCCCCCATTTTCCTCCCACTTTGGGATAGGGGGGTGGGCACCACAGCAGGCTGCAGAGGGGCGGGACGGGCCCGTCCCTGGGGGTCCAGTTCTACTTTTGGAAAAATAAACAAGCCCTATAGAGCACCCAACCCCCCCCCCCCCCACCACCACCAATCACTGGTCCGGGGGGGGGGGGGGATGTCTGTGGCGGGGAGCGATTACATCAAAAGTGGCGTCAGCTCAGAAAAACATCTGCTTCAAATTAATAACCTAAATAAAAATGGGGGCGCGGGGGAGGGGAGGGGGCTGCAGCTGAACGAGCCGAGGGTAATCATCACACAGTAATGAAAGTTTAATAAGTCCCCGGAGCTGCACAGTCCATGTGGGGACGCCCCGAATATTAACCCCGACCTAGAGGACAAGTAGTCACACTGTATCACAGACTATCGTTATACTTAACCCTTAGGTGCCCTTAGGCCCAGTGAGTGCAGCAGGAGGTGGGTGATCCGTTTACTCCACTTACCTGGAGGGTGCGGGTCCTAATGGGTTAGATCATCACTGTAGGGGTTTAGTCCTGTGCACTGCAGGCCGGGACGGAGGAGACTGGGGCGCCCGAGGCCAGGGACGGAGGGGTCCGGAGACCCCGAGACCAGGGACGGAGGGGTCCGGGGCGCCAGAGGCCAGGGACGGAGGGGTCCGGGGCGCCCGAGGCCAGGGACGGAGGGGTCCGTGGCGCCCGAGGCCAGGGACGGAGGGGTCCGGAGAGCCCGAGGAAAGGGACGGAGGGGTCGGGCGCCCGAGGCCAGGGACGGAGGGGTCCGGAGACCCCGAGGCCAGGGACGGAGGGGTCCGGGGCGCCCGAGGAAAGGGACGGAGGGGTCCGGGGCGCCCGAGGCCAGGGACGGAGGGGTCCGGAGACCCCGAGACCAGGGACGGAGGGGTCCGGGGCGCCCGAGGAAAGGGACGGAGGGGTCCGGGGCGCCCGAGGCCAGGGACGGAGGGGTCCGTGGCGCCCGAGGCCAGGGACGGAGGGGTCCGGAGAGCCCGAGGAAAGGGACGGAGGGGTCGGGCGCCCGAGGCCAGGGACGGAGGGGTCCGGAGACCCCGAGGCCAGGGACGGAGGGTCCGGGCGCCCGAGGAAAGGGACGGAGGGGTCCGGGGCGCCCGAGGCCAGGGACGGAGGGGTCCGGAGACCCCGAGACCAGGGACGGAGGGGTCCGGGGCGCCTGAGGAAAGGGACGGAGGGGTCCAGGGCGCCCGAGGCCAGGGACGGAGGGGTCCGTGGCGCCCGAGGCCAGGGACGGAGGGGTCCGGAGAGCCCGAGGAAAGGGACGGAGGGGTCGGGCGCCCGAGGCCAGGGACGGAGGGGTCCGGGGCGCCCGAGGACAGGGGAGCCCTGAGTCTTTGACACCAGGGAGGGGACAATACAGAGCACCAGGGTCAAAGCAGTCCACAACACCAGACACCAGGGGTGCAGGAGTCCAGGGACAGGGCAGAGCACCTGACACCACAGACAGAAGAGTCCAGACCACGGGACACCAGGGTCTAGGTAAAGTTTAATAAGTCTCAGATGTGAAGAGGAAACCAACAGATCAGTAATTTTCCGAGGTCATGATTAAGGACATGTAGACCCTGGAGTGAGCGCACCAAACATCAGGCTAAGCTGTTTCTGGATTTTAACGCAACAAAAATAAAGGAAATTTGGCGATTTACATCCGTGGTTTGTGCTGGACTCCTTCATCCATGTACAAGCGAGCAGGGAATTCCTTCTCTGATTTCCTTTGTCCTTCTCCTCCTGCAGAATTCTCTGTCCCCCTAAAAACTCCTGCCCCATCCAGGACCCTCTGTCCCCTTCACCCCCGTCTCTCCCCCTCCAGAGGCCGCTGTTCCACTGGGGACCCCGGTCCCCGACCCTCTGTCCCCTCCAGATGCTGCTGTTCCACTAGGGACCCCGGTCCCCGACCCTCTGTCCCCTCCAGATGCCGCTGTTCCACTAGGGACCCCGGAACCCTCCCCCCCCTGTCTTTCCCCCTCCAGAGGCCGCTGTTCCTCTAGGGACCCCGGTCCCCGACCCTCTGTCCCCTCCAGACTCCTCTGTCCCCTCCACCCCTGTCTCTCCCCCTCCAGATGCTGCTGTTCCACTAGGGACCCCGGTCCCCAACCCTCTGTCCCCTCCAGATGCCGCTGTTCCACTAGGGACCCCGGACCCCTCCCCCCCCTGTCTCTCCCCCTCCAGAGGCCGCTGTTCCACTAGGAACCCCGGTCCCCGACCCTCTGTCCCCTCCAGACTCCTCTGTCCCTTCCACCCCTGTCTCTCCCCCTCCAGATGCTGCTGTTCCACTAGGGACCCCGGTCCCCAACCCTCTGTCCCCTCCAGATGCCGCTGTTCCACTAGGGACCCCGGACCCCTCTGTCCCCTCCCCCCCCTGTCTCTCCCCCTCCAGATGCTGCTGTTCCACTAGGGACCCCGGTCCCCAACCCTCTGTCCCCTCCAGATGCCGCTGTTCCACTAGGGACCCCGGACCCCTCTGTCCCCTCCAGATACTGCTGTTCCACTAGGGACCCCGGTCCCCAACCCTCTGTCCCTTCCAGATGCCGCTGTTCCACTAGGGACCCCGGACCCCTCTGTACCCTCCCCCCGCTGTCTCTCCCCCTCCAGAGGCCTCTGTTCCACTAGGGACCCCGGTCCCCAACCCTCTGTCTCCTCCAGATGCCGCTGTTCCACTAGGGACCCCGGTCCCCGACCCCTCCAGACCCCCCTGTCCCCTCCACCCCCGTCTCTCCCCCTCCAGATGCCGCTGTTCCACTAGGGACCCCGGTCCCCGACCCCTCCAGACCCCCCTGTCCCCTCCACCCCCGTCTCTCCCCCTCCAGATGCCGCTGTTCCACTAGGGACCCCGGACCCCTCCAGACCCCCCTGTCACTGTATAATGTAACACACTTTGGGCATCCCAGATCAGGCGCATTTCAGGCGCAGATTCACGGCTCACAGCAGGGGCGTGGCGTGGGCAGGGGCGGGGCTGTCTCATTAACCACGCCTCTTTTAGGAAGCTTCTTACATTTGGACTGACGCTGGAAACGCCGAAGTTATGGAGAGGCCGGTGCCCGCTATACGGGTTACCAGGGCTGGCATCTAAAACGCCGCCCTTAATGTCTGTGCCCATCTGTGTTTTCAGTTTTACTAATTTTCAGGATCTCTGCTTGCTATAAGTGAATGTTTATTGTTCACATCCAGAGAATAAAAACCCCTCCCCTCACGACAGCAAGCAGAGATGTTGGATGTAAACTGGTGGATAAACTGAAGGAGACGACTGTGGCGCGCGGACCCAAGGTTTAAACACATACGGAGCACTACTCCCATCATCCCCTGAGCAGCTGACTGGTATTCTATAAACGGCTAGGCTTCTGCTCCAAATAGATGTATTTACAGAAAAATCTGATTAATACGGCGGCTGGGGACTGTGCAGGGAGGAGGAGCCTGTCTGGTTACTATGGATACGATACATTGTAACAGCCACAGGCAGAGGATTCCGGGGGCGTCAGGCAGAATCACCAACGACTGAGGAGCGTCGTAAACTCCTAGAAGAACCCGCGAGGGAAGGCTCCGCCCTCGACAATCCTTTATTGTCAGATAAGCCGATCACAGGTTGTCGCGATGCCAGAACCGCCATCGATCGGCGGCGACACCTCAGGGGAAATGAAGTATTACACCAATGTGCTGTCCACATCTCAGGTCTCCAGAGAGGCACCAGCCGTACTATCCCTTTAAGGATCTGTCCCATAGAGGTCCCAGGCACACTTTGGTTCTTAAAGGAACAGTCCCATGTACTTCTCTGAAGTTCCCAGGACCCCCAGGCCCTGCTTGTTCCCAATAATACATAAAAATATAAAATAATAAAACCAGAATAATAGGAGGATGCGCACACTCACAGTGGCCACCGGGGGCAGCGGCACCTGGAGAAGGAGTAATGTTTTTGCATTTTCTTTTTGCGCCATTTTTTACAGTCCCAGGGATATAGAGAGGCTCCGCCCACAGTGACCACACCCACTGCGCTGGCCTATAGGGAGGAGATAGGACTTTTGGGCGGGGACATTGTCTCATCACACTGAGCCTGGGCCATAGTCTGGTGAGAGGTGAGGATGATGGGACATCAGAAGATGATGGGCCTCCTCCTCCTCCCAGCACACCTCTAACACTGGAGCTTCCTCACAGTCCTGGAAAATTTCTTCATTTCCTTTTCGGTCTTCTGCCACTTCCTGACCCAGGAGATGACGAGGCGGTCGTCGGCCCGGTGGCCCATGAGCAGCACCACGGCCCCCGGCTCCTGCAGCTCCGGGCAGAGGCAGCTGTCGCCGTCGGTCAGCCACAGCGTGGTCTTCTTCAGCTCCTCCTCCGTCCAGCCTTTGGCCTTATACACCGTCCGGCTCCTCGCCTCCGGAGTCACCATGACGGCCCCGTCCACGGAGGAGGCCGAGCGCAGAGTCACCTTCATGGCTGCGGACGAGAAAGACCGCGTTACCACGGGAGGACGCAGGCAGTATCACACCGGAGAGGATTAGATACAGTATCACACAGCAGAGGATTAGATACACAGCGCAGCAGACAGTATCACACCGGAGAGGATTAGATACACTGCGCAGCAGACAGTATCACACCGGAGAGGATTAGATACACAGCTCAGTACATAGTATCACACAGGAGAGGATTAGATACACAGCGCAGCAGGCAGTATCACACAGGGTGGGATTAAATACACCGCTCTGCAGGCAGTATCACACCGGAGAGGATTAGATACACCGCTCTGCAGGCAGTATCACATAGCAGAGGATTAGATACACAGCTCAGCAGACAGTATCACACAGCAGAGGATTAGATACACAGCTCAGCAGACAATATCACACCGGAGAGGATTAGATACACAGCTCAGCAGGCAGTATCACACCGGAGAGGAATAGATACACAGCTCTGCAGGCAGTATCACACCGGAGAGGATTAGATACACAGCTCAGCAGACAGTATCACACAGGATAGGATTAGATACACCGCTCTGCAGGCAGTATCACACCGGAGAGGATTAGATATACAGCTCAGCAGACAGTATCACACAGGAGAGCATTAGATACACCACTCTGCAGGCAGTATCACACCGGAGAGGATTAGATACACAGCTCAGCAGACAGTATCACACCGGAGAGGATTAGATACACCGCTCAGCAGACAGTATCACACAGGAGAGGATTAGATACACCGCTCTGCAGGCAGTATCACACCGGAGAGGATTAGATACACAGCGCAGCAGGCAGTATCACACAGGGTGGGATAAAATACAGCGCTCTGCAGGCAGTATCACACAGGAGAGGATTAGATACACCGCGCAGCAGGCAGTATCACACCGGAGATGATTAGATACACCGCTCTGCAGGCAGTATCACACAGGGTGCGATTAGATACACAGCTCAGCAGACAGTATCACACAGGATAGGATTAGATACACAGCTCAGCAGACAGTATCACACAGGAGAGGATTAGATACACAGCTCAGCAGACAGTATCACAGGATAGGATTAGATACACAGCTCAGCAGACAGTATCACACAGGATAGGATTAGATACACCGCTCAGCAGACTGTATCACACAGGAGAGGATTAGATACACAGCTCAGCAGACAGTATCACACAGGATGGGATTAGATACACAGCTCAGCAGACAGTATCACACAGGATAGGATCAGATACACAGCTCAGCAGACAGTATCACACAGGATAGGATTAGATACACCGCGCAGCAGGCAGTATCACACCGGAGAGGATTAGATACACCGCCCTGCAGGCAGTATCACACAGGATAGGATTAGATACACAGCTCAGCAGACAGTATCGCACAGGATAGGATTAGATACACAGCTCAGCAGACAGTATCACACAGGATAGGATTAGATACACAGCTCAGCAGACAGTATCACACAGGAGAGGATTAGATACAAAGCTCAGCAGACAGTATCACACAGGATAGGATTAGATACACAGCTCAGCAGACAGTATCACACAGGAGAGGATTAGATACACAGCTCAGCAGACAGTATCACACAGGATAGGATTCAGGGGAGGACTGGCTCTGGATAAAACCTAAATGTGGGCCCATGTTGTAGGCGGGTCCATATTGACAGAAGGCGGGACAACAGAAATGGGCGGGGCCAGCAATACCATAGTGCAAGATACCGCCCTAGCAGAACCATTTACCACAGTGCAGCACAAATGACCGCCGCCCGCCCCCAGTATGAAGCAGTTCCATTCAGGAGGTATCGGCGCGGTACTTAAGTCCCTGATGATCCTACAATAAATAATGCTGAGACCATCAGATCTTTCTGTACCTGGCTGGTGGCCAAGAGGAGGGCTAGGGGCCCCTAGGGTCTACGACCAGTCCGCCCATGACAGGACCAGATACACTGGTTCAGAAGGTTTTCTCTATATGCGGGGGGAAATCACACTACTAAATATCAGAAAACCGCCACATAAGCTCCTCCCCTCTGTGCTTCCTCCCAGCCATTCAGCAGACCAGAGAGAGGTCACGTGACAACAATCTGTTACACACAGGAAGTGGGCGGTGTCTGTGGAGTCAGGGGTGGAGCTCACTTCTTTCGGCCTCCTGAATGACACCTTCTGGGGCCCTTTTGTGGGTGTAAGAGCGTCCAATGGCCCAGAACATTTCACAGGTACGGTAATAAGACAGGATCGGCCCCGGACAGAGGGTCCCTTTAACTGTCTTCCCGTTCAATAAACTTTATTTATAAGTAACAAAACGTCGTCTTATTTTGATCTGTACGACTCACCAAAGTCACGAAAGCAGAAATCCTGCAGGAATTCCTTCTCGCTGTCGGAGGCGCTGTGACAGGCGGGACACGGGAGCTCTGGAAACAGTCAGAAGGATATCAGAAAAACGGTGGACGGCTACAGGCCACGTCATGGTCCCCCCCCCCCCCCCCCGCCACGACCACTTACCCTCTTTCACCGATGGGAACTTATCATCCAGACCAGCAGGGGGCACACACAGCTCATTCCCTTCCGGAAACTGGGAGCAACTGAACATGTCTGGCCACGGAAACCCAAACGCGGCCATGACGGGGGTGCAGCCGTCCCGCACCGCCTCACACAGGGAGCGGCAGGGGTGAATGGCCTCCTCCAGGTCGCTGAGGCACACCGGGGCAAACAGAGAGCACAGGAACTTCTTGGTGTCTGCATGGCACTGCTTGGTGAGAAGAGGCACCCAGGAGCCGGCCTGCTGCAGAACCTCTTTCATGGTGTCGTGTCCCAGCAGGTTGGGCAGACGCATCTCGCTGTAGCCCACTCCATGGCACAGGGTCATGCTGCCCGGGATCGCCTTGCAGCTGCTCTTACGGGTGCTCAGCTGGGTGAGAATAAAAGGAAATCCTGAGACGGGGTGCAGAAGGCCGAGAGCACCCAACAAGACCCCGAAGGTCAGAAGGACCCTCATGGCCACGGCTCTACAGATCACAGGAAACCTGCAGGGGGGGTAAAAAACACAAAAAAATTAAAATCCAAACTGCAGTGATCCTAACGTTCTGTTCATCCTGAGCCTCCTGATTCATGAACGGAATACCACCATCAGGCCTCATGCACACGACCGTATCCGTTTTTTTTGCGGATCCATTGTAATAATGCCTATCCTTGTCCGCAAACTAGAAAAAAATAGGACATGCTCTATTTTTCTGCGGAACGGAAAAACGGATATACGCAAACGGAATGCACACAGAGTACCTTCAGTTTTTTTTTGCGGACCCGTTGAAATGAATGGTTCCGCATATGGTCTGCAAAAAAAACGGAACGGACACGGAAAGAAAATACGTTTGTGTGCATGAGGCATTACAGTAAAAACGGACACGTGCAGAAGAGCGAGAGGATGCAATTCTATCAAAGCTATGATATTCAGGGGCCACGGAGAGCTGGGGGACAACCACGGACGGGCGAGCGATCCTCACATTAACAGAGAAACTGTCCGCGGAATTCATCTACTGGAGTTCAACCCTCATCATCTCCGGCCTGGACTACTTTAACCTCATCCTCAGCTGCTGAAACGAAATCGAGTCCGTCACCTCTCAGGGCGCAACTTCTCAATTCTGAAGCTTCAGAGCTGAAATCTCCCAGCATCCCCTGCTTGTTCAGCATCTGCACAGATCCCCCCCTAACATAGGAAGTTCAGATCAGCTGTGTGTGTGCCCAGTCCACCAACTTGCTGACTGTTTCCAACAACCTCCATCAGGATCATCTTCGCTTCAGGGCTTACTGTGCTGTACCGATTTCCTAAAAATCCCTTCCCCCACCGGACGGATCTGGGGGCTTTCATGACGAGACCCTCCAGCAGTTTGGAGACCAGAACTGCTTCTTAAAGGGCCGTACACATATGTGTGACATCACGTGTAGGCGCCTGCATCATAAATATTGACCCGTGATATAAATCACAACATTTAAAGGGCCGGTGTCCACTTTCTGAAGTTCAATCGTTAAAGAGAAACCCTGCAACATCATAACTGACTAACATTTTCAAAACCTCTGCTTGCTGATAGGAGACGCTGGGAGTTGCAGTTTTGCAGCGTCTCCTTTAATAGTTCTGTAAGTTTCTTATACTCAGTGAACGGGAACATCCTGGTTTACCCCCCAGAAGTTGAAAAGTCCTATTACTTCTCCCAGCTGAAGGTCTGTTACAATTGCATTCGGTCTAGAGCATCCAGACAGAGGAATGTCTACCGTATATACAACTGCAACAGATCCTCAGCTGTGAGAAGTATTGAGCCTGAAGAGGCTTTTTTTTTCTGGATGGAAACAGTGTTTCCAGCCACTGACAGCAAGTAGAGATCTTGAAACACCAAGTATATAAGAAAGTTGCAGAACTCGTCTAATGCACAGCCATACCATAAGCCTCCAACCACGCTGGGAGTAGTAGTCTTGCTGGAGACGTATGCCATAAACCATCGCTCACGCAGTAATATATACTTACGGGTAGGTGGGCGGCGATGCTCCCCCTAGGTAGGTACGGGCGACGGGCTTCCCAGGTATGTAGAGGAGCCGCAGCAGCACACACTAGACCGCACAGAAATCCCACTGTGTGTGTGGCTGCTACAAGCCAGGACACAGCGGCGGGGACGTCACCTCCCCTGTGCTGACGCTGCTCCCCCAGGTGGGGACAGGCCGGGGCAGCACAGATGTGTTGGGTCTCGCCCCTCCAGCTGTGGTGGAGTTTATATAGGGAGGGGGGAGCTGCCGATTGCTGCGTCCGCTCTGGAGCACGGTTTTGCCTGCAGGCAGCCCCATGTAATAAACCCTCCGATTAGTGTCGTAAACTTCTCAGGCGTGGCGAGGGGCCCGAGACGTATCCCCGGCCCCAGGCACCCACTTTATAGAAATTCATCCGCTCTAGGTTAATCTGTACAGACCCCGCAACATGCAGATCCGGGCTCCGGGAAAGCTGGGTGCCAGGATTCAGGTATCACACCCAACCTGTGGAGAGGAGTGGCGCTGTCACCCCCCTTACTGGTCCCTTACTGGTCTGTCACTGGAGATTATAATCTTCCGCTCGTGTAATCATCTCTCTGTGTATTGATTCCATGCTCAGCTACTGCTTATACACATCTGAACAAACAAGGCTGCAGTGTAAAGCATGAGGAAGATCACAGGGTTCAATAAAAATAATGACAATTTACTTCACAGGTGTCACCACAGGGGGGTTAGTCCCCATCTCTCTGCTGTCCGGGGGGGTTAGTCCCCATCTCTCTGCTGTCCGGGGGGTTACTCTCACCATCTCCCTGCTGTCCGGGGGGGTTAGTCCCCATCTCTCTCTGCTGTCCGGGGGGGTTAGTCCCCATCTCTCTCTGCTGTCCGGGGGTTAGTCCCCATCTCCCTGCTGTCCGGGGGTTAGTCCCCATCTCTCTCTGCTGTCCGGGGGTTAGTCCCCATCTCCCTGCTGTCCGGGGTTAGTCCCCATCTCTCTGCTGTCCGGGGGGTTAGTCCCCCTCTCTCTCTGCTGTCCGGGGGGGGGGGGTTAGTCCCCATCTCCCTGCTGTCCGGGGGGTTAGTCCCTATCTCTCTCTGCTGTCCGGGGGGGTTAGTCCCCATCTCCCTGCTGTCCGGGGGGTTAGTCCCCATCTTCCTGCTGTCCGGGGGGGTTAGTCCCCCTCTCTCTCTGCTGTCCGGGGGGGTTAGTCCCCATCTCCCTGCTTTCCGGAGGGTTAGTCCCCATCTCTCTCTGCTGTCCGGGGGGTTAGTCCCCCTATCTCTCTGTGCTGTCTGGGGGGGTTAGTCCCCATCTCCCTGCTGTCCGGGGGTTAGTCCCCATCTCTTACTGCTGTCCGGGGATTAGTCCCCCTCTCTCTTTGCTGTCCGGGGGGGGTTAGTCCCCCTCTCTCTCTGCTGTCCGGGGGGGGTTAGTCCCCCTCTCCCTGCTGTCCGGGGAGGGGGGGTTAGTCCCCATCTTCCTGCTGTCCGGGGGGGTTAGTCCCCATCTCCCTGCTGTCCGGGGGGTTAGTCCCCATCTTCCTGCTGTCCGGGGGGGTTAGTCCCCATCTCCCTGCTGTCCGGGGGGTTAGTCCCCATCTCCTTGCAGTCTAGGGGGTGAAGGTTACTGAGGGGATTCTGCCGGGGCCCCCTGGTGTGTGATCGGTACAGGGCCCCATACACATCGGACTGCCATCGGCTGAACCTGCTGTTTTCGGGGGGATCAATTGATTCCTGTGCTGAGCCCCATAAAGGCCGGCCATCGCCTCTCACTGTTTAACCCTTCAGACCCAGGGAGCGTGCCGTGTATAGCATAGATGGCGGTATTATACTCTCATTATTATGTGGCCCCCCCTTCCCCATAAACTTGTGGCGCTGCAGATGGGATGGGGGCACAGGGAGCCCCCCGCTGGTACATAGCGAAGGGTACAAAAGGCAGCATTTTCCTGGAGTGGGCCGGTGCAGTGAGGACAGAGGGGGCTCTGTGCTCCAGACACGGGGCAGGAAACCGCCCCGGGGCCACACGTCACACCTCTCACCCTACATCTCTCTCTATTACATGCCACTGACGACTGTGGAACTACAAGTCTAAGCATTCCCAAGGAGGAGACAGCACAATGAGTAACCACCATACACTGCAGCGCATCTCTGTCTGGAATGGGGGAATACAATACCATAGCTACAGTGAAGACTGACACAGCGCAGAAGGAGAAGGATTAACAAGGTGTCTACAGAAAGCTGGGTGACAACGGCCCTGATCCACCAGTGATAGAACGGTCTGAGCGTCTTATACTCCACTCACATCCATAGCTGCATTCACAATTCTGCTGAAACACAAGACAATTGTTCTGACGAGCTCCCAGAATGCACCGCTCTGTGCGGCAGAAGATTTCACCAGATACAGACACTGAACAAGCAGGGAGCACGACGTCCTGCATCCTGAAGGCCAACTGAGAAACAGGTGAGCGCAGCTCTGGAGTATAAGATAGGATGTAACAGTAGAATGGAGAGCGCAGCTCTGGAGGTGACTGGAGGATAAGATAGGATGTAAAAGTAGAATAGAGAGCGCAGCTCTGGAGGTGACTGGAGGATAAGATAGGATGTAACAGTAGAATGGAGAGCGCAGCTCTGGAGGTGACTAGAGCACTGTATAGAGAAATATAATTATTCTATGGAGGCCATTAATGCTCCCATCACCCCCTCCCCCGACGGGTCACTTCAGAGTGCATCCTGCCGAGAATTAGCCGGACGGTCCGGTCAGTGTGAGCCTCAAAGCCCTAATGTACCCCCTTTAACTCTGACCCCCTGCCGGACCCCCATGGACCTTATACTGTACCCCATGGACCTCCGGCACTGCCTCTAGGGATATCCCCACACAGGGACCTCTGACCTCATGCTGTACCCCCGGGGACCTCTGACCTCATGCTGTACCCCCGTGGACCTCTGACCTCATGCTGTACCCCCGTGGACCTCTGACCTCATGCTGTACCCCCGTGGACCTCTGACCTCATGCTGTACCCCTGGGGACCTCTGACCTCATGCTGTACCCCCGTGGACCTCTGACCTCATGCTGTACCCCCGTGGACCTCATGCTGTACCCCGGGGACCTCTGACCTCATGCTGTACCCCCGTGGACCTCTGACCTCATGCTGTACCCCCGTGGACCTCATGCTGTACCCCGGGGGACCTCTGACCTCATGCTGTACCCCCGGGGACCTCTGACCTCATGCTGTACCCCCGGGGACCTCTGACCTCATGCTGTAACCCCGGGGAACTCTGACCTCATGCTGTAACCCCGGGGAACTCTGACCTCATGCTGTAACCCCGGGGAACTGACCTCATGCTGTACCCCCGGGGACCTCTGACCTCATGCTGTAACCCCGGGGACCTCTGACCTCATGCTGTAACCCCGGGGAACTCTGACCTCAGGCACTGCCTCTAGGGATATCCCCACACAGGGAGCTCTGCCGTGTGCAGGATACATTACTGGGGGTCATGACCTCCTATTAGGTAAATCAGGGATCGCCGTTAGCAGAGATAGAGGAGAAACCAGTGATACGCGACGTGTGAACAGGGTTTTATAAGATTTCAGCCCGCTGGCAGACAGACTGCACCACTGAAGCCGCAGCAGCCGTCCATGAGAACGGAAAGCGATCTCGTGGACTGCAGCGGGTACTCTGTAGTTAACCCCTTACATATGTATACTGGGGCCATTTACAAAGCCCGGTACAATGCCCCTCTGGAGTAAAAAGTACTCCAACCCCTAACAGACAGCCCCAATATTTACACCTATTTGGGAAATTTGTCAATGTCACGCCCCCACTAATCCCTCCATACCTGCAGCGTCGAACGTGGTGCAGGAACGCCCCTCGTCTGGTCGAGCTGAAGCCGCAACGCATCAAACTGCGCAACAGTGGCGACAACACCACGGCCCAGAATCCTCAGGAAGCAGCTAAGATCAGGACTGCGCCCCTCAGACCTGCCCCCCATCAGCCGAGAGTGTCAGCTCCTGTGTCCAGAGCCCTCATCACAGGCAACGAGCAGCACATGCGCCGCTGATCACACCCCGCTCACAACAGCGGGAAAGTCACTGACAAACCCAGTATACGCGGCCTGCCACCAGTATATCCCAGTATACAGCGCCCAGCCCCCAGTATATCCCAGTACACAGCGCCCTGCCACCAGTATACCCCAGTACACAGCGCCCTGCCACCAGTATATCCCAGTACACAGCGCCCTGCCACCAGTATACCCCAGTATACAGCGCCCAGCCCCCAGTATATCCCAGTATACAGCGCCCAGCCCCCAGTATATCCCAGTATACAGCGCCCAGCCCCCAGTATATCCCAGTATACAGCACCCAGCCCCCAGTATATCCCAGTATACAGCACCCAGCCCCCAGTATATCCCAGTATACAGCGCCCAGCCCCCAGTATACAGCACCCTACCCCCAGTATATCCCAGTGCACAGCACCCTGCCACCAATATACCCCAGTACACGGCGCCCTGCCACCAGTATACTCCAGTACACGGCGCCCTGCCACCAGTATACCCCAGTACACGGCGCCCTGCCACCAGTATACCCCAGTACACGGCGCCCTGCCACCAGTATACCCCAGTACACGGCGCCCTGCCACCAGTATACCCCAGTACACGGCGCCCTGCCACCAGTATACCCCAGTACACGGCGCCCTGCCACCAGTATACCCCAGTAAACCGGGCGCCCTGCCACCAGTATAGCCCAGTACACGGCGCCCTGCCACCAGTATACCCCAGTACACGGCGCCCTGCCACCAGTATACCCCAGTACACGGCGCCCTGCCACCAGTATACCCCAGTATACAACGCCCAGCCACCAGTATACCCCAGTACACAATGCCCTGCCCCCAGTATACCCAAGTACACAGTGCCCTGCCACCAGTATACCCCAGTACACAGCGCCCTGCCACCAGTATACCCCAGTACACAGCGCCCTGCCACCAGTATACAGCCCCCTGCCCCCATTATACCCCAGTACACAGCCCCCTGCCACCAGTATATCCCAGTACACAGCGCCCAGCCCCCAGTATATCCCAGTATACAGCGCCCTGCCCCCAGTATATCCCAGTGCACAGCACCCTGCCACCAATATACCCCAGTACACGGCGCCCTGCCACCAGTATACCCCAGTACACGGCGCCCTGCCACCAGTATACCCCAGTACACGGCGCCCTGCCACCAGTATACCTCAGTACACGGCGCCCTGCCACCAGTATACCCCAGTACACGGCGCCCTGCCACCAGTATACCCCAGTAAACCAGGCGCCCTGCCACCAGTATAGCCCAGTACACAGCGCCCTGCCACCAGTATACCCCAGTACACGGCGCCCTGCCACCAGTATACCCCAGTACACGGCGCCCTGCCACCAGTATACCCCAGTATACAACGCCCAGCCACCAGTATACCCCAGTACACAGTGCCCTGCCCCCAGTATACCCAAGTACACAGTGCCCTGCCACCAGTATACCCCAGTACACAGCGCCCTGCCACCAGTATACCCCAGTACACAGCGCCCTGCCACCAGTATACAGCCCCCTGCCCCCATTATACCCCAGTACACAGCCCCCTGCCACCAGTATATCCCAGTACACAGCACCCTGCCATCAGTATACAGCCTCCTGTCCCATTATACCCCAGTACACAGCGCCCAGCCCCCATTACTCCCCAGTACACAGCACCCAGCCACCAGTATACCTCAGTACACAGCCCCCTGCCACCAGTATACCTCAGTACACAGCGCCCTGCCACCAGTATACCCCAGTACACGGTGACCTGCCACCAGTATATCCCAGTACACAGCACCCAGCCACCAGTATACCCCGGTACACAGCACCCAGCCACCAGTATAGCCCGGTACACAGCGCCCGGCCCCCAGTATACCCCAGTACACAGCGCCCTGCCACCAGTATACAGCCCCCTGCCCCCATTATACCCCAGTACACAGCCCCCTGCCACCAGTATATCCCAGTACACAGCGCCCAGCCCCCAGTATATCCAAGTACATGGCGCCCTGCCACCAGTATATCCCAGTACACAGCACCCTGCCATCAGTATACAGCCTCCTGTCCCATTATACCCCAGTACACAGCGCCCAGCCCCCATTACTCCCCAGTACACAGCACCCAGCCACCAGTATACCTCAGTACACAGCCCCCTGCCACCAGTATACCTCAGTACACAGCGCCCTGCCACCAGTATACCCCAGTACACGGTGACCTGCCACCAGTATATCCCAGTACACAGCACCCAGCCACCAGTATACCCCGGTACACAGCACCCAGCCACCAGTATAGCCCGGTACACAGCGCCCGGCCCCCATTATACCCCAGTACACAGCGCTCTACACACATTATACACCGGTACACGGCTCCCTGCCCCATTATACGGTGCACAGCCCCCACTATACCCCAGTACACGGCACCCTGCCCCCATTATATCCCGGTACACCGCATCCAGCCCCCACTATACCCCAGTACACAGCGCCCTGCCACCAGTATACCCCCAGTACACAGCGCCCTGCCACCAGTATACCCCAGTACACAGCTGTCTGCCACCAGTATACAGCCTCCAGCCCCCATTACACCCCAGTACACAGCGCCCAACCCCCAGTATATCCCAGTACACAGCGCCCTACCCCCAGTATATCCCAGTACACAGCGCCCTGCAACCAGTATACCCCAGTACACAGCGCCCTGCCACCAGTATCCCCCAGTACACAGCGCCCTGCCACCAGTATCCCCCAGTACACAGCGCCCTGCCACCAGTATCCCCCAGTACACATCGACCTGCCACCATTATACCCCATTACACGGCGCTCTACACACATTATACACCGGTACACGGCTCCCTGCCCCATTATACGGTGCACAGCCCCCACTATACCCCAGTACACGGCACCCTGCCCCCATTATATCCCGGTACACCGCATCCAGCCCCCACTATACCCCAGTACACAGCGCCCTGCCACCAGTATACCCCCAGTACACAGCGCCCTGCCACCAGTATACCCCAGTACACAGCGCGCTGCCACTAGTATACAGCAGCCAGCCCCCAGTATATCCCAGTACACAGCGCCCTGCCACCAGTATACCCCAGTACACATCGCCCAGCCACCAGTATACCCCATTATGCAGTGCCCTGCCACCAGTATACCCCAGTACACATCGCCCAGCCACCAATATACCCCAGTATACAGTGCCCTGCACCATTACACCCAGATACACGGCGCACAGCCCCCCTTATACCCCGGTACACAGCCCCCTACCCCCAATATACCCATCTCCGCCTTTTTCCCCTCATATAAATTGATATCAGATTCGTGGTTTCTGGGAGCGGATCCGGTTTCTATAAAACCGCGACTCCCTGCGGGGAGTGTGAGACGTGGTGTGAAGGAGGGCGTACGCCTCCGTTATAGCTGCACCCGCCGCCCGTCTGATCCCCCGTGAGCTCCGCTCTGATGTCCCGTGGGGTAAAAACCACATCTGATCGGGACAGGTCTGCAATGAGGTTTTTGGCCCCACGACCTGTGCCGGTTTCACGGTGCCCCCCCCTCCCCCGGGGATTATATCGTACAGCGCTGTGGACAATGGTGGCGCCATGTGAATAACATCCCCCCCCACACCGCTGTGCCCTGTTTATATGTCTCTGTACATATCTCATTGGAGGATGATGGGGGTTGTTGTTGTGTCTGTCCCTGCACTCCCCTCCCAGTCTGCGGAACGCTGCGTCAGGACCTGGAAACATCGCACTGGTCACCACAACGTACTGGAAACTGCACGGGGGAGGGGGCCGCCCGCCTCACCCCACATGTACCCACCCAGACTGCCATCAGCTTAGATACAGGGGCCCAACACAGGACAGGATTAGATACACCGCTCAGCAGACAGTATCACACAGGAGAGGATTAGATACGCTGCTCAGCAGACAGTATCACACAGGATAGGATTAGATACACAGCTCAGCAGACAGTATCACACAGGATAGGATTAGATACACAGCTGAGAAGACAGTATCACACAGGATAGGATTAGATACACAGCTCAGCAGACAGTATCACACAGGAGAGGATTAGATACACAGCTCAGCAGACAGTATCACACAGAATAGGATTAGATACACAGCTCAGCAGACAGTATCACACAGGATAGGATTAGATACACGGCTCAGCAGACAGTATCACACAGGAGAGGATTAGATACACAGCTCAGCAGACAGTATCACACAGGATAGGATTAGATACACAGCTCAGCAGACAGTATCACACAGGATAGGATTAGATACACAGCTCAGCAGACAGTATCACACAGGAGAGGATTAGATACACAACTCAGCAGACAGTATCACACAGGAGAGGATTAGATACACAGCTCAGCAGACTGTATCACACAGATATGATTAGATACACAGCTCAGCAGACAGTATCACACAGATATGATTAGATACACAGCTCAGCAGACAGTATCACACAGGATAGGATTAGATACACAGCTCAGCAGACAGTATCACACAGGACAGGATTAGATACACAGCTCAGCAGACTGTATCACACAGGAGAGGATTAGATACACAGCTCAGCAGACAGTATCACACAGGATAGGATTAGATACACAGCTCAGCAGACAGTATCACACAGGATAGGATTAGATACACAGCTCAGCAGACAGTATCACACGGAATAGGATTAGATACACAGCTCAGCAGACAGTATCACACAGGATAGGATTAGATACACAGCTCAGCAGACAGTATCACACAGGAGAGGATTAGATACACAGCTCAGCAGACAGTATCACACAGAATAGGATTAGATACACAGCTCAGCAGACAGTATCACACAGGATAGGATTAGATACACAGATCAGCAGACAGTATCACACAGGATAGAATTAGATACACAGATCAGCAGACAGTATCACACAGGAGAGGATTAGATACACAGCAGACAGTATCACACAGGATAGGATTAGATACACAGCTCAGCAGACAGTATCACACAGGAGAGGATTAGATACACAGCAGACAGTATCACACAGGATAGGATTAGATACACAGCTCAGCAGACTGTATCCCACAGGATAGGATTAGATACACAGCTCAGCAGACAGTATAACCCAGGATAGGATTAGATACACAGCTCAGCAGACAGTATCACACAGGATAGGATTAGATACACAGCTCAGCAGACAGTATCACACAGATATGATTAGATACACAGCTCAGCAGACAGTATCACACAGGATAGGATTAGATACACAGCTCAGCAGACAGTATCACACAGAATAGGATTAGATACACCGCTCAGTAGACAGTATAACCCAGGATAGGATTAGATACACAGCTCAGCAGACAGTATCACACAGGATAGGATTAGATACACAGCTCAGCAGACAGTATCACACAGGATAGGATTAGATACACAGCTCAGCAGACAGTATCACACAGGATAGGATTAGATACACAGCTCAGCAGACAGTATCACACAGGATAGGATTAGATACACAGCTCAGCAGACAGTATCACACAGGATAGGATTAGATACACAGCTCAGCAGACAGTATCACACAGGATAGGATTAGATACACAGCTCAGCAGACAGTATCACACAGGATAGGATTAGATACACAGCTCAGCAGACAGTATCACACAGGATAGGATTAGATACACAGCTCAGCAGACAGTATCACACAGGATAGGATTAGATACACAGCTCAGCAGACAGTATCACACAGGATAGGATTAGATACACAGCTCAGCAGACAGTATCACACAGGAGAGGATTAGATACACAGCTCAGCAGACAGTATCACACAGGATAGGATTAGATACACAGCTCAGCAGACAGTATCACACAGGATAGGATTAGATACACAGCTCAGCAGACAGTATCACACAGGAGAGGATTAGATACACAGCTCAGCAGACAGTATCACACAGGATAGGATTAGATACACAGCTCAGCAGACAGTATCACACAGGATAGGATTAGATACACAGCTCAGCAGACAGTATCACACAGGAGAGGATTAGATACACAGCTCAGCAGACAGTATCACACAGGATAGGATTAGATACACAGCTCAGCAGACAGTATCACACAGGATAGGATTAGATACACAGCTCAGCAGACAGTATCACACAGGATAGGATTAGATACACAGCTCAGCAGACAGTATCACACAGGATAGGATTAGATACACAGCTCAGCAGACAGTATCACACAGGATAGGATTAGATACACAGCTCAGCAGACAGTATCACACAGGAGAGGATTAGATACACAGCTCAGCAGACAGTATCACACAGGATAGGATTAGATACACAGCTCAGCAGACAGTATCACACAGGATAGGATTAGATACACAGCTCAGCAGACAGTATCACACAGGATAGGATTAGATACACAGCTCAGCAGACAGTATCACACAGGAGAGGATTAGATACACAGCTCAGCAGACAGTATCACACAGGATAGGATTAGATACACAGCTCAGCAGACAGTATCACACAGGATAGGATTAGATACACAGCTCAGCAGACAGTATCACACAGGATAGGATTAGATACACAGCTCAGCAGACAGTATCACACAGGATAGGATTAGATACACAGCTCAGCAGACAGTATCACACAGGATAGGATTAGATACACAGCTCAGCAGACAGTATCACACAGGATAGGATTAGATACACAGCTCAGCAGACAGTATCACACAGGATAGGATTAGATACACAGCTCAGCAGACAGTATCACACAGGATAGGATTAGATACACAGCTCAGCAGACAGTATCACACAGGATAGGATTAGATACACAGCTCAGCAGACAGTATCACACAGGATAGGATTAGATACACAGCTCAGCAGACAGTATCACACAGGATAGGATTAGATACACAGCTCAGCAGACAGTATCACACAGGATAGGATTAGATACACAGCTCAGCAGACAGTATCACACAGGATAGGATTAGATACACAGCTCAGCAGACAGTATCACACAGGATAGGATTAGATACACAGCTCAGCAGACAGTATCACACAGGATAGGATTAGATACACAGCTCAGCAGACAGTATCACACAGGATAGGATTAGATACACAGCTCAGCAGACAGTATCACACAGGATAGGATTAGATACACAGCTCAGCAGACAGTATCACACAGGAGAGGATTAGATACACAGCTCAGCAGACAGTATCACACAGGATAGGATTAGATACACAGCTCAGCAGACAGTATCACACAGGATAGGATTAGATACACAGCTCAGCAGACAGTATCACACAGGATAGGATTAGATACACAGCTCAGCAGACAGTATCACACAGGATAGGATTAGATACACAGCTCAGCAGACAGTATCACACAGGATAGGATTAGATACACAGCTCAGCAGACAGTATCACACAGGATAGGATTAGATACACAGCTCAGCAGACAGTATCACACAGGATAGGATTAGATACACAGCTCAGCAGACAGTATCACACAGAATAGGATTAGATACACAGCTCAGCAGACAGTATCACACAGGATAGGATTAGATACACAGCTCAGCAGACAGTATCACACAGGATAGGATTAGATACACAGCTCAGCAGACAGTATCACACAGGATAGGATTAGATACACAGCTCAGCAGACAGTATCACACAGGATAGGATTAGATACACAGCTCAGCAGACAGTATCACACAGGATAGGATTATATACACAGCTCAGCAGACAGTATCACACAGGAGAGGATTAGATACACAGCAGAGAGTATCACACAGGATAGGATTAGATACACAGCTCAGCAGACAGTATCACACAGAATAGGATTAGATACACCGCTCAGTAGACAGTATAACCCAGGATAGGATTAGATACACAGCTCAGCAGACAGTATCACACAGGATAGGATTAGATACACAGCTCAGCAGACAGTATCACACAGGATAGGATTAGATACACAGCTCAGCAGACTGTATCACACAGGACAGGATTAGATACACAGCTCAGCAGACTGTATCACACAGGAGAGGATTAGATACACAGCTCAGCAGACAGTATCACACAGGATAGGATTAGATACACAGCTCAGCAGACAGTATCACACAGGATAGGATTAGATACACAGCTCAGAAGACAGTATCACACAGGATAGGATTAGATACACAGCTCAGCAGACAGAATCACACGGAATAGGATTAGATACACAGCTCAGCAGACTGTATCACACAGGAGAGGATTAGATACACAGCTCAGCAGACAGTATCACACAGGATAGGATTATATACACAGCTCAGATGACAGTATCACACAGGACAGGATTAGATACACAGCTCAGCAGACAGTATCACACAGGAGAGGATTAGATACACAGCTCAGCAGACAGTATCACACAAGACAGGATTAGATACACAGCTCAGCAGACAGTATCACACAGGATAGGATTAGATACACAGCTCAGCAGACTGTATCACACAGGACAGGATTAGATACACAACTCAGCAGACTGTATCACACAGGAGAGGATTAGATACACAGCTCAGCAGACAGTATCACACAGGATAGGATTAGATACACAGCTCAGCAGACAGTATCACACAGGAGAGGATTAGATACACAGCTCAGCAGACTGTATCACACAGATATGATTAGATACACAGCTCAGCAGACAGTATCACACAGATATGATTAGATACACAGCTCAGCAGACAGTATCACACAGGATAGGATTAGATACACAGCTCAGCAGACAGTATCACACAGGATAGGATTAGATACACAGCTCAGAAGACAGTATCACACAGGATAGGATTAGCTACACAGCTCAGCAGACAGTATCACACGGAATAGGATTAGATACACAGCTCAGATGACAGTATCACACAGGACAGGATTAGATACACAGCTCAGCAGACAGTATCACACAAGAGAGGATTAGATACACAGCAGACAGTATCACACAGGATAGGATTAGATACACAGCAGACAGTATCACACAGAATAGGATTAGATACACAGCTCAGCAGACAGTATCACACAGGAGAGGATTAGATACACAGCTCAGCAGACAGTATCACACAAGACAGGATTAGATACACAGCTCTGCAGACTGTATCCCACAGGATAGGATTAGATACACAGCTCAGCAGACAGTATCACACAGGGTGGGATTAGATACACAGCTCAGCAGACTGTATCCCACAGGATAGGATTAGATACACAGCTCAGCAGACAGTATCACACAGGATAGGATTAGATACACAACTCAGCAGACAGTATCACACAGGATAGGATTAGATACACAGCTCAGCAGACAGTATCACACAGGAGAGGATTAGATACACAGCTCAGCAGACAGTATCACACAGAATAGGATTAGATACACAGCTCAGCAGACAGTATCACACAGGATAGGATTAGATACACGGCTCAACAGACAGTATCACACAGGAGAGGATTAGATACACAGCAGACAGTATCACACAGGATAGGATTAGATACACAGCTCAGCAGACAGTATCACACAGGATAGGATTAGATACACGGCTCAGCAGACAGTATCACACAGGATAGGATTATATACACAGCTCAGCAGACAGTATCACACAGGAGAGGATTAGATACACAGCAGAGAGTATCACACAGGATAGGATTAGATACACAGCTCAGCAGACAGTATCACACAGGATAGGATTAGATACACAGCTCAGCAGACAGTATCACACAGGATAGGATTAGATACACAGCTCAGCAGACAGTATCACACAGGATAGGATTAGATACACAGCTCAGCAGACAGTATCACACAGGATAGGATTAGATACACAGCTCAGCAGACAGTATCACACAGGACAGGATTAGATACACAGCTCAGCAGACTGTATCCCACAGGATAGGATTAGATACACAGCTCAGCAGACAGTATCACACAGGATAGGATTAGATACACAACTCAGCAGACAGTATCACACAGGATAGGATTAGATACACAGCTCAGAAGACAGTATCACACAGGATAGGATTAGATACACAGCTCAGCAGACAGTATCGCACAGGATAGGATTAGATACACAACTCAGCAGACAGTATCACACAGGATAGGATTGGATACACAGCTCAGCAGACAGTATCACACAGGATAGGATTAGATACACCGCTCAGCAGACAGTATCACACAGGAGAGGATTAGGTACACAGCTCAGCAGACAGTATCACACAGGATAGGATTAGATACACCGCTCAGCAGACAGTATCACACAGGAGAGGATTAGGTACACAGCTCAGCAGACAGTATCACACAGCGGAGGATTAGATACACAACTCAGCAGACAGTATCACACAGGATAGGATTAGATACACAGCTCAGCAGACAGTATCACACAGGAGAGGATTTGATACACAGCTCAGCAGACAGTATCACACAGGATAGGATTAGATACACAGCTCAGCAGACAGCATCACACAGGATAGGATTAGATACACAGCTCAGCAGACAGTATCACACAGGATAGGATTAGATACACAGCTCAGCAGAGAGTATCACACAGGATAGGATTAGATACACAGCTCAGCAGACAGTATCACACAGGACAGGATTAGATACACAGCTCAGTAGACAGTATCACACAGGATAGGATTAGATACACAGCTCAGCAGACAGTATCACACAGTACAGGATTAGATACACAGCTCAGCAGACAGTATCACACAGGATAGTATTAGATACACAGCTCAGCAGTCAGTATCACACAGGATAGGATTAAAAACACAGCTCAGCCGGCAGTATCACACAGGATAGGATTAGATACACAGCTCAGCAGACAGTATCGCACAGTACAGGATTAGATACATAGCTCAGCAGACAGTATCACACAGGATAGGATTAGATACACCGCTCAGCAGACAGTATCACACAGGATAGGATTAGATACACAGCTCAGCAGACAGTATCACACAGGGTAGGATTAGATACACCGCTCAGTAGACAGTATCACACATGATAGGATTAGATACACAGCTCAGCAGACAGTATCACACAGGAGAGGATTAGATACACAGCTCAGCAGACAGTATCACACAGGATAGGATTAGATACACAGCTCAGCAGACAGTATCACACAGGGTAGGATTAGATACGCCGCTCAGCAGACAGTATCACACAGGATAGGATTAGATACGCAGACAGGAGGGGCTCATCCTAATATCTGGAGGTGTAACCTGAGGCCGGTATTCATAGTAAGGCTCATTAGCGATGATCTGGCGGTGTAATACAGCCGACGGTCACCTGATCTAGGAGCTAACGGATTCAGAATCGTTCATCAGGCTTAGAAATCACGCAAACAACGAGTCTGTACGGGGACGAGCGACGGCATTAGTGATCCCCATACTGTGGAGGAGATCGCTGCATGTAAATGTCCCCTCCACCGGGAAGGAACGCTTACACTGGATCTACCGCTTTGTTCACACCAGATGGATATTATAAGGATGAAGTCCGCAGAATCGGATGACTTTTACTGGGGGTCATTTACGACGAGCACTTCGCTTGGTTTTGCCATAAAAAAAGTCACTGTTTTTGCGCCGTCCTCACCGCTTGGGAGTGACGGATTTCCACACGGATTTCGCAGATGAGTTTTAAGTCTCGCCCAGTTTTCCCGCTTCGGTAAAAAGTGTCAGATTTTCTGCCAGCACCCTGAATATGCGCCAGATTTCTCCCAGGGGCTCGGGCTGGACGCAGACACGGTGTCTAACCTGATACCATCGCTTGGTGCTTTTGTGGGAACATTTTTTGACATTTTAACCACGCCCCCTTCCCAATAGGCCACACCCCTGAAGTACATGGAACAAAAAATGGCGCATTCAAATCTTGGCAGGTGCACAATATACTGCCATTATCTGATCCTCTATATACTATACATCGGGGCGCTAACGATTAACGTCCGCATATTGCGCCCTAATACCGCCTGGTGTACAATTTTACCATAAAACATTAAAAAGCCACCTTTTCCCATAGCAACCAATCAGCGCTCACGGCTCATTACCCAGTACAGGTCAGAAAATGAAAGAAATTATGTGATTGGTCGTTACGGGTAAACCCCTCCCTTTCCGGTGTGCAGCCATCATCCTGTAACCGGCTGTTGCAAGGGTTAACCAGACCAGCGTCCTCGGCGCCGATTGGTTCTGGTCTCTATGGCGACAGGTCACATGACGTACGCAGCCCGGAAGCGGAAGTGCTGTCAGTCGCCGCTGCTTCCTGTGGTCATGTGATTGAGAAGAGTTGTTGGTCGTAACCGAGCTTCCCCGAGCGGACATGGGCTGCTGCTACAGCGGGGAGTCGGACAGCGGCAAGGGGGTGAGGGCCGAGGGCAGGAGTCCGGTCACCGCCCGGGGAGGGGGCCGCGGCCTGCCGGGACAGGGTGGGCCGGACACAGTCCTGGGCGAACACTGCCAGCAGAGTCCTGTCAGAAGTTAGGGGGTTGCAGTGTGTGTATATAGGGGGGTAGGGGAGCTCAGGATGTCATGTGACTTGGAGGGCCTTAAAGGGCCACACAGATTGATGCCAGTCATGGTGTGCGTTTAGCGCGTTTGCGCTGTGTGACCTGTCAGTCTATACCGCCGAAACGCTGCCGAAAGCGGATTGATTCTGTACGGCGAGCTCCGCTGACCTGACCGTATATGGGTGGTGACCTTATATGGGCTGTGACATCACTGGAGCTTCCCCGATTCTGGCGCAGATATAAAGCGGTCCTGGACCGGCACTGGGTTCACAGTGGACCGGAGCCGCGCAGCAGTCGCTATGTCCATGTTGTCCCGGTTACCGCCGCTCCCTACAGCCGGCCTCAGGGGACCGCAGTGACATCACGTGACGTCAGTGTCGTATACCCCGCGCTGACGCGTCGCTCTGGCCGAGCAGCTGATGTCGTGTCCTTTGTCTCTGGAGATGAAGCCGCTGAGCAGAGAGACACGCGGGGCGAAAGGAAACGCCTCAGTGTGTGCGCAGCAAAGAAGAGGGGGCGTGCAAGAGAAAGAGGCCGGAAAGGGGGCTACTGGGGTCTGTATGATTCTCTTCCTTGGTTAAAGGGAACCTGTTAGCAGCACGGACCATGTTCACTACTGACAGCGCCAGACGGGTAGGGGCTCGGGAGAGCGGCACACAGATTCCTTCTGTGGAGATTTAGATTATCAGGAGGAGTGTGAATATGAGGTTTTATTCTGCTAGGTTCTGCAACTGCCCAGGAGGCGGAGCTACATTATAATGTGCACTCTGCAGAGGGGAGGGGCTATGAGACAGCTCAATGCAGAGCATTTCACTGAAGCTCCGCCTCCTGGGCACCTGCAGGAGCAGAACCCAGCAGAATAAAACTCCATATTCACAATACTCCCGGTCGCAGTGCTGTCAGCAGTTTAGCATGGTCAGAACTGCTGACAGACTCCCTTTAAAATACACAGAGGAAGATAAAAGTTCTGTCTCGAGATTAACCCCTTAGTGACCACCCACTGTCTCCTCTGTGAGCTCTCCCTCCCTACAAATGAACCATAATTAACAGCTCTGGGTCTCAGCCCGGATCAGAGGCGTCTCCAATCCCCCTCGTTAGGCCTTTGATTGCGGCAGTCTGTGGCCACAGTGTGATAGGAAGGGACTCACCCCCCCCCCCCTCCCTCTTATTACAGATAGATAACACCCCCCTTAATGAGATTTAAAAAGTTATGAAAACATTTAAACAAAAAAGGTAACAAACAACATTCATAAATAAGGGATTATTTTACGTAAAATACATTTTATTGAGCGTATATCAGGTAAAAGCAAAAAAAAAAACTAATTTGGGTTATTCTGTGTAAGAAATGTACAATGTAAATGATCAAGTTACATTTTTTTTTTACTTAAAGTTAAAAGTATTTTATATCTACCTTCAGACAGAACAAAAAAAAAAAAATTCTCCCGCATAAAACTAGGCCTTACACGGACATGTCAGTAAAAAAAATAAAAAAGTTATGGCTGCCTGAAGAAGAGCGTGCTCCCGCTGTGTGGGCAACGCCCCCCACAGTCTATGCCGTAGGACACGTCGCAGCCCAGAGTCCTGAGATAATTCACACCGTGGTGTGAACAGAGCCTGACTGCGCTCCTGCTCCTCTCATTGAGGTGAATGGCGGAGACGCAGCTATCCGCAGAATGGGGGTCCTGTGATTCCTCCGCTCCCTCAGCCACCCCCCGTGGAGTGCAGATCTTACTGTCTGATTTGTGCTGCTGCATATGGAGGACACTTTTAGTTTGCTCGTCAGACGGGTTCCCCTCGAACACAAATATTAGATTTTAGGGGTTACAAGCTTCAGACCCCCCCCCCTCCCTCCCACCAGAACAAATCTATTCTGTCTCATTTTCCCTCTAGGACCAGGGAGAGAGGCAACACTTGTTACCCCCCAATGAGACCCTTCCCAACAGGACGCCAAATGGCTCGGAGCCCAACTCTACAAATAACCCGTCTGCTCGGACAGATGAGCAGGCCCTGCTGTCCCGGATCCTGGCGAGGACGGCCCAGTAAGTGTGAGGGGGCATCCTGCAGTACTGCCTTCCTCCTGTAGGGGGCAGAGCATGGTTGATGTGTCACTAACACTTCTCTCCCTGTGCCCAGGAACATCATTGATGTGTCAGCCGTAGAGTCCCAGGGGATGGAGCAGCACGAATGTATGGATCGGGCGAGACAGTATAGGTAAGCGAGGGGCGGGCGACCTGTGTTATCTGGGGTCCAGAGGGGGGTGACGGGTGCAGAGCTCATAGGGATAGATAGGGGATAGGAGCTGTAATAACCGCCATGATGGGGACATGGGGTAATCTCCTTTTTCCCATACGTCTGGGGTCCGTGCTGCGGTGACGGAATGGGCACGGTAAGTTGGCGATTTTGCCAAAAAAAAAATCTGATTATTTTCAATTTAAGGACAATACAATTTTTCTCAAATACTTTTTTTTCTAGCGATTACTTTTTTTCCTTTATTTGTTGATGTAGCCATATTAGAGCTGGTCTTTAGGGCGGCGAATTGTATTTTTTTTTTTTATTGTTTTACATAAAACATATTGATTAACTTTGATAATTTTTTGGGGTGGAAAAGGCAGTTCTGTCATTGTTTTTTTTTTTTGCACTCTGTATTTACAGTGTGGCATAACTAGCGTTTATTTTTAAAGGGATAGAAGAAAAAAAATTCCGCTATTTTTTGCTTTTTTTTTTTTTTTTGGGGTGGTTTATATAACAGTATATTTATTGTACGTGGATATCTGAGCTTTTATGACTTTTACTAAATAAAAACACTGTTTAATGGATTTTTTTTTTTTTTTTTGCTTTATTAATATTAGTATTCAATTTTCTTCCCATGACTTTTATAATGCACTGGTATAGAGTACCTTGCCTGTAGCAGTGACAGGCTGTCTAGTAGAGAGTGTGGCACAGTCTAATAGACACACGGTCATGGCAGTACATTGGCACCTCGCAATTGCAATCCCCGGGGGCCAACGGTGACTTGGAGCCTCTTACGGTACTTAACTGCCTATTTGCCACGCTCTATACTAATCGTGGCATCTAAGGAGTTAAATGGCCAGGATTGGAGCTGTCTGCTCCAGCCCTTACAGCTGGAGCCCGACTACAATCTGTGGTGGTCTCCCGCATCGATCCGGAGCTCTGAATCAGCGCGGCCTGTGTGGGCTCTTCTCTGTCCGTGCCAGGGTCAAAGGGGTTATCCCATGATTATTGTAAAATATCAGACATCATATAGGACAAAGCTAGAACCAGCCCTGTACCTCACATGGGTCCAGACATCTCCCCATTCCTTGCTCAGATAGATTTATATCAAGCTGACAGCTCAAGGGGGGTGTCCTTTCTGCTGCAGCTAAGGGGGCGTGTCCATGCTCTCCCTATCACAGCTCAGGAGGCAGTTGAAGGATGAAACTGAGCATGTGCGGCCATCTCAGTGAGCAGGTCAAAGAAATATGTAAAAGAACCAGCAGCAGGTGGCGCTCTACAGATACATTGTATTGAGTAACTCCGTGGCCGATCCAGGGGCTGGTTGGAAAACTGTAGGATATAATTCGTGGGACAACCCCTTTAATGGTGTGGACGGCACGGACTGAACACCCTGCGCAGCCCCCGCTAATGCATCACTCTGGGCCGCAAAGCTTGTTTAATTTGATTTTTTCAAAAATTAACATTTTCGGACTCTAAAAATGCGAATCCCTACAATCGGCATTGTGCTCCTGTCCAGCCTCTGTACAAGGAGGTGCAGCCGCGGCGTCCTATTCTAGCTGTACAGAGGCCTGGCACTGCCAGTGTGTATACTTGCTGCCCGTACCCAGGCTGGTACATGGCCGCAGCCTCTGTATGCATCCTTCCTGTGTGTGTCGGTCCTCCGGGTTTGGCGGCGGTTTCCTCCTCGCTTTTATCGATCCTGGATTCTGTTCTCCTGACGTTTTTCATCTTCTGTTTCTTCAGCACAAAACTAGCGAAACTCAGCAGTAACCTGACGCTGTGGAGGAAGGTGCCCCCTCTGCCCTCGCTCACTGCCCAGCCACACCAAATACTCGCCAGCGACCCGGTCCCTTATGCAGACATACAGCAGGTAAGTGACCCCGAGCGCACCAGTACCTGTGGGACAGAGTCCACTTTTGTGTCATGTTCACCTAAGGAGAATGTGCCCTCTATATCCCTGCTTGCTGTCAGTGGATAGGAACAGGCAACGGTTCCATCTTCAGGTTATACATCTCACAGCTGAGGGTTTGTTACAGTTGTTCCAGTGTAGACAGTCCTCTGTCAGTGATACATTGTAACAAACCATCGGGACAAGAGAGATTTGTGCTGCTGATGTGTGACAATTGTATCAAACCCTCAGCTGTGAGAAGTATTGGCTCCTGATTGGTTCTCTGCCTCTGGATGTAAACAGGTTGTGTTCACATTCACTGACAATAATCAAAGATCTTGAACCCTTTCGCTACCAGCGCCGTACATGTACTGTGCTGGAGCGATTTTCGAACATGGCGCCCGCTCTCATGTGCAGCGGGTGTCATGTTTCAATCAGCAGAGACCTGTGGCTAATTATACCGTGACCGGCAATAATGCCGATCGCAGTAATTAAAGGCTTTAGATACCGTGATCAAGTGAGATCACGGCATCTAAATGCGCAAAAACTTCCTGCCGACACCCCCTGCGGCCAATGGGGCTGTCGGTAGTTGTTCTGATTGCGAGGCTGATGGCATTCATGCTGCAATTCTTAGGCCAACATAAGAAATGAGCAATTCACAGTAATAGCTATTTTAAAAATCCCTGATTGTACAAAATGAAAAATAAAAAAACGGAATTTGTAGGCACATATATGAGCTTAAAAATCATTACGAAAATAAAAATAAATGTTAAATATATAAAAAATTAAAAAGTTTAAATCGCCCCCCCTTTCCGTATAATAAAAAAATAAATACCTAAATAACAACAAATGTAAACATCATGGGTATCACCGTGACCCAAAATGCCCGTACTACTTTAAAAAATTAAAATACAGCGAATGGCATGACGGAAAAAAGTGTCAAAATGGCCGATTTGCCATGTTTTCATAAAAGTCAAACACACTCCAAAATGGTATCAATAAAAACTACAGATTCTCCCCCAAAAAATGAGCCCCTATACAGCTCAGTAGACATAAGTATAAAAAAGTTATAGGGGTCAGAATATGTTGATGTAAAAAAATATCTATTCTTTTTCAAAGATTAAATTTATACTTACACTATTTAGACATAAAAACCTATACATATGGGGTATCGCTGTAATCGTACTGACCCAGAGAATGAAGGCCATGGGTCAGTTTTGCCGTAAACGAAACGCCGTGGGGACAAAACCCGTAAGACGGTGGGGGAATGGCGTTTTTTTCCAATTCCACCCCATTTGGAATGTCTTTACTGCTTCCCTCTACAGTGTATGCCATAATTAATGGTGGCATTCAAAAGTACAACTTGTCCTGCAAGAAATAAGCCCTCGTACAGCTATGTACAGAAACATGTTATGGCTGAAGGAAGATAGGGAGGGGAAAATGAAAACGCAAAATCGGTAGTGAAAGGGTTAAAATTGGGAGAAATTCAGCTGCAGAACTTTCCACGACAACTTATTTATTTGGGACTGGAGCTTTGACGCCCGTGCGATACCAGCGTATGGGGTAGAACCCCTGGTACTCTGCCCCTTCTGACCGGCAGCATGGTTTGAATCATGAGAGATCTTAAGGCTCTGTTCACACAGTGTCCAGTCACGTGAACTTTGGCGTGTGAAACTGAAATCTGTGTCCGAGAAATACTTGGCCTGGACCTAAAATGGGCCTTCCGCCTAATCTGTGGGGAGCAGCACTTGTCTGACATCGCATGCGCCGCACTCTCTTCCTGTTCAGCTGCATAATGTAGATGTGAGTAAACCGGAAGAAGTCAGGGCCCATGCAGTCAGGCGGCCACGTGACCCCGACTGGGATCGGCGGGACGATAGAGGAGTAACTGCTGCTGAAAGGTGTAAAGGAGAGCTGGAGTAGTGGTCGGCAGCGTCCAGTCAGATTCAGCCTTCAGCTCTGATAAATGAAGGTGGAATCTGATTGATTGCTTTGGGCTTCTCTCTGAAAGGCCTGGATTAGGTACAGGCACGGAGACCCCCAATAAAATCTGTATTGCGGAAAAAAAAGGTGCCACGTCCGAATACTATTGTCATTGAATGGACACGTGGCTCTGCAGCAGAAATCCGAGGGTCAGCCTTAGGTTTCTGGTGTGGACCCATTGCAAATATACATCTGATTTGTCTGATGGATATTCCCACCATGTGAACATAGCCTTATATGAGGTGGGGGGAGGGGAGAGCTCAGCGCTCAGGACCCTCCCTTGTTAGCTTGGAGGACCCAGCTCTTAGGGTCCATTCAAACTTCCGTGAGCGTTTTGCAGAAATGACGCCAAGAAGTTACCAAGGGTCCCATGTAGAGATGAGCGAACTTTAAAAAAAAAGTCCGGTGTTCGGTGTTCAGGTGGTGGTAAGTTGCGCATCCCGTTATTGATTCCACTATAGCGGCATATGGAATCCATAAGGGGCGGCTTCCACCAACCCGAACTGTTGAACAGCCGAAGGACCTGGGGTGATGTCACTGTCATGTGATCAGTGCAGGGGGCGTGGCTCAGTGGGGGATCAAATTCAGTGCTGAGCCACGCCCCCTGCACTGATCACATGACAGTGACGTCACCCCAGGTCCTGCGGCTGTTCAACAGTTAAGTTCGCTCATCTCTAGTCCCATGTCGGTCCTTAGGGAGTCTCCGTCATCTCCTTTGGGAGTCACAGTAATGGCGGCCATTGTACCCCGCTCTCCTTCTGTCTTCCCATTCCGTGATGTAATAGTTAATCGCCTTTCCTCTCCCGTTTCAGGTTTCAAAGATCGCAGCTTACGCCTTCAGTGCACTTTCTCAGATCCGCGTGGACGCCAAGGAGGATCTCGTTGTACAGTTTGGGATTCCATAGCAGTCTGTCCCCGTCCTGCCCGCTCCCAACCCCATCTTCTCCCCCCCTCCCCCACTATACACTCGCACTGACTCTCGCTACGTTGTCTCTGGGACGCCCCGTCTCGCCTCTTGCACTGGTCCGTACATGATAAACCCGCTTTATCAGCAGGGACTGATGGACGGCAGCGGGCGTTGGGGGTCTAATTAACCCTTTCCTTTTCACTCTCTGCCACCGCTGATTTCGGTCGCGGTAATGGATTGATGTGTAAATTACACGGCGTCGTGTCATCAGTCTATTCGCCGCAGACATAGGGACAGGTTCGCCATTAAGGCGTTAGAGCTCATACAGGAGCCTGGGCATTCAGGGTAATCGTCCTATGTGACCCGTCCGTGACTGTAGATCTTTTCCCATGATCCCATGCTTCTCCTTGGACACGTCTTATCGATCCAGGGTCATTTCCATTGTGTGGACCTGAGAGTCCCTGAAAGTACAAGCACTTATGGCCGCCATGTTGCTGGTTAGGCCAATATTTGACATAGTAGCCAATACCTGTAAGTAAAAAACCGTGCTCATGTGATGTGTGATCCCAGCTCGCCGGGGGCGCGGCTAACACACGGTTAACGGCTGAGTAGACTGGATGGAAGCCGGCACTTTGTGTCCCTCAGACATAATTGTCACTAATCCGGAGTGATTTGCGTTCGGCCCCCACTTTCTTTAACCTTTTTTACTTCCCGACTGTAGATTAAACGTATTCCTCAATGACGCCTCGTCTTCCGATGTTTTTTTCTTCCTCCAGAGACATCATACGCCCACCTTGATCCGATCAGTTCCTGGTGATAATTTCCGGAGAACCCAGCTTTCCCAGAGTCTTGAATGTTTGCTGTGATTATCCCCCCTCAGTACAGAATCGGAGGCGGCGCCCGTTCCAGCTGTCGAATATACGTATTCTTCCTAGGCGCAGCCGTTGGGAATGTATTCGTGTGAGGAAAGGTGGACCTGCCATTTGGGGTTTTGGAAAAGCTGGGCCCCTCTTAGAGGGGTTGTCTGGTTTCAGGACAATAAACAGGTCATTACTGAGGCCGGATCCGGCATTGCCAGATGTTACCGGTATGCCCACCAGTCCCATTGACTATGATGGGTTCCAGTCGGAGATCTGCTCGCTACCCGTCAAATATACTGGGATTCTGCCGAGCAAAAACCTCTGCGCTGTCCGGCCAGATGCCGCCATATTTGCTGGGTAGCGAACTGCTCTCTGCCAGACCCCATTATAGTCAATGGGGCCGGCAGTCATTCTGGTAACATCTGGCAAAGCCGGATCTAGAAGGCTCCTGTCAGCAGTGTGAAACAGGCCTTGCCTGACAGCCCCCACGCTGCCGCGGTGACATGTGACTTGTGCAGCTAATCAATGGTCTCAGCGGTGCACTGAAGAGGCCAGTGATTGGCTGCGGCAGTCACACGTTGCCAACAGCTCAGGATCTGTCTGGTAAGCAATGACCTATTCTTGACTGCAGGCGGATCGTATACCAGGGATGGCCAACCTGCGGCTCTCCAGCTGTTGTAAAACTACAACTCCCACCATGCCCTGCTGTAGGCAGTCTCAGCATGCTGGGAGTTATAGTTTTGCAAAAGCTGGAGAGCCACAGGTTGGCCATCCCTGGTATACGCTGTCCAGTTTCAAACAGGACAACTTCTTTATTGGAGGCATGGCTGAGTAAGGCCCCCTACACCTCCCTCCGGCGCGAAGCCGAAAACGCTTCGGGGGAACCGGAGTACCGTCACAGGTGGGGTCCAGCCCCAGCATAAAACAACTGATGTGTGAACCTAGCCGAGCAGTGACCTCAAGATTGGAGAGACTCTCATGGAAATGTCATGTTTGTTCTGTGCTTAGGTTTCTTGCCGTTTTCAAGTTCCCTGCTTGTTGTCAATGAATGAACACTTCAGACAGTATACCTGCCCCAAGCTAGACCTGTTGTCAGCCGAGTAGTGGAGATGAATCTAGGCCGGCTTTAATAAGGTGCGCTTTCCTGTTTCTTTGCTTAGGAGGTGAATCTCAGCAGTAAGCCTAGGGCTACACCACAAGGTTTTTTGTAAGGATAGTCTATGACAGCTGGCGCCCCCAGCACAGATTCAGTCGCTGTCCACAGCTGAAGACAGCATAGAGCAGTCTGCTGCCCAGGTTTATAGCTCACACAGCATTGTCTAGATCAGAGGGTCAAATACAAGGCTTTCATTCACTGACAGCAAACAATATCCTGAAAAGTTTTCATCCGTGCAGGAAGGATTTGGAAGTCAGCAGAGACTGTGTAAACGGCTTTGGTTAAAATGATCCATTCTGTGTCTACAGCCATGGGGGAGGGTGACACAGGAGGCGAGTAGGGGCGATTTCCAGCACACCGCTCCTCGCCCGCACGGTTTTTGGCAAAGCAAATTTCCTCAAAGCCGTTTTGCCCCATTTTTTTTTTTTTAACTACTTTCTCCTCCCGTCACTCTCGTCCTGAGGGCCATTTTACCCCGTCTGAGAAGGCGCTACAACTTCAGGATTTAGATCTCATGGTGGTTTATGTCCTAAGCAGCTAGTACAGAGAGGGGGGGAGGCGTCTGCTGCAGCAGCCAGTTGTCTTACAGCCAGACACAGGACAGTGAGGGGATGGCTGAACTCCTGGGGCACGGAGATTTCTTTATAGATTTATTGGTTTACTTGTAATAACAGACACAATAAGATAAAGACGAGTTGGGAGCAATGTTTTTGTGTGCAGTTAGTGGAATCAGCGCCCCGTCTTCACCCCGGGCGTCACATACTTTTCTGGGAGCGCCAATGTGTTTTGCATTTTTAATGTCCTTTTTTTTCCCCAGCACATTTTGTGTCACATACTGCTCTACAGAGGAAGTGACATTACGGGGCGGGTGCATAGTTTCCTATGTGGAAATAAGTGTCTGACGGCCGGGCCTGAGCGCTGATCACGGGAACAGGGACCTGTCTGTGTGTCCGCCGCTCCCTATGGGGCCCCAGCCCACAGATCAGGCGCCCACCTCCTGCCCGGTGCAGATGGGATAAGCTGTTGTAATGCCCTTGCTTAAAAAAATAAAAAAAAAATTGCCAATTTTTGTGAGCGCCCTTCTATGACGAGGACTCTGCGTGCCGTCCAGACCTTAGGGCGAGGCCACGCGGTCGGCGGGACGCGTCTCCTGTCACAGCAGTCGCCCATGTTCCCTTCTGCGTTCACGTGGATTTCAGAAGCCACAAAACCCCTTCCTGCCTCTTACAAGGGTCCCTGTTAACCCTGTGAATGCTGGCTGGTCCATAACCAATGGGATATCTGCCTGCAGGAGGAGCAAATACCATTAAAGTAATGGTGGTCTACGAGATTTATTAACCCACGTCATGCCTTCGATTTTGGCTCAGTGGGTGCAATCGTTTCCTAAAGACAAAGTCAATTTTTTCTTAAATGTATTTGGCGAAAGGCTGGAGTCTGGACTCCTGGGGCTGCTCCGCATCGTACAGATACTGGTACTGGGAGGAAAGGCCATGAATATCTGGTGGGTGGGGGTCCGACACCCAGCACCCCCCGCCAATCAGCTGTGCTGGACATCCACAGCTCGGTCCATCGTGTAATGCAGGGATGCTCAACCTGCCGCCCTCTAGCTGTTGTAAAACTACAACTCCCATCATGCCCTGCTGTAGGATGATAGCTGTAGACTGTCCGGGCATGCTGGGAGTTGTAGTTTTGCAACAGCTGGAGAGACGCAGGGTGGGCATCCCTGGTGTAATGGAAGAGGGATTGGTTTGTGAAGTGAATGGGAGCAACGCTGCAGTAATCAGCACTGTCCACTACATGGCGGAGGGAGCTGTGCTGATCGGCAGGGGTGCGGGGTGTCGGAGCCCTGCCGATCATATGTTCCTGGCCTGTCCCAAGGAAAAGCCATCAGTGGTAAAAGTCCTGGACAACCCCTCTAAAGACTGAGGTCAGAAACGCTGGCCGCAATACATTTACCTATCAATGTTTAATTTCTTCACTGTTTTTAGATCTCTGCTTGCTGTCTGTGAAGAGGAACAATAATCGTTTACACAAGATTCCTTCTGATCTACTCGTGCTCACGGCTGAGGGTTTGTTACAGTTGTATTCGGCCTAGCTAACCCTCTGTTCGGTAAACGCATAAGCAGCACACACTGCTCACCTGCTGCGATAGTTTGTTACAGTGTATCGGTGCAGTTTACATCTGTCTCAGATTCCTTTAAGGACGCCCAGAATTGCTCAGCGTGCTGCTCCATTTTGTCTGGTAAAAGGCAGAGGCCTGTGTTATATAGTGGGGTCCGTCACACGAGGGATTTGGTCCTTGCTCTGCCCTTATAGTGGAAGTAAGACGTGAATGAAGCCTAATGCATCAGTCTGGAGTTCACAGAGGATTGTCTAGACGGGATACAACTGTAACAAAGCCTCAGCTCAGCCTCTGCATGCAAACAAATATCCTCATTCACTGACAGCAAGCAGAGATCTGAGCACAGCGTGCACACTGGTGCTGACACGGTCGTGGCGTCCAAACAGAGGGCAGTGGCTGTCCTGAGGGGTAGGTGGTCATTTATTGCCGGGCTCCACGGCGGTCACTCCTTCTTGGACCTTTTCACGCGTCTGGCTTTCAGGTTCATGCGTCTCCACACCGCGGCGCTGACCCGATCCTGTTTGGTGACTGCGCTGAAGTCGAGGGACTTGAGATTGGGCAGGAGTGACAAGATGTAGGATCTAAGGGGGCACAAAGTGTAGATCAGGCGAGTGTACACGAGCAACGCCCTGCGAGTCTGGCAACCGCTCCCCTCTCCTGATATCATGTGACCGCGATCTAAGCAGTGTAGGGGGAGTTTTTCGGTATGGCCTCACCTGTAACCTTTCTCCGTCTCTATGGGGTTGCCGTGCAGCGTGAGACTCTTCAGGTTCGGCAGCGCGGCCAGTTTGTCCACTTCGCTCAGGTTACTGATGCTGTTTCCATGCAGGTTGAGCACAGACAGGTGACGGAACGTAGTGAGGACCTAAAACCCCAAATCATCAACAGTGGTCAGCACTGCTCTCCGGAAGTCCTCTGTGCTGCTGGGACCCTGCTCCTTCCACTATGTAACTCTCATCTGTGACCTCCACAGGATCAGCGCACTCCTCTCCTGAAATCCTCTGTGCTGCTGGGACCCTGCTCCTTCCACTATGTAACTCTCAGCCTGTGACCTCCACAGGATCAGCGCACTCCTCTCCTGAAATCCTCTGTGCGGCTGGGACCCTGCTCCTCCCACTATGTAACTCTAAGCCTGTGACCTCCACAGGATCAGCGCACTCCTCTCCTGAAATCCTCTGTGCTGCTGGGACCCTGCTCCTCCCACTATGTAACTCAGCCTGTGACCTCCACAGGATCAGCGCACTCCTCTCCTGAAATCCTCTGTGCTGCTGGGACCCTGCTCCTCCCACTATGTAACTCAGCCTGTGACCTCCACAGGATCAGCACACTCCTCTCCTGAAATCCTCTGCGCAGTACCACATCCTGGACGATAACATATTAGCGGTGACGGCTCCGCCTGTGGCTGCAGCCCCCCAGGGTGTGACTTACGGGGTCTATATTGGGCAGGTCATTGAAGGACAGGTCTATCCAGCAGAGGCAGGACGGGTCGCTCAGCAGCTTCTCCGCTATTTCCCGGAAGCCGTGGATATCGGTCAGGGTGTTGTTATTCAGCCGCAGCGCCTGGCTCATCAGCCGCCCGTTCTCACAGCGTTTCATGGGTTTTAGACCCTCGCGGGCGTCCTCCTGCAGCACGTCTGTGGGGAAGGACACAGGGGTATGAGGCGGGGGGCACACCAAGTGATGGCGCCTAACGGGTATATAGCTCTGCCATTAGAGGGGTATCCCCATCATTTCAGGACCCTCACCCATGGGAGTCATTGGAGTCTGCAACATCTGCATTAATGAGAGGTGCAGGTTCCTGGGCGGCTAATGACCCCCAATCTGCAATACAAGATGGCAGCAAATAAGGAGGAGAAGTCGGCCGCACTCCCTGCACTGCAGTCTGTGGACGCAGCCGAGCCTCTGGTCAGAATACCCCTTTAATCTGGCCATGCAGTAGACTGAGATCGGCGTAGACCCGTTACCCCCTTAGTTCGGCCATGCTGGGTTTTCGGGTGACCCTACAGTTTGCAGACGCTGTTATGAGGAAGATGGTGGAAGTTCTGATCTCCGTTACCTTCCATGGTGTTGATGCACCTGAACGCCAGGTCCACGGGTGGCCCCGAAGCACAGTCATTGTCGATCCGTTTACTCATGGCGGAACCTGGAGATGAGAGAGGACACTGAAAACTAAGTCCGTACCCGAGTCCCGGATCCAGACGGAAAGTCCAAGACATGCGGCCCCAGATCCAGAGGGACAGTCCCAGGCGCTGGACCCCAGAGAGCCGGATCCCGAGGGACAGTCCGAGACTCTCGACCCCAGAGACCCGGATCCAGAGGGAGAGTCCGAGACATCCGACCCCAGAGACCCGGATCCAGAGGGAGAGTCCGAGACATCCGACCCCAGATACCCGGATCCAGAGGGACAGTCCCAGGCGCTGGACCCCAGAGACGCGGATCCAGAGGGACAGTCCGAGACATGCGACCCCAGAGACCCGGATCCAGAGGGACAGTCCGAGACATGCGACCCCAGAGACCCGGATCCAGAGGGACAGTCCGAGACATGCGACCCCAGAGACCCGGATCCAGAGGGACAGTCCGAGACATGCGACCCCAGAGACCCGGATCCAGAGGGACAGTCCGAGACATGCGACCCCAGAGACCCGGATCCAGAGGGACAGTCCGAGACATGAGACCCCAGAGACCGGGATCCAGAGGGACAGTCCGAGACATGAGACCCCAGAGACCGGGATCCAGAGGGACAGTCCGAGACATGAGACCCCAGAGACCGGGATCCAGAGGGACAGTCCGAGACATGAGACCCCAGAGACCGGGATCCAGAGGGACAGTCCCAGACGCTGGACCCCAGAGACCCGGATCCAGAGGGACAGTCCGAGACATCCGACCCCAGAGACCCGGATCCAGAGGGACAGTCCGAGACATCCGACCCCAGAGACCCGGATCCAGAGGGACAGTCCCAGGCGCTGGACCCCAGAGACCCGGATCCAGAGGGAGAGTCCGAGACATCCGACCCCAGATACCCGGATCCAGAGGGACAGTCCCAGGCGCTGGACCCCAGAGACCCGGATCCAGAGGGACAGTCCGAGACATGCGACCCCAGAGACCCGGATCCAGAGGGACAGTCTGAGACATGCGACCCCAGAGACCCGGATCCAGAGGGACAGTCCGAGACATGCGACCCCAGAGACCCGGATCCAGAGGGACAGTCCGAGACATGCGACCCCAGAGACCCGGATCCAGAGGGACAGTCCGAGACATGCGACCCCAGAGACCTGGATCCAGAGGGACAGTCCGAGACATGAGACCCCAGAGCCGGGATCCAGAGGACAGTCCCAGACGCTGGACCCCAGAGACCCGGATCCAGAGGGACAGTCCGAGACATCCGACCCCAGAGACCCAGATCCAGAGGGACAGTCCGAGACATCCGACCCCAGATACCCGGATCCAGAGGGACAGTCCCAGGCGCTGGACCCCAGAGACCCGGATCCAGAGGGAGAGTCCGAGACATCCGACCCCAGATACCCGGATCCAGAGGGACAGTCCCAGGCGCTGGACCCCAGAGACCCGGATCCAGAGGGAGAGTCCGAGACATCCGACCCCAGATACCCGGATCCAGAGGGACAGTCCCAGGCGCTGGATCCCAGAGACCCGGATCCAGAGGGACAGTCCGAGACATGCGACTCCAGAGACCCGGATCCAGAGGGACAGTCCGAGACATGCGACCCCAGAGACCCGGATCCAGAGGGACAGTCCGAGACATGAGACGCCAGAGACCGGGATCCAGAGGGACAGTCCGAGACATCCGACCCCAGATACCCGGATCCAGAGGGACAGTCCCAGGCGCTGGACCCCAGAGACCCGGATCCAGAGGGAGAGTCCGAGACATCCGACCCCAGATACCCGGATCCAGAGGGACAGTCCGAGACATCCGACCCCAGATACCCGGATCCAGAGGGACAGTCCCAGGCGCTGGACCCCAGAGACCCGGATCCAGAGGGAGAGTCCGAGACATCCGACCCCAGATACCCGGATCCAGAGGGACAGTCCCAGGCGCTGGACCCCAGAGACCCGGATCCAGAGGGACAGTCCGAGACATCCGACCCCAGAGACCCGGATCCAGAGGGACAGTCCGAGACATGCGACCCCAGAGACCCGGATCCAGAGGGACAGTCCGAGACATGCGACCCCAGAGACCCGGATCCAGAGGGACAGTCCGAGACATGCGACCCCAGAGACCCGGATCCAGAGGGACAGTCCGAGACATGCGACCCCAGAGACCCGGATCCAGAGGGACAGTCCGAGACATGAGACCCCAGAGACCGGGATCCAGAGGGACAGTCCGAGACATGAGACCCCAGAGACCGGGATCCAGAGGGACAGTCCGAGACATGAGACCCCAGAGACCGGGATCCAGAGGGACAGTCCGAGACATCCGACCCCAGATACCCGGATCCAGAGGGACAGTCCCAGGCGCTGGACCCCAGAGACCCGGATCCAGAGGGAGAGTCCGAGACATCCGATCCCAGAGACCCGGATCCAGAGGGACAGTCCGAGACATCCGACCCCAGATACCCGGATCCAGAGGGACAGTCCCAGGCGCTGGACCCCAGAGACCCGGATCCAGAGGGACAGTCCGAGACATGCGACCCCAGAGACCCGGATCCAGAGGGACAGTCCGAGACATGCGACCCCAGAGACCCGGATCCAGAGGGACAGTCCGAGACATGCGACCCCAGAGACCCGGATCCAGAGGGACAGTCCGAGACATCCGACCCCAGAGACCCGGATCCAGAGGGACAGTCCGAGACATGAGACCCCAGAGACCGGGATCCAGAGGGACAGTCCGAGACATGAGACCCCAGAGACCGGGATCCAGAGGGACAGTCCCAGACGCTGGACCCCAGAGACCCGGATCCAGAGGACAGTCCGAGACATCCGATCCCAGAGACCCGGATCCAGAGGGACAGTCCGAGACATCCGATCCCAGAGACCCGGATCCAGAGGGACAGTCCGAGACATCCGACCCCAGATACCCGGATCCAGAGGGACAGTCCCAGGCGCTGGACCCCAGAGACCCGGATCCAGAGGGACAGTCCCAGGCGCTGGACCCCAGAGACCCGGATCCAGAGGGAGAGTCCGAGACATCCGACCCCAGATACCCGGATCCAGAGGGACAGTCCGAGACATGCGACCCCAGAGACCCGGATCCAGAGGGACAGTCCGAGACATGCGACCCCAGAGACCCGGATCCAGAGGGACAGTCCGAGACATGAGACCCCAGAGACCGGGATCCAGAGGGACAGTCCGAGACATGAGACCCCAGAGACCGGGATCCAGAGGACAGTCCGAGACATGAGACCCCAGAGACCGGGATCCAGAGGGACAGTCCGAGACATGAGACCCCAGAGACCGGGATCCAGAGGGACAGTCCGAGACATGAGACCCCAGAGACCGGGATCCAGAGGGACAGTCCCAGACGCTGGACCCCAGAGACCCGGATCCAGAGGGACAGTCCGAGACATCCGATCCCAGAGACCCGGATCCAGAGGGACAGTCCGAGACATCCGACCCCAGATACCCGGATCCAGAGGGACAGTCCCAGGCGCTGGACCCCAGAGACCCGGATCCAGAGGGAGAGTCCGAGACATCCGACCCCAGATACCCGGATCCAGAGGGACAGTCCCAGGCGCTGGACCCCAGAGACCTGGATCCAGAGGGACAGTCCGAGACATCCGACCCCAGAGACCCGGATCCAGAGGGACAGTCCGAGACATGAGACCCCAGAGACCGGGATCCAGAGGGACAGTCCCAGACGCTGGACCCCAGAGACCCGGATCCAGAGGGACAGTCCGAGACATCCGATCCCAGAGACCCGGATCCAGAGGGACAGTCCGAGACATCCGATCCCAGAGACCCGGATCCAGAGGGACAGTCCGAGACATCCGACCCCAGATACCCGGATCCAGAGGGACAGTCCCAGGCGCTGGACCCCAGAGACCCGGATCCAGAGGGACAGTCCCAGGCGCTGGACCCCAGAGACCCGGATCCAGAGGGAGAGTCCGAGACATCCGACCCCAGATACCCGGATCCAGAGGGACAGTCCCAGGCGCTGGACCCCAGAGACCCGGATCCAGAGGGAGAGTCCGAGACATCCGACCCCAGATACCCGGATCCAGAGGGACAGTCCGAGACATGAGACCCCAGAGACCCGGATCCAGAGGGACAGTCCGAGACATGCGACCCCAGAGACCCGGATCCAGAGGGACAGTCCGAGACACGAGACCCCAGAGACCGGGATCCAGAGGGACAGTCCGAGACATGAGACCCCAGAGACCGGGATCCAGAGGGACAGTCCGAGACATGAGACCCCAGAGACCGGGATCCAGAGGGACAGTCCGAGACATGAGACCCCAGAGACCGGGATCCAGAGGGACAGTCCGAGACATGAGACCCCAGAGACCGGGATCCAGAGGGACAGTCCCAGACGCTGGACCCCAGAGACCCGGATCCAGAGGGACAGTCCGAGACATCCGATCCCAGAGACCCGGATCCAGAGGGACAGTCCGAGACATCCGACCCCAGATACCCGGATCCAGAGGGACAGTCCCAGGCGCTGGACCCCAGAGACCCGGATCCAGAGGGAGAGTCTGAGACATCCGACCCCAGATACCCGGATCCAGAGGGACAGTCCCAGGCGCTGGACCCCAGAGACCCGGATCCAGAGGGACAGTCCGAGACATCCGACCCCAGAGACCCGGATCCAGAGGGACAGTCCGAGACATGCGACCCCAGAGACCCGGATCCAGAGGGACAGTCCGTGACATGCGACCCCAGAGACCCGGATCCAGAGGGACAGTCCCAGACGCTCGACCCCAGAGACCCGGATCCAGAGGGACAGTCCCAGACGCTCGACCCCAGAGACCCAGATCCAGAGGGACAGTCCCAGGCGCTGGACCCCAGAGACCCGGATCCAGAGGGAGAGTGCGAGACATCCGACCCCAGATACCCGGATCCAGAGGGACAGTCCCAGGCGCTGGACCCCACAGACCCGGATCCAGAGGGACAGTCCGAGACTCTCGACCCCAGAGACCCGGATCCAGAGGGACAGTCCCAGGCATTAGGTCCTGTCCGGGCATCCCCTCACCCCATCCAAACCGAACCCTGAACGTTCCTGACACCTTTGAGGACCTCAGTACTACTAGTAATGAAACGACGCCTGCAGAGGGCAGCACCGCTTGTCTGCAGTCTGCCCTACAGGACGGCACTGTGTGGGGTAGAGGCTTTCTCTGCCCCCCGTATACTCACTGCTGGAGCCGCACGTCCCCTCTTCCCGGACTCACAGCCAGGGCGCTCAGCACGGCCGTAGCTTAGTGACCGCGGTCACCATAGTAACTGTAAACATAGTGAAAACAGACCGGAAGTGTCATACCACCTGACCGGAAATACTAAAATCACCTGGCCAGCGGTGTCGTACCACCTGACCGGAAGTAAAAGAAGCACCTGAGCAGATGTTTCAGACCACCTGACCGGAAGTACCTAAATGGGCGGTTGCCATGGTGACTATCGGCTTTCTCGTCGCCCATCTTGTGTAGCAGAGCCCTGCCGAAAAGTCTTGCCATCTTCTGTAAAACTACAAGCACAGGCTTCACCTCACTGCCCTGGGCCAGACATGGGGCTCATGTAGGGAAATGGAGGAAGAGTAAAATCCGGACCAGATCCGCGACAAAACGGACAGGCCGCGGTTTCAGTTTTGCGCTATATCCACATGGATTGTGAACCTCCACAGATTTCCACCTGCACCGCCCCTCGTGCTGATTCCAGCCGTAGTGATCATATTGTTTTGTATTTGAATGTCTTACCATTGTCAGGATCACTGCTTGCTGTCAGTGAATGTGCAGCCCTGACCTAATACAGCAGCAGATTACACAGTACAGGGGCCAAGGTCGAGGACTCCTAGCTTCCCCCGATCCAGAGAAAGGGACACAACAGAAGACATGGCCGCCCCAGGACCAGTCTTCATATAAGACCCTGTGCAGACTGCTCACCGCTCTAACAGTAAAGAAGCCTTACCTGCCCTACAATCTGCTCTCCTCCTGCAGACAGGGGGCGCTCATAATTGAGGTTCCCCGGGCCCCTTGTATGGGGTCCGGACGAGGGCGCGCTCTCCTGCTGGCTTTAGAGCGGCTGACTGACATAACCAGTCAGTTAAAGGGGTATTCCTGTGACACAAAGCTATCCTTTATCCAGAGCATAGGGGGCCATTCTCCGATCGGTGAGGGTCCGCCAGTCATGAGACGGGGGGTCCTGAAGGGAGCGATGGTCAGGCATGCACATTAGACAGCCACAGACCCATAGACTTTATCTGGAGAGGTGCTGCCTCATTTACAGGGGACACGGGGCCCCTGTTCTCATGACTGGCGGACCCTCACAGAACCCACCTCCAGACGATCCTCTGAGCTACACACAGCGCCCCTCTGTTACAGTGTATCAGGGCAGGTGTAAGGTCAGAGAGTAATGCACAGAAGATTGTAACAAACCCTCAGCAGTGAGAAACATTAGGTCTCGATGGGTTATCGGCCTCTGGATCTCAGTGAAGATATTCCCATTCCTTGATAGAAAGTGAATATTCCTGTCTGACGGCGGCCACCAGGGGGAGCTCTCTGCATACAGGCGAACAGCGAACCCCTCCTAGTGCCCCCCCCCCCAGGTGTGGGCCCCGTCAGCACCATTATTTTATTAATTTACAGGTGTTTCGGGATAAAATAAAGTTTTGCTAATTTTTTTAACATTTTGGCTATATGTTTTTATTAACAATTTTGCAGTGGTTGTCTTCTGAGGCTCATATGTTTCACAGTACACAGCAGCTGCAGAAAGCTCTAGACAAGGCTGTCACACCAAGTCTCCAGTCACTCCCTATGGCTCCATGTACAGAGGAGTCTCCAGTCACTCTCTATAGCTCCATGTGCAGAGGAGTCTCCAGTCACTCTCTATAGCTCCATGTACAGAGGAGTCTCCAGTCACTCTCTATAGCTCCATGTACAGAGGAGTCTCCAGTCACTCTCTATAGCTCCATGTACAGAGGAGTCTCCAGTCACTCTGTATAGCTCCATGTACAGAGGAGTCTCCAGTCACTCTCTATAGCTCCATGTACAGAGGAGTCTCCAGTCACTCTCTATAGCTCCATGTACAGAGGAGTCTCCAGTCACTCTCTATAGCTCCATGTACAGAGGAGTCTCCAGTCACTCTCTATAGCTCCATGTACAGAGGAGTCTCCAGTCACTCTCTATAGCTCCATGTACAGAGGAGTCTCCAATCACTCTCTATAGCTCCATGTACAGAGGAGTCTCCAGTCACTCTCTATAGCTCCATGTACAGAGGAGTCTCCTGTCACTCTGTATAGCTCCATGTACAGAGGAGTCTCCAGTCACTCTCTATAGCTCCATGTACAGAGGAGTCTCCAGTCACTCTCTATAGCTCCATGTACAGAGGAGTCTCCAGTCACTCTCTATAGCTCCATGTACAGAGGAGTCTCCTGTCACTCTGTATAGCTCCATGTACAGAGGAGTCTCCAGTCACTCTGTATAGCTCCATGTACAGAAGAGTCTCCAGTCACACTGTATAGCTCCATGTACAGAGGAGTCTCCAGTCACTCTCTATAGCTCCATGTACAGAGGAGTCTCCAGTCACTCTCTATAGCTCCATGTACAGAGGAGTCTCCAGTCACTCTGTATAGCTCCATGTACAGAGGAGTCTCCAGTCACTCTGTATAGCTCCATGTACAGAGGAGTCTCCAGTCACTCTGTATAGCTCCATGTACAGAGGAGTCTCCAGTCACTCTCTATAGCTCCATGTACAGAGGAGTCTCCAGTCACTCCCTATAGCTCCATGTACAGAGGAGTCTCCAGTCACTCTCTATAGCTCCATGTACAGAGGAGTCTCCAGTCACTCTCTATAGCTCCATGTACAGAGGAGTCTCCAGTCACTCTGTATAGCTCCATGTACAGAGGAGTCTCCTGTCACTCTCTATAGCTCCATGTACAGAGGAGTCTCCAGTCACTCTCTATAGCTCCATGTACAGAGGAGTCTCCTGTCACTCTCTATAGCTCCATGTACAGAGGAGTCTCCAGTCACTCTCTATAGCTCCATGTACAGAGGAGTCTCCAGTCACTCTGTATAGCTCCATGTACAGAGGAGTCTCCAGTCACTCCCTATAGCTCCATGTACAGAGGAGTCTCCAGTCACTCTCTATAGCTCCATGTACAGAGGAGTCTCCAGTCACTCTCTATAGCTCCATGTACAGAGGAGTCTCCTGTCACTCTGTATAGCTCCATGTACAGAGGAGTCTCCAGTCACTCTCTATAGCTCCATGTACAGAAGAGTCTCCAGTCACTCTGTATAGCTCCATGTACAGAGGAGTCTCCAGTCACTCTCTATAGCTCCATGTACAGAGGAGTCTCCAGTCACTCTCTATAGCTCCATGTACAGAAGAGTCTCCAGTCACTCTGTATAGCTCCATGTACAAAGGAGTCTCCAGTCACTCTCTATAGCTCCATGTACAGAGGAGTTTCCAGTCACTCTCTATAGCTCCATGTACAGAGGAGTCTCCTGTCACTCTTTATAGCTCCATGTACAGAGGAGTCTCCAGTCACTCTCTATAGCTCCATGTACAGAGGAGTCTCCAGTCACTCTCTATAGCTCCATGTACAGAGGAGTTTCCAGTCACTCTCTATAGCTCCATGTACAGAGGAGTCTCCAGTCACTCTCTATAGCTCCGTGTACAGAGGAGTCTCCAGTCACTCTCTATAGCTCCATGTACAGAGGAGTCTCCAGTCACTCTCTATAGCTCCATGTACAGAGGAGTCTCCAGTCACTCTCTATAGCTCTATGTACAGAGGAGTCTCCAGTCACTCTGTATAGCTCCATGTACAGAGGAGTCTCCAGTCACTCTCTATAGCTCCATGTACAGAGAAGTCTCCAGTCACTCTCTATAGCTCCATGTACAGAGGAGTCTCCAGTCACTCTCTATAGCTCCATGTACAGAGGAGTCTCCAGTCACTCTGTATAGCTCCATGTACAGAGGAGTCTCCTGTCACTCTCTATAGCTCCATGTACAGAGGAGTCTCCTGTCACTCTCTATAGCTCCATGTACAGAGGAGTCTCCTGTCACTCTCTATAGCTCCATGTACAGAGGAGTCTCCTGTCACTCTGTATAGCTCCATGTACAGAGGAGTCTCCTGTCACTCTCTATAGCTCCATGTACAGAGGAGTCTCCTGTCACTCTCTATAGCTCCATGTACAGAGGAGTCTCCAGTCACTCTCTATAGCTCCATGTACAGAGGAGTCTCCAGTCACTCTGTATAGCTCCATGTACAGAGGAGTCTCCAGTCACTCTCTATAGCTCCATGTACAGAAGAGTCTCCAGTCACTCTGTATAGCTCCATGTACAGAGGAGTCTCCAGTCACTCTGTATAGCTCCATGTACAGAGGAGTCTCCAGTCACTCTCTATAGCTCCATGTACAGAGGAGTCTCCAGTCACTCTCTATAGCTCCATGTACAGAGGAGTCTCCAGTCACTCTCTATAGCTCCATGTACAGAGGAGTCTCCAGTCACTCTCTATAGCTCCATGTCCAGAGGAGTCTCCAGTCACTCTCTATAGCTCCATGTCCAGAGGAGTCTCCAGTCACACTGTATAGCTCCATGTACAGAGGAGTCTCCAGTCACTCTCTATAGCTCCATGTACAGAGGAGTCTCCAGTCACTCTCTATAGCTCCATGTACAGAGGAGTCTCCTGTCACTCTCTATAGCTCCATGTACAGAGGAGTCTCCTGTCACTCTCTATAGCTCCATGTACAGAGGAGTCTCCAGTCACTCTCTATAGCTCCATGTCCAGAGGAGTCTCCAGTCACTCTCTATAGCTCCATGTACAGAGGAGTCTCCAGTCACTCTCTATAGCTCCATGTACGCAGAAGTCACCAGTCACTCTGTATAGCTCCATGTACAGAGGAGTCTCCAGTCACTCTCTATAGCTCCATGTACAGAGGAGTCTCCAGTCACTCTCTATAGCTCCATGTACGCAGAAGTCACCAGTCACTCTGTATAGCTCCATGTACAGAGGAGTCTCCAGTCACTCTCTATAGCTCCATGTACAGAGGAGTCTCCAGTCACTCTCTATAGCTCCATGTACAGAGAAGTCTCCAGTCACTCTCTATAGCTCCATGTACAGAGGAGTCTCCAGTCAATCTCTATAGCTCCATGTACAGAGGAGTCTCCAGTCACTCTCTATAGCTCCATGGTCTCACACTCTGATCTGATGTTTGAGCAGCGAGGGGTGTGGCTCTTTTCGAGGGGCGTGTCATGTCTAGTACTCGAAGGAGGGGCGGGGCTCTGTGCGTGACGTCACGCTGTAGGCGCGCAGACAGAATGCAGCCAATGGCGGCCTGGCCCGCCGGCGGCTCCGGGTTTGAATAGAGTTGTTGCGGGGACTGTGAGGAGACCGGAGGCGGCGGAGAGCGGGAATCCCCGGTGCAGGTGAGTGTCGGCGGGCCCCGGTGTGGTCTGCTGTGGTGTACGGGCGCCGGGAGGCCTTGTAATTGTATCTGCGTCATCACCGCCCGAGAGAAAGACCGGTGGGGTAAATTGGGGAGGGGGTGACACCGGGGTAAATAGAGGGGTAAGGGGGTGACACCGGTGTAAATAGAGGGGGAAGGGGGTGACACCGGTGTAAATAGAGGGGGTGACACCGGTGTAAATAGAGGGGGAGGGGTGACACCGGTGTAAATAGAGGGGAGGGGTGACACCGGGGTAAATAGAGGGGGAGGGGTGACACCGGGGTAAATAGAGGGGTAAGGGGGTGACACCGGTGTAAATAGAGGGGGAAGGGGGTGACACCGGTGTAAATAGAGGGGGTGACACCGGTGTAAATAGAGGGGGAGGGGTGACACCGGTGTAAATAGAGGGGGAGGGGGTGACACCGGGGTAAATAGAGGGGAGGGGGTGACACCGGGTAAATAGAGGGGAGGGGGTGACACCGGGGTAAATAGAGGGGGAGGGGGTGACACCGGGGTAAATAGAGGGGGAGGGGGTGACACTGGGGTAAATAGAGGGGGAGGGGGTGACACCGGGTAAATAGAGGGGGAGGGTGACACCGGAAATAGAGGGGGGGTGACACTGCAAATAGAGGGAGGGGGTGACACCGGGTAAATAGAGGGGGAGGGGTGACACCGGGGCAAATAGAGGGGGAGGGGTGACACCGGGGTAAATAGAGGGGGGTGACAGGGAGGTAGAGAGGGAGGGGGTGACACCGGGGTAAATAGAGGGAGGGTGACACTGGAATAGAGGAGGGGGTGACACCGGGGTGAAATAGAGGGGGAGGGGTGACACTGGGGTAAATAGAGAGGGAGGGGTGACACTGGGGTAAATAGAGGGGGAGGGGTGACACTGCAGAGGGGGTGAACTGGGAAATAGAGGGGAGGGGTGACACTGGGGTAAATAGAGGGGAGGGGTGACACATGAGGGGTGCAGGAAATAGAGGGGGAGGGGGTGACACTGGGGTAAATAGAGGGGAGGAGGTGACACCGGGTAAATAGATGGGGGAGGGGGTGACACTGGGGTAAATAGAGGGGGAGGAGGTGACACTGGGGTAAATAGATGGGGAGGGAGGTGACACTGGGGTAAATAGATGGGGGAGGAGGTGACACTGGGGTAAATAGAGGGGAGGGGGTGACACTGGAATAGAGTAGGAGATGACACGGGAAATAGGGAGGGAGGTGACACTGGGGTAAATAGATGGGGGAGGGAGGTGACACTGGGGTAAATAGAGGGGAGAGGGTGACATTGGGGTAAATAGAGGGGGAGGAGGTGACATCGGGGTAAATAGAGGGGAGGGAGGTGACACTGGGGTAAATAGGGGAGGGAGGTGACATCGGGGTAAATAGAGGGGGGAGGGGTTGACACTGGGGTAAATAGATGGGGGAGGGAGGTGACACTGGGGTAAATAGAGGGGGGAGGGGGTGACACTGGGGTAAATAGAGGGGGGGGGGGTGACACCGGGGTAAATAGAGGGGAGGTGACACGGGAAATAGGGGGGAGGTGACACTGGGGTAAATAGAGGGGGAGGTGACACTGGGGTAAATAGAGGGGAGGGTGACACTGGGGTAAATAGAGGGAGGGTGACACCGTAAATAGAGGGGTGACACGAGTAGGGGAGGGAGGTGACACTGGGGTAAATAGAGGGGGAGGGGTTGACACTGGGGTAAATAGAGGAGGGTGACACGGGTAAATAGGGAGGGTGACACTGGGGTAAATAGAGGGGGAGGGGGTGACACCGGGGTAAATAGAGGGGGAGGGAGGTGACACCGGGGCAAATAGAGGGTGGAGGGAGGTGACATCGGGGTAAATAGATATGGGGGGGTGACACTGGGGTAAATAGAGGGAAGAGGGTGACATTGGGGTAAATAGAGGGGGGAGGGAGGTGACATCGGGGTAAATAGAGGGGGGAGGGAGGTGACACTGGGGTAAATAGATATGGGGGGGTGACACTGGGGTAAATAGAGGGGAGAGGGTGACATTGGGGTAAATAGAGGGGGGAGGGAGGTGACACTGGGGTAAATAGAGGGGGGAGGGAGGTGACACCGGGGTAAATAGAGGGGGGAGGGAGGTGACATCGGGGTAAATAGATGGGGGGGAGGCGGTGACACTGGGGTAAATAGATGGGGGGGAGGCGGTGACACTGATGTGTACGGGTCAGTACGTGTTCACACTTGTTTCCCCTGCACTTGATGTCGGACCCCGCACTTTGGCGTCGGTCACAGACAGAAGAGTTTCTGCACCAAAAACTTCAAAATTTAACTGGTTTTTGATGCAGATTTTTATTCTTCCATTGAAAAGGGTTAAATCTGCGAACAGAACCGAGCGGCGGATTCTGAATCGTCTTCTGCTCGAAACGCACTGAGCTTTGCCTCTCATTCACTGTAATAAGCACCGTGTGCAGGAGGCCTGGTGGAGGGGGCGTGGCCTTCATGATTTGGATCTGCTGTGGATTAGATTTGGGGGGAGGGTCATGTGATTGGTTGATTCTTCACTTCCATGATTTGACTGGAGAATATGAAGGCGCCTGAGGGGCGTCTGACCCCCGACTCAGAATGACCCGCTCCTCTCCCGGACTGCCAGTCCCTTCCTCGCTGCTTCTGCACCCAATGCGGCCTCAGCAGTGACATGAGTGGCTGCAGCAGTGAAGGCGACGAGATGTCCCCTCCGGTCCTGAAGCAGCAGGGATGCTCAGAACAGGGGAGCAGGGCGTCGTGCTGCTGTGTGTATGGTGTCGGCAGTAGTGTGGAGACTCCTATACACCGACATTTGGAAGTAAACGTGGCCGCGAGTCTCCCCGGGTTTTGGTACTGGGCGTGTCCCGGCCGCCGGTTTGTCAGGTCAGTGGGAGGTTGATATTGATGTAAACCAAGAGCTGAGGTCCTGGGACTGTCGGCGAGGCTGGGCCGCCCCCGCCCGCTGGGACTGTCGGCGAGGCTGGGCCGCCCCCGCCCGCTGGGACTGTCGGCGAGGCTGGGCCGCCCCCGCCCGCTGGGACTGTCGGCGAGGCTGGGCCGCCCCGCCCGCTGGGACTGTCGGCGAGGCTGGGCCGCCCGCCCGCTGGGACTGTCGGCGAGGCTGGGCCGCCCCGCCCGCTGGGACTGTCGGCGAGGCTGGGCCGCCCCGCCCGCTGGGACTGTCGGCGAGGCTGGGCCGCCCCGCCCGCTGGGACTGTCGGCGAGGCTGGGCCGCCCCGCCCGCTGGGACTGTCGGCGAGGCTGGGCCGCCCCGCCCGCTGGGACTGTCGGCGAGGCTGGGCCGCCCCGCCCGCTGGGACTGTCGGCGAGGCTGGGCCGCCCCCGCCCGCTGGGACTGTCGGCGAGGCTGGGCCGCCCCCGCCCGCTGGGACTGTCGGCGAGGCTGGGCCGCCCCCGCCCGCTGGGACTGTCGGCGAGGCTGGGCCGCCCCCGCCCGCTGGGACTGTCGGCGAGGCTGGGCCGCCCCCGCCCGCTGGGACATGTATGTGATGACATGTGGATAAATTGCAGTGTGCCACCACCAGGGGGCGATGCTGAGCCCTGCGGCTGATACGTTACCTGGCAGCGTATTGGTATGTCGAGTATAAGGGTGTGTGCACACAGGGCGTATTTCCGTGCAGAAAATCCGTGTGAAAACAACCCCCTTCTGGCAGTTCTTTGTGCTCTTCTGATGCAGACACATCGGATAATTGCACCCCGCGGTGCGCCATGTTGCGGATTGTAAAAGCCGCTCAGCAGGACAATTTCCTCACGTACAAAATACGCACGGTGAACATGTGACCGTCTGGTACCGTATCACACGGCGGGTTTTCTGCACCCTGGGGTGGGGGGGGGGCTGCGCAGGTCGTCTGACCTCTGTGTTCATTAGGCAGCGGGGCCTGACCCCATACATCAGGGCTCAATGTCTGACTTCCCTCTGCTCCCCGGTTATGGGGGTCCTCCGCTCTCCTATAATGAAGCCCTTTAGGTGGTGGTCAGGATGAGGTGAGGACCCCCCCCTCCTTCGGGTGATCTGTGCTCCTCCCAGAGATGGGTGTCGGGGGGCAGATCCTTACATTAGACCTTTGGGGTACAATTTTGCAAAAATACTAAATCCTTTCAGGGGCGTCGCGGCTTGTTATAATTGGAAGCGGTGGTCTCTTGCTGCAGTCCCCCGGTGGTCCTTGGTCTGGTAGCGGTGGTCTCTTGCTGCAGTCCCCGGTGGTCCTCGGTCTGTTAGCAGTGGTCTCCTGCTGCAGTCCCCGGTGGTCCTCGGTCTGGTAGCGGTGGTCTCCTGCTGCAGTCCCCCGCTGGTCCTTGGTCTGGTAGCGGTGGTCTCTTGCTGCATTCCCTTGGTGGTCCTCGGTCTGGTAGCGTTGGTCTCCTGCTGCAGTCCCCCGGTGGTCCTCGGTCTGGTAGCGGTGGTCTCCTGCTGCAGTCCCCCGGTGGTCCTCGGTCTGGTAGCGGTGGTCTCTTGCTGCATTCCCTTGGTGGTCCTCGGTCTGGTAGCGGTGGTCTCTTGCTGCAGTCCCCGGTGGTCCTCGGTCTGGTAGCGGTGGTCTCCTGCTGCAGTCCCCCGCTGGTCCTTGGTCTGGTAGCGGTGGTCTCCTGCTGCAGTCCCCGGTGGTCCTCGGTCTGTTAGCAGTGGTCTCCTGCTGCAGTCCCCGGTGGTCCTCGGTCTGGTAGCGGTGGTCTCCTGCTGCAGTCCCCCGCTGGTCCTTGGTCTGGTAGCGGTGGTCTCTTGCTGCATTCCCTTGGTGGTCCTCGGTCTGGTAGCGTTGGTCTCCTGCTGCAGTCCCCCGGTGGTCCTCGGTCTGGTAGCGGTGGTCTCCTGCTGCAGTCCCCCGGTGGTCCTCGGTCTGGTAGCGGTGGTCTCCTGCTGCAGTCCCCCGGTGGTCCTCGGTCTGTTAGCGGTGGTCTCCTGCATGGCTCCCAGGTGCTGATGGGGGGGGGGGCCCCCCTCGTCGGGGTCGTCGCCCTGCTTTTCACGCACTCCAGTTTGGATCTGTGGAAAGCTGGGTGACCATCAGCGGTCGTCAGTATCTGTCAGAGACCAGGGAGCCATGCAGTGGACGGAGGATGGCTCCAGGGTGTGAGGGTACAGTGAAGGGTTAACGCTGCGGAGTAGATGCGGTGCAGCCATACATGAGCACATATGTGCCGCGCAGCCTAACCTGCTGCTCCTCCTCCCACAGCGGTGTCACTGCCCCGGAGCATGCTGGGACTTGGCATGCAAATACAAGCTGGTCTGCCATGGAAGCTGCTCTGAGGCTGCCGTGCCACCGCTGTGCCCACAGCTCTGCCCCCTGAAGTGGCCTGAACTTTATAAAGTTATTACGCTGCCCCCTCCCCCGTGGTGGGCGGAGGCGGCCGTCAGTCACCGCTTCAGAGTGAGTTGTTTGCAGCAATTGTTTCTCTGCTCGTGTTAATTATGTAGAGGTGCTCTGGTGAATAAGGGGTTAATGCTGGGAGTCGTCGTGTAGCCGTTCAGATCCACACAGGTCCATCGCCGGGGGTAACGGACGACGACCCTGGGGGCAGGCTTCCGGATATTCCTCAGGTGGGGGGCATCGGGGGGAAGGCTTCCGGATATTCCTCAGGTGGTGTGCAGGCTTCCAGATATTCCTCAGGTGGGGGGCATCGGGGGGCAGGCTTCCAGATATTCCTCAGGTGGGGGGCATCGGGGGGCAGGCTTCCGGATATTCCTCTGGTGGGGTGCAGGCTTCCAGATATTCCTCAGGTGGTGTGCAGGCTTCCAGATATTCCTCAGGTGGGGGGCATCGGGGGGCAGGCTTCCAGCTATTCCTCAGGTGGGGGGCACCGGGATGGCAGGCTTCCAGCTATTCCTCACGTGGGGGGCACCGAGGGGGGGCAGGCTTCCAGCCGGTCATCAGGTGGGGGACACCGGGGGGGGACAGGCTTCCGGATATTCCTCAGGTGGGGGGCTCCGGGGGCAGGCTTCCGGATATTTATCAGGTGGGGGACACCGGGGCAGGCTTCCGGATATTTATCAGGTGGGGACACCGGGGCAGGCTTCCGGACATTTATCAGGTGGGGGCACTGGGGGCAGGCTTCTGGACATTTATCAGGTGGGGGACACCGGGGGCAGGCTTCCAGCTATTCCTTAGGTGGGGGACACCGAGGGGGGCAGGCTTCCAGCCGGTCATCAGGTGGGGGACACCGGGGGGGGACAGGCTTCCGGATATTCCTCAGGTGGGGGCTCCGGGGGCAGGCTTCCGGATATTTATCAGGTGGGGGACACCGGGGCAGGCTTCCGGACATTTATCAGGTGGGGGGCACTGGGGGGCAGGCTTCTGGACATTTATCAGGTGGGGGACACCAGGGGCAGGCTTCCGGATATTTATCAGGTGGGGGACACCGGGGGCAGGCTTCCGGATATTTATCAGGTGGGGGACACCGGGGGCAGGCTTCCAGCTATTCCTTAGGTGGGGGACACCGGGGGCAGGCTTCCAGCTATTCCTTAGGTGGGGGACACCGGGGGCAGGCTTCCAGCTATTCCTTAGGTGGGGGACACCGAGGGGGGGGGGCAGGATTCCAGCCGGTCATCAGGTGGGGGACCCTTCTGTTATGTCCCCTCAGATGCTGTGGTCGCAGTTGACAATGGCATCTGAAGAGTTAAGTGTCTGTGATCGGAGTTGTCTCCAATCACGGACTCTGCTATTGGGGGTCAGCTGTCTGACTTTGCAGTCGCCCCGCTCCTGAGCGGGCGCCATCAGACGGCGTCCATCATTCTGAAGCAATTCTTACAGAATGCGCCAAATATATTAACGGGGGCGTCTCCTAATCGTGTGATGTCCACGCTGCAGATACTGCCCCAGTGCCCTGCTGTAAACAGCGGTAACTGGAGTCTGCATGCCCCGCCCTATTTCCACATGCCCCGCCCTCTTGGCACATGCCCCGCCCACTTGTCTTTGCCGTTAATCGGCTTTTGCCGCTTGTCAGAAGAAATATAAGGAATAATAAAAGTTGCTCAACTTTAACCCGAGTGTAAATTGTGTAAGAGCTGAACATGTGACCCCCGAGCTCCGGAGCCGCGGCAGGCGTGATGTGAATGGAAAGCGCTGCTGCTTTCTAGCAGACGTAGTGTATCTGCTTGCTGTCAGTGAATGTGCACTTTCCTCATATCCACAGGACACCGCGTTCACTGATTCTATAACCGGTAACTCTCCCTTATTATATAAGGTCCACATCCGACCCGCAGGAGGAGAGCAGCTGATACATTGTAACAAACCCTCCACTGAATGAGGTCTCCATTCACTGCCAGCAAGCGGAAGCCTTTAAAATGTGGACAGACTGAGATTGTCAGTCACCCGGATGTATTTACAAGGGGCTGCGGCGCTGGCAGTGAAGGGGTTACTGCCCTTATCGCGTCCTCGGGTGGACTTTGTATAATTGGTTGTCATCCGTCCTGGAAGGTGTTTGGCGGGAGATGTTGTAACGAAGGCGGATAGCACGTGGCGGTTACATGTATCGGGCGCGGATTACCGCTCATTGCTGAGCTTCCAGATAACGGTTCAGCACCAAGCCCCCCCCCCCCCCCCCACCCCGTTCACTACAGGGCGGTATACAGTCTGCCCGGTCCTGTGGTGATGCTTCACTATAGGGCGGTATACAGTCTGCTCGGTCCTGTGGTGACGCTTCACTACAGGGCGGTATACAGTCTGCCCGGTCCTGTGGTGAGGCTTCTCTATAGGGCGGTATACAGTCTGCCCGGTCCTGTGGTGAGGCTTCACTATAGGGCGGTATACAGTCTGCCCGGTCCTGTGGTGACGCTTCACTATAGGGCGGTATACAGTCTGCTCGGTCCTGTGGTGATGCTTCACTATAGGGCGGTATACAGTCTGCCCGGTCCTGTGGTGACGCTTCACTATAGGGCGGTATACAGTCTGCTCGGTCCTGTGGTGATGCTTCACTATAGGGCGGTAAACAGTCTGCCTGGTCCTGTGGTGACCCTTCACTACAGGGCGGTATACAGTCTGCTCGGTCCTGTGGTGAGGCTTCACTATAGGGCGGTATACAGTCTGCTCGGTCCTGTGGTGACGCTTCACTACAGGGCGGTATACAGTCTGCTCGGTCCTGTGGTGAGGCTTCACTATAGGTCGGTATACAGTCTGCTCGGCCCTGTGGTGAGGCTTCACTATAGGGCGGTATACAGTCTGCTCGGTCCTGTGGTGACGCTTCACTACAGGGCGGTATACAGTCTGCCCGGTCCTGTGGTGAGGCTTCACTATAGGGCGGTATACAGTCTGCCCGGTCCTGTGGTGACGCTTCACTATAGGGCGGTATACAGTCTGCCCGGTCCTGTGGTGACGCTTCACTATAGGGCGGTATACAGTCTGCTCGGTCCTGTGGTGAGGCTTCACTATAGGGCGGTATACAGTCTGCTCGGCCCTGTGGTGAGGCTTCACTATAGGGCGGTATATAGTCTGCCCGGTCCTGTGGTGATGCTTCACTATAGGGCGGTATACAGTCTGCCCGGTCCTGTGGTGAGGCTTCACTATAGGGCGGTATACAGTCTGCTCGGCCCTGTGGTGAGGCTTCACTATAGGGCGGTATACAGTCTGCCCGGTCCTGTGGTGATGCTTCACTATAGGGCGGTATACAGTCTGCCCGGTCCTGTGGTGAGGCTTCACTATAGGGCGGTATACAGTCTGCCCGGTCCTGTGGTGAGGCTTCACTATAGGGCGGTATACAGTCTGCCCGGTCCTGTGGTGAGGCTTCACTATAGGGCGGTATACAGTCTGCTCGGTCCTGTGGTGATGCTTCACTATAGGGCGGTATACAGTCTGCTCGGTCCTGTGGTGAGGCTTCACTATAGGGCGGTATACAGTCTGCCTGGTCCTGTGGTGAGGCTTCACTATAGGGCGGTATACAGTCTGCTCGGTCCTGTGGTGAGGCTTCACTATAGGGCAGTATACAGTCTGTGACATGCTCAGGGTGCTGTCAGTCGGCTGTTATGGAAGCTGCTATGTCTGGCCTTGTAGATCTGACTATTACAACTCCCAGCATGCTCTCAGAGCCGCAGGTGAGAGCTCAGCGATATATCCGGCACAGAGATGTGTCCCCTGTGGCCCCCAGCGCAGCGTGTGCCAGTCTCCTGCCATGAGCTTAGTCTTTGGTATTTGTCACATGTGATGTGTTAATGGTCGGTTTTTGTATTGTCAATAGGATTAAACACTGGGAGTTACCTGGGGGCGGAGGGACAGGGTCATCCCAGCAGCACAGAGGGTTTCAGGAGAGTAGTGTGCTGATCTTATGGAGGTCACAGGCTGAGAGTTACATGATGGAAGGCGCAGGGTCCCAGCAGCACAGAGGATTTCAGGAGAGCAGTGCGCTGATCCTGTGGAGGTCACAGGGTGAGAGTTACATAGTGGAAGGAGCAGGGTCCTCAGCAGCACAGAGGATTTCAGGAGAGGAGTGCGCTGATCTTATGGAGGTCACAGGCTGAGAGTTACATAGTGGGAGGAGCAGGGTCCCAGCAGCACAGAGGATTTCAGGAGAGGAGTGTGCTGATCCTGTGGGAGGTCACAGGATGAGAGTTACATAGTGGAAGGAGCAGGGCCCCCAGCAGCACAGAGGGTTTCAGGAGAGGAGTGCGCTGATCTTATAGAGGTCACAGGCTTATAGTTACATAGTGGGAGGAGCAGGGTCCCAGCAGCACAGAGGATTTCAGGAGAGGAGTGCGCTGATCTTGTGGAGGTCACAGGCTGAGAGTTACATAGTGGAAGGAGCAGGGTCCTCCCAGCAGCACAGAGGATTTCAGAAGCCATTACAGCACGGGTTTCTCTCTGATCCTGCTTATTTTGACGTTATAACGAGTTCTTTCATTTTGCCTTTTCACGCTGATCTGACGGCCGCTTCTCTTCCCGCAGATTTCACGCTGTGTGACCCCGGTGCGCTGTGAGGATGTCGTTACACGGGACCCTAATGGAGTCCCTGCTCACGTGGGTAAGGACTGAACGTCTGATCCTATGGGTACTACTTCTGCCGGCCATCATCCGCGCCCTGCGGCACTCATCCCGGGTCCACGTGAGAGGGGATAGCTGTACAGTCGCTGGGGTCTGACCGCCGGGGCTCTACATCCGCTGCCTATGGGACTGCCGAGTAGAGTGCTCGTCCATCACGCCGGTCCCGTAGAAGTGATGACGCGTGCGCAGCGCTGCTCCATTCACACAGGGGACTTTGTTTCTCATAGTTGACGGGGGGCTCAGCGCCCGGACCCCCAGAGGTCGTACTTTTATCACTTACTCTGTGGGTAGGCAGTAAATGCTAATCATCGGCCAATGTCTGACTGGTTAGAAAGCCGAAACTGCTGTGCACACATCGCTCCAGGGGATGCCGCAGCCGCGTGTTTATGCTGTGCATGTCCCAGGGGTCGGACCCCCACCAATTACAAAGGGAAGGCCTGTCCTAGGGAAGACCCCTTTAATGTAATGGTAGCTGGTGAAGGAGTCTCCAGTATGGAGGTGTACATTCAGAGAAGACCCGAGGTCTGCTGCATCCTATCCAGTACAGTTACCAGCACCATCCCCCTCCAGTCTCGCTGGTCCACCGCCCGAGGGTAACCTCTGATGCTGCGCTTCAAACAACGCATCCAAACCCTCACCTCCACCTGCCGCTTTTAACTCTGAATCAACTAAAATGTTAGTGCATGCCCTCATCCTCTCCCACCTGGACTACTGCAACATCCTCCTCTGTGGCCTCCAATCCATCTTCAACTCTGCTGGCCGACTAATCTGCCTCTCCCCTCTGCCGATCCCTTCACTGGCCCCCATTGCCCTGAAAATTACATCTTACATAGTACATCTCCGACCTGCTCCTCCGATACAGCCCCACCCGTATTCTCCGATCCTCACAGGACCTCCTTCTCCCCTACTCTGGAACTCTCTCCCCCAACATCCAAAGCTTCAAAAGTAACCTGAAAACCCGGCCCCTGCAATAAGCATGCACACAGCCAGACGAGCAGCCGTTGGCCTCACCTGCTGTGTGCTTCCCTTGTAGATTGTAAGCTCTTGTGGGCAGGGTCCTCTCCCCTTCTCTACCAGTTGCTTTATATTATGTGTGTGAACCTTACTCATAAATGATAGTAATGGCCGCCCCGGGACGCGTGCACGCCCTCTAATGTCTTCCTGTTTCCACCAGGTGAACAGCTTGAAGGTGGATGAGCCCATCGTGCAGCTCTCCCAGATGCAGGATCTGAGCATCTTCATCAAAATCATCACCAAGCTGTAAGTAGCGCCCCCTGCAGTGATGGTACGCCCCACCTCTAGGGGGCGCCGCTCTGTACCGGCGGGCCATCAGTAAGAACATTGGTACCATATGACTTTGCTCCGGGGCTGGGCAATGTTTTCCTGATCATTACAGGAACCTTTCACCGCCTCGAGCTTTCTGACGTCATGTGATTATACTTCTGACAGCTGAGGGTTTGTTACAGTTGTATGAAGTCTAGACCCTCCTCCGGCTCCAGGACTGATGCATTGTCACAAACGGGCTAGAGCAGGGATGCTCAACCTGCGGCCGCCCTCCAGCTGTTGTAAAACTACAGCTCCCACCATGCCCTTCTGTAGGCTGTGTGGGAATGATGGGAGTTGTAGTTTTGCAACAGCTGGAGGGCCGCAGGTTGAGCATGCCTGGGCTAGAGGATCATGAAACCCTCAGAGGTGAGAAGTGTGAGGTCCGCCTCTGGTTGTATACAAGTATTGTGCCCTCTCACTGACGGCAAGCAGAGTTCTTAACAACGGTGAAGAACTGAAAGACCAAGCCTGTTGGGTACCTGAGTAGTTGGACTGGGTGCCCGCCTTCTCTCACCCAGTTGTCACTGGGGGCCTAATGAAGGCTGAGATCTGCCATCTCTGGTCACCTAGAGGAAAGAAATAATGTAACGCTGGGCATCCAGGACGCAGCAAAGACATGGCTGCCCCACCTGTCCACAGTCTGCGTATGGTATTGCAGCACAGTCCCATTAATGTTAGTGGAGCTCGGCTGCAGTGCCACACGGCCTCTGGACAGTGCAGACAGACCGGAGGTCCTCCAAAGGTTCCCAGGACTGAGTGGGCATCGCTCCCCCAGCTATGATCGGCAGTGACCCGATCGCCTGGTTGAGTCCCCCTTTCATCGATATGGATCTCACATTGATCATAGCCGAGGTCAGAGGAGCCTGCGGTGAGAACGTAGGTGGTTAGTAACAGCCGGGCCCTGGCGCAGGAGTCTGAGGGTCTGCACTGCCTGTGTCAAAGGACCAGCGTACGGCCGGTAAGGGGTTAAAGAGAATAGGGCTTAGCTGAAAAACCGCAGATATCCTGTGGTCCTTAAGAAAGCAGCAATGTTTTCCTGCTTTTGGACAACCCCTTTAAGACGGTGACCGAAGCAAATCCAGAAGAGAGCCAGAAACCCCCAGTGCCTGCAGATCCTCAGCTGGTGGCTGGGTACGGCTGTGGGTAACATCCTGGCACCGGTCCCATAGAGCAGGGCTAGGGAACCTCCGGCTCTCCAGCTGTTGGGAAACTACAACTCCCAGCATGTATACTTGCTCTTCTCTGAACTCCCATAGAAATGAATGGAGCATGTTGGGAATTGTAGTTTCACAGCAGCTGAAGAGCCGGAGGTTCCAACCAGTGGAAAGCAACCGGAATCATTGATACGTAAGACGTGGCGCAGATCCGCCGGGTCTTCTATAATTGATGATAACGCATTGTGTAAGGCAGCGCTGAGCATCAGTTTGATATCGGCCACGTACGTGTATTACAGGAACGGAAACGTGGATGACGCAGCCCGGATCCTGGCGCAGCCTCTGGAGGACAGACTGAAGTTCTTACAGAGTAAGTGACCAACAGCGATGCCCCCGGACCTCCTAACTGCATACTGCAAAATATTTACCGAAGAATTCTCCCCAACTTTAGAACTACTGTTTAACCCTTAGGATACAGTTTTGTTTTGTTTTCCGTTTTCATTTCATTGCTGTATGAAGGTCTATTTTTTGCGCGACAAGTTGTACTTTCTAAAGCCACCATTAATTATGGCAAACAATGCGGTGGAATTGGAAATAAACGCAATTCCTCCACCGTTTTACGGGTTTTGTTCTCATGGCGTTCCGTTTCCTGCAACACTGACCTGCGCCCTTCATTCTCTGGGTCAGTACGATTACAACGATACCCCATATGTGTAGGTTTTTATGTCTAAATTAGGTATGTTTCGATACCATAAAGTATTGCGATACTGGATACCATTCGTTACCACGCCAAAAAAAGCCGCGCGCATTCCGCATTTTATGGAACATCCGGCCCGTAATGGAACAGTCCAATCCTATTTTTTGGGGGGGGGACAAGGTGACAAAAAAAAAAAAGGCAAATCGCGCAGTTTTTATTTGATTTTTTTTTTTTCTGTTATGGCGTTCACTGCATAGGACACCACTGATTTTAATACTGGGGAGGAGGGCGGAGGGTGCACTGCGCCACCAATGATGATGGACATTTAATACAGGAGGCAGGTGCGGCACCTGAGGGGTTAACTGCCGCTGATCACAGCTCCCCGCCTCCTGGATTTGTATTAAACATTTACTTTCATTGATGGCGCCGTGTGCCCGCCCCTCTCTCCTCATTGGTGGTGCTGTGCGCCCGCCCCTCTCTCCTCATTGGTGGTGCTGTGCGCCCGCCCCTCTCTCCTCATTGGTGGTGCTGTGCGCCCGCCCCTCTCTCTTCATTGGTGGTGCTGTGCGCCCGCCCCTCTCTCCTCATTGGTGGTGCTGTGCGCCCGCCCCTCTCTCCTCATTGGTGGTGCTGTGCGCCCGCCCCTCTCTCCTCGTTTGTGGCGCCGTGCGCCCGCCCCTCTCTCCTAGTTTGTGGCGCCGTGCGCCCGCCCCTCTCTCCTCGTTGGTGGCGCCGTGCGCCCGCCCCTCTCTCCTCGTTGGTGGCGCCGTGTGCCTGCCCCTCTCTCCGCGTTGGTGGCGCCGTGCGCCCGCCCCTCTCTCCTCAACAGCTGGAGGGCCTCAGGTTGGGCATCTCTGCGTTACGCCATTTGCCGTATTGGCAAAATATTTTTATATTTTAATAGTACCGGCGTTTTCAGTCACGATGATAGCCATGATGTTTATATTTTGTTATTGATGTATTTATTTTTTAACCTCTCCACGACCGCCTAACGCACGGATGCGTCTGGTGGGCGGTCGTGGTGTTCTGGGTGGATGCATCCGTGCGTCATCTCATTACACTGCAGCCTGCCAGCGATGATCCATCGCTGGCAGGCTGTAGAAGTAAAATAAATCGCATCAAACTGGTATATCTGACGCTGTTTTGTTAACAGCATCTGATATACCTAGTCCTCTGGTGGTCCCATTTTTTGTGCCCAAAAAATAAAATTCAGTGAACTCGCCATGCCCCTCACAGAATACCTTGGGGTGTCTTTTTTCCAAAATGGGGTCACATGTGGGGTATTTATACTGTCCTGGCATTTTAGGGGCCCTAAAGCGTGAGAATCCAAATGCGTAAAAATGTCCTTTGAAGGTATTTATTGGAATTTGGACCCCTTTGCGCATAAAAAAGTGTCACACATGTGGTATCGCCGTACTCAGGAGAAGTAGGGCAATGTGTTTTGGGGTGTATTTTTAAATATACCCATGCTGGGTGTGAGAAATATCTCTGTAAATGACAACTTTTAAAAAAAAAAATGTATACAGAGTTGTCAGTTTACAGAGATTTTTCGCTCACCCAGCATGGGTATATTTAAAAATACACCCCAAAACACATTGCCCTACTTCTCCTGAGTACGGCGATACCACATGAGTGACACTTTTTTTGCAGCCTGGGTGCGCAAAGGGGCCCTAAAACCAATGAGTACCTTTAGGATTTACAGGGTTGCTAACAATTTAGCCCCGCCCAAAATGCCAGAACAGTAAACACACCCCACAAATGACCCCATTTCGGAAAGTAGAGACCCCATGGTATTCACTGAGGGGCATAGTGAGTATGTGGGAGATTTATTTATTTTATTTTTTTTGCCAGAAGTTATCAGAAATGGAAACTATATTATTATTATTTTTTCCTCAGAAAGTGTCATTTTCCGCTAACTTGTGAAAAAAAATGAAATGATACATGAACTCAACATGCCCCTCTGCGAATACTTTGGGGTGTCTTCTTTCTAAAATGGGGTCATTTGGGGGTATTTATACTATAATTAAACCGTTCAAAACACACAAATAACAAGAGAATTGGATATTAAAGGGGCACCTAACCCGTCTGGGTGGAGCGTTCCGTGCTCCGCTGCTCTCTTGATCTGGTGATGTCCTGGGCTTAGGTCTGTAAAGCAGCTCAGGGCAGCACTAACGCCCGCCCGTCAGAGCCGGTGACGTCACCGGGGACACTGCTAGGTGTGACAATATAACCAGCCCGTGTCCTCTCAGAGGGGCCAGAGGGGTGAGGAACGGGTCATGTCCGGCTTCAGCTCTGAACGCATACAAGCCGTCCTATACATCTAAATATCCCATTTCTAAAAAAAAATTAAAAAAAAAAAATTACCACTAAAATATGTCAAAACATTGTGTTCGGACATAAAAAAAAAAACCTTACTGTACTGACCCACTAAAGCATCAGGACAGACTTCTAGAAATATCCACGGATCAGGCGTTTCCCTCACTCAAACCACCATAAATAAACCATTCCCCCCCCCCCCCCCCCCAAAATCTGCATTCCTGTTCTTCACCACTCAAAAACCTAGAATAAAAGAGATTTGCAATTTTTACACCGACCTCAAGGCAGTGCAGGCGGGGGCAGCTGCTATACAGCATCTAGGGACCACTGTGTGTAAGAGCTTCCCCTGCCGCCCCCTGTAGTGGGCGCTCACCGCTCCCGGCAGCATGGCTGATCACTGAGCATACAGATGGGGTAATGTGTATATACTTTATAAAGACCCCTGTGCCCACCAGGCTGTGAGGGGGGGGGGGGGCAGGGCGGCCCAGCGGATGTCCCAGAGCGCGGCTAAGGGACATTTCAGCCCAAGTTTTCTACTACAAATAAATGTTTTCCCTAAATAAAGTATATTACAAAAATGTTCCCGATCACTTTCCCTACACATCAGCAAATAAAAAATTCAACAGCAAGAAAAAATACAGTATAAATATTTACTGTAAAAAAACTTGATCTGTATAGTTATAGTGCAGTCACTGTGTGTGTGTATATATATATAATGTTACTTATTCTATATTATACTCCAGAGCTGCACTCACTATTCTGCTGGTGCAGTCACTGTGTACATACATTACTTATCCTGTACTGATCCTGAGTTACATCCTGTATTATACTCCAGAGCTGCACTCACTATTCTGCTGGTGCAGTCACTGTGTACATACATTACTTATCCTGTACTGATCCTGAGTTACATCATGTATTATACTCCAGAGCTGCACTCACTATTCTGCTGGTGCAGTCACTGTGTACATACATTACTTATCCTGTACTGATCCTGAGTTACATCATGTATTATACTCCAGAGCTGCACTCACTATTCTGCTGGTGCAGTCACTGTGTACATACATTACATTACTTATCCTGTACTGATCCTGAGTTACATCCTGTATTATACTCCAGAGCTGTACTCACTATTCTGCTGGTGCAGTCACTGTGTACATACATTACCGATCCTGAGTTACATCCTGTATTATACTCCAGAGCTGCACTCACTATTCTGCTGGTTGAGTCACTGTGTACATACATTACTTATCCTGTACTGATCCTGAGTTATAGCCTGTATTATACCCCAGAGCTGCACTCACTATTCTGCTGGTGCAGTCACTGTGTACATACATTACTTATCATGTACTGATCCTGAGTTACATCCTGTGTTATACTCCAGAGCTGCACTCACTATTCTGCTGGTGCAGTCACTGTGTACATACATTACTTATCCTGTACTGATCCTGAGTTACATCCTGTATTATACTCCAGAGCTGCACTCACTATTCTGCTGCTGCAGTCACTGTGTACATACATTACTTATCCTGTACTGATCCTGAGTTACATCCTGTATTATACTCCAGAGCTGCACTCACTATTCTGCTGGTGCAGTCACTGTGTACATACATTACTTATCCTGTACTGATCCTGAGTTACATCCTGTATTATACTCCAGAGCTGCACTCACTATTCTGCTGGTGCAGTCACTGGGTACATACATTACTTATCCTGTACTGATCCTGAGTTACATCCTGTATTACACTCCAGAGCTGCACTCACTATTCTGCTGGTGGAGTCACTGTGTACATACATTACTTATACTGTACTGATCCTGAGTTACATCCTGTATTATACTCCAGAGCTGCACTCACTATTCTGCTGGTACAGTCACTGTGTACATACATTACTTATCCTGTACTGATCCTGAGTTACATCCTGTATTATACTCCAGAGCTGCACTGACTATTCTGCTGGTGGAGTCACTGTGTACATACATTACTTATCCTGTACTGATCCTGAGTTACATCCTGTGTTATACTCCAGAGCTGCACTCACTATTCTGCTGGTGGAGTCACTGTGTACATATATTACTTATCCTGTACTGATCCTGAGTTACATCCTGTATTATACTCCAGAGCTGCACTCACTATTCTGCTGGTGGAGTCACTGTGTACATACATTACTTATCCTGTACTGATCCTGAGTTACATCCTGTATTATACCCCAGAGCTGCACTCACTATTCTGCTGGTGGAGTCACTGTGTGCATACATTACTTATCCTGTACTGATCCTGAGTTACATCCTGTACTATACTCCAGAGCTGCACTCACTATTCTGCTGGTGCAGTCACTGTGTACATACATTACTTATCCTGTACTGATCCTGAGTTACATCCTGTATTATACTCCAGAGCTGCACTCACTATTCTGCTGGTGCAGTCACTGTGTACATACATTACTTATCCTGTACTGATCCTGAGTTACATCCTGCATTATACTCCAGAGCTGCTCTCACTATTCTGCTGGTGCAGTCACTGTGTATATACATTACTTATCCTGTACTGATCCTGAGTTACATCCTGTATTATACTCCAGAGCTGCACTCACTATTCTGATGGTGCAGTCACTGTGTACATACATTACTTATCCTGTACTGATCCTGAGTTACATCCTGTATTATACTCCAGAGCTGCACTCACTATTCTGCTGGTGCAGTCACTGTGTACATACATTACTTATCCTGTACTGATCCTGAGTTATATCCTGTATTATACTCCAGAGCTGCACTCGCTATTCTGCTGGTGCAGTCACTTTGTCCATACATTACTTATCCTGTACTGATCCTGAGTTACATCCTGTATTATACTCCAGAGCTGCATTCACTATTCTGCTGGTGGAGTCTCTCCAGAATGCACACTGAACAGGTAGCGATGCTGACAGGTTCCAGCTCCTACGTCTTCAGAATTATGAGTGCAGCTCTGGATTATCAGTATGTTTGCACGCAGCAGTACCGTTCTCCTGAATGTGGTTGATTTCTGAAAACTTCCTTCACGTTAACTACTACAGGACCGCCTAACGCAGGGATGCGTCCTGCGGGCGGTCCTGTAGCTCTGAGTTGGCGCGTCATCTCGTGAGAGCCGAGATTTCCTGTGAACGCACGTTCACAGTGCCGCCCGTCTCACTAGTTATACTGCAGCCTGCCAGCGATGATCCATCGCTGGCAGGCTGTAGATGCGATATAAATCGCATCAAACAAGTATATCAGACGCTGTTTTATGAACAGCGTCTGATATAGCTGCTACCTGGTCCTCTGGTCCCATTTACTGGGATCGACCACAAGAGGACCAGGGAGCTATGTAAAGTTGCACCAAAAACTACACTAACCCCCCCACCCCACCCCACCCCACCCCCCCCTCACCTATTAACCCCTTGATCACCCCATCTAGACCCCCTGATCACCCCCCCCCCGTCATTGATCACACCCCTTGTAAGGCTCCATTCAGACGTCCATATGTGTTTTGCAGATCCGCACATTGCCAGAACTATATAGAAAATGCTTTTTCTTGTCCGCAATTGCGGACAAGAATAGGACATGTTCTATATTTTTGCGGAACGGAAGTGCAGACCTGGAAGCGCGGATCCGTAATTCCAGATCCGAGCGGGACAAAGTCTGTCCCCATAGAAATGAATGGGTCCGCAATTCCGTTCCGCAAACAGAATTTCGGACGTGTGAATGGGGCCTAAGGGTCCCTTATCACCGCCAGTTAGTTAGCTACTTGTTAGGTAGCTAGCGCCCAGCCCACCGCACCACAGTCACTGATTTTGGCAGAGATTTTTTCATCCACATTGATCGATGCGAATGAAAAAATCTGCGCCGTTCATTTTTTTTTTTCAGCCCAGAGGCCGAACGGGAAAAAAAAATCTCATTACCCGTCTGCTCAATATACGTAGAATCGCAGATACTCCTAATGCTGGCCATACGTGTAATGATTGCGGAGACCCTCAAATGCCAGAGCAGTAAAAATACCCCACATGTGACCCCATTTTAGAAAGAAGACACCCCAAGGTATTCCGTGAGGGGTATGGTGAGTTCATGCAAAATTTTATTTTTTGTCACAAGTTAGTGGAATATGAAACTTTGTAAAAAACAAAAAACAAAAAAAAAAACAATTTCCGCTAACTTGTGCCAAATTTTTTTTTTTTTCTGTGAACTCGCCATACCCCTCACAGAATACCTTGGGGTGTCTTCTTTCCACAATGGGGTCACTTGTGGGGTATTTATACTGCCCTGGCATTTTAGGGGTCCTAAAGCGTGAGAATCCAAATGCGTAAAAATGGCCTGTGAAATCCTAAAGGTACTCATTGGTTTTAGGGCCTTTGCATCTTGCTGCAAAAGTGTCACTCATGTGGTATCGCCGTACTCAGGAGAAGTAGGGCAATGTGTTTTGGGGTGTATTTTTATATATACCCATACTGTGTAAAGAGAGAAATATCGCTGTAAACGACAACTTTTAAAATTTTTTATACAAAGTTGACAATTTACAGAGATATTTCTCTCACCCAACATGGGTATATGTAAAAATACACCCCAAAACACATTGCCCTACTTCTCCTGAGTACGGCGATACCACATGAGTGACACTTTTTTGTAGCCAAGATGCGCAAAGGGGCCCAAATTCCAACGAGTACCTTTAGGCTTTACAGGGCTGCTCACAATTTGGCCCCGCCCAAAATGCCAGAACAGTAAACACACCCCAGAAATGACCTTATTTCGAAAAGTAGACACCCCAAGGTATTCACTGAGGGGCATAGTGAGTCCGTCTGAGATTTTTTTTTTTTTTTTTTTGCCAGAAGTTATCAGAAATTGAAACTTTTATTTATTTTTATTTTTTTCTCAGTGTCATTTTCCGCTAACTTGTTAAAAAAAATGAAATGATACATGAACTCACCATGCCCCTCCGCGAATACTTTGGGGTGTCATCTTTCTAAAATGGTGTCATTTGGGGGGTATTTATACTTTCCTGACATTCTAGCACCTGAAGAAACATGACAGGCGCTCAGAAAGTCAGAGCTGCTTCACAATGCCGAAATTCACTTTTTTGCACCATAGTTTGTAAACGCTATAACTTTTACCCAAACCAATAAATATACACTTATTGGATTTTTTTTTATCAAAGACATGTAGAACAATAAATTTAGAGAAAAATGTATATAGAAATGTAGTTTTGTTTTTTTTGAAAAATTTTACAACAAAGTGAAAAATTTCATTTTTTTGCAAAAATGTCGTTAAATTTTTATTAATAGCAAAAAAAAGTAAAAATGTCAGCAGCAATGAAATACCACCAAATGAAAGCTCTATTAGTGAGAAGAAAAGGAGGTGAAATTCATTTGGGTGGTAAGTTGTATGACGGAGCAATAAACGGTGAAAGTAGTGTAGTGCAGAATTGTAAAAAGTGGCCTGGTCATTAAGGGGGGTTAAGCTAGGGGGGCTGAAGTGGTTAATATAACACAATTACTGCGATAAATCTTCTGTGTGTGAATACACTCCTTCACCAGCAGTAAGGTTATACATAATTCAGACATCTTACTCTGAGGCCACGGATACCCTTTGCCCCTATCTGTCTTGCCACGGAGATGGCGGCACAGTACTACTGTAAACTGAGTGTCGGGTTTTTGCTTCTCCACAGGGCACTGCAGATGTGGCTCTAGAGCTGAGGATTTGGTGCAGTGGCAGAAGATCTTACTCGGGGAGAACAGTGAGCTGGAGATATGTAAGGTAACTGGACCATGTGACGGATCTGTACTGCTCAGTACCACTAGATGGCGCTGTCCTCCATGCTGGCGGGTGTATGGGTGTACGCAGCGCGTTTTGGTTCAATGTCCGCAAAATCTGATTGTAAAACCTAAAAGATCCAATTGAAATGCTACATACATGTATATTACGGACTCGTCTGGTGCTGCACCCGTACATGGTGCCATCTATTCCATTTGAGGTGTAGCCCCTTGGGGATGGGTGAGGGGTAGAGTCTTGTACACACAGTGTCTTATAACCAGCGTCCTTTCTGCAGGTCATCGTCCTACTCTTCTACGTCTCCAACATGAAGTGTAAGAACTCTCAGGAGTGGGAGACCTTCGATCATAAGACGCAGGTGAGTCCTGTCCCCGCGGGGGAGGGGTGTGCCAGCGAAGGACACAGACATGACCGGCCCTGTGTTCTCCTGCAGACCGAGCTCGCCTCCATCCTAAGGTTCGTTCTGGATAATGAAGACGACCCGTCGTTGGATGATAAGCTGATCCGCTTCCTGCAGAGGAAAGGTACCTCTCTACTGGTGGCTGTATATATCTGTATGTAGTAATCTCCTGAGCTCCCTCTAGTGGTGGCTGTATATATCTGTATGTAGTAATCTCCTGAGCTCCCTCTAGTGGTGGCTGTATATATCTGTATGTACTAATCTCCTGAGCTCCCTCTAGTGGTGGCTGTATATATCTGTATGCAGTAATCTCCTGAGCTCCCTCTAGTGGTGGATGTATATATCTGTATGCAGTAATCTCCTGAGCTCCCTCTACTGGTGGCTGTATATATCTGTATGCAGTAATCTCCTGAGCTCCCTCTAGTGGTGGCTGTATATATCTGTTTGCAGTAATCTCCTGAGCTCCCTCTACTGGTGGCTGTATATATCTGTATGCAGTAATCTCCTGAGCTCCCTCTAGTGGTGGCTGTATATATCTGTATGTAGTAATCTCCTGAGCTCCCTCTAGTGGTGGCTGTATATATCTGTATGTAGTAATCTCCTGAGCTCCCCTTTGTGGTGGCTGTATACCTCTGTATGCAGTAATCTCCTGAGCTCCCTCTAGTGGTGGCTGTATATATCTGTATGTAGTAATCTCCTGAGCTCCCTCTAGTGGTGGCTGTATATATCTGTATGTAGTAATCTCCTGAGCTCCCTAGTGATGGCTGTATATATCTGTATGTAGTAATCTCCTGAGCTCCCTCTAGTGGTGGCAGTATATATCTGTATGCAGTAATCTCCTGAGCTCCCTCTAGTGGTGGCTGTATATATTTGTATGCAGTAATATCCTTAGCTCTCTAGTGATGGCTGTATATATCTGTATGTAGTAATCTCCTGAGCTCCCTCTAGTGGTGGCTGTATATATCTGTTTGCAGTAATCTCCTGAGCTCCCTCTAGTGGTGGCTGTATATATCTGTATGTAGTAATCTCCTGAGCTCCCTCTAGTGGTGGCTGTATATATCTGTATGTACTAATCTCCTGAGCTCCCTCTAGTGGTGGCTGTATATATCTGTATGCAGTAATCTCCTGAGCTCCCTCTAGTGGTGGATGTATATATCTGTATGCAGTAATCTCCTGAGCTCCCTCTACTGGTGGCTGTATATATCTGTATGCAGTAATCTCCTGAGCTCCCTCTAGTGGTGGCTGTATATATCTGTTTGCAGTAATCTCCTGAGCTCCCTCTAGTGGTGGCTGTATATATCTGTATGTAGCAATCTCCTGAGCTCCCTCTAGTGGTGGCTGTATATATCTGTATGTAGTAATCTCCTGAGCTCCCCTTTGTGGTGGCTGTATACCTCTGTATGCAGTAATCTCCTGAGCTCCCTCTAGTGGTGGCTGTATATATCTGTATGTAGTAATCTCCTGAGCTCCCTCTAGTGGTGGCTGTATATATCTGTATGTAGTAATCTCCTGAGCTCCCCTAGTGATGGCTGTATATATCTGTATACAGTAATCTCCTGAGCTCCCTCTAGTGGTGGCAGTATATATCTGTATGCAGTAATCTCCTGAGCTCCCTCTAGTGGTGGCTGTATATATTTGTATGCAGTAATATCCTTAGCTCTCTAGTGATGGCTGTATATATCTGTATGTAGTAATCTCCTGAGCTCCCTCTAGTGGTGGCTGTATATATCTGTTTGCAGTAATCTCCTGAGCTCCCTCTAGTGGTGGCTGTATATATCTGTATGTAGTAATCTCCTGAGCTCCCTCTAGTGGTGGCTGTATATATCTGTATGTAGTAATCTCCTGAGCTCCCTTTGTGGTGGCTGTATACCTCTGTATGCAGTAATCTCCTGAGCTCCCTCTAGTGGTGGCTGTATATATCTGTATGTAGTAATCTCCTGAGCTCCCTCTAGTGGTGGCTGTATATATCTGTATGTAGTAATCTCCTGAGCTCCCCTAGTGATGGCTGTATATATCTGTATGTAGTAATCTCCTGAGCTCCCTCTAGTGGTGACTACTGCATACAGATATATACAATCTGAGCTCCCTCTAGTGGTGGCTGTATATATCTGTATGTAGTAATCTCCTGAGCTCCCTCTAGTGGTGGCTCTATATATCTGTATGCAGTAATCTCCTGAGCTCCCTCTAGTGGTGGCTGTATATATTTGTATGCAGTAATATCCTTAGCTCTCTAGTGATGGCTGTATATATCTGTATGTAGTAATCTCCTGAGCTCCCTCTAGTGGTGGCTGTATATATCTGTATGTAGTAATCTCCTGAGCTCCCTCTAGTGGTGGCTGTATATATCTGTATGTACTAATCTCCTGAGCTCCCTCTAGTGGTGGCTGTATATATCTGTATGTAGTAATCTCCTGAGCTTCCTCTAGTGGTAGCTGTATATATCTGTATGTAGAATTCTCCTGAGCTTCCTCTAGTGGTGGCTGTATATATCTGTATGTGGTAATCTCCTGAGCTCCCTCTAGTGGTGGCTGTATATATCTGTATGCACTTAGCTCCTGAGCTCCCTCTAGTGGTGGCTGTATATATCTGTATGTAGTAATCTCCAGAGCTCCCTCTAGTGGTGGCAGCATATATCTGTATGCAGTAAGCTCCTGTGCTCCATCTAGTGGTGGCTGTATATATCTGTATGTAGTAATCTCCTGAGCTCCTTCTAGTGGTGGCTGTATATATCTGTATGCAGTAATCTCCTAAGCTCCCTCTAGTGGTGGCTGTATATATCTGTATGCAGTAATCTCCTGAGCTCCCTTTAGTGGTGGCTGTATATATCTGTATGCAGTAATCTCCTGAGCTCCCTCTAGTGGTGGCTGTATATATCTGTATGTAGTAATCTCCTGAGCTCCCTCTAGTGGTGGCTGTATATTTATGTATGTAGTAATCTCCTGAGCTCCCTCTAGTGGTGGCTGTATATATCTGTATGTAGTAATATCCTGAGCTCCCTCTAGTGGTGGCTGCATATATCTGTATGTAGTACTCTCCTGAGCTCCCTCTAGTTCTGATGTCTGCTATACTGATGTGAGTAATGTCCTCTTCCTCTGAGCAGCCCGGGTCGTCTCCTCCAGTGACAGCGCCTCCAGCTCTGATGAGACCATGTCTCCCAATGTGCCAGCCAGGAAGACACAGGTGCGGTTTCTGGAGCTGCATCGCGTTGCCTCGTCTTCCGCCTTAAAGAGGTAATAATCTCGTATGACCCGCTCAGTGGTTGCTTTTTTACCGCCCCTCCCTCGTTCTGACTCTGTCGTCTTGTAGTTCGCCGTTGGATTCTCCCTCCTCGCCGATGAGCGAGGTGCTGCATATGCCACAGTTCCAGATACGGAGGCTCCGTAAGCAGCTGATCGAGGGCCGAGACTTGAGGGATGAGCTGGAACTGGAGCTGTCGGAGATTAAGAAGCGCATGGCGGAAAAGGGTGAGACATCCAGGAGCTGTGAGGATGGTTACTATCTGGTTAGGAACGCATTGAGGACGCAGCACCATGGGTCTATGTCCAGCTGACACTAGAAGGAAAAAGTGTGGGATCCTCCTAGGTTATACCCAGTGTCCATAGGAGGCAGATCCAGACAGGGTGACCCTGTGGTCCCCAAAGACCCCGGATGGTATTTCCCCTCTATAGGTTAGGTTCTCCAATCCCTTCTCTACATTACTCCCTGAGCCCTCCACCTTTTTTGTCTTTCAGTCTACCAGACCCTCCGCTTTTCCTCGGCCCCTCACTATCTTTCTCTCCGGGCCCTCTGCTCTCTCTCTTCCAGATTTTACCAGTTTGGGTCACAAGGTTCTCCAGGAGGCAGTGCTCTAGATCAGTGTTCCTCACCTCCTCTCCTCAGGTCCCACCGGCGACCATGTTTTCAGGATGTCCTTAGTATTGAGCAGGTGATGCAATTGGTGTCCGTGCATCAGGACTTACCACAGGTATTCAGTCTGTGGGATGTTCTCAAATCACGAGCAACGGCCCCCGAGAACTGGAGTTGAGGAGCACTGCACATCATCCCCAGGGATTGTTTTGGGACGTCCTATGGTGCTGTGTCCCCTAATGCCATTAGTTTTTTTTGTACTTGGTGAGATCCCTTTCTCGTTGGGTGCACTGATCTCACCCTCCTGGGATGTTGGTTCTGTTGGGTTCACTTCTGGACACGTTTTTTGTCTTCGGTTCGCTTCTCTCCTGCTGTTAGTCCCGTGACTGAGCAGAGGGTATATCCTGGGCAGAGCCAACACTTGTCTTTCTCTAGTCCCAGCCTCCTAGGGGCAGCTGGGCATATACCCACCGTGCTGTGTCCTTCAATGCATATCACGAGAGAGGGATTTTACCTTAAGTACAACATTTTTTAATTTTTGCCCTCATATCTCACGTTCACAGAGGCGCAGATTTTCCTCATGCAGCAGCGCATCGAGCGTCTGGTGGTGCTGAATGAAAAGCAGGCAGACCAGCAGGAGCCCCAAGAGATGAAGGAGCTGCGGGAGAAGAACGAGAGGTGAGCTAGAACTAGGACGCTTTTACAGCGCTATTTATTTCCGTTCTTTTGCTGTTTATAGAAGCAGAAGATTGAAAATAACAAAAGTGTCAGATTCGGTAAATACCGGACAGGAATGGATCCTAACAGATCCCACTGATGTTCGGGAGAGCGTTTTATTTTCTTTAGTAGAGAAAAGTCCTGAGTGCAGGACTTATCTATCTGCTATTTTTGGGCAAACACTCTGATGGAGGCCCTGAACGGAGCCTCCGGTGCAGATGGGAATGTAGCGTTAGACGGCAAGTAGAGGTACTGAAGATGAAGCATCACTCCCATCTTAACAATTGGACCCCAACGTTTAAAGGGGTCGTCTCACATCAGCAAGTGACATTTATCATGTAGAGAGTTAATATAAGGCACTTGCTAATAACTCTTCAACCAGCACTCTGCACTACCTCTATACTAGAGGCGTTGGTGTATATTTTGATTAAAAAGTAAGCCACTCGCCGCGCCAAGGCCGCCTCCATGAGTGGTCCTAACACTAAATCCTACCTGTGCTGGTTGCAGAGTGCTGTTGCATTTCTGTGTTTGTATGTATATTTTGCAATGGCTACGTGCACCTGCATACAGAGACGTGCCAACTTACCCCCCCCCCCCCCCTCCCCCTTGTGTTTCAAGGCAATTGCTAATGTATTGGGGTTCTCCATATTGCTTCCTTTGCTAGGTGGATCCATTTTTCCATCACATTATACGCTGCTTGTTGTCATGGTTACGACCACCCTGCAATTCGGCTGCGGCGGTCAGGCTTGCACACTATTGATTTTGAGGTAGGGGCAGGTGTCAGAGGTGGGACCCCTGCTGATTGGTCATTTATAGCTTATCCTTTCAATATGTCCAGATGGGCGTACGCTTCCACTTATTACTTGCAGTGGTGGAAAGAGGTAAAAGCTTCACTCACATGACTTGTTCTTTCTTCTATTCATGTCTCTAACACATAAAGGCGTTGTCCAGGGTTGTAGTATTGTTGGGCAATCCGCAAAATAGTTTTTCCAGTGAAGGATTGGACGCCCCCTGTGGTGTCATCCGGGGCATAAAGGATGTCTGTACTATAAGCCTGCTGCCCATATGTAACCCCCAAGAGGTGCAGAAAACTATTTTTCTGCCGTTAGAGAAGGCATGCAATGAAGAAAAAAGTTATTGCTCCAGAAGGGAAGCAAAATGGGGAAATACGTATCATTAAGGACCAGCTATTAAGAGGTTAATTTAATTGGGACCATATTTGCTGTTTGTTACATAGGGGGTTATATGGATCGCCTGTAGTGTTAAGCGAACTTGTTTTTTAAGTTCTGCATCCAAATATCGAAGAATCCCGTTATGGATTCCAAATTCCGTTATGGTCCGTGGTAGCGGAATCCATAACGAGATTCTTCGATAACCCGAACTTTGGACGCAGAGCTTAAAAAAAACAAGTTCGCTCAACACGAATTGCCTGTGCATTTCTCTGTCAGCCTCATGATCCGTCTCCGGGACGCCCTCAAGCAGTGTCAAGATATGAAGACGGACAGGAACCAGCTGGAGCGGAAGAACGACCAGCTCTCTGATGAGAACGGAGACCTCTCGTACAAGGTAAGTGCCTCGCGGTAGGTCTTGGGGATGCAGCGGGCTCTTAACTCTTTACATTGCCAGACCGAACTGTGGGGGGGCCTCCTGTTTGGGGCTCCATTCAGTGGGACGTTCAGTTCTATGTAGAACCAAGGGCTCATTACGACGACCGTTGTGTTTTGCTGATCAGCAAAACACGTATATCGACCCGTGTGCGTTTGGAAACTTGCAGACCGCACCATCATAGAAAATGCCTATTCTTGTCCGCAATTGTGGAGAAGAATAGGACATGTTCTATCTTTTTCTGCGGGGCCGCAGAACGGAACTACAGATGGAGACTGCACACTGTGTATGGTCCGCATCTTTTATGGCCCCATTGAAACGAATGGGTCCACACCCGTAAAATTGCGGAACGGATGCGGACCCGTTCATATGGCCGTGGCGAATGGGCCTTAGTCTCGGACCTAGTCCAACATGGAGGTTCACGTGATATTTGGCCGATCGTCCAAGTGGTTACACCCCATCAGAACAGGGATATCCCTTTAACTTACATTGTAGTGTTTTAATTTCTTTAGATTGCTAGGCGGAGAGCACGGTCTGCCGTCAGTACTTTACTTCCGCTCTGGTTTCCATTTCTACATTCACTTGTATTAAGCTGGTATCCGTCTGATGCTCTGCCCAGGTACGAGACTTGTCCAGTCGTCTGGCACAGCTGCAGGACGCTCTCAACGAGACCTCTGAAGAACACGAGGCGGCGGTGGCCGCATGGCAGAAGCAGCAGAGTCAGCTGGAGAACGAGCTCAACGCGGCCGTAACCGAAAAGGTAAAATCACGATGAGCGCTGTACAGTGGGAGCTCATGCTTATTTTCTTCTACTGGGGCCTCATCAGTGGTCAAACTTGCAAAAATATTAATAAAATTATTTTGGAAACCTACCCTTAAGATATGTTCACACGTAGCGGTGCATGACTTGACACACTTTGCGGATTTTAAATGCACATCGTGCACCATGGGTTTCACCATAGGATGCAATCTGTGAAATCTCCGCAGCAAAATACACAATGGATTTTTTCCGTCATGCCGAGTCCACACAGCGAAGACTTTTTATTGTGTTTGTAGTGAAATTCGTGAAGAATCCACTGCACGCCTTCAGGTCCGGCAGTGGGGTTTTTACACCTTATTGTCCTGTACAGAATCCACACAGCGAATGAGCAGCGTCTCTGAATCTGTGATGGTCTGTGTCTAATTACAGACTATACTTGTTTGTCGCAGACGTTTTGATCGGCTCGGCGCCAGATTTTTAGATTTATTTGCTGTTCTGTGTTTATTGCCGGCATACAGCGGGAATGATAACATCTCGGATTTAGATTGGAGATGGGAAATGCGGATTAAAGATGACATTTGTAATTGAGACGCCTCTAGCTGTTCATTCCTAGTCATTTCATTTTTTTTTTTTTTTTTTTCCAAAGCATTTAATCGGATGTTCCCATCTGGAACATTTACGGCATATTACTAGAATATGCTATAAATGTCCAGAAGGAGCGGGTCCCACCTCCTATCTCAGGAACTTGGCTCAAAGTGAATGGAGAGCAAGCCACGCAGGCACCTCCACCCCTCCATTCTCCACTTTAAAACTTTTGAGAATAGCCAAGCTGGCTCTGCTATTTTCAGAAATTCCAGGTTAATGGAAGGATGGCCATGCATGCGGGGCTTTCTTTCCATTTACTGCTATGGGACTAGCGAGCATGCTGCATTGGCTACTTTTGGAAGTCCTATAGCAGTGAAGAGGCTTGAAGGGGCCCCGTTCCTGAGATAAGAGCAGGTCCCGGAGGACCCATACCTATTGGACAAAGTTTCCCTGTTTTTGCTGGTTAACACACTTTTTTATTTTCTTACAGAAAAGTCTGGAGGAACGCAACCAGATTCTGCAGGAGAAAATCTCCATGTTGGAGGACCAGCTAAAGATGATGAGAGAAAGTGAATCTCATGATAAAGGGGAGAGATTGGGCGATGTCCTTAAGGTAAGTAACATGCATGATGGAAGGAGCGAGGGGTGCACAATTGTATACGGTCCCGCTTGCTGACCATTTTGCCTGTCTTTCTTTTAGCTGGAGCATTTGAAGCAAGAGGTGGTTGCTTTAAACACTAAATCATCGGAGCTTCAAGCCCGGATCACACACATGGAGGAAGAGAAGATGGCAGCGAAAGCGGACTTGGAGTCGCAGAGATCGCGTTTCGAAACTGAAAAGTTGCAGCTCCAAGACATCGTAACCAACCTGCAGACATCCTTATCGGAGATCACCTTCCAGAAGGAGAAGCAGGACCAGGACGCCAGGCTTCAAGAGGAAAAGCTGACATGTCAGATCACCACTCTGAAGCTGGAGATATCAAAGCTGAAGACGTCTCTGGTGCAGAAGGATCAGGAACTTTCTGGTCTCCACAAGGAAGTGGAAGAGGAGAGGAGACAGAGAGGGCAGGTGGAGATTGTCCTGCAGAAGCAAGAAGAGTCTTCTAAGAAGAGCATAGCTGAACTGAGCCATCAAGTTGACCATCTTGGAAGCACACTGAGGCAGACCGAAGCCAAGTTGCTGGAGTTAAATGAACAACTTGGACTAAACACCCAACAGGTGCTCAGTTTACAGCAGGAACGCGATAAATTTGTGGGCGAGAGAGACTCTTCCATTACCATGTTCAATGAGTATAAGAATACCAAGGAGGAGGAAGTGAACGCCTTGGGTAAAACGTACCAGGCCTTACAAAACGATCACAGAGCCGGTTTGGTAGCAATGGAAGAGCTGAAGAAGGAAAAAGCGGAAATGACGCTTAAAGTGCAGGAGTTGGACGCCACCATTTTGGACTTGATTGCCAAATGTCAGGCCCTTGACGCTGAGAACGATAACCAGAGCAAGTCTCACACCGCCACTTTGGAGTTGCTGAAGACGCAGATCTCTGAACAAGAGGCTCAGCTGAGAATGTACGAGGAGAGCGTGTCTGGGATGGAGCTGGTCAGTGAAGAAAATGCAAAAATTAAAGAACAGCTGTCGTCCCTGGAGCAGACGGTGGAAAACCTGAAGGAACTATTGGAGAATGAGAAGAAAACCTCTGCTGTACTCCAGAGTGAGCAGCAGAAAAGTTCTGAGCTGGAAGGAGACGTGAAGATCTTAAAGGAAAGCAGAGACCAGGCCGTCAATGAACTCGGCAAAGAGAAGTCTGCAGTTAAGACCCTTGAGTCTAAGGTCACACAATTGGAAGAAGAACTCAAAGCAAAAACGGAGAACCTGCAGCAGAAGCTTCGTGAATCCTCCTCTGCGGTGCGGCAACGAGAGGAGGAAATCGATAAACTCACGAAGGAAATGTGCACATGGAAAGAGCGAGCCGAAACCTCCAGTCAGGTGGAAGCAGACATCGAAAGGTTAAAGAAGGATCACGATGAGGTCTGCAAGCAGCTGGCTAACGAGAGGTTAAAAGTGTCTGAAATGGAAGCAGAGGCCAAAGCCGCCGTGTCCGCGAAACTTGATCAGGTACGCCACCTGGAGTCCGAACTCTCCTCAGCCAAGGCTCAGCTCAAAGAGAGGGAATTGCAAGAGCAGAAGCTGCTTCATACCATCCAGTCTACTGAAGAGAAGCTCCGCTCGGCGCAGCGGGAGGATGCCGAACACGTGTCTCAGCTGGAAAGGACTTGCAGCAATAAAGCGCAGGAGCTTGACATCCTGTCCAAAGAGCTTTCTGATGAGAGACAAAAAACATCCAATTTAGAAGCCGCCTTAAAATGTCTGGAAGAGCAGAAATCGGAGAAGATCGTGGCTTTGGAGTCAAAAATCAATTCAATGCACGGAACTGTCAAAGAAGGCGAACACACAGTCCAGAAGCTTTCTGCAGAGTTGGAGCAGATCAGCAAACAGCTTAAAGAGTCTCAGGTAAAGCATCAGCAGGAGCTCACCGAGAAAGAAGAGGTGGTTCGTTGTCTGGCAAGGGAGAAGGAAAAAGTCCTCGGGGACCTGAAGACCGAGCAAGAAGCTAAACTGGAAGCCGAGGCTCAGCTGCAGAAATATATGGACGTCCACAAAAACGAGTTTTCGGCTCTGCAGAATGAACTGTCGCGCTCTCTTGATCTCATTACGATGAAGGAGAGCGAGCTTGAGAGACTTACCAAAGAAATCGCTTCTAAGGAGGAAGAGATCCGGAAGGAAAAAGACAATGCAGCCAGTCTCGGGAAAGAAGTGGAGGCACTGAAAGCCTTAAAAGAGCATAGCACCTCGCAAGAGGGACAGATCAAACACTATATCCAAACCATCAAAGCCACAGACTCCGAGATGAGTGCCCTGAAAGCCAGGCTCTCTGAAAGAGACAGACAGGTGGAACGATTGGAGCAAGACCTTCAAAGCAAGATACGCGAAGGGGCTTCTGTCCAGCAGCAGTATCAAGCTACATTAGGGGAAGTGCAAGCTCTTCAGTCCAGGACTGCTGAACTAGAGAGTAGATGCAGTGGACTGGAAGATGCCGTCAGCATCGCTCGTAAGGAGGCCTCCGACGCTAGAACTGCAGCCTCCGAAAAGGCTTCGGCATCTGAGCAGCATCAAAAGGGAATGCAAACCTTATCAGCTGAGGTCCAGCAGGAACGACAGAGGACGTCCGAGCTCGTGAAGCAGCTGGAAGAGTCTCAAGCTTTACAATCTGAGACGGAGGCTTCCTTAGAAGCTTTGAAGAAAGAACTGTTCCACAAGGTTCAGGAACTGGAGCAAAGCCAAAAGTCATTGAGTGAATCAAGCCGGGAGCTGACTTGTGTCAAGTCCACCTCTCAGGAATATGAAAAGGAGTTATCTGGAACCAAGGAGCAAGTAGCCCAACATCAGAAGGAAATTGAGAAGAAGGCAGAAGAGATACAAAGCCTACAGAAGGAGGTGAATAATCTGGCCACCAAGCTGGCCAGCAATGAGAGCAGCTGTGTCGAGGCCAAAGAGCTTTTAGCCAAAGAAGCTGGTAAAAGCCATGGGCTAGAACAGCAGCTGAGAACAGTCCAGGAAAAGCTCGAAACATCTTCCAAGGAACTTCTGGAGAAACAAGGTATCATCCAAAACCTAACAGCCGAGGCTGCGTCCTACAAGGAGGCAGCTGAGAAGCAAAGGGTGACGCTAGAAGAGCTTCAAAAGACCCTGTCGTCTTACCAGGTGACTGCAGAAAAACTAGAGAAGGATGTAAAGATCTGGCAGGAGAAGTGCAGCCAGAAGGAGGATGGGATGTCCACCATCCAGCAGCAGCTCGAGGAACTGTCATCTGTTCGAAACCTCTACCAAGAAATAAAGGCCGAGCAGACTCGAAGGGAAAGCCAACACAAGGAGGAACTTCTGCAAAACCAGAAGACCGCTGAAAGTTTACAGGTGGAACTGGAAAAAATCAAAGCAGAGGCAGCGTCTGTGGCCTTCCTGAGAGGAACCTTGGATCAGAAGGAGAAGATGTTGGAGACGCTGCAAAAGGAGATGAAGGATCATCTTAACCAAATGGAAACCCTTCAGGAGGAGAAGAAGCACTTGGCCGGAGAGAACAAGACTCTGTCCCAGTCATACGAGCAGGAGCTGAAGAAGATGCAGGCTGAATTGGCCAAGATGTCGGAGAAGCACACGCAGGAACTTGAGTCTCTCCGGCTGCAGTGCGAGAGTAAGGTCTCCGAGGGCAAGGAGCAAATGCAGGACCTCACCAGCAAATACGAGCACGCCAAGACTAAGATCCTGGACGAGAGGCAGAAGTTCCAAGAGGAAAAGCAGAAATTGCTGACTCAGGTATCGTGCTCCTTCATGTGAGTCGTGCCCGAGGCATAAGGAACAGATCTGGGTTTGGATTTTGCTAGTAGACGAGTAGATGTAAGAGGGATAGTAAAGGCAGTGACCTTTCACCTCTGGCCCTGCTGCTTTGGCAGTAAGGGCTTGCTGGGAGTAGTAGTTTGTAGACCACTGCTCTGCAGACATGTATCAGGTCAGCAGTTTCTTAGACCACCAATATGGCCGCCATTAACCACCCCTCCCCTCCCCCCATTTTGTCCCAAATGGTAAACCACGCTATCGTTCATTCAGGACTCGGGGAAAGCTGAGTGATGACCCTGGGTTGTTGTGGTAGTGATTATGACTGTTGTACCTCTATTATTCCTACTTATTGCCACCTGGACATTACTAGTGGTGGGAATGTTACTGATTTTATACGTTAAACCTTGCAGGGACACCCCCCCCCCCCCCCCCCCAAACTGGTAACACCCCTACTTGAAGATAAGTTTACAAGAATAGATATTCTAGTATTATGTGGGGGATGCAATTAGTTACAGACGTTTCGAGGTTCTCCAAGAAACATGGCTGCTTTCTACTTAAAACAGCGCCACACCTGTCCATGGGTTGAGTGTGGTATTGCAGCACAGCTGAATAAAGTGAGGTTGGTCTTGGCCTGCGGGCTTCAGTGGCGCTGACCTTTTGAAGAAAGCTGCCGTGTTTTTCTTATTATGGACAAGACATTCACAGAAGGGAATAGTAACTCCAGGACTCCTCAGGAGTTGTGCTCAAAATGATTCAAATCGCGTTAGTGACTCTATTGCCAGCAGAGGTAGCGACTGAAAAAGGTCTAATATGCTTTGTTTTCACCCTTAATCATCTTCAAAATCTCTGCTTCCTGTCACTAAAGGGTCTGACACCCGGCACCCCCGCCGATCAGAGGAGGAGGTGCTCGTACAAGCGCTACTTCCACTGCATTACACCGCGAGTTGTCTCGGTGGCGCAGTGTAATTGTGGGGGGGAGGTACTTGTAGTTACTCTGCTCCGATGGTGAAAGCGAGACGACGCGCAGTGTAACCTTGAAGAGGAAATTGCGCTCTTACCAGCGCCGCCTCCTCTTCAGACAGCTGATCGGCGGGGGGTGCCGTGAGTCGGACCCCCACAGATCTGATATTGATGACCTATCCTCAGGATAGGTCATCCATATGTACTGGCTTCACAACCCCTTTAAGTAGAACCGATTCTACGCGGACCGAATACGTCTCTCAGCTGAATGTTTGTTACAGTTGCCTCCAGTCTGGACAATCCTCTGTGCGACACAAAGACTGGACTGATACATTGTAACAAACTGTCAGGACAAGAGAGGCTGGTGCCATTACACTAGATGCTTTCTTTCTCTGCTTGCTGTCAGTGTATAGGAACACTCACACTATTTGCTTTCCTAAAGTGAAAAAAAATGCACTTTCGAGGTGTGGTGACCGCCTGCCGCTAGGCACATTTACTATAGTTTAGGGCAGAACGGTGGTGCAAATTGTAGCCCAGATCTACTCCAGCGCCCAGATGGCATAGAGCATGCAGAAGAAGCTGGGCAGGCAACGTGGTGACTGGAGTTTAGGGCCTGTTGTGGGTAACGTCCACTTGCAGTTTACGCTCGCTCATGTTTCCTGACAGGTGGATCAGTTGGAGGCAGCGAAGAAAGAGCAGTCTGACCAGGTAACGGGTGTGAACAGCTCTCGGCTCCAGCTCCTAAAACGGTGATGGTGCATGCCGCTAACATTGCCACTCTGTGCCGTCTCTGGGCTCTCGCTCCGCAGCAGTTTTCCTTGCGAACTGTTTGCCCGCGGTGGCGTGAGGTGAATGTGCCGCTCCCATTCCTCATGCTCTTGTAGTTGAATAGATTCTGCTGTGGAGAGAGAAAAAAAATCTCACCCAGGTTAGAAAACTTCCATTTCTTTGGCATCTTCTGCTTCCAAACCGTGAATCGCCCCCCTGTGATTCCTTGTAATTCTATATTGGCAGGGGGCCTAGTAGATATGTGTATATATAGATAGAGATATATACTGCCTGCACAATGATTTCCTGCCCGTGTAATTCTGTTCCTGCGCAGCCACCTGCAAGCTTTGTGCTAGACCCTTCCCCCTGTGACTGCGCAGAGTCTGGATGATCTCCCTCCTCCTCCCTCCCTCTTCCTGGTGATTACATGGGATGTAGAATCTTGCACGAGCCTGCAAACAGTTTTCAATGAAGACGGCGGCATGGTCCTGTGCGAGTCCTGGGGTGGGGGGGTGCATGCTCAAGCTACTAACCTCACGCTTCATAAATCTCATGGCTTTGACCCCTCCTTGTGACGTTGTGCAGACGGTGTACTCCTGTCAGCATGGGATCCAGTGACGGTACTGAGAACAGAGGAGGAGAGAGGCCATCAGTCCAGTTATAAAGCATGCGGATGGGTTGTCGCCCACCCCTTTTGGGGGCGTCCTTACCTGGGTCGGAGTATCCACTGCTGGCATGAGTCCACCCTATTTGTCTCCTTTGCTCGAGTCTTGTCGCTGACCGTCTTTCCCCCTCCGGGCAGGTTCGTGAGCTGAACAAGCAGATCAACCAGCAAGAGAAGACAATCCGGAGCCAACAGCAGAAGCTGAAGGTAAAAGCTGCGGCCATAATGGGGCCTCTCCCCAATGATGGGAAAAGCTGCCTGTTTATACCCCTCACTGTCGATGCTTCTTTCTCTGCAGCGAGATGGCGAAACCCACGAGGAGGTGGAGAAAACCCGGAAGAAGGTCTCCGAGCTGGAGGAGCAGCTTGAGAAGCAGGTTCAGGCTGTGGAGCACTACAAGACCCAGGTGTGCTTCTTCTACTCCTTCCGTTTATCTTTGTTACACACCGCCTGAGGAGGACGTCTTTCTCAATGCTGGGTCTGTGCAGACTACTTTGGGGACACATGTTTCTCCGCAGCGGCTGCTGCAAGAAATGTGGCGTCACATGGCGCCCATTCTAAGGAAAGTGCTGCCATGAGCTCCATCACCATGCAAATTTACCCAGAGGAAGGTCCTCACGTTAGGGTTCAGGTTTATTGGGGCTTCCTAAGCCCTTCCGATCCAGACCCCCTAATTTGCCCCCCTCCCGACTGCCGTGATGTTCCCCATACTGTGCATGTGGTGACTGCTGCGGCCAGTTGTTGGCCTGGTCAGTGTATGACCCCAGACTGTGGAAGACTGGGATTTGCTGGAGCGGGTGCAGGCAGTATATGGGCAGCAAAAACATTACGTCACAGCCGGGTGGATGGAGGGGAGATGTGAGGGTTTTAGTGACTTGTGGCTCCGGGAGGTCACTGAAAAGACAATCAATCACAGAATGAAGACCTGATCCCCTGAGTCACTACTTCTCTGCAGTCACTTCTCACCCACTTCTATCTCTTTTTCACCAGATGGAGAAAGCTAAAGTTCACTACGATGCGAAGAAGCAGCAGAACCAGCAACTGAGCGACGAGCTGGCGACCCTCACCAGAGAGCAGGAGAAGCTGTGCAAGGAGAACAGCGAGCTGAAGGTGGAGTCTGAGCGGCTGAGCAAGGAGCTGCAGCTGTCACTGCTCCAAACCAAGGAGGCCGAGCAGGACTGCAAGACCCTGAGCGGACAAGTACGGAGCCTGGAGGCCCAGGTGAGGCGGGTACTGCCGCCAGGCATCTCTGTGCCAGCCTGTGTTGTAGGAGTCTCCTGCTCTGTCCCCTAGAGACCCATAGTTCTGTTTGTATACCCGAAGCAGGAGACGTTTAATCCAGGCTTCATTATTTCATTTTTCTTGCTTGGAAAAGTATACACACCCTTTATTTGCTGGTTTTATTTGGTGGCATGGTGCCCATTGTGAAGTTGAGCTTTATCTTGTCAGTTGGTGCCTCCGCCTGTGACCTCTTTTCTCCCGTAGGTGGAGTACGCAGATCGACAGCTGCGTGAGCTGGGTAAGTTCCAAGTTTCCACGGATGCCATGAAGAGCAGGGAAACCCTATGCCCGCCACGAGTCACCCGGAGCCGCGCAGACGTCAGTATCGACAGTCTAGACATGAGTGATGAGGAGGAGCACCCCATGAACTCCACCAGGTAACCAACGGAGCCTATTGTTGTCGGTATATAAAGCAATTGCCTTAAATACAAAAGTTAGGATCAATGAAAAAAACGTATATCAGAGATTATTGATCCGTAAGGTGGACACAAAACCTCAAAGAGCTCAATCGAGAACCTAATTATCTGTGCAATCAGCAAAACGGGGACTAGCGTCTATGCAAAAATATAAATAATTTATTATACAATAATTTAGAGAATAATCAATAACCTCTATGTAGAAAAAAATGCAATACCAAAATACGCCACTAGATGGAACCAACACGCCATAAATCTACCAACACTCGTTTCAAAATCAAATACAAAAATTAAAATGCAAATATAATTCACAAAATATGAAAACTATGCCATCAATTAATAAATGCACAGAAAATCAATAAAGAAAACGATTATATATGAACCCTTTGCTCTGCTACAATTATGACCAAAATTCAGGTAATGGTAATAATGCAGTAAGTATCCACATTCAGTGTCCTCACCCGTTCCGCAATTATGCGGGGCGGGTGCGGACCCATTCATTCTGAATGGGGACAGAATGAATGCGGAGAGCTCAATGTGGGCTCTCCGCATCTGCATTTCTGGAGCGCACCGCCGAACTTCCGGTCCACGGCTCCGGGAAAAATTGGAACATGTCCTATTCTTGTCTGTGGACCAGAATAGGCTGCTCTATGGGCGTGCCGGCCGGGTGTGTTGCGGATCCGTAACACACCACGGACGTGTGAATGGATAATAAATTATTAGCTTGGTATGGACTATGGAATAAATATTCCAATCGGAGAGTTTCTACAAAATTATCCCCTTATTTAGTTATATGCATCAAAACGAAAATTGGAGACAAGATTGATGTAGCAACTACCGTTATAGATCCGCAACCAGGCGGGCATCTGACTGAATATCAAGCGAAATAAATTATCTCAATACTTCAAACAAACAAAAGTACGTATTACCCAGGGTCAAGTGGTGCAGAGTCGGGGAAGTCGGCTTTCTACAGTTTTTATGATGATCCGTATTCTCCCCATGGACGTGGTTTCTTATATATATAATTTTTTTTTTAACCCTCTTTTACCATTTGCATGTGGGTTATAATCCACAAAGTTATCCGATCCACACGCCCCTCTAGATTAGGGTTTTCCAATCATGTCAGATAGGTGTGCACGTGTGATAATGACTCATGACGTCACGGCTTTACCCAGAATGCAATTCTGCTACTGGTGTAACGTCGCCTACTCATATCTAGGTGGCACTGTTGTGTAATCTATTAGCATCATGTCATTAAGGGTTAACTTAAACGTGCCTTTATTACACACAATAGACACCTATGAGCCGTATCCCAGAGTGGAGGGACAAACTTGATACGTGAATCCGCTATAATACAGATTCCGAGGAAATCCTCGATAATTCTCATGCTGAGGAATTCCTCTTATTGGTAATGAATACAATGAAATCTCTGACACAGGAGGTCAATGATCTATTAATGATCTACTAACTTTCTAACTGTGATTAGATTGACGGTTACAACGGTACAATTTCCATTGATCGACGTCGTGTTAGTAGAAACCATATGAAATCCTTACAAAATACTGGACATAATGCATTATGTTCTTAAAGGCAATAAATATCCAATATAACTAAACTAAGTAAAAATAACTGTTTATCGGTATGAAAAGGCATAACATTGTGTATCTGGCGATAGATCGGCCCAGGAAGCATCGGCAGCTTTACCAAACGTTGGTGGAGATTTGTTGGCGCGAGTGCAAAGTAGAAGATACCACCTCTTCATTGCATCATGGAATTTACTTGACTCTGACTCTTCTTCTATAGGAAGAATGGACGCTCCCATCAAGGAGCCTCAGCATCCGCCGCCAAGTCCGGCAGCCCAGAGACCCGGTCCTCCAACCGCCTTCCCCGGAAGGTGGAGTCCCTGGAAAGCCTCTACTTCACCCCCATCCCCAACCGTGCACAATCCAAGCTGGACAGCAGCATCGGCTCCATCGGGGACCTGTCTCTAGACTCCACCAAGAAGACGCGTTCAGCTCGTAGACGAACCACGCAGGTCATCAATATTACTATGACTAAGGTGAAAGGGGGCGTGGGCTGGGACTGTCTTCACACACGTGGGTGTTCCCTCCTACGGGACCCCCTACCAATCGAGAGGGTCTTCTCACTCAGTGGGAGATTGCATGGCCTCCTCTACATTTAATACATGACAACTTTGCCAGTTGTCAGGTGGGGTTCCCGAATCTGGGACTTGCATTTGAGAGGCTTCAGTGATGGTAATACCTTTTTAACCCCTTGATGCCGGGTGCTGGATTTGTACATCGCTACTTTTCCTAAGGGATCCGGAAGTTGGAGAAAACTCGGATCCCAACTGTTTAACCCTGAAGCACCACCCCCCGGTGCTGATTGCATTGTGCTGTCCCTGTCGGCAACATGCAATCCAATAAAGACCCCCAGCGTTGTCTAGACAGTGCGCCTGTTACAGGCGGACCGATCCATGGGATAGGTTATCAGTATCTGGTCAGTAGGGGTCCGACCCCTGCCGATCAGTTGTTTGAGAAGGCACCGGCACTCCTGTGATCGCCGCAGCTTACCGAGCACAGCGCCGTACATTGTATATCGGCTGTGCTGGGTATCGCTCTCAGTCCCGATGAAGTGAATAAGCGGATAGGTCATCAGTATTATAATCATGGAAAACCCCTTTAAGGCGGGAAGATATATGGCTAGAAAAAAAACTTGTGCTGCAATGCAAAAAATCAGTTTTTAAATAAATACATTTTATTTAATCAAAGTGACAAAAACCTACAAAAGATATCCACATAGTATAGTATATGCCCACAAAAAATACAAAGGTGGAATTGCCACCGTACCAAAAAATACATTAAACACTACTGTATGTTTACCCAAAATGGTTCCTAAAAATTATAAGGTGTCCTGCAAAAAAACAAGGCCTGAAGTAGCTGAGGAAACAAGCTCCGATCCTTCACAGGATGTCGCCCAAGACCCCTGAATGTCAGGACTGCCTGCTTTGGCATGGCTAGGGGAACAAGGGTTCTATTAGGTAATTAGTCCAGTGTGAATGATGGTGGTGGTAGTGCTTACCTATAGAGCCACCAGTTAGAGTACTGGTGAGTGAGTAGCATTATGTGCAGCGTCTCCTGCTGAGATTTCACCATGTCTTACGTTTTTTTCTTTACCGTACAGCGAACCAAGGAGGAAGTGGAGCCGGAGCCAGAAAGCGCCAACACCTCCTTCTACAGCCTGCGCTCAGCGCCCTCGCACCAGAATCTACAGCAGCCAAATAAAACCAGACGTGGAGGAAAACCCCAGCCGGCCGTCTCCGCCCCAGCCCTCACCAGCCTCCCCTCTCTGGAGTCACTGGTGAAAACCGAGCGCTCGTCGTCCGATGACAGCTTGAACAACTCTGTCCTGATGAGTCTGCCCGGCTATCGGCCCACCACCCGCAGCTCTGCCCGCCTCTCCCAGGCAGGAGGTGAGTGCCGGCTGCTCAGTGCCCTGGTAATGCGCACACTAAGAATATATTGGACTTAAAGGGGTTGTCCCAAGATTCAGACTTATCCCTGTCCACAGCAGTATGTATGAACGGACCAGTGGTTGAACATGCCCACCGCTGCTTTTCTGTGGAGATAGCAGAGTACCGTACGGTCACATGCTCGACTGCCGCTCCATTTATACAGGGGAACATGGGACCCCTGTTCTCATGATTGGTGGTGCACAGCGGCTGGACCCCTACTGAACAGGCACCATGTTGGTAGGAGAGAGGTTTAAACACCGCTCCTGACTAGCCTGTTTTAATAGCTTCATGCATTCTCCATGTAATAACAATTCTGGAGCCTCTATTCTTATGGCTAGGAATAGATGCTACAAAATGATTACGTGGGGAATGCATGAAGCTATTAAGACGCGCGGGGAGAGGCGACGGGTCCTCTTTAAGTCTTGTGGCAACCCTTTAACCGCTTCATGTTGCCAGTACACCTGATTAATGCCAGTGCTCTGCCATTAAACATCAGTGTCTGCCTGATCGTGCTGAAGTGTCCAGCGCCCGGGCACATACATAATCTGCAATGAGACCCGAGTGCAGGGGGCTTCTTTCCTCCGTTAGGGTTATTTCCATTGAAACCTATGATGGCTCGTTGACGTGATCAGTCCGATGGGACGAGGAGCATGCTGAGAAGTCATGTTATCCCTGCGTCCTCCTCACCCCAAAAAAGTAAAAATGACAAAAAAAAACGTATGTGAAATAAATAAATAAAATAATTCATCATCCCAAACCCACCTACTCTAGCATGGAGACCTTCTTACATGGATGATGCCTATAATGAGGCTTCATGTCACAGAATAGGTCATGCTGACGCCACGTCTTTTTCCCTCTCTAGCGCCATCATTTGCTCTTAGATGAAAATGTACCTAGAGCGCAGGGGTCACTTTCTGATATCTATGGCGCTGGTTACACCGAGTAGTGAAAAGATGCTGCATCTGTCTTTGTACCCGATTAAAACCAAATCTCTGCCCCTAAAAAAGGAAAAGATGCAATTAAGTAGAACGTAATTAATAGCGAGAAGAACCTAGCGGGCCCAGGAGTGTTTGTAGGGATCTGTGTGCGCCCCCTTGTGGCTGGTGACATGAAGTATAGGCATGTTTGAGACCCCTTCCCTCCCCCCAATAATAGAGAGGAGGGCTCTTATACATATGGGAGTTACTACAGCTGCTGAAGTCACAGTTTACTGTGTATCCTCAGGTCGGAACAGCTTCTATCTGAGCACGTGCCAGGATGAGCCGGACCCCCAGGAAGACTGGACCCGAATCGCAGAACTGCAGCAGCGAAATCGGGCCTGTCCCCCCCACCTCAAGACCTGCTACCCCCTGGAGTCCAGGGTATGTCTGTTCTGTGTATTGGGCTCTTAGGTTGGAGGATCAGAGGATCAGTAATCTGTGTCTGTCCCACAGCCGTCCATCCTGGCCTCGACCATAACTGATGAAGAGGTGAAGACCGGAGACCCTAAGGAGACAATGCGACGAGCCACACTGCTGCCCTCGCAGATCCAGGAGTCCATGGGCAGCACGCGGAGGATGACCCTGGGGTCCAGTGGAATGGAGCACTCGTGGGGAGGAAGCGGGATCTCTACGAGGCAGCAGATGAAGCGGGTGTCCGAGGAAACTCACTATGGACCCGACACCCCAGAGGTGAGGTGCCGGGGAGGGGAATGTTCTAGTTTTATACTTTTTATATTTATATCTAACAAGGATTCTATGTCCTTTCCCCGCACAGTCGAAGAAATCGGCAAGCTGCTTTCCACGACCAAACACCCCGAAAGAGAAGCCGGAGTCCCGGCGAGTGTCTGCTGCGGAACGTAAAGCCAGTATCAGCCAGCAGGTAAGACACGGCAGACGCTGGACATTTGGCTGGATTCAGACTTCCATGTCCCGGCCATGTTGTATGTCCATATTAGGGCTCATTGACGTCCATGTTGAGCTTTCTGTTCTGATCGGTCAGAAATGTTTGTCCGTTCCGTTGAACATCAGTTATTTTTGATGGGAAAGTAATGGGAAGCTCAATCCAGATGTGACCTCCACCTTATTCGTATGCGTCACTGACTGCCCGTTAGACCCATGGTGGGTATTTGGTTGATGCCACATACACTTGGTGCATGGGTCTGCTGACTGCCCGTTAAACCCATGGTGGGTAGCTGGTTGATGCCACATGCTTGGTGCATGGGTCTGCTGACTGCCCGTTAGACCCATGGTGGTAGCTGGTTGATGCCACATACGCTTGGTGCATGGGTCTGCTGACTGCCTGTTAGACCCATGGTGGTAGCTGGTTGATGCCACATACGCTTGGTGCATGGGTCTGCTGACTGCCCGTTAAACCCATGGTGGTAGCTGGTTGATGCCACATACGCTTGGTGCATGGGTCTGCTGACTGCCTGTTAGACCCATGGTGGGTAGCTGGTTGATGCCACATACGCTTGGTGCATGGGTCTGCTGACTGCCCGTTAGACCCATGGTGGGTAGCTGGTTGATGCCACATACGCTTGGTGCATGGGTCTGCTGACTTTCTGTTAGACCCATGGTGGGTAGCTGGTTGATGCCACATACGCTTGGTGCATGGGTCTGCTGACTTTCTGTTAGACCCATGGTGGGTAGCTGGTTGATGCCACATACGCTTGGTGCATGGGTCTGCTGACTGCCCGTTAGACCCATGGTGGGTAGCTGGTTGATGCCACATACGCTTGGTGCATGGGTCTGCTGACTGCCTGTTAGACCCATGGTGGGTAGCTGGTTGATGCCACATACGCTTGGTGCATGGGTCTGCTGGTAATGGGTACCCTTTAGCTCTGGTGCTATACAGGAAGATCACAGCGATCCTTCCTCGTTTCCTCATGGTTGGTTTACATTGCGCTGTCTCTTTCTTCTCTCTCCCATTAGTCAAGTTCCAGCCGTCGGCAGACCATGGCCTTCAGCATTCTCAATACCCCCAAGAAGCTGGGGAGCAGTTTGCTTAAAAGAGGTCTAAATAAAAAGTCCACCCCCAAGTCTACCCCCCAGGGACGTGGAAGCTCCGGCAAATCCCCCAACCTCGGCATCCGCAAGTCCCCCAGCAGGAAGTCCCCACGAGCCGCAGCAAAATCTCCAAAGACTAACAAGGTGAGTACTAGCGGTATGTGAGAGGGTCTCTCTCCCAGGATTGGAGTTAACTCTGATCCTGATCATTTAACCTCTTAAAAGCCATTGTCAATGGTGACCGCAGCATCTAAGTGGTTAGAGACCCACCGGTGGTTAGTGCCTATTCAGCCCTGTCTGTGGTATCCTGACTCTACTGTAAAAGGGAACTTTTTTTTTTGTCCTGTGCAGTGAACATTGTAAGAAATATAAAAAAACTTAAAGGGGTTGATTCTGTATTCATAGGTTTGTAGAAGTCAGGATTAAAGGGGTTCTGCAGTTTGTTTAAACTGGTGATCTATCCTCTGGATAGATCAGCCGCATCTGATCGGCCGGGGTCTGACACCCTGGACCCCCGCCGATCAGTTGTTTGAGAAGGCAGCAGTGCTCCTGGAGCGCTGCGGCCTTCTCGCTGTTTACCTCAGGCTCAGTGACGTCATGACTTGTATCAGCTGACCTGGGCGCGGCTAAATTCTGTTCACTTGAATGGAGCTTAGCCGCGTCCAGGCCAGTGATACAAGTCGTGACGTCACTGGTCTGAGGTAAACAGAGAGAAGGCCGCGGCGCTCCAGGAGCACCGCTGCCTTCTCAAACAGCTGATTGGCGGGGGTCCCGGGTGTCGGACCCCCGCTGATAAGATGCTGCTGATCTATCCCGAGGATAGATCATCAGTTTAAACAAACTGCAGACGCCCTTTAAGGTAAAGTTGCTGGTTCGTGTTCATTTGTCCTGCCTGACCATAAACTAATCGAACACTAATAAAAAGTCCTCAAGAAGTAGTTTCTACCCCAAAATGGGACCTATGAAAGCTTAAGCTGGTCCCACACAATGCAAGCGCTGCACACCGCTCCGTCCACTGGGCGACAAAAATGTTCTGGTTTTTTTAATGTGGCGACACACGCACAAATATATATGTTTATTTTTTTTATTATGCAAAAGTAGAAAAACTAAAAAAAAAAAAAAAACCTGAATCAATGTGGGTGTAACCTGCAATATAAAGTGTGAAGTAATGTGAATTCAAAAGATTTGAGAAGGAATAAGCTTACGCAGGCTATATGAATAAATATATTTACTAAGTGATTATATGAGAACGCTAACAAATCGCATACAGAATAAGTAAATAAACAACACTAAACTAAATATGCGATATGTGGTGGCACGCCGGGCGTCATGTCGTAGCACATTAAAGTGCAGGGTGTACGCCATATAAACTAAAACAATGGTGGAATCGGTATTTTTTTTTTTATATTTTTTTCAGATAGATTTGCTTTTTTTTTTTTTTTTTTTTTTTTTTTTTTAACTAAACAAAAAGTCACACACACTCAAACATGGTATCAATTAAAACCACAGATCGCCCGCAGGAAATGAGCCTTCACCCAGTTCTGTAGACGGTGATGAGAAGAAGTTTTAAAACACTAGAATACACTATATAAATGTGGTATCGCTGTAATCGTACTGACCCATAAAACTATATAAATGTGGTATCACTGTAATCGTACTGACCCATAAATCTATATAAATGTGGTATCGCTGTAACCGTACTGACCCATAAAACTATATAAATGTGGTATCACTGTAATCGTACTGACCCATAAATCTATATAAATGTGGTATCACTGTAATCGTACTGACCCATAAAACTATATAAATGTGGTATCACTGTAATCGTACTGACCCATAAAACTATATAAATGTGGTATCGCTGTAACCGTACTGACCCATAAAACTATATAAATGTGGTATCACTGTAATCGTACTGAGCCGGAGAATGAAGGGAACGGGGCAGTTTTATCTCATAGAGAATGTCGTAAAAACAAAACCCATAAAACTGTGGCAGAATTACGTTTTTATTTTCTGCGCTCCACCCCATTTGGAATTTATTTTATTTTTTTTCCCCACAACATCGTATGCAATATAAAAATGTACCGGCAGAAAATACAAAACATCACGCAAAAAAACTAACAAAAAAAGAAAGCGTTACGTGTGACTATGTGAACTGAAAAATATAAAAATCAGGGAGTGAAAAACATAAATTCAAAGAGAGAAAATCCTCTGGAAAGGGTTAGGAAAGCTCCATCTCCGCACCACGGGGGCTTCTCTTTTGCTGGACGCGTTGACAGAACATTACAAGTTGTGGCTTTTAAAAAGCTGAAATGGAAAAACAAAATCTGCAGCTCCTGGTACAGTGACCACCTTCTTATCGTGCCCCACAACGTTCTGCTCGGATTAATTTCTTAATATATTTGTTTTCCTGATACCGAGCACCAAATCCCCTGCACAATCATAGGCCCAAGACTCCTGCACCGTCTGCTGGAATAATGGCCAGGACGGAATCTTGGGGGAGTTTTCTAGGCGTGACCTGTGCAGGGGTCATTGTGCAGGGAGGGAGCTGATAAGCTGTGATATCGGCTACTGTGAATGCTGAGTCCTGTGTTATTTAGACAGAGGTGACATCTGCCATTGTAATCCTGATGATAATGAGATGGATACTGAAAAGTTACCTGTACAGAATGTTATTTAGGATCTAGTGACATGAAAAATTTCTTAGAAATCAACAAAAATAAAAATTTTTTTTTTTTTTTTTCGGATGACACCTTCCCATTTATTGGGGTCCACAGCGTCTGCCCGCAGCGCTGTAATCTGTCTCTGGAGTTTAATGGTTGTGAGTTTTCTCTTGTGCAGGTGTCACAGGATCCTCATATTCAGGTGAGGTACCTGCACTAATGGGGGCGTTACCTGGTGTGGGGGTCACCACCTGGTCTGAGCTCTTCTCTACCTCTGGGTACTTACAGGGGTTGTCCACAGTCACCTCTTCTAAAGTCATGGTGGTCAGTTCTGGTGACTTGCACTGTCCTGCACGCGCTCGCCACTGTCTTGTTGTAAATTGTTTATTTTTTTTTAACTTTTTATGTCTCTTCTCTCTTTTTATTTTTCCAGTTTTTCGAGAGGAGTCAGAAAAGAAATAAGTAAGGCCGATGCCTGGAAGGAGCAGCTTTAAATTTCTACGGACTTGCAGCTGACGGACAGTGAGTCGCCACGGCCGCGCGCTCTTTTCTTAGAGGGTCAGGCCCTTTGCGCTACATCAGGGGCGGCCTCGCTTACTGGACCCGGTGATTGTGCGGGGGAGGGGGGATGATGATCTGTAATCAGTGCTTGCATTTCACGCTCTCGCCTCCTAGTTACGGCAGGCGGTTTTATTTTACAGAACTCTTTTAGTGCCTTATTGCTGTGGCTCTGTAATTTAGCAAAAAAATTTTTTATTTATTAAAAATGTTTCTGCCTATGGGGTTCCTCTCGCCGTCTCCTGCACATCGATCACATGATGAGAGTAATAACCAGCAGTGGGGCCCTCCCCCGCTCTCCACAGCTCCCTCGGCAGTGGGGCCCTCCCCCGCTCTCCACAGCTCCCTCGGCGGTGGGTCTCTCCACAGCTCCCTCGGCGGTGGTGCCCTCCCCCGCTCTCCACAGCTCTCTCGGCGGTGGGGCTCTCCACAGCTCTCTCGGCGGTGGTGCCCTCCCCCGCTCTCCACAGCTCTCTCGGCGATGAGGCCCTCCCCCACTCTCCACAGCTCCCTCGGCGGTGGGGCCCTCCCCCGCTCTCCACAGCTCCCTCGTCAATTACCCCCTTTTGAATTAACCCTTTGCCCCATCTAGGCCCCCACTTTCAAGTGCGTTGCCGCCCCACCTTGGGCATCACTCCTCATCATGTCCCCCAGGTATACTGAACATTACATGCCTGAGCCCGGTACTGCAGGGACGCGGCCCGCTGCGCTCTAGCCGCCACCTCTAGGGGCGCCGATCATTTTCAGACACATTATATCCATAGTAATGGCGATCACACCGCGACTGAAGACAGGCTGGACGTACGGTATGTCTCACATCCGCCATGATGGCTCCTTATCATCCGTCCTCGTCGGGTTCAAGTTATTGTATTGTATTCACCTGCTCGTCTTCTTTCCCAGCCAGCTGTCAGGACCCCGCAGACCCCTGCTGGTTCAGTTTCTGTGCAGTGTGTTGCCTCTATTAGGGGCGGGTCTGTTGACGCAGCGTTGACGCATTTCAGGCATCAGATATATTGTCTCTACGCCGAGAGTCAAGTTGAGCAAAACCTCCCAGCGATTCATCCCTTGATCATCTCCTGACCTCCACGGTTGCCCCGCCCTCTTTTGTAATCCCGCCCATTCCGTGTTCTCGCCCTGTAGGGTTGGGACCTGGCATCCCCCAGTCTTTGTGCCGAGTGGAGTCCCTGTTAGTCCATATCCAGTCTATAGTGAGAAAACGCCATCAGTACTCCTAGTAATGACCCCTTTAAGGGCACCGCGGCGGGCGGGCGTGGCTGTGCAGCGCAGGGAGGAGTCCTGCTCTCGTGATCGTCTGATTTGTAGATTTAGGATTTTTGTGTTCTATATTTTTATAATTATTCCACGTCCTCACTTTCTCCCACTCAGTACAAATGGGATGTAAGCGACCTGGATGATGGGGGTCATTGTCCATCTTGGTGTAATCGTTGAGATTTGCACTGTTTATCATTTTTATTTTTGTAAATAAAGTAACCCGCTCGTGATCCCGGCGTCTCTGCTGTCTTTATTCGCAATGGCTGAACCCACCGGGAGGAGCGCGCGCCCGATCCTGAAATACTTCATGCTGAACTCCACTCACTTCCAGAGCTGTAGTCACAATGCTGTTCTGCTTGTCATGCTGGATGCTCACTACCGGCCCCTGCTGGTGCAGTACAGGACACTACTGAAACATGTCTGCCGTCAACTATTGACCAGCTGAACTGTGAATACAGCTCTGGATGCGAGTGGAGACACAACGAAAGTGACTCAGTGCAAATTAAAGGAAACCTGTCGTCATCTTTATGCAGCCCATACTAACGGCAGTATAAAGTACAGACAGGGGAGTTGATTTCAGCGGTCGGTCATTTAAAAGTAAGTGGTTGCAGAGAACCAACATCACAATCGTTGCAGACTGGGCCACCTGAGAAGAGTCGGGGGGGGGGGCACCTGAGAAGGGGGGGGGGGAGCGGCCACCTGAGAAGAGTCCTGGTTATTCATGACTTCCTGCTCTCCCGCCCACCTGTTCATTTTCTCACTAGGAGAGAGCTGTCAATCATCCGCAGATGGAGAGAGAGCAGGAGATTATAATAGCCAGGACTCTTCTCAGGTACATTTGACTCTTTTCCAGGCCCAGTCTGCAGTGATGATGATGCTGAACCACCTACATTTAGCTCATAGTGACACCGCTGACATTAGCATCTCTGTCCCCGTTTTATGCTGCGCTCAGTGAGGTCACCAAAATGTTAGACAGGTTCCCTTTAAGTAGAGCCAAGAATCTAGAAAGTCACTGCGTATTATACAGAGATTTAAAGAGACATTACACCTGAAGTCTGATGTCTGTTATATTGTGTATAACCTGCAGCTGTTCTCCCCTGTTATCAGCCCCATCAGGCTGGGGGAGACCAACAGATTATCTGAGCAATCAATAGTGAGAAGGCCAATTACACACCAACTATTAGTCTAATGGAACGCTGCTGTACTGTAATAAGATGGGACCGATATCAGCCGCTCCTCTTATAACACTGCTGTACTGTAATAAGATGGGACCGATATCAGCCGCTCCTCTTATAACACTGCTGTACTGTAATAAGATGGACTGATATCAGCCGCTCCTCTTATAACACTGCTGTACTGTAATAAGATGTGACTGATATCAGCCGCTCCTCTTATAATGCTGCTGTACTGTAATAAGATGGGACTGATATCAGCCGCTCCTCTTATAACACTGCTGTACTGTAATAAGATGGGACTGATATCAGCCGCTCCTCTTATATAACGCTGCTGTACTGTAATAAGATGGGACTGATATCAGCCGCTCCTCTTATAACACTGCTGTACTGTAATAAGATAGGACTGATATCAGCCACTCCTCTTATAACACTGCTGTACTGTAATAAGATGGGACTGATATCAGCCGCTCCTCTTATATAACGCTGCTGTACTGTAATAAGATGGGACTGATATCAGCCGCTCCCCTTATAACACTGCTGTACTGTAATAAGATGGGACTGATATCAGCCGCTCCTCTTATATAACACTGCTGTACTGTAATAAGATGGGACTGATATCAGCCGCTCCCCTTATAACTCTGCTGTACTGTAATAAGATGCGACTGATATCAGCCGCTCCTCTTATAACACTGCTGTACTGTAATAAGATGGGACTGATATCAGCCGCTCCCCTTATAACACTGCTGTACTGTAATAAGATGGGACTGATATCAGCCGCTCCTCTTATATAACGCTGCTGTACTGTAATAAGATGGGACCGATATCAGCCGCTCCTCTTATATAACACTGCTGTACTGTAATAAGATAGGACTGATATCAGCCGCTCCTCTTATAACACTGCTGTACTGTAATAAGATGGGACTGATATCAGCCGCTCCTCTTATATAACACTGCTGTACTGTAATAAGATGGGACTGATATCAGCCGCTCCTCTTATATAACACTGCTGTACTGTAATAAGATGGGACTGATATCAGCCGCTCCTCTTATAACACTGCTGTACTGTAATAAGATGGGACTGATATCAGCCGCTCCCCTTATAACACTGCTGTACTGTAATAAGATGGGACTGATATCAGCCGCTCCTCTTATATAACGCTGCTGTACTGTAATAAGATGGGACCGATATCAGCCGCTCCTCTTATATAACACTGCTGTACTGTAATAAGATAGGACTGATATCAGCCGCTCCTCTTATAACACTGCTGTACTGTAATAAGATGGGACTGATATCAGCCGCTCCTCTTATATAACGCTGCTGTACTGTAATAAGATGGGACTGATATCAGCCGCTCCTCTTATATAACACTGCTGTACTGTAATAAGATGGGACTGATATCAGCCGCTCCTCTTATAACACTGCTGTACTGTAATAAGATGGGACTGATATCAGCCGCTCCTCTTATAACGCTCCAGCACTATTATAAGCTCTGGATTCCGCAGGTCGCCTTCCTTTTATCCATGGTTACATATTATGATCAGTGATTGGACGACGGCCGCACTTTCTGCTTGCGTTTATTAATCGTTCAGTATTACGTGTCCCTATCGGATGGGTCCATGGTGAGGAGCGGTGAGTGCCCCTGCAGGTCATTGATCCCGGACACCACATGCCTCCTTGTAGACACTCGCCCTCTAACACAGTTTCCTTCCTGGCGCTCGTGGCGGACCTGCAGAGACACCATCTTGGATGACCGCCATCGCTCTCATCGTCTGTCTGGATCTGGTTCTCTTTCATCTTTCTTTACAGTTAATCTGTAAGTGATTCTTCTACCATCGTTTTCTGGGTTCAGGTCAAAGTGTTTGACGTCTGTTCCTGACGGATCCTGCACCACACAGGTGAACGTGTTCCTGAAGTCCTCGCTCTGCACCGTAGTGAACTCCAGAGTCTGCTCCACCGTCCTGTTTACTGCGAGCGCTCTGCAAATTAACCAACACCATCATGTTACACTGATCCCAAGTAATTATACTCCAGAGCTGCACTCACTATTCTGCTGGTGCAGTCACTGTGTACATACAGTCATGTGAAAAAATTAGGACACCCCTTGAAAGCATGTGGTTTTTTGTAACATTTTTAATAAATGGTTATTTCATCTCCGTTTCAACAATACAGAGAGATTAAAGTAATCCGACTAAACAAAGAAAACTGAAGAAAAGTCTTTTCAAGATCTTCTGTAAATGTCATTCTACAAAAATGCCTATTCTAACTGAGGAAAAAGATAGGACACCCTTGCCCCTAATAGCGAGTGTTACCTCCTTTGGCTGAAATAACTGCAGTGAGACGGTTCTTTTAGCCATCTACCAGTCTTCGACATCGGTCTGAGGAAATTTTACCCCACTCCTCAATGCAGAACTTTTTCAGCTGTGAGATGTTTGAGGGGTTTCTTGCACGTACAGCCCTTTTCAAGTCACCCCACAGCATCTCAATGGGATTCAAATCTGGACTTTGACTTGGCCATTCCAGGACTCTCCATTTCTTCTTTTTCAGCCAATCTTTGGTTGATTTACTAGTATGTTTTGGGTCATTGTCATGTTGCATGGTCCAGTTCCGCTTCAGCTTTAATTTTCTAACTGATGGTCTCACATGTTCTTCAAGCACCTTCTGATACACAGTAGAATTCATCGTGGATTCTATGATGGTGAGCTGACCAGGTCCTGCTGCAGCAAAGCAGCCCCAAACCATGACACTTCCACCTCTATGCTTCACAGTTGGTATGAGGTTCTTTTCTTGGAATGCTGTGTTTGGTTTACGCCAAACATGTCCTCTGCTGTTGTGTCCAAATAATTCAATTTTGGACTCATCTGTCCAAAGAACATTATTCCAGAAGTCCTGGTCTTTGTCAACTTTATCTCTGGCAAATGTCAGTCTGGCCTCGATGTTTCTCTTGGAAAGCAAAGGTTTCCTCCTTGCACACCTCCCATGCAAGTTAAACTTGTACAGTCTCTTTCTGATTGTAGAGGCATGTACTTCTACATCAACAGTAGCCAGAGCCTGCTGAAGTTCTCGAGATGACACTTTAGGGTTTTTGGAGACCTCTTTTAGCATCTTGCGGTCTGCTCTTGGGGTGAACTTGCTGGGGCGACCAGTCCTGGGCATGTTGGCAGTTGTTTTGAAAGCCCTCCACTTGTAGACTATCTTCCGGACAGTGGAATGGCTGATTTCAAAATCTTTTGAGATCTTTTTAAATCCCTTCCCAGACTCATAGGCTGCTACAATCTTTTTTCTGAAGTCCTCTGACAGCTCTTTTGCTCTCACTATGGTGCTCACTCTCACTTCAACAGTCAGGAGCACACCAAACTAAATGTCTGAGGTTTAAATAGGGCAAGCCTCATTCGACATGCAGAGTAACGATCTACTAATTATGTGCACCTGGTGTGATATACCTGTGTGAGATCTGAGCCAATTTAAGAGGGAATACATGTGAGGGTGTCCTATCTTTTTCCTCAGTTAGAATAGGCATTTTTGTAGAATGACATTTACAGAAGATCTTGAAGACTTTTCTTCAGTTTTCTTTGTTTAGTTGGATTACTTTAATCTCTCTGTATTGTTGAAACGGAGATGAAATAACCATTTATTAAAAATGTTACAAAAAACCACATGCTTTCAAAGGGTGTCCTAATTTTTTCACATGACTGTACATTACATATCCTGTACTGATCCTGAGTTACATCCTGTATTATACTCCAGAGCTGCACTCACTATTCTGCTGGTGCAGTCACTGTGTACCTACATTACTTATCCTGTACTGATCCTGAGTTACATCCTGTATTATACTCCAGAGCTGCACTCACTATTCTGCTGGTGCAGTCACTGTGTACCTACATTTCTTATCCTGTACTGATCCTGAGTTACATCCTGTATTATACTCCAGAGCTGCACTCACTATTCTGCTGGTGCAGTCACTGTGTACCTACATTACTTATCCTGTACTGATCCTGAGTTACATCCTGTATTATACTCCAGAGCTGCACTCACTATTCTGCTGGTGCAGTCACTGTGTACATACATTACTGATCCTGAGTTACATCCTGTATTATACTCCAGAGCTGCACTCACTATTCTGCTGGTGCAGTCACTGTGTACAGACATTACTTATCCTGTACTAATCCTGAGTTACATCCTGTATTATACTCCAGAGCTGCACTCACTATTCTGCTGGTGCAGTCACTGTGTACATACATTACTTATCCTGTACTGATCCTGAGTTACATCCTGTATTATACTCCAGAACTGCACTCACTATTCTGCTGGAACAGTCATTGTGAGTAATGTATGTACACAGTGACTGCACCAGCAGAATAGTGAGTGCAGCTCTGGAGTATAATACAGGATGTAACTCAGGATCAGTACAGGATAAGTAATGTATGTACACAGTGACTGCACCAGCAGAATAGTGAGTGCAGCTCTGAGTATAATACAGGATGTAACTCAGGATCAGTACAGGATAAGTAATGTATGTACACAGTGACTGCACCAGCAGAATAGTGAGTGCAGCTCTGGAGTATAATACAGGATATAACTCAGGATCAGTACAGGATAAGTAATGTATGTACACAGTGACTGCACCAGCAGAATAGTGAGTGCAGCTCTGGAGTATAATACAGGATGTAACTCAGGATCAGTACAGGATAAGTAATGTATGTACACAGTGACTGCACCAGCAGAATAGTGAGTGCAGCTCTGGAGTATAATACAGGATGTAACTCAGGATCAGTACAGGATAAGTAATGTATGTACACAGTGACTGCACCAGCAGAATAGTGAGTGCAGCTCTGGAGTATAATACAGGATATAACTCAGGATCAGTACAGGATAAGTAATGTATGTACACAGTGACTGCACCAGCAGAATAGTGAGTGCAGCTCTGGAGTATAAGAATTGAGTAAGCTGTCTGAGAATTGGGGCGCTCTTCTTACCCTCCGCTCTGCTCCGTCACTCGTCCATCAGGATATGCGTCCTCCACAAAGGTGTCATTGACCAGCCAGTAGATGTTGTGTAGCCGCGGCCACCGCGTCTGCGCTCTGCACTCTATTCTCAGACTGTCTCCTGGGGACGGTAGAAGGAAAGCGATGAGCGAGCGGCACCAGATTTACGTAATTCACAGTAAAATTCCTTTAATCCGGCATGAATCGGCCCTGATTGATGCCAGGGATATACAGGGGTCACGGATCGGGAAGGCTGGGTGACATGAGTGTCGCTTATCGCGGAGTCTATGCCAGTGACAATAGATGTACAGAATGACCAGCGGGGGGTAGATACTCACTGCAGGGGCACTTACCTTCCTTGCTGATGACTGTATCATCTGCTGGGAGCAGAATCTGCGGTGACTGAAAAGCTGCAATAAACCAGAGGCGCTCATGTTACACGCCTGTGCGCTACACGTGTTACATACATACTATGTGCCATCCACACGCCTTATACTACAGCTATGCATATTACTGCTGACCACCTGCCTGTATATCATGTCTGAGAGGTGGTCACAGCCCCGCCCCCCGTTACTGACAGCACTGATACAGTATAATAATGTCATAGCTGCCGGCTCCCCCTGGTGTCCGGTCTGTGGTGGTGCAGGGCTCTGCAGATAGTTCTGTCACTCGCTCATTCCCTGCTGCATTGTGAATCCTGTTTTGGGGTGACTGTATACCGCGGGGACAATATGCGCATACTTTGGGGTGACTGTATACCGCGGGGTCAATATCTGCATACTTTGGGGTGACTGTATACTGCGGGGACAATGTGCGCATACTTTGTCCCCGCGGTATACAGTCACCCCAAATATGCACATTGTCCCGTGGTATACAGTCACCCAAAGTATGCAGATATTGACCCGTGGTATACAGTCACCCCAAAGTATGCACATATAGTCCACGCGGTATACAGTCACCCCAAAGTATGCGCACATTGTTCCGCTGGTATACAGTCACCCCAATGTGCGCATACTTTGGGGTGACTGTATAACGCGTGGACTATATGTGCATACTTTGGGGTGACTGTATACCGTGGGGTCAATATCTGCATACTTTGGGGTGACTGTATACCGCGGGGACAATATGCGCATACTTTGGGGTGACTGTATACCGCGGGGACAATATGCGCATACTTTGGGGTGACTGTATACCGCGGGGACAATATGCGCATACTTTGGGGTGACTGTATACCGCGGGGACAATATGCGCATACTTTGGGGTGACTGTATACTGCGGGGACAATATGCGCATACTTTGGGGTGACTGTATACCGCGGGGTCAATATCTGCATACTTTGGGGTGACTGTATACCGCGGTGACAATGTGCGCATACTTTGGGGTGACTGTATACCGCGGGGACAATGTGCGCATACTTTGGGGTGACTGTATACCGCGGGGACAATGTGCGCATACTTTGGGGTGACTGTATACCACGGGGTAAATATCTGCATACTTTGGGGTGACTGTATACCGCGGGGACAATATGCGCATACTTTGGGGTGACTGTATACCGCGGGGACAATGTGCGCATAGTTTGGGGTGACTGTATACCGCGGGCACAATATGCGCATACTTTGGGGTGACTGTATACTGCGGGGACAATATCTGCATACTTTGGGGTGACTGTATACCGCCGGCACAATATGCGCATACTTTGGGGTGACTGTATACCGCGGGGTCAATATCTGCATACTTTGGGGTGACTGTATACCGCGGGGACAGTGTGCGCATACTTTGGGGTGACTGTATACCGTGGGGACAATGTGCGCATACTTTGGGGTGACTGTATACCGCGGGGACAATATGCGCATACTGACTGTATACCACGGGGTCAATGTGCGCATACTTTGGGGTGACTGTATACCGTGGGGACAATGTGCGCATACTTTGGGGTGACTGTATACCGCCGGCACAATATGCGCATACTTTGGGGTGACTGTATACCGCGGGCACAATGTGCGCATACTTTGGGGTGACTGTATACCGCGGGGACAATATGCGCATACTTTGGGGTGATCCTTACCTGCTGATATGTCGATGAAACAGTGGATCAAAAAGAGAGAGACTAGAGACAGGCAATGTGCCCGCCCCAGACCTGTAACAACAGAGGGCAACATTCAGCTTGTTCCCCCAGCTTTACTATCACCTGGCCGCACAATGGCCCTATAAGTCCCCGTCCGGGCCCCTCTTTCCCTATCAGGGTCCGTCGGTCCCTTCAAATGCAGATAGGCATAGCACATTATCCCTTATACTCCAGTCACATCCAGAGCTGCATTCACCAGTCTGCTGGTCTCCTGTAACTGGTGAGCGCTGCATTGTGGGAGGTCGGGCGCCTGTAACGTGGCCCCTAACCTGCAGGAGGTCAACCAGTGAGATTGTTGGTGCTGCTCTGGATGTGACTGGAGTCTACCACATCACCCACAATCAGTAAGGGGAAGCCTTGTGTGTGAATTGTGCCGGTGTGCACCCCCCTCCTGTGTCTCTCGGACCCCCGCGGCGCCTCTTTTATTCCAGCTGCAACATTCTGTGACAGAATTGATGCTACAAATACTGGGAGTGAGGGGTACGGATGATGGTGGTAGTGGTAATGGTATACATGGCTAGAGCAGTGAACTGAATCTAAGTCTTGAGTCTGACTCTGATGGGAGTAGTTGTTATAACAATAGGAGACCGCTCAGACTTATAGGAGACAATAGGAGACCGCTTAACTAAGGAGTCGCTTAGACTGGGATCAGCTGCTGAGAAACTACAACTCCCAGCAGGCACACTTGCTCGGCTGCATTTCCTTACTGGGCGTCCGACGAAAACAGTGGCACAGCGCTCCCTCAGCGCCCCCCCCCCCCCCCCATTAAAAGGAATGGCGCCTCCTAGAGTCACGGGTGAAGAACAGAGCCGGGGTCTCACCTGGTGCCGAGCCGAGCCCCGTCCTCCCTGCCAGCAGCTGCATGACGAAGAATGACTCCGACACTTTCTGTCTGACATTTATAGCTCCGAGGCGGAAAGTCACCGGGAAACCACCAAATACCCCTCCCCCGCACCACTGTGTGCACTGCCGCTATAGGGACGCGGGTACGAGAAGTATCACACAGGGTGGGATTAGATACCGAGATCAGCAGACAGTATCACACAGGATAGGATTAGATACACAGCTCAGCAGACAGTATCACACAGGATAGGATTAGATACACAGCTCAGCAGACAGTATCATACTGATAGGATTAGATACACTGCTCAGCAGACAGTATCACACAGGATAGGATTAGATACACCGCTCAGCAGGCAGTATCACACAGGACAGGATTAGATACACAGCTCAGCAGACAGTATCACACAGGGTAGGATTAGATACCCAGATCAGCAGACAGTATCACACAGGATAGGATTAGATACACAGCTCAGCAGATAGTATCACACAGCATAGGATTAGATACACAGCTCAGCAGACAGTATCACACAGGATAGGATTAGATACACAGCTCAGCAGATAGTATCACACAGGATAGGATTAGATACACAGCTCAGCAGACAGTATCACACAGGATAGGATTAGATACACAGCTCAGCAGACAGTATCACATAGGATTAGATACACAGCTCAGCAGACAGTATCACACAGGGTAGGATTAGATACACAGTTTAGCAGATAGTATCACACAGGATAGGATTAGATACACAGCTCAGCAGGCAGTATTATGCAGGATAGGATTAGATACACAGCTCAGCAGATAGTATCACACAGGATAGGATTAGATACACAGCTCAGCAGACAGTATCACACAGGATAGGATTAGATACACAGCTCAGCAGACAGTAACACACAGGATGGGATTAGATACACAGCTTAGCAGACAGTATCACACAGGATAGGATTAGATACACAGCTCAGCAGACAGTATCACACAGGATAGGATTAGATACACAGCTCAGCAGGCAGTATTACGCAGGATAGGATTAGATACACAGCTCAGCAGGCAGTATCACACAGGAGAGGATTAGATACACAGCTCAGCAGACAGTATCACACAGGATAGGATTAGATACACCACTCAGCAGACAGTATCACACAGGATAGGATTAGATATACAGCTCAGCAGACAGCATCACACAGGAGAGGATTAGATACACAGCTCAGCAGACAGTATCACACAGGATAGGATTAGATACACAGCTCAGCATACAGTATCACACAGGAGAGGATTAGATACACAGCTCAGCAGACAGTATCACACAGGAGAGGATTAGATATACAGCTCAGCAGACAGTATCACACAGGAGAGGATTAGATACACAGCTCAGCAGGCAGTATTACGCAGGATAGGATTAGATACACAGCTCAGCAGGCAGTATCGCACTGTAGGTGTGACGATCTGCAGGTTTCACTTTTGCTCTCTCAGATTTTCCTGTAATTTGTACTTTATCCTGACCTCAGACCCCCCGCAGCATTTTTAACCCATGAGCCTCCAGAGTCATTTGTTTTTGGCCGTGGCCTCAAGAGCTCTCTCTCCATCCAAAAAAGTTTGGATTTAAAAATATTTTTATTAATATATAGCCAAGGTATGAAGTCAATAATAGGTTCATTTCAGCATTCCTGCCATCTAGAGCAGGAAGGGGTTAATGTCAGCTTTCCTGTGGTCCAGAGTAGGAAGGGGTTAATGTCAGCATTCCTGCGGTCTAAGGCAGGAAGGGGTTAATGTCGGCATTCCTGTGGTCCAGATTAGGAAGGGGTTAGGCTGTGACTACAATGCGATTTTTCGGTAGCGTGACTGATTGATTTTTAACTATTCAATGACCGCTGCAGTCCACGAGATTTCATTCAACTGAATACATTCATTTGGACTGCAGTTAAATAGTTAAAATCCATTAGTCTTGCCTAAATGTTCCTTTGATCAAGAGTAGGAAGGGTTAACATCAGCATGGCTGTGCTCTAGGGCAGGAAGGGGTTAATGTCAGTATTCTTGTGATCCAGATTAGGAATGGGTTAACGTTCCTGTGATCTAGGGCAGGAAGGGGTTAATGTCATACCTGTTTCTATGAGGTGATACAATGTAGACACGATGTTCTGATTATTAACCCATGAGTTACAGGCACATAAAGCTTTACATGATTCGTTGGCAGAGGAGGATAAACAATATGGTTCGTCCTTAAAGGGATTGTCCATTCCCAAATTAAAGTGCATGAAGGACCAGAGTGCATTTAACATTAAAAATCCTCACCTGTGCAGCGGCGCTCTGTTCCGCCCCTGAGGGTCCCATCTCCGGCGCTTCTGGTCCCTGTGGACTGAACGTATGAGATCCTGTCTGTCGTCACGTCCACCGCTGCAGCCATTCACTGGTCTCAGTGGTCGTATGTCACTTTGGGACATGTCATGTGCAGGTGACGACGGACGGCCCCTCACACTTCCAGTCCACAGGGGCGTCGGAGAACGGCTTTATCTGCATATCTGAAACACATTCTGGCCCTTAGTTAATCTTAGTTTAGGGGTCAGAGGCCCCCTTTATGGCCCAAATTAGGAAGGTTCTGAAGGAGTCAATAGGGATGCAGCGGGCCCAACACATTTCGGATCTGCACCTTTGTCTGCTTGATGACGCAAATACCTGTTTCTTAAAGGGGACATGTCAGGAATCCTGATTTTCTGCCCTTTACTTCCCAACATAAGTTTCTCATTGTCCCCCACAGCAGCACATCCTCCCCACTCCCACCTTCCCCATGGTCAGCAGGCAGTATCACACAGGATAGGATTAGATACACAGTTCAGCAGACAGTATCACACACAATAGGATTAGATACCCAGCTCAGCAGACAGTATCCCACATGATAGGATTAGATACACAGCTCAGCAGACAGTATCACACACAATAGGATTAGATACCTAGCTCAGCAGACAGTATCGCACATGATAGGATTAGATACACAGCTCCGCAGGCAATATCACACATGATAGGATTAGATACACAGCTCTGCAGGCAGTATCACACATGACAGACTGATAAACACAGTCTGCAGAGTATTTCAGGTCTCCTCTGTAGGTGTGACAATCTGCAGGTTTCACTTTTGTTAGGTTTTCCTGTAATTGCTACAGAAAGAGGTTAACGTTTAATGTCAGCATTCTTGTGATTCAGATAAGGAACCAGTTAATGTCAGCATGTGATCTAGGAATCACCTCCCGCAGCAGCACTTCCTCCCCATCTCTTCTACCTGCACCAGACCATTCTTTCCACCTCCTGCTGCAGCACATACTCCCCACTCCCGCCTCCTGCTGCAGCACATCCTCCCCACTCCCATCTACATCAGCAACACATCCTCCCCACTCCCGCCTCCTGCAGCAGCACATCCTCCCCACTTCCGCCTCCTGCAGCAGCACATCCTCCCCACTCCCACCTCCTGCAGCAGCACATCCTCCCCACTCCCATCTACTGCAGCAGCACATCCTCCCCACTCCCGCCTCCTGCAGCAGCACATCCTCCCCACTACCGCCTCCTGCAGCAGCACATCCTCCCCACTCCCATCTCCTGCAGCAGCACATCCTCCCCACTCCCGCCTCCTGCAGCAGTACATCTTCCCCACTCCCACCATCTGCAGCAGCACCTCCTGCAGCAGCACATCCTCCCCACTCCCATCTACTGCAGCAGCACATCCTCCCCACTCCCGCCTCCTGCAGCAGCACATCCTTCACACTCCCATCTCCTGCAGCAGCACATCCTCCCCACTCCCGCCTCCTGCAGCAGTACATCTTCCCCAATCCCACCATCTGCAGCAGCACATCCTCCCCACTCCCATCTCCTGCAGCAGCACATCCTCCCCACTCCCGCCTCCTGCAGCAGTACATCTTCCCCACTCCCACCATCTGCAGCAGCACCTCCTGCAGCAGCACATCCTCCCCAGTCCCTCCTCCTGCAGCAGCACATGCTTCTCACTCCCACCTCCTGTAGCAGCACATTCTTCCCACTCCCGCCTCCTGCAGCAGCACATCCTCCCTACTCCCGCCTCCTGCAGCAGCTCATCCTCCCCACTCCCTCCTCCTGCAGCAGCATCTCCTCCCCACTCCCACCTCCTGCAGCAGCATCTCCTCCCCACTCCCACCTCCTGCAGCAGCATATCCTCCCCACTTACACCTCCTGTAGTAGCACATACTCCCCACTCCCACCTCCTGCAGCAGCATTTCCTCTCCACTTACACCTCCTGTAGCAGCACATACTCCCCACTCCCGCCTCCTGCAGCAGCATATCCATCCCACTCCTACCTCCTGCAGCAGCACATCTTCCCCATTCCCACCTCCTGCAGCAGCACATCTTCCCCACTCCCACTCCCACCTCCTGCAGCAGCACATCCTCCCCACTCCCATCTCCTGCAATAGCATATGCTCCCCACTCCCACCTCCTGCAGCAGCATATTCTCCCCACTCCCACCTCCTGCAGCAGCATTTCCTCCCCAGTCCCACCTCCTGCAGCAGCATCTCCTCCCCACTCCCACCACCTGCAGCATCCTCCCCATTCCCACCTCCTGCAGCAGCACATCCTCCCCACTCCCACCTCCTGCAGCAGCATATCCTCTCCACTCCCACCTCCGGCAGCAGCATATCTCTCCACTCCCACCTCCTGCAGCAGCATATGCTCCCCACTCCCACCTCCTGCAGCAGCACTTCCTCTTCATTCCTTCTACCTGCACCAGAACATCCTTTCCACTTCCTGCAGCAGCATATCCTCCCGACTCCCACCTCCTGCAGCAGCATTTCCTCCCCACTTAGACCTCCTGTAGAAGCACATCCTCCCCACTGCTTCCTCCTGCAGCAGCATATCCTCCCCACTCCCGCCTCCTGCAGCAGCGCATCCTCCCCACTCCCTCCTCCTGCAGCAGCATCTCCTCCCCACTCACACCTCCTGCAGCAGCATCTCCTCCCCACTCCCACCTCCTGCAGCAGCATATCCTCCCCACTTACACCTCCTGTAGTAGCACATACTCCCCACTCCCACCTCCTGCAGCAGCATTTCCTCCCCACTTACACCTCCTGTAGTAGCACATACTCCCCACTCCCGCCTCCTGCAGCAGCATATCCACCCCACTCCTACCTCCTGCAGCAGCACATCTTCCCCATTCCCACCTCCTGCAGCAGCACATCTTCCCCACTCCCACTCCCACCTCCTGCAGCAGCACATCCTCCCCACTCCCATCTCCTGCAATAGCATATGCTTCCCACTCCCACCTCCTGCAGCAGCATATCCTCCCCACTCCCACCTCCTGCAGCAGCATTTCCTCCCCAGTCCCACCTCCTGCAGCAGCATCTCCTCCCCACTCCCACCACCTGCAGCATCCTCCCCATTCCCACCTCCTGCAGCAGCACATCCTCCCCACTCCCACCTCCTGCAGCAGCATATCCTCTCCACTCCCACCTCCGGCAGCAGCATATCTCTCCACTCCCACCTCCTGCAGCAGCATATGCTCCCCACTCCCACCTCCTGCAGCAGCACTTCCTCTTCATTCCTTCTACCTGCACCAGAACATCCTTTCCACTTCCTGGAGCAGCATATCCTCCCGACTCCCACCTCCTGCAGCAGCATTTCCTCCCCACTTAGACCTCCTGTAGAAGCACATCCTCCCCACTGCTTCCTCCTGCAGCAGCATATCCTCCCCACTCCCGCCTCCTGCAGCAGCACATCCTCCCCACTCCTACCTCCTGCAGCAGCACATCCTCCCCACTCCTACCTCCTGCAGCAGCATATCCTCCCCATTCCCACCTCCTGCAGCAGCATATCCTCCCCACTCCCACCTCCTGCAGCAGCATATCCTCCCCATTCCCACCTCCTGCAGCAGCATATCATCCCCACTCCCACCTCCTACAGCAGCACATCCTCCCCACTCCCACCTCCTGCAGCAGCATATCCTCCCCACTCCCACCTCCTGCAGCAGCACATCCTCCCCACTCCCACCTCCTGCAGCAGCATATCCTCCCCACTCCCACCTCCTGCAGCAGCACATCCTCCCCACTCCCACCTCCTGCAGCAGCATATCCTCCCCACTCCCACCTCCTGCAGCAGCACATCCTCCCCACTCCTGCCTCCTGCAGCAGCACATCCTCCCCACTCCTGCCTCCTGCAGCAGCAGCACATCCTCCCCATTCCCACCTCCTGCAGCAGCACATTCTCCCCACTCCCACCTCCTGCAGCAGCATATCCTCCCGACTTACACCTCCTGCAGCAGCATATCCTCCCCACTCCTACCTCCTGCAGCAGCATATCATCCCCACTCCCACCTCCTGCAGCAGCATATCCTCCCCACTCCCGCCTCCTGCAGCAGCACATCCTCCCCACTCCTGCCTCCTGCAGCAGCACATACTCCCCATTTTCACCTCCTGCATCAGCACATTCTCCCCATTCCCACCTCCTGCAGCAGCATATCATCCCCACTCCCACCTCCGGCAGCAGCATATCCTCCCCACTCCCACCTCCTGCAGCAGCATATCCTCCCGACTTACACCTCCTGCAGCAGCATATCCTCCCCACTCCTACCTCCTGCAGCAGCATATCATCCCCACTCCCGCCTCCTGCAGCAGCATATCCTCCCTACTCCCACCTCCTGCAGCAGCATATCATCCCCACTCCCACCTCCTGCAGCAGCACATCCTCCCCACTCCCACCTCCTCCAGCAGCATATCCTCCCGACTTACACCTCCTGCAGCAGCATATCCTCCCCACTCCTACCTCCTGCAGCAGCATATCATCCCCACTCCCACCTCCTGCAGCAGCATATCCTGCCCACTCCCACCTCCTGCAGCAGCATATCCTCCCCACTCCCACCTCCTGCAGCAGCATATCCTCCCCACTCCCACCTCCTGCAGCAGCATATCCTCCCCACTCCCGCCTCCTGCAGCAGCACATCCTCCCCACTCCTGCCTCCTGCAGCAGCACATCCTCCCCATTTTCACCTCCTGCATCAGCACATTCTCCCCATTCCCACCTCCTGCAGCAGCACATCCTCCCCACTCCTACCTCCTGCAGCAGCATATCATCCCCACTCCCGCCTCCTGCAGCAGCATATCCTCCCTACTCCCACCTCCTGCAGCAGCATATCATCCCCACTCCCACCTCCTGCAGCAGCCCATTTTCACCTCTCTTAAAAGCAGCACATGAGTTCTCCTGCTCGCTTTCTGGCCAGTGTAGTAAAGCTGACTAGTTCAGAGATTAAAGCTACTGAGGAATTGAAGCACCAAATGTCAGGACTCTGCGTTTCCATTGCTTGCCATCTTTAATACATCTGCTTTCTGTCAGTGACCTGTGGCTTTTTTGGTTACACATCACATAAGAGTCACATCCTCGGCTAATAACAGGGCCGCCCCAGGATTTCCAGAACCTGCAGTGGGTTTGTAATGTTTGTTATAGAGGGGAACAGACAGGGGCATAGCTATAGGGATTGCAGCGATCCACATTGCCCCGACTATCACCCCCCCCCCCCCCCCTTGACTGTGTCGCACCGCCAATTATGTATTGCCGTCCTCAGGACATTGGTACAGTGAGATGCTGCTGCGGGGCACGGGAGTGACGCCTCCCTGCTCCGCCTTTCCCTCTGATAGGCTACAGACACTAGGCCTGAAGCCTATCAGAGGCCGGCACAGGTGGCACAATGACATCATCATCACACCGCCTAAATTTTGTACTGGCACACATAAGGGGGCATGTTCTTGTACTGGCACACATTATTGGAGGGCACTGTTGGGACTTTGGCTCTACTGGGTGCACCAAGAGGGGGTATTTTTTACACTGGCACACATTATTAAGGGGGTATTTCTTGTGCTAGTGCACATTATAAGGGGGGATTTTCTGTATTAGTGCCCACTATGAAGAGGTATTTTTTGCACTTGTGCACACTGTAAGGGGGCATTTTTCTACTGGCACACATTATAAGGGGTAATCTTTTGTATTGACACATATTATAAGGGGGTATTTTTTGTACTGGCATACATAAGGAGAATTATTACTCCTAGGGGACTATGTGGAGCATTATTAGTATGGGCACAATGGGGGCATTATTACTATTGGGGGTACTGTTAACACTATGCACTCTGGCAGATAATTATTTCTATTGGTTGGATTTTGGGGAGCGCTGTTACTGTGGGGGGCACCCGGGCACAGTATCAGCTGAGCACAATTATTTGGGGGGACATTATGGTGACACTATTAGTGTCAGGAAACATATACAATTATCTTTTAGGACACTGTGGGGGACATTTATCAAAACTGGTGTAAAGTACAACTGGCTTAGTTATCCAAAGCAACCAATCAGATGCCGCCTTTCATTTTATAGAGCTCCTTTGGAACATGAAAGTTGGAATCTGATTGGTTGCTTTGGACAACTAAGCCAGTTCTACTTTTCACCAGTTTTGATAAATCTCCCTCTGTGGGAAGGAGGATGGAAAACTAGGAAAACTGAGATGTCTTTTTGTCAAACTGCAGAGACGAGAGATGGCTGAAAGAAATCATCATGGTGGTCTGGTCTGAACGGAGAAGATGAGGAAAGAGAACGTCTACATCAAAGCAGGCGTCACTGGATGTAAGAAGCATGTGGCACCTGTATTACCCTGGATGTTCTGTAGCGCTGTATGTAATGTTTTCCAAGTATACCTTTAACAGTGGGACTGGAGGGAAGTGGTTACGTTGAGAATTTGGCATGAGGGGGTGCCTAAGGTAGCATGAAGGCTAGGTGCACCCCTGCTCCTTGCCACAAAGCACTAAGTGAAGGGGGACCCATGCTGAACCCTTGCACTCTGGTGCCAGGGAGGAGATATACTGTTAGAGAGGTGTATGTGGTGGGAGGGAGGAGATATACTGTTAGAGAGGTATATGTGGTGCCAGGGAGGAGATATACTGTTAGAGAGGTATATGTGGTGGCCGGGAGTAAATATACTGTTAGAGAGGTGTATGTGGTGGGAGGGAGGAGATATACTGTTAGAGAGGTATATGTGGTGCCAGGGAGGAGATATACTGTTAGAGAGGTATATGTGGTGCCAGGGAGGAGATATACTGTTAGAGAGGTATATGTGGTGCCAGGGAGGAGATATACTGTTAGAGAGGTATATGTGGTGCCAGGGAGTAAATATACTGTTAGAGAGGTATATGTGGTGCCTGGGAGGAGATATACTGTTAGAGAGGAATATGTGGTGCCAGGGATGAGATATACTGTTAGAGAGGTATATGTGGTGCCAGGGAGGAGATATACTGTTAGAGAGGTATATGTGGTGCCAGGGAGGAGATATACTGTTAGAGAGGTATATGTGGTATCAGGGAGGAGATATACTGTTAGAGAGGTATATGTGGTGCCAGGGAGGAGATATACTGTTAGAGGGGTATATGTGGTGTCAGGGAGGAGATATACTGTTAGAGGGGTATATGTGGTGCCAGGGAGGAGATATACTGTTAGAGGGGTATATGTGGTGCCAGGGAGGAGATATACTGTTAGAGGGGTATATGTGGTGCCAGGGAGGAGATATACTGTTAGAGGGGCATATGTGGTGCCAGGGAGAAGATATACTGTTAGAGGGGTATATGTGGTGAGAGGGAGGAGATATACTGTTAGAGAGGTATATGTGGTATCAGGGAGGAGATATAGTGTTAGAGGGGTATATCTGGTGCCAGGGAGGAGATATACTGTTAGAGAGGTATGTGTGGTGCCTGGGAGGAGATATACTGTTAGAGAGGAATATGTGGTGCCAGGGATGAGATATACTGTTAGAGAGGTATATGTGGTGCCTGGGAGGAGATATACTGTTAGAGAGGAATATGTGGTGCCAGGGAGGAGATATACTGTTAGAGAGGTATATGTGGTGCCCGGGAGGAGATATACTGTTAGAGGGGCATATGTGGTGCCAGGGAGGAGATATACTGTTAGAGAGGTATATGTGGTGTCAGGGAGGAGATATACTGTTAGAGAGGTATATGTGGTGCCAGGGAGGAGATATACTGTTAGAGGGGTATATGTGGTGCCAGGGAGGAGATATACTGTTAGAGGGGTATATGTGGTGCCAGGGAGGAGATATACTGTTAGAGAGGTATATGTGGTGCCCGGGAGGAGATATACTGTTAGAGAGGTATATGTGGTGCCAGGGAGGAGATATACTGTTAGAGGGGCATATGTGGTGCCAGGGAGAAGATATACTGTTAGAGGGGTATATGTGGTGAGAGGGAGGAGATATACTGTTAGAGAGGTATATGTGGTATCAGGGAGGAGATATAGTGTTAGAGGGGTATATGTGGTGCCAGGGAGGAGATATACTGTTAGAGGGGTATATGTGGTGCCAGGAAGGAGATATACTGTTAGAGAGGTATATGTGGTGCCAGGGAGGAGATATGCTGTTAGAAAGATATTTGTGGTGTCAGGGAGAAGATATACTGTTAGAGAGGTATATGTGGTATCAGGGAGGAGATATACTGTTAGAGAGGTATATGTGGTGCCAGGGAGGAGATATACTGTTGGAGGGTTATATGTGGTGCCAGGGAGGAGATATACTGTTAGAGGGTTATATGTGGTGCCAGGGAGGAGATATACTGTTAGAGGGGCATATGTGGTTCCAGGGAGGAGATATACTGTTAGAGAGGTATATGTGGTATCAGGGAGGAGATATACTGTTAGAGAGGTATATGTGGTGCCAGGGATGAGATATACTGTTAGAGGGGTATATGTGGTGTCAGGGAGGAGATATACTGTTAGAGGGGTATATGTGGTGCCAGGGAGGAGATATACTGTTGGAGAGGTATATGTGGTGCCAGGGAGGAGATATACTGTTAGAGAGGTATATGTGGTGCCAGGGAGGAGATATACTGTTAGAGGGTTATATGTGGTGCCAGGGAGGAGATATACTGTTAGAGAGGTATATGTGGTTCCAGGGAGGAGATATACTGTTAGAGAGGTATATGTGGTGCCAGGGATGAGATATACTGTTAGAGAGGTATATGTGGTGCCAGGGAGGAGATATACTGTTAGAGAGGTATATGTGGTGCCAGGGAGGAGATATACTGTTAGAGGGGCATATGTGGTGCCAGGGAGAAGATATACTGTTAGAGGGGCATATGTGGTGCCAGGGAGGAGATATACTGTTAGAGAGGTATATGTGGTGTCAGGGAGGAGATATACTGTTAGAGAGGTATATGTGGTGCCAGGGAGGAGATATACTGTTAGAGAGGTATATGTGGTGCCAGGGATGAGATATACTGTTAGAGAGGTATATCTGGTGCCAGGGAGGAGATATACTGTTAGAGAGGTATATGTGGTACCAGAGAAGAGATATACTGTTAGAGAGGTATATGTGGTGCCAGGGAGGAGATATACTGTTAGAGAGGTATATGTGGTGTCAGGGAAGAGATATACTGTTAGAGAGGTATATGTGGTGCCCGGGAGGAGATATACTGTTAGAGGGGCATATGTGGTGCCAGGGAGGAGATATACTGTTAGAGAGGTATATGTGGTGTCAGGGAGGAGATATACTGTTAGAGAGGTATATGTGGTGCCAGGGATGAGATATACTGTTAGAGAGGTATATGTGGTGCCCGGGAGGAGATATACTGTTAGAGAGGTATATGTGGTGTCAGGGAGGAGATATACTGTTAGAGAGGTATGTGTGGTGCCAGGGAGGAGATATACTGTTAGAGAGGTATATGTGGTGCCCGGGAGGAGATATACTGTTAGAGAGGTATATGTGGTGCCAGGGAGGAGATATACTGTTAGAGAGGTATATGTGGTGCCAGGGAGGAGATATACTGTTAGAGAGGTATATGTGGTGCCCGGGAGGAGATATACTGTTAGAGAGGTATATGTGGTGCCAGGGAGGAGATATACTGTTAGAGAGGTATATGTGGTACCTGGGAGGAGATATACTGTTAGAGAGTTATATGTGGTGCCAGGGAGGAGATATACTGGCACCACATATACCTCTCTAACATATGTGGTGCCCGGGAGGAGATATACTGTTAGAGAGTTATTTGTGGTGCCAGGGAGGAGATATACTGTTAGAGAGGTATATGTGGTACCAGAGAAGAGATATACTGTTAGAGAGGTATATGTGGTGCCAGGAGGAGATATACTGTTAGAGGGCATATGGTGCAGGAGAGATATACTGTTAGAGGGTATGTGGTGCCAGGAGGAGATATACTGTTAGAGAGGCATATGTGGTGCCAGGGAGGAGATATACTGTTAGAGAGGTATATGTGGTACCAGAGAAGAGATATACTGTTAGAGAGGTATATGTGGTGCCAGGGAGGAGATATACTGTTAGAGAGGTATATGTGGTGTCAGGGAAGAGATATACTGTTAGAGAGGTATATGTGGTGCTCAGGAGGAGATATACTGTTAGAGGGTATATGTGGTGCCAGGAGGAGATATACTGTTAGAGAGGTATATGTGGTGCCAGGAGGAGATATACTGTTAGAGGGTATATGTGGTGCCAGGGAGGAGATATACTGTTAGAGAGGGTATATGTGGTGCCAGGGAGGAGATATACTAAGTTAGGAGGAGGTATATGTGGTAGTGCCAGGAGGAGATATACTGTTAGAGGTATATGTGGTACCAGGAGGAGATATACTGTTAGAGAGGTATATGTGGTGCCAGGGAGGAGATATACTGTTAGAGAGGTATATGTGGTGCCAGGGAGGAGATATACTGTTAGAGAGGTATATGTGGTACCAGAGAAGAGATATACTGTTAGAGAGGTATATGTGGTGCCAGGGATGAGATATACTGTTAGAGAGGTATATGTGGTGCCCGGGAGGAGATATACTGTTAGAGAGGTATATGTGGTGCCAGGGAAGAGATATACTGTTAGAGAGGTATATGTGGTGCCCGGGAGGAGATATACTGTTAGAGAGGTATATGTGGTGTCAGGGAAGAGATATACTGTTAGAGAGGTATATGTGGTGCCCGGGAGGAGATATACTGTTAGAGAGGTATATGTGGTGCCAGGGAGGAGATATACTGTTAGAGAGGTATATGTGGTGCCCGGGAGGAGATATACTGTTAGAGAGTTATATGTGGTGCCAGGGAGGAGATATACTGGCACCACATATACCTCTCTAACATATGTGGTGCCAGGGAGGAGATATACTGTTAGAGAGGTATATCTGGTGCCAGGGAGGAGATATACTGTTAGAGAGGTATATGTGGTACCAGAGAAGAGATATACTGTTAGAGAGGTATATGTGGTGCCAGGGAGGAGATATACTGTTAGAGAGGTATATGTGGTGTCAGGGAAGAGATATACTGTTAGAGAGGTATATGTGGTGCCAGGGAGGAGATATACTGTTAGAGGGGCATATGTGGTGCCAGGGAGGAGATATACTGTTAGAGAGGTATATGTGGTGCCAGGGAGGCGATGAGCTTCTACAGTGTTGGACTGTGGTGCCTATGGCCCACCAGTAAAATTCATTCTGGGGGGCCACTGTACATGCAGATCTTATCTGCTTACATAGCGGGTGCAGCAATAAGATGCTGTGACTGCAACAACTTCAAAAGGTGGGTCCCAGGGGAAAAAGGAGACTGGCAGCCGCTGTACCTAGAGGTCCTCCTGATGCGTCTATAATAATAGACTTCTTATATAATCTACCCAGTTATTTCTGCAGATATAGGCTGGCTGAGATGCTGTGCTGGGGGACTGGGGGCCCTCTTTTGTCAGGGGCCCAACGGAGGAGTCACCTGTTCCCCTGTGGACCAGTCCGAGCCTGAGCTTATACAGAGGAGAATGTTCATTACCAATCTGAGGACTTGAGGAACTTCAGGCACCAACCTCCTGGGTCCATAGAGATAAGGATGTCTTCAATTTAGACAATTCTATTATAAAGTGTGAATTCCTATTATTTTCTGGCTTTAATAACTTAATTGTTGTGTTGTCTCAGGTTCCGAGATGTTTCATGGTATAATCTGATGTTCCTCAGCTCCAACAGGGGCACCTGGACCTGCTGTCCTGAAGTGATTAGAGGTGTGGTGGTGTCAGGCAGGTGCTGAAAGGGGCCTCCATTTTATCTTTGCTGTGTGTCCCCCTCACCTCTATGTACGCCCCTGCCCAGGTGCCCTGATCTCTCGCTATGCACCTGGTTCTGTGTGATAGGCTAACGGGGCGGACTGAGAACTTAAATTGGCCTTGGAGAAAAAACTAAAAGTGACTGTAGGGAAGAACAAAACACCGCCCCAGAAGAGCCAAATACCACAGTGCAACCCAATATACTGCCATCCACCCCAGAGTATGAAACCGTACCATCGTCCTGAGGACTGTGATACAGTTGAGTTTAGGAGGACACCTGCCGGCACTGGCCAGGAGCATAGTTGCCTGATGCTCGTACATTAAATAATGCTGAGAGCATCAGATCTTTATGTACCTCACTGATAACCATGAAGAAGGGTTGGGTGGCCCCCTGGTCACCGGGTTATTTCCCTATAGGACCTATGGCCAGTCCACTCCTGTAGGCTACCTCTGATCAGGCTCCTCAGGGTTCCCGGGATAATTATCATGCCCCAGAGTTTCTGTTGTTTTTCCCATTGAAGTCATTCCCCTTCCAGTAACTGAGGAGACGTCAGACATTTCTTGTAGTTGTTGGATACTTGTTCTTCTATTGTTTACTTAACGTTACACAAGAGCGGGGGCCCAGGAACATCAAGATCCCGGGGAGAAGGAGTCCTTCGTTTCCTCAAGGCATAAATCCTGTATTAAAACAACCCTTCACCCAAAAGAAAACAGTGGAGTACGTCAGCCATGACAGCTGGCGTGCATCTGGTGGGGGGGAAACTTAGGCCTCTTGCACACGAACGTATTTTTTTTTCGGTGTTTTGCTGTCCGTTTATAACGGATCCGTTTTTCTGTTTTTTGCTTCCGTTTTGTTTCCGTTTCGGTTCCGTTGTTCCGTTTGGCATATACAGTATACAGTAATAACATAGAAAAAATTGGGCTGGTCTTAAAATTTTCAATAGATGGTTCCGCAAAAAACAGAACGGATACGGAAGACATACGGAGACACTTCAGTATGCTTTCCGTTTTTTTTGCAGAACCATTGACTTGAATGGAGCCACTGAACGTGATTTGCGGACAAGAATAGGACATGTTCTATATTTAAACGGAACAGAAAAAACTGAGAAACGGAAACGGAAGGCATACGGAGACACTTCAGTATTTTTTGCAGCCCCATTGAAGTGAATGGTTCAGTATACTGTCAGTATACTGAACTGAAAAAACTGCCAGTATACGCTCCGCAAAATACTGTCGTGTGCAAGAGGACTTAGGCCCTATTCACACATCCGCAATGTAGTCCGCATGTATTCCGCAATTTTGCGGAATACATGCGGACCCATTGACTGTGAATGGGGCCGGTAAAGATGCGGAGAGCACACACTGTGCTCTCCGCATCCGATTTTGCGGAGCGCGCCGCCGATTTTCCGGTCCGCAGCTCCGCAAAAAAAATAGAGCATGTCCTATTCTTGTCCGCAATTGCGGACAAGAAGAGGCATTTTCTATGGAGTTCGGGCAATGTGCGGTCCGCAAAAATGCGGAATGCACATTGCCGGTGTGTCCGTGTTTTGCGGATCCGCGGCTCCGTGGATCCGCAAAACACAACGGATGTGTGAATAAGGCCTTAGTCAAATCTAGTAACCTGATAAAATCTGGTAACCTAGTAAGATAAAGCTACCTGGTAAAATCTAGTAACCTGGTAATAGTCACCTGGTAAATTATAGTAACCTAGTAAAATCTAGTAGCCTGATAAAATCTGGTAACCTGGTAAAGTCCAGTAACCTAGTAAAATCTAGTAACCTGTTAATATATAGTCACCTGGTAAATTAAAGTAACCTAGTAAAATCTAGTAACCTGATAAAATTTAGTAACCTAGTAAGATATAGTCACCTGTTGAATCTAGTAAACTGGTAAAATCCAGTAACCTAGTAACATCTAGTAACCTCATAAAATCTTGGAACCTGGTAAAATCTAGTAAACTAGTAACATCTAGTCACCTGGTAAAATCTAGTAACCTGAATAAATCTAGTAACTTGTTAAGATAAAGATGGTTACTTTGAGTAAAAGTAAAAAGAATAATAGAGACAAAGTATCGATGAGGCCGTCATCCTCCAGCGCTGAAACTCTATGACAAAAAATATGATAAGTTATTAAAATCTCAAAGAATTTATAGATCAAATTGTACAAAACAAAGGCCTCTCCAGGAAAATGACCTGCGGACTGCCTGGGGCTCTGTAGTACAGAGGATATTGGGTCCTATTCACACCCGGGCTCAGGCTTCATGGTGATATTTTGGGGAGATCACAGCATTGCGGGACTTCAGAATGATCTCATTGTTTCGCTAACAGGAAAAGAATTAAGTTGTGACACAGCCGACTCCTCCGCTCATCGATGTTTCTTATGTAACGCTGCGATTTCCTCACAACTCCAAAGGGCTACATACAGGGGTGGGATTCAGAGTTTTAACAACAGGTTCCCTACTCAACGGCAAATACGCGGCGTTACGACACATGTTTACATATACATACACCATATATATTCAACACACATAAATACACCATGTACACACACACACCACAAAACGTTTAAAAAGCCTAAGGAGCTAAACTATCAGTGTCGTGTGAAGTTTTTTTTACAGCGCTGGCCCGGACCTCGAACTCTGTACATGTCCCGGCCCTGCTTTGTCTCCATTGTGCCCCCACACAGTACATAGTTATGCCAGATCTGGGAGGGTTGGGAGGTATGCAGACATAAACCGAGTATATAGACACTACACTCACATAATCACATATGCAATATACACCATACGGTATATAAATGACCCTTATAGCGGATTTACCTACACCGTATACATTTTATACACATTTGTAGCTAGCACTACAGACACATTATATTCTGTGCTATCCAGAATACAGCCCCACATACCTTACATCCAGTAACTTCTCTGATGCAGACGACCTCTTTCCTCATCTTCTCCTTTCAGACCAGACCGCCATGATGATTTTTCACCCATCTCTCATCTCTGTAGTCTGACAAAAGACATCGTAGGTTCCTACTTTTCCATCATCCTCCTCCTACCTTCTTAACACCTCACCTGCCGCCTTCAGTAATAATAATAATGTGCACTAATTCAGAAGTGCTCCCGTTCTGTGTGCCGGTGCAAAAACACTGCCTCAGTGCCGCCAGCTGAGCTAATGTCCCCATAGTGGCCCCATAATGTGCGCAAGTATAAAATATATAATGCCCTAGTAAATGCCCACATAGTGCTCCTCTCCTCTTTCCCATAGTGCCCCCATAATGTGCCAGTATAAATACCCCTTATTAGTGCCCCCATAATATGCCCCCAGTTTTCTTACCCCCCTCCAACACCATAGTGTTCCCATAATATGCCAATATAAGGTGCCCCCAGTAGATGCCCCCATGTGCCAACAATGCCCCAGTAGATGCCCCCCATAGTGTCCCCCATGTGCCAGCAATGCCCCCATAGTGTCCCCCATGTGCCAGCAATGCCCCCATAGTGTCCCCCATGTGCCAGCAATGTCCCCAGTAGATGCCCCCCATAGTGTCCCCAAGGATGTGCCAGTAGATGCCCCCATAGTGTCCCCCATGTGCCAGCAATGTCCCCAGTAGATGCCCCCATAGTGTCCCCCATGTGCCAGCAATGTCCCCAGTAGATGCCCCCATAGTGTCCCCAAGGATGTGCCAGTACATGCCCCCAGCGCGCCACAGAAAAGCAAAAAAAAAAAAAAAAACACTTACCTCCACGCTGTCCGCGATGCAATGCAAGCCTCTTCCGGCCTGTGTCCCGCGCTGTACGCTCAGGCACCGCACAAGGCCCTGCTGCAGTGTTCTCATCTGCATTGCCGTCCTGAGGACGGTGATACAGATGAATGTAGGGAGATGAGCGCTTCCGCAATGCAAGCGCTCATCTCTTGCCGCACCGGATAGGGATTCAGCCGGTAACACGGTTCTCCGATCCGGCTGTAATTTTAACAACCGGATCTGGAGAACCGGAGGGAACCGGCTGAATCCCATGCCTGGCTACATGTCAACGTGGAGCCCGAGCTTAATTCCCCTACTTTTTCCTATGATTTATGTAATAAATGAAAATCAGACTTTATACAGAACATGACAATCTCTTCCAAAAAAAGCTAGAACCGGCCCCGGACCTCACATGGGTCCACAGATCTCCCCAATCACTGCTCCAATTGCACTGCTACATTTATTTCAGGTTGGCAGCTCAGGGGGTGCGCCCTTTCTGCTAGCGTTTTCTCCGTATCACAGCTCAGGGATCATGTCCTTTCTGCTTTCAGCTCTTTACTTGTAATTATCAAAGCTTCTAATATAATATATGGTAGGTGGTAGTTTAAGATGCAATGTATGTACACAGTGACTCCTCCTGCAGAATAGTGAGTGCAGCTCTGGAGTATAATACAGGATGTATCTCAGGATCAGTACAGGATAAGTAATGTATGTACACAGTGACTCCTCCTGCAGAATAGTGAGTGCAGCTCTGGAGAATAATACAGGATGTAACTCAGGATCAGTACAGGATAAGTGATGTATGTACACAGTGACTGCACCAGCAGAATAGTGAGTGCAGCTCTGGAGTATAATACAGGATGTAACTCAGGATAAGTAATGTATGTACACAGGGACTGCACCAGCAGAACAGTGAGTGCAGCTCTGGAGTATAATACAGGATGTAACTCAGGATCAGTACAGGATAAGTAATGTATATACACAGTGACTGCACCAGCAGAATAGTGAGCGCAGCTCTGGAGTATAATACAGGATGTAACTCAGGATCAGTACATGATAAGTAATGTATGTACACAGTGACTGCACCAGCAGAATAGTGAGTACAGCTCTGGAGTATAATACAGGATGTAACTCAGGATCAGTACAGGATAAGTGATGTATGTACACAGTGACTCCTCCTGCAGAATAGTGAGTGCAGCTCTGGAGTATAATACAGGATGTAACTCAGGATCAGTACAGGATAAGTAATGTAATGTACACAGTGACTCCACCAGCAGAATAGTGAGTGCAGCTCTGGAGTATAATACAGGATGTAACTCAGGATCAGTACAGGATAAGTAATGTATGTACACAGTGACTGCACCAGCAGAATAGTGAGTGCAGCTCTGGAGTATAATACATGATGTAACTCAGGATCAGTACAGGATAAGTAATGTATGTACACAGTGACTCCACCAGCAGAATAGTGAGTGCAGCTCTGGAGTATAATACAGGATGTAACTCAGGATCAGCACAGGATAAGTAATGTATGTAAACAAGGACTGCACCAGCAGAATAGTGAGTGCAGCTCTGGTGTATAATACAGGATATAGCTCAGGATCAGTACAGGATAAGTAATGTATGTACACAAGGACTGCACCAGCAGAATAGTGAGTGCAGCTCTGGTGTATAATACAAGATGTAACTCAGGATCAGTACAGGATAAGTAATGTAATTTATATACACAGTGACTCCACCAGCAGAATAGTGAGCGCAGCTCTGGAGTATAAAACAAGATGTAAATGATAAGTTATATAATGTAGTTCGCACTTTGTAAACTTTTGGTATATTGCATAATCTCTTTCTGCGGCTATGATGCACGTTTTTTAGAGAACTTCTTCTTGTTGTGTCAGATGCTATTTTGGACTCTTGTGCCCTTTGCCATCTAATGCAGTAGATGACTTTCCACCACGGGTCTCTGACGTTTTGTGTTTGAACAACTGGTGGTAACTGGAGACGGACATTGGGACATTTGACTTTTTCTAACTAATTTTTTCCCTTGAGTTACAAGAAGGAAGATGTGTTATAAGTCAGGTGGTGGTTTTGGGGAGACCCCGGGGATGTCTCATGTGTGGGACTTGCTGTCAGTTTCTTGTTTCACAGTCCCCGGTGTCACCATCCTAATTACAGACATTACACTCCTATTTTGTTGACTAGAGATGAGTGAAATTTAAAAAAATTCGATTCGGCAACTTCGCCAAAGTTCACCAAGAAATCCGATTGGTTCCAAATCGCTATAAATCAGGTATACCCAGGCCTCTCTGCCTTCGGGTATGGCCAATGAGCCCACAGCTAGGGTTGCCACCTGGTGGGTAACTCACCGGCAAAGCTGCTAATGTAGTGGCCCTGCCGGTGCTGGAAATTTTTTTCTGCCAGCAAAATTAATTGCTGGTATTTTCCTATATGGACTGTTACTAATGAGGCGTCCATTGTGGGGCGCTCATTACTACAGCCTTTTCCTCCCCCACTTGTGTTAAGAAGAAAAAAAAAAAAATCTCTTACCTCTAGAGATGAGCGAACACCTGGATGTTCGGGTTCGAGAAGTTCGGCCGAACTTCCCGAAGATGTTCGGGTTCGGGATTCGAACTCGACCCGAACTTTATCCCGAACCCCATTGAAGTCAATGGGACCCGAACTTTTAGGCACTAAAAAGCCTGTAAAAGACTCCCGGAAAGGGCTAGAGGGCTGCAAAAGGCAGCAAAATGTAGGTAAATCCCCTGCAAACAAATGTGGATAGGGAAATGAATTAAAATAAAATAAAATAAATAAAAATTAACCAATATCAATTGGAGAGAGGTCCCACAGCAAGGAATCATGCGTCATATCACCCACCACCGGAGAAGGCCACTCTCAGTTATTTGGGACCAGAACCCAGACAGAGGAGAGAGGTCCCACAGCAAGGAATCATGCGTCATATCACCCACCACTGGAGAAGGCCACTCTCATTTATTTCGGCCCAGCACCCAGACAGAGGAGAGAGGTCCCACAGCAAGGAATAAGGCGTCATATCACCCACCACCGGAGAAGGCCACTCTCATTTATTTCGGCCCAGCACCCAGACAGAGGAGAGAGGTCCCACAGCGAGGAATCATGCATCATATCAACCACCACCGGAGAAGGCCACTTTCAGTTATTTTGGACCAGCACCCAGACATTGGATACAGGTCCCATAGCAAGGAATAAGGCGTCATATCACCCACCACCGGAGAAGGCCACTTTCAGTTATTTCGGCCCCACCACCCAGACAGAGGAGAGAGGTCCCACAGCAAGGAATCATGCGTCATATCAACCACCACCGGAGAAGGCCACTCTCATTTATTTTGGACCAGCACCCAGACAGAAGAGAGGTAAAGTTAAAAAAATGAGGATTCAATAAAGAAGTGCCCCGGAGTATAAGAATACATGGTTGAGGGGAAGGCAGTTATAAATGTCTACTCTGCACAAGGGAGGGTCAGGTCCTGTGGGATCCATGCCTGGTTCATTTTTATGAACGTCAGCTTGTCCACGTTGGCTACGGACAGACGGCTGCGTTTGTCAGTAATGACGCCCCCTGCCCTGCTGAATACACGTTCAGATAAAACGCTGGCCGCCGGGCAGGCCAGCACCTCCAAGGCATAAAATGCTAACTCTGGCCACGTGGACAATTTGGAGACCCAGAAGTTGAATGGGGCCGAACCATCAGTCAGTACGTGGAGGGGTGTGCAGACGTACTGTTCAACCATGTTAGTGAAATGTTGCCTCCTGCTAACACGTTCCGTATCAGGTGGTGGGGCAGTTAGCTGTGGCGTGGAGACAATACTTTTCCACATTTCTGCCATGCTAACCGTGCCCTCAGAGGAGCTGGCCATGACACAGCTGCATTGGCGACCTCTTGCTCCTCCTCTGCCTTCGCCTTGGGCTTCCACCTGTTCCCCTGTGACATTTGGGAATGCTCTCAGGAGCGCCTCTACCAGCGTGCGCTTGAACTCGCGCATCTTCCTATCACGCTCCAGTGCAGGAAGTAAGGTGGGCACATTGTCTTTGTACCGGGGATCCAGCAGGGTGGCAACCCAGTAGTCCGCACACGTTAAAATGTGCGCAACTCTGCTGTCGTTGCGCAGGCACTGCAGCATGTAGTCGCTCATGTGTGCCAGGCTCCCCAGAGGTAAGGACAAGCTGTCCTCTGTGGGAGGCGTATCGTCATCGTCCTCCGTATCCCCCCAGCCACGCACCAGTGATGGGCCTGAGCTGTGTCGGGTGCCACCCCGCTGTGAACCTGCTTCATCCTCATCCTCCTCCACCTCCTCCTCATCCTCCTCGTCCTCCAGTAGTGGGCCCTGGCTGGCCACATTTGTACCTAGCCTCTGCTGTTGCAAAAAACCTCCCTCTGAGCCACTTCTAACAGAGTGGCCTGAAAGTGCTAAAAATGACCCCACATCCTCCTCCTCCTCCTCCTGGGTCACCTCCTCCTCCATCATCGCCCTAAGCGTTTTCTCAAGGAGACATAGAAGTGGTATTGTAACGCTGATAACTGTGTCATCGCCACTGGCCATGTTGGTGGAGTACTCGAAACAGCGCAACAGGGCACACAGGTCTCGCATGGAGGCCCAGTCATTGGTGGTGAAGTGGTGCTGTTCCGCAGTGCAACTGACGCGTGCGTGCTGCAGCTGAAACTCCACTATGGCCTGCTGCTGCTCGCACAGTCTCTCCAGCATGTGCAAGGTGGAGTTCCACCTGGTGAGCACGTTGCAATTGAGGCATTGAGCGGGAAGGCCAAAGTTCCGCTGTAGCGCAGACAGGCGAGCAGCGGCAGGATGTGAACGCCGGAAGCGCCTACAGACGGCCCTTACTTTATGCAGCAGCTCTGACATGTTGGGGTAGTTGTGAATGAACTTCTGCACCACCAAATTCAGCACATGCGCCAGGCAAGGGATGTGCGTCAAACCGGCTAGTCCCAGAGCTGCGAGGAGATTTCGCCCATTATCGCACACCACCAGGCCGGGCTTGAGACCCACCGGCAGCAACCACTGGTCGGTCTGTTGTTCAATACCCCGCCACAACTCCTGCGCGGTGTGGGGCCTGTCCCCCAAACAGTTTCAGAATGGCCTGCTGACGTTTACCCCGGGCTGTGCTGAAGTTGGTGGTGAAGGTGTGTGGCTGACTGGATGAGCTGGTGGAAGCAGAGGAGGAGGAAGCCGAGTAGGAGGAGGAGGCTACAGGAGGCAAAGAATGATGCCCTGCGATCCTTGGCGGCAGAAGGACGTGCGCCAAGGAACTCTCCGCCTGGGGCCCAGCCGCCACTACATTTACGCAGTGTGCAGTTAGGGAGATATAGCGTCCCTGGCCGTGCTTACTGGTCCACGTATCTGTGGTTAGGTGGACCTTGCCACAAATGGCGTTGCGCAGTGCACACTTGATTTTATCGGACACTTGCATGTGCAGGGAAGGCACGGCTGTCTTGGAGAAGTAGTGGCGGCTGGGAACAACATACTGGGGGACAGCCATGGACATCAGCTGTTTGAAGCTGTCTGTGTCCACCAGCCGGAATGACAGCATTTCAAAGGCCAGTAGTTTAGAAATGCTGGCATTCAGGCCCAGGGCTCGAGGGTGGCTAGGTGGGAATTACGCTTTCTCTCCAAGGTTTGTGAGATGGAGAGCTGAACGGTGCCGTGTGACATGGTGGAGATGCTTGGTGACGCAGGTGGTGGTGTCGGTGGCACATCCTCTGTTTGGTGGGCGGCAGGTGCCAACATTCCTCCCGAGGCGGAGGAAGAGGCCGAGGCAGCAGCAGAAGAGGGAGCAGGGGGAGCCAGAGTGAGTTCCTTGCTTTTAAGGTGTTTACTCCACTGCAGTTCATGCTTTGCATGTAGATGCCTGGTCATGCAGGTTGTGCTAAGGTTCACAACGTTAATGCCTCGCTTCAGGCTCTGATGGCACAGCGTGCAAACCACTCGGGTCTTGTCGTCAGCACATTGTGTGAAGAAGTGCCATGCCAGGGAACCCTTTGAAGCTGCCTTTGGGGTGCTCGGTCCCTAGTGGCATTGGCCAGTAGCAGACGAACTCTCTTGGTGGCGGCTGTTCTGCTTTTGCCCCCTGCTCCCTCTTTAGCTACGCTGTTGGCTCGGTCTCACCACTGTCTCTACCTCTGAACTATGAAAGTCAGTGGCACGACCTTCATTCCATGTGGGGTCTAGGACCTCATCGTCCCCTGCATCGTCTTCCACACAGTCTTCCTCCCTGATCTCCTGTTCGGTCTGCAGGGCTAGGTGGATTCCCTTGGGAAACCCTGCCAGCAGAGTCTTCAAATAGCATAAGAGACTGCTGCATAACTTGAGGCTCAGACAGTTTCCCTGATATGCATGGGGGTGATGTGACAGACTGATGGGCTTGGTTTTCAGGTGCCACCTGTGCGCTTTCTGCAGAAGACTGGGTGGGAGATAATGTTGTGAACGTGCTGGATCCACTGTCGGCCACCCAATTGACTAGCGCCTGTACCTGCTCAGGCCTTACCATCCTTAAAACGGCATTGGGCCCCACCAAATATCGCTGTAAATTCTGGCGGGTACTGGAACCTGAGGTAGTTGGTTCACTAGGACGTGTGGCTGTGGCAGAATGGCCACGTTCTCTCCCAGCACCAGAGGGTACACTAACACCACCACGACCGCGTCCGCGTCCCTTACTAGATGTTTTCCTCATTGTTACCGTTCACCAAGCACCACAATAAGGAAAAAAATATTTGGCCCAATGTATTGATTTCAAATTCAGGCCTTTTTTTACAGGCACCTAACACTATCTGCCTATTTGTTTATGTAGCTTATTACACTAATCCAGGCACAGCAGTAACCACTGATTTAGGGGAATATCTCTTTTAGGGCAAGTATTTAGGCCCTGGATGAAAGGTATCCTTTTATGGACAGATTTACAATTGGCCTGCAACAGCTCGAACACCAGATTCAGGGTATTGCTATATTGGCAGGTTAATTTCACCCCAGAAAATAATCTATCCTTTGCCAGACAGCAGACAGTATTATACTTGTCTAGCCAAAGCTGGAACACCAGATTTAGGGGATTGGTATTTGGGCAATTGTATTTAACCCCTTAATAAAATATAGAAATTGCTATCCTGAGTTTCTAGGGGTGACAATTAGCACAGCCAAGCCCCTGATGTAGGATATAGCAAAAAAAAAAAACTAGTATTGATGGATTGATGGACTTGGTGGCAGCTTGTTCTGGTGCACCACAAGTCACAAAATGGCCGCCGATCAACCCAGAAAATAAGTGACAGAAAAACGCTCTGTGCAGCCTAAAAACCAGCGAGCAAGTAACTAGCAGAAGTTGAATCATTCACAGCGGTAGATCGATCAGTTCATTAGGTGCTGTTGCTGACTTTTCCCTGCCTAATCTCGCCCTCACAGAAGCTGCATCCTCTCCCTACACTAATCAGAGCAGTGTGACGTGCGGCGCTACGTGACTCCAGCTTAAATAGAGGCTGGGTCACATGCTGCACTTGGCCAATCACAGCCATGCCATTAGTAGGCATGGCTGTGATGGGCTCTTAGGGCAAGAAGTAAAACGCTAGCTGATTGGCTGCTGTGCAGCCCTTCAGAAAGCGGGAAGTAATCGACGAACCCCGAACCCGAACTTTTTTGAAAATGTCCGGGTCCGGGTCCCAGACACCCCAAAATTCGGTACGAACCCGAACGAAGCTCGAACTGTTCGCTCAACACTACTTACCTCCTTTATTTGATGGTGCGGCGGTGAACACTTGATTCTTGAATTCTTTTTTTTTTTTTTTGCACAAGCAGAGAAAGGGGCACTAATAGGGGAATTAGTAATTGTGGGGAGCAATAATGGGGGCATTACTATCTCTGGGGACTCTAATGGGAGCATTAGTAATTCTGGGGGGGACTAATGGGGGCACTACTATTACTGAGGGGCACTAATGTTACTGGGGGGCTCTAATGGGGGCATTACTATTAATGGGGGGCACTAATGGGGTATTACTATTACCGAGGGGCACTACTGTTACTGGGTGGCTGTAATAGGGGCATTAGTAATTGTGGGGAGCATTAATGGGGGCATTACTATCACTGGGGGCTTTAATGGGACATTAGTAATTATGGGGGGAGACTAATGGGGGCATTGCTATTAATGCGGGGCACTAATGGGGGTATTACTATTAATTTTGAGGGGCACTAATGGGGTCATTATTAATTCTGGGGGCACTAATGGGGGCATTGTTATTACCGGGGGGCAGTAATGGGAGCACTATTATGGGGGCACTAATGGGGGCATTATAATTATTCACAATATACACAATATAGCTGTGCCTGTGGTTATATTCCACTTTACTGGTAAAATACCGGCCTGTAAACAGCTTGTACAAGCGCTCCAAGGAGGAGGTGGTACGGATCAGCTGGACCTCAGCTCTCCATCCAACGCACGCACATTACGGTCAGAAGAGCTGGAGCCGTGCGCTGAGAGACGCCGCACGCCACTGGGGTTTCCCAGGCTATAAACCTCCGGCACGCTTTACCACTCTGCCGTCCCCTCTGCTCACTAAGGATCAGTAAGGTGCATTACTGTGAGGTTTGGTTTCTACCACAAGTGCTGCCTATGCTCTTTCCTGCCTGCGCATATTATTACATACCTGGTTCTCGCCTCTGAGTTTTCTTGCACAGATGTCTTCTTCTAATGAAGCAGGAAAAGAAGGAGCAAAAACAGACACAGATTATGTTTAAAGTGCCAGCAGCCCCTGCCTGATGACAACTCCTCTGATTTATGCACTGATTGTAAAAGCCAGTCCTGATCTATAGAGTCTGAAGTCTTAAGCTGGAGATTTTCTCACCTGGTTTCCAGGCCGATTAGCTGACTTTTTGAATAAGCTAAATGTACACATAAATCTAAAGAACCTAGAAAAAAAACAGCCGTTTCTCCCACACATGTGGTTTCTGTGTCTGATCCTTCATCTGTCTCTGAAGGGTAAATAGTTTCAGAGGATTCGGATTGTGACGACTCTGAGGAATATTATTTATTGCATAAAGAGAAAGTTAATGCTCTATTTAAAGCTGTTAAAGAGACTGCAGAATCAGACAAAAATGTTGATAATAAGACAAAAAGAGAAAAACTCTTATTTTCCACATTGCAGTAACAAGGTACTGGAGATGTCCTATCCAATAATCACTTCTGCAACCTACCTTTTCAGTCCGGCTCATTATTTGGACCTTAGCTGGAAAAAATATTGGACTCTCTAAGTGAAAGGAAAGGTGTTAAATTTCCAGAGTACAAGAGGAAGTTTAACCATTTCAGATCCTTTCATAATCAAAGTAGAAGATCCCTGAGATTCAGAAGAAATAGAGAGGCCGATCATCAGGGAAGATTCAGAGGAAGAGATCAAGGAACCTCCTTCAAAAAGAAGTGTGCTGACCAGAAGCCTACTGACCTATGACGCCAGAAAAAAACCAGTACAAGCCTACAAAAACCTCATCAGACGGCTGGGTAACTTCAATCATACAGAGAGAATTCAGAAAGTTTCCTCCAAATCGTTTTTTTCCTCAACAGGACGCAAGATCCTGTTATTCCTATATTAATTCAAGAATTTGTAAAAAGGGGGCTCTGGAAGATGTTCAAAGTTGGCAAAAAGAAAAAGGAGTCTACTCAAAAGTATTTGCAGTTCCGAAGCCAGGAAACAAATGGAGGTTAGTCATAGATCTGACCTTTCTCAACAAATACCTCGTGAAACGGAAGTTCAAGATGGAGACGATCCGGACAGAGATAGACCTTCTACAAAAAGAAGACTACCTAGCAATGATAGACCTGACGGACGTCTACGTACATTTTTGGGTTTTGTGATAGATTCTTGTAAGATGAACATCAGATTGTCCACACCAAGGACACAAAAGATTATCCAGGAAATTTATCTTCTCATTACTCATCCAAAGATGTCTGTCAGGAATGCCATGAGAGTCTTGGGTCTCTTGACCTCACCAATAGACGCTGTTCCTTGGGCCAAAGCTCAAATCAGGTCCCTACAAAACAATATCCTGTCAGTATGGAACAAGTCCCAAAACACTCTGGACAAAGCTCTACTCATTTCTCCAGCCACTCGACAAGATCTAAAGTGGTGGCTCATGTCAGCTCGCCCAACCAGTGGGAAGAGTCTGATTCCTCAAGCACAGAAGATCCTCACCACGGATGCCTCCTCTTAGGGTTGGGGTGCCCATGTAGAGGACATGTGGATTCAAAAGAGATGGAAGCCAGAGGACATGTCAATGTCATCCAATATGAAGGAAATGAGAGCTGTCAGACTGGCACTCTTAGATTTCCAAGATCACCTAAGCCAGGGATGCTCAACCTGCGGCCCTCCAGCTGTTGTAAAACTACAACTCCCACGATGCCCTTCTGTAGGATGATAGTTGTAGGCTGTCAAGGAATGATGGGAGTTGTAGTTTTGCAACAGCTGGAGGGCCGCAGGTTGAGCATGCCTGACCTAAGCAGTTGTCACATTCAAGTCCAGTCAGACAAACCTGACAACCGTCTATTATATCAACAAACGAGGGAGTACCAGGAGTCCACGGCAGAGTGCAGGCAGTTGGTGAATTGGGCAGAGACTCATACGGCAGGCATATCAGCCATACACATCAAAGGGAATGGCAGATTGTCTCAGCAGAGGGAAACTCCACCCGGGCGAGTGGAGTCTGAACACCAAGGTTTTCAAACAAGTGGTGAAGCAGATGGGTCAGCCGACCCTGGATGCTATGGGAACACAACACAATGCCAAGGTAAAAAGGTTCTGTGCCCTCTACCAATCTCACCAGTCGGTGGGAATAGATGGTCTCTCAATCAGCTGGAAGCAAGAGCTGGTCTATGTTTTTCCTCCATTCATGATGATAATGAAAGTGCTGAAAAAGACGATCCAGGACCAGGCGGAAGTGATAGCAATTCTTCCATTTTGGCCTCGCAGAGCTTGGTTCTCTCTAGACATGACCCTCTCAGGGGGCAGATTGTGGAGACCACCGTTACTGCCAAACCTTCTAAGTCAGCAGTGGATGCCGCATCCCAATCCGCAAACGTTACACCTTACGGCCTGGAGGCTGAGCGGCAAAAACTACTTGACTTAGGCCTCTCCACAGATGTGATCTATTGAGAGTTTGGAAAATTTATAATAACTGGTGTTTGGTCAGTTCAGTAGACACAGAAATCATCAACAGTCTCCTTGAGTACAGGATGGTGCAAAAAAGGTCTCAAACGGAACACCTTAAAGGTACATTTTACCGCTATTAATGCGCAACTGCAAAGCAGATTCTCTAATCGCAGTCTAATTAGATCTTTCTTTAGAGCCTTGAGCATCCTAAATCCTGCTACAGTCCAACCTCCTCTTCCATCCTGGGACTTATCTGTAGTGGTTACAGCATTGCTCAAACCCCCATTTGAACCTTTGCAAGAGGCCCAAATACACTGGCTCTCTCTAAAAACTTTCTTTCTAGTAGCTATCGCCTCAGCCAGAAGAATTAGTAAGCTACACACATTATCTTGCAAAGAGCCTTATCTAAGGGATCAAACAGACTGTCTGTTACTTCGTACAATGCCAGGTTTTCTTCCGAAAGTGGCATCCAGTGCCAAACTTAACCAGGAAATTGCTCTACCTGTTCTATATCCTGAACCTCAGGACATGGAGTAAGAGACTCTGCACACTCTGGATGTTAGGAGAGCAGTTCTGACATATGTGGATAAACCTAAGCCCTTCAGATTCACAGAGAGTCTGTTTGTTCAGCATCAAGGCCCAAAGGGGCGCAAAGCTAGCAAAGCAACCTTAACACGATGGATACGATCCACCATCCAAAAATGTTATGCTCTCAGTCATCTTAGGTGACCTCTACAAATAAAAGCCCACTCTACTCGCTCAACCGCCACATCCTGGGTGGAATTGGGCCAAGTATCTGCAGCGTACTCAAGTTAGGGTTAATAGTGTTCCTGAATGTTGTAGTGCAATGGTGACCACTAACCTGAGACGGCTGACTCTCTGCAAGCGCAGGTAGTGATTGGTAATGTTCGTGACGCCAGTGCCAAGTAACGGTGGCACGCCGTTTGCTGATAACAGGAATAACTGAGGAACCACGTGATGATAAAACAACCTTGAACTTTACTGAAGCTTTGATGGTAATCATACACATAAATGGCTGGAAGCACAGTTCCTTAATACATTGAAGTGCAGAGTAGTTTCAGATGAATAGATCACAGATGAATATAGATTGCAACTCCTCTTAGATCAAGCAGGCCTAAATCTGCACAGGGATTTGACTCTCCACTATTCCTCAGGAACTCTTCAGTTCTTCTGACCTGTCTATTTCTGGGTTACTTTATAATCCAAGGCCCATATACCTCTTAGTCGGCTTCTATCCTTGGTTCTTTACACTTGGAGGATTTCCCTTGCTACCTGCTGAGGACATTCCAGGGGTCCCACACAGACTACTCAGTCTGCACACACTTCACAGATAACTGTCTGCACTGAACTACCTCTACTCTGCTTGGGCCTACCTATATATAGTGGGGCGTGCTGTCTCCCTCTAGTGGCTGTAGTAGACACTACCCCTGCAGGCCTGTACAAGGAAATAAATTAAAGGTACATACACATAATAAACCTTTTGCAGTGTCGGGTATTAACACCCGTATGCTGCATACCCCCTTGCTTTGAAATGAGTACGGCCTCGTACTCTAGTGGGGTGTCCCTTCTAAGGGTACTTTCACACTGGCGTTTTGGATTCCGTTTGTGAGATCCGTTTCAGGGCTCTCACAAACGGTCCAAAACGGATCAGTTAAGCCCCAATGCATTCTGAATGGATAAGGATCCGTTCAGAATGCATCAGTTAGGCTCCGTTCCGCCTCTATTACGTTTTGGAGGCGGACACCAAAACGCAGCATGCAGCATTTTGGTGTCCGTCTGAAGAGGCGGAGCCTAACGGATCCGGTTTTTTTTACAATGTAAGTCAATGGGGACGGATCCGTTGTCAGTGACACAATATGGTGCATTTGAAAACTGATCCGTTCCCCATTGACTTTCAATGTAATCCAAAACGGATCCGTTTTGGACTTTGTCATTTTTCTTTAAACCTAATGCAAACGGATCCGTTCTGAACGGATACAAACGTTTGCATTAGAGGTGCGGATCCGTCTGTGAAAATAAACAGACGGATCCGCACCAACGCTAGTGTGAAAGTAGCCTAAGATACACATGCAACAATATAAAACATGAATAAGACATAGCATATAAATGGAAGGGAAACAGGGCGACGTTCTCTTCTTATCAGGAAACCATATGGAACAGGGGCGCTGACCTGGCACAGCGTGTTCAAGTATAGAACCAGGATAGTCCATGACAAGTATATAAGTCCATAACAGAATAGAATCAAACGGAATCCTATATAATAGTGCCTGGAGGCTCGCACTAGGGAGTCCATTCTGAGCACAAAGTTTACTTAACTGATAACTTACACAGGAGTTTCCAGGGGGGCGATGCCACCAGCATAGTCAAAGTCTCCCAAACGGGCTGGCGGGCGCCCCCTGGTTACCCGGGTGGATCTCCTTAGAATGGGAGTCTCTTCCTCCCATGGCAACGGGATTGGAGGAAGAACAGAAGGAGCAGAAGGAGCAGGAGGGTCTCCCTCAGTGGGACCCTCGTCACTGGTACCCTGATCCGGCTCCTCTGGAGATGAAAGGCCGGTGGGTGCTGGAGCAGGAACCAACAAGTTTAACCAGGGTGTGAGGAACCAATGGAGTGGTTCAGCATCATTTAATAGATCTGCCACAGCCTGCATAGGCTCCACAGGCTGAGCAGAAAGTCCTGGCACAGGAGACTGGGGTCCGGAGTCTCCAGCAATGGGCCCCTTTGTCATGCAGAGTTTTAGGCGGTTTCTGTGAACAATTTGGGAACCCTTACCCTCTCTGGTGATCTCATAGGTATGGGTTCCAGCATTGGGGATGGCAGATACAACATAGGGAGTCCGCTCCCATTTGCTGTCCAACTTACTGGTGCGGTGGTTATTTTTTAACCATACAACATCCCCTACGGCAAGAGGCTCTGCATGGGCTGCCAGATCATAGTCTCTTTGTTGCCATTCCCGGGCACTTTTCATGCGCTCCTGGACAATCTCTTTAGCATTTAACAGGCGCCTTTGGTGTTCAATTACCCAGTCAGTTTTAGGCAGGGGATTTATAGTGTCAGGCACTTGTACATCCAGGGAATGATCCGCAGGCAATTTACCCTGACGTCCGAACATCAGGTAAAAGGGAGTGTACCCGGTGGAACAATGAATGGTGTTGTTGTAGGTATACATGAGCTGTGGTAGCAGTTTAGGCCAATCTCCTCTGGTCTCAGGAGGCATGGCTCTCAGCATTTCGATCAAGGTCTGATTCATCTTTTCACAGAGTCCATTACCTTGTGGATGATAGACCGTGGTCCGGACCTTGTGGCAATTGTGTAGTCGGCACAGCTCCTGGAACAGATGAGACTCAAAGGCGGGTCCCTGGTCGGTGAGGATCTTTTCTGGACAACCTTAGGGCAGGAGGAAGTGTTTCCAGAACAACTCAGCTGTCGTCTTGGCTGTCAGGTCTTTCACAGGCACTGCTACGACAAACTTGGTGAAGTGATCAATAATAGTCATAGCATAGGTATACCCTGAGCGACTGGGCTCCAACTTTACATGATCAATAGCAACAAGTTCAAGAGGGGCGATACTTATAATAGGGTGCAGTGGCGCTCTCTGGTCATGGTGTTCACCTCTCTTCAGGGCACAGGCTATACATTCCCGACACCACCTCTCAATGTCCTTGTAGCGGACTGGACCCTGTACCAGAGTCTGCCCCAGTTTCCTGGAAGGGACTGCTTGCTCGCCTCCTGCCCTGCGACTATGGCCCCATGTATGCTTGTCCTGTTTGAGCGGTGATACCCCAGATAGCTCTGCTATGGAGCCCATTCGTATAATGAAAGACTATGGGAAAGACTTTAGCTCCATGGCAATTGAACTGGACATGTGTGGTCTGAGCGCCATTCAATAATGTGCGCTCAGACCTAAGCTATCTGGGGATATGTTGCATGTATATGTTTTATGTAGTAATTGTAACATTGTGTAATTTTATGTCCTTTTGCAACCATGTGCTCAATGGAGTCTGCCTCTATCCTTGGATATATTGAGCGCTCAGATCCAAGCCATCTGGGGATATGTTAAATGTCTGTGTATTGTAAAGGGTGGGACATTGTGTATTGAATAGTGATGTCTGTCCTATTGTCCCCACGTGTGTATTGGCGATTTCCCTTTGTCCTGAGAGATAATTGAATGACTCCTCAATTGTCTCCAGGACAGAAGACATTGTGTATTCTCCGGCCTGTGATAATTACATTAACCTGTGTGGGGTAATTGTATCACAGGCAGAGGGGAGGGATATGCTGGGGGTGTCTGTATTGTCCCATTGTGTGTGATTGGCTGCTGTATCCCGTGTCGTAGTCTTCCTTCTGGTCCCCTAGGGGAGTGTCCACCAGGTGGGAGACCTGCATAAATACCGGGCAGGTAGCCCTCAATAAAAAGAGAGAGTTCCTGTTTAACCCTCAAAGTGAAGTGTCGTCTCGTTATTGGGGGAGGATTTATTGCATGCTGTTCCAGTCTGACTGCTAGGAGTGCAAACCTATTCGTATGGTTCCTATTCAACTGTCTACAGCATTCAGAGGCTTGAGAGGATTCGTATGCTTCTCAGGTTCGGTGATTGAGGTGTCTGCTAGAGCGCTTGGAATCCTCAGGAAACGCTAGGAGCATCTTTCAACGGAGGTACCCAGTCGGGGTGCCAGGCGATCCGTTACATTGGTGGCAATCGGTGGGATGGCGTCCTAGTGCGAGGTAAAGCAGCTCGTTCGTGGAATTACAAATTGAGGGCAACGCTAGCACTCATACCCAACTTCAGGAGAACAAGCATGGCACCCAGCTGCACGCAGGAGGAATTTGACAGAGTGCTGAGATCACGGCTGATTTTCTTCGGACCCAACCCCTCGGAGAAATCTGTGCAGTTCGTGAGGAGGTTAACAGCAGAGTACCTGCAGTTCATGGCAGATGGTATCGTCCGCCCTCCCTAGCGGCAGTGTGAAGTCCAGGGGGCCGAAGGTGTCGTCCTTCCTCCCCAGCGGCCGTGTGAGTTACAGAGGGCCGAAGGTGTCGTCCTTCCCCCCCCAGCGGCCGTGTGAGTTACAGAGGGCCGAAGGTGTCGTCCTTCCTCCCCAGCGGCCGTGTGAGTTACAGAGGGCCGAAGGTGTCGTCCTTCCCCCCCAGCGGCAGTGTGAAGTCCAGGGGGCCGAAGGTGTCGTCCTTCCTACCCAGCGGCCGTGTGAGTTACAGAGGGCCGAAGGTGTCGTCCTTCCCCCAGCGGCCGTGTGAGTTACAGAGGGCCGAAGGTGTCGTCCTTCCCCCAGCGGCAGTGTGAAGTCCAGGGGGCCGAAGGTGTCGTCCTTCCTACCCAGCGGCCGTGTGAGTTACAGAGGGCCGAAGGTGTCGTCCTTCCCCCCCAGCGGCCGTGTGAGTTACAGAGGGCCGAAGGTGTCGTCCTTCCCCCCCAGCGGCAGTGTGAGTTACAGAGGGCCGAAGGTGTCGTCCTTCCCCCCCAGCGGCAGTGTGAGTTACAGAGGGCCGAAGGTGTCGTCCTTCCTCCCCAGCGGCCGTGTGTACCCCCGGGAGCTGAAGGTACCGTCCCTTCTCCCCAGCGGCCGTGTGTAACCCCGGGAGCTGAAGGTGCCGTCCCTTCTCCCCAGCCGCAGTGTGTACCCCCGGGAGCTGAAGGTGTCGTCCTTTCTCCCCAGCGGTAGTGTGTACCCCAGGGAGCTGAAGGTGCTGTCCTTCCTCCCCAGCGGCAGTGTGTACCCCCGGGAGCTGAAGGTGCCGTCCCTTCTGCCCAGCAGCAGTCTACTGTTCAGGGAGAGGAGCTGGTTACCCCCTCTCCCCAGCAGAAGCATAACCCACCAAGGGGAGACCCTAAGCCCCTCACCAGCGCAGATGGGACCGCGGTCTCTGCGCCCAAGCTACAGGGAGTACGGAGGGTCAGCCCTGCTCCCCAGCGGCAGAATCTTTTACCAGGAGGGGAGAGTCTTGTCCCTCCTCCCCAGCAGCAGCCTAGCCCACCAAGGGAGACAGTAAACCCCACAACAGTGCAGATGGGACCATAATCTCTGCACCTGCACCACTGGAGATATGGACAGTCTGTCCTGGTCCCCAACAACAGGACAAGGTATTGGAAGAGAAGGCAGTTTGTTTTCCCGTCATACAAGAGAGGACGTCGCAGGGAGAGGAGCCTGTTACCCCTTCTCCCCAGCAACCGCTTTATCCAACCAGGAGAGAGGACACCCTGGTTACTTTTTTCCCAGACTATGGATTTCCCACTGGATACATGTGGCAGGAGAACACCAGGACAGCTACACCGGGTAAGAAAGGCCGACCGACTATCAGAGCCCCAGACCGATTGGAGGTCTGGAGTCTGGATAGTCTCTTTGGTAAAGGGGAGAAATGTAGCGGACTGGACCCTGTACCAGAGTCTGCCCCAGTTTCCTGGAAGGGACTGCTTGCTCGCCTCCTGCCCTGCGACTATGGCCCCATGTATGCTTGTCCTGTTTGAGCGGTGATGCCCCAGATAGCTCTGCTATGGAGCCCATTCGTATAATGAAAGACTATGGGAAAGACTTTAGCTCCATGGCAATTGAACTGGATATGTGCGGTCTGAGCGCCATTCAATAATGTGCGCTCAGACCTAAGCTATCTGGGGATATGTTGCATGTATATGTTTTATGTAACATTGTGTAATTTTATGTCCTTTTGCAACCATGTGCTCAATGGAGTCTGCCTCTATCCTTGGATATATTGAGCGCTCAGATCCAAGCCATCTGGGGATATGTTAAATGTCTGTGTATTGTAAAGGGTGGGACATTGTATATTGAATAATGATGTCTGTCCTATTGTCCCCACGTGTGTATTGGCGATTTCCCTTTGTCCTGAGAGATAATTGAATGACTCCTCAATTGTCTCCAGGACAGAAGACATTGTGTATTCTCCGGCCTGTGATAATTACATTAACCTGTGTGGGGTAATGGTATCACAGACAGAGGGGAGGGATATGCTGGGGGTGTCTGTATTGTCCCATTGTGTGTGATTGGCTGCTGTATCCCGTGTCGTAGTCTTCCTTCTGGTCCCCTAGGGGAGTGTCCACCAGGTGGGAGACCTGCATAAATACCGGGCAGGTAGCCCTCAATAAAAAGAGAGAGTTCCTGTTTAACCCTCAAAGTGAAGTGTCGTCTCATTATTGGGGGAGGATTTATTACATGCTGTTCCAGTCTGACTGCTAGGAGTGCAAACCTATTCGTATGGTTCCTATTCAACTGTCTACAGCATTCAGAGGCTTGAGAGGATTCGTATGCTTCTCAGGTTCGGTGATTGAGGTGTCTGCTAGAGCGCTTGGAATCCTCAGGAAACGCTAGGAGCATCTTTCAACGGAGGTACCCAGTCGGGGTGCCAGGCGATCCGTTACAGTCCTCTCTCATTCCGACCCAATAGAACCGCCTACGGACAGTGGCCTCAGTCTTTTGAACCCCAAAATGTCCAGACCTGTCATGATACATTTCCAAAACCATACCTGCATCTCGACGTGGGATGAGGATCTGGTGCACTCTGTCATTTGACACTGGATCTAGGCTTCGTCGCAGCAACAGGCCTTTTTGAAGGAACAGTTGTTGACGCTGCCTCCACAATTTGGTTAGTTCTGGGTCTGCGGTCTTTCGTCGAATTCTTTCAGGGGCTCTGCCACTGGTGAGGAAGTCCAGCAGTTCACCGAGAACTCTACTCTCTGATTGCAACTTAATCCACTTTTCCTCTCTGGGTTCAGGCTTGTTAGAGGATGGAAGATCAGTGGCTCTGTTATTGGCAGCTTGAGCTTGGTCCTGTTGAGCAAACCTGTTATAAAATGCTGGCATCTCTACATCCTCCCAGGCATCCCGCATGTCATCTGGTGCTATTTCAGTGGGGAGCCTTGACAGGGCATCAGCATTATCATTTGAACGGCCAGCCCGGTATTTTACAGTGAAATCGTAATTAGCAAGGCGGGAAGCCCATCTCTGTTCCAAGGCCCCCAGTTTAGCGGTATTCAGGTGAGCCAGAGGGTTATTATCAGTGAATGCAATAAATGGAGTGGCAGCCAAATAGTCTTTGAACTTTTCTGTTACCGCCCACACTAAGGCCAGAAACTCCAATTTGAAAGAGCTATAATTCTGATCATTCTTTTCGGCTCCCTTTAAGGACCGGCTGGCGTAAGCTGTCACTCTCTCTTTCCCCTCTTGTACTTGAGCCAGCACTGCTCCCAGGCCTTTCTTACTGGCATCTGTGTAGAGGTGGAATGGCTTACTGTAATCTGGGTACCCCAGCACAGGAGGTTCAGTCAACTTCTTCTTTAACAACTGAAATGCAACCTCCCTCTCTTCATTCCATTCAATGGGGACAGGAGTATTTGGGCTCTTTTTTGGTTGCCCCCTCAGGAGTTCCTGGATTGGATCCGCTATTTGCGCAAAGTGGGGGATAAAGCGCCGGTAATAGCCAGTAAAGCTAAGGAAACTCCTCACCTCTTTTACGGTGGTAGGGACCGGCCAATTTCGGACAGCAGCCAACTTATCAGGATCAGGCTGGACCCCCTCTGCGCTTACAACATGTCCCAGGTATTTTACAGCAGGTTTCAGCAGGTGACATTTGGACGGTTTAATCTTGAGGCCATATTTAATAAGGATTTCAAACACCTCAGCTAGATGCTTTAAATGGTCCTCATATGTTTTAGAATAGATGATAACGTCATCCAGGTACAACAGCACTGTCTCAAAGTTCTTGTGGCCTAAACACCGCTCCATTAGCCTTTGGAAAGTCCCGGGGGCATTACACAGTCCAAATGGCATGCAATTAAATTCAAACAGGCCCATAGGGGTGGTGAAAGCAGTCTTTTCTCTATCCTCAGGGGCCATGGGCACTTGCCAATATCCGCTGGTTAAATCTAAGGTGGAGAAATAGGCGGAGGAGCCTAGAGCAGTTAGAGACTCCTCAATACGTGGCAATGGATATGCATCTTTGTGAGTGATCTGATTTATCTTTCTATAGTCTACACAAAAGCGGATGCCGCCATCTTTCTTTTTTACCAGAACCAGGGGTGCAGCCCAGGGACTACGGCTGTCCCGGATTACGTTTGAGTCTTTCATTTCTTGGATCATCTCTTTAACAGTTTGGTATGAAGTAGGTGGTATGGGTCTATACCTCTCTTTGATGGGAGGATGAGAGCCAGTGGGTATGGTGTGTTGGATGACACTGACCTCTCCATAGTCCGTTGCATGTTTACTGAAGGCCTGATGGTGTTGCTTTACCAGATTCTGAATTCCCTCTAGTTGATGTTGGGGGGTAGCTTCGTCCCCGACATGGAGTTCCTCCCACCAGGGCACTTGTGAGTCGCTCACAGGAAGATGTCCTCGGGCTGCAGCTGGCGGCTTCTCGGTGACAGGCAGGCGGATGACATCCTGGAAGAATACCTGGGAAAGCTGGGCAACAGGGCAGTGCTTAGTAAGCGCAACAGGATGATCGCTGAGGTTAATCAGACGGACAGGTACTTTACCTTGGGAGACGGTCGCCAGGCACTTGGCAGCTCTCACATAAGGGTAGTTCTCCATCTGGACAGGTTCCACCAGGGCTGGATAATCTTGGCCCTGGACTCCAAGAACGGCACGACACCACAGGAGGGTTTGGGAGTTCGTTGGTAGAGTCACCGGCCTATTATCACGGATCCTGGCGGTACAGATCTCCCTTTCTCATTAGCAAACCTCTGCTGAGCACACAGTACACTGATAGTCTTCTGGATGGCTCTCTTGGATGCAGAGGGGGCAGTAGGCAGAGTCTGGTGCAGCGCTTCAAGCACCTCAGGGTAACAGTTTTTAAAGACATTGGTTCCTACAATTACAGGATGACCCCCTCTATCTCCTGCCTGTACCACTATCACACCTTGCCGTGGTAAAGTAGCTTCTCCCACCCGGAGAGTGGGCGCCCAGTATCCATGGACTTTCACTGGCTTGCCATTACTTGCGATGATCTCCAGCCAGGACTCAGGTGGCTGGGTTAGTAGGCTGGAGTCCCAGTATTTTTCAAAGGTGGGCTGCTGAATAGTGGTGACTTGAGACCCAGTGTCCAACAAAGCTTCAAAAGGGATCCCATTGATTTTGACACTTATTTTAGGACGGGACCCTACATACCGGGGCATCCAGCTTGGGTCTTTTGGACCTATTGTTCTACCTCCCGAGGGGCGGTCCTCAGCCTCGAGGGTGGCCCGTTTAACTGCCAGCATGTAGATTCTGTGTGGCCCAACTTTTTGCAATAATTACAGACAGGCCGCTTGCGGTCCTTAAACCGGTCACTTATACGTCTCCCGGGATCTCTGGGGTGAAACTCCTGATAGGCAGGAGGAAACGGTTTTGGAGGTAGAAGCAATTCTTCTTCTAACATCACTGGTTTTTCCCACTCCTCTAATTTCCTGCACACTTTTTCCAGGCTTTTAGTGAGATGATTAACCTGTTCCACTAACATAGCAACAGTATCGGAGGTTGGAGCCTGAGCTGCTTGGCTGGCCCCGAACTGGTTAATAGTAGGCAACGTAGGTTTACAAGCTAGGGGCTCTGACGGGGCCACTGGTTCTGCAGGCAGGGTTTGACCCAAAATACTAATGGCCAGTTCTTTAAAGTCCAGAAAGGTACTGCTAGGATGTTGGGCAGACAACATTTTCAATTGGGCTTTTAACTGTTCGTTGTATATCCCTGCAATGAACTGTTCCCTCAGGGTCTGGTCTTGGGTATCAGCCTCCCTGGGATCTATCTGAACAACAGCCCCCAAGGCTTCCTGGAGAGAGAGAGCAAAATTGCGGAGAGACTCACCAGGTTTCTGTTTCTTCCCAAAGAAGCGCATCTTTACTTCGGACGTGGTCCGTACTTCAAAAGTGGTTCTGAGGCGGCTAAAAATTTGGTCCATGGTGCTCCTCTCGGAGTTAGGCCAGGACATGACTTCTCTGCGGGCTGCCCCTTCTAGCTGGGCTAACAGTATCTCCATCTGCTGTTCTGCATTAACAGGGTATAGTTTGAACAACGCCATCATTTTGTCCTTAAAGTCTTTCAAAGTATGAGGCTCTCCTGTATAGCGGGGAAACCATGGGGCCCCGAAATAATATGGCATCGTCAGCGGCATCAGGCTGGTGGCTGTGGTACCGCCTGTGGCCACAGGCTCCCTGGGGGCAGGCTGCTCGTTTATCTCTGGATCCGACATGGTGGCGCAGCTTGAACAAGTATTGAATCGACTGGGGGGGTGTTGCTAGGAGCAACAGTCTGGCCGGTGCGGTCCCTTTAAGATAGCAGCGTGCAGGCCCGATGCCACGCTGGGAGGTACTGACCAGCGGGTTTAGTCTTTGGTTAAGGTCCGGGGACTCCCTCAGGGTCTCGGTTATGAATGCGAACCCCCTCCGGTACTGATGTGACTAGTCCCCAGGAGTTTTTACTTACTCCGGTGTAGCGCAGTCCAAGTCTCGCGAGATCTCGGGCGCCGCGCCCGTGCGATGACGTGCAGGGTTCAAAGGTTGGGCCGCGGCGGTGCGTAGAGGTGACGTCCTTCCACTGAGCACAGGCAAGTGGGCGGGGCGGAGCTTCCCGCTCTTCAGGGGGTGGCACCCTGTACACTCCTCAAATGGTGCAGCAAATTTCAGTCCATGAGGTGGGCGGCCATCTTGGGTGCCATTCACCGACAGCAAGCAGGATTGTAAAAAGTTCCCAAAAATCACTCTCAAGTACACAGTTCTTTTCTTTAGGATGGCACAACACTGGACAGCGCCTCCGGTCCACTTTAGGCACACTTTTCTGGCCCAACAGTGCAAGTAAAGTCCCAAAAGTCACTCTGGTCACAGGGCAAACTGGATGAGGCACAAAGTTCACGCTTCTTGCACTAATAAGCGTGCGGATCCTGTTCGTGACGCCAAAAGAGAGGTGCAGCGTACTCAAGTTAGGGTTAATAGTGTTCCTGAATGTTGTAGTGCAATGGTGACCACTAACCTGAGACGGCTGACTCTCTGCAAGGGCAGGTAGTGATAGGTAATGTTTGCTGATAGCAGGAATAACTGAGGAACCACGTGAAGATAAAACAACCTTGAACTTTACTGAAGCTTTGATGGTAATCATACACATAAAGGGCTGGAAGCGCAGTTCCTTAATACATTGAAGTGCAGAGTAGTTTCAGATGAATAGATCACAGATGAATATAGATTGCAACTCCTCTTAGATCAAGCAGGCCTAAATCTGCACAGGGATTTGACTTTCCACTATTCCTCAGGAACTCTTCAGTTCTTCTGACCTGTCTATTCCTGGGTTACTTTATAATCCAAGGCCCATATACCTCTTAGACGGCTTCTATCCTTGGTTCTTTACACTTGGAGGATTTCCCTTGCTACCTGCTGAGGACATGAAAGGAGTCCCACACAGACTACACTGTCTGCACACACTTCACAGACAACTGTCTGCACTGAACTACTTCTCCTATGCTTGGGCCTACCTATATATAGTGGGGCGTGCTGTCTCCCTCTAGTGGCTGTAGTAGACACTACCCCTGCAGGCCTGTACAAGGAAATAAATTAAAGGTACATACACATAATAAACCTTTTGCAGTGTCGGGTATTAACACCCGTATGCTGCATATCTATGAAGCAAATCTGTTCAGCAGCTACCTGGGCTTCAAGTTCAACAATTATAAAGCACCACAGACTGGATATGCTGCAAGCAGAAAGGGGCTTTTTTTGGCAAAAGAGTGTTAGAGCTGGCGTCTTCTTTGCATCCAATCACCAAAATTTTCATTTACTGTAGTCTGTAGGCAGCACAGCTTTTCCACCCTTAATAAACCTTTATTGCTGCATACAAATACAATGTTTGGCTTACTGAGTCTGACCTTTATAGGTGGTATAATTGAGTAATTGACTAATTAAGTGTTATTGCTAAAAAATCTGGCACCAGAACCAAGCTCATTACATATATACAGCCCCAGAACCAAGCTCAGTACATATATACAGCCTCAGAACCAAATTCACACATAAATAAAGACCCAGAATCAAGCTCAGTACATATATACAGCCCCAGATTTAAGCTTAGTACATATATACAGCACCAGACCCAAGCACAGCACATACATAAAGCCCCAAAACCATGCTTAGTACTTATATTCAGCCCCAAAATCAAGCTCAGTACATATATACAGCCCCATAATCAAGCTGAGTACATATATACAGCACCAGAACCAAGCTCAGTCCATATATACAACCCCAGAACCAAGCTCAGTACATATATACAGCCCCAGAACTAGGCTCAGTACATATATACAGCCCAAGAACCAACTTCATTACATAAATACAGCCCCAGAACTAACCTCAGTACATAAATACAGCCCCAGAACTAACCTCAGTACATAAATACAGCCCCAGAACTAAGCTCAGTACATATATACTGCCCCAGAACTAAGCTCAGTACATATATATTGCCCCAAGAACCAAGCTCAATACATATATAAAGCCCCAGGACAAAGCTCAGTACATATATAAAGTCCCAGAAACAAGCTTAGTACATATATGCAGCCCCAGAGCCAATATATATAGAGCACCAGACCAAGCTGAGTACATATATACAGCCCCTGAACCAGGCTCAGTACATACATGCAGCCCCAAACCAAAGCTCAGTAAATAAATACAGCCCCAGAACCAAGCTCAGTAAAAATATGCAGCCGCAGACCAAAGCTCAGTCCATATTTACAGCCCCAGAACCAAGCTCATTACATAAATACAGCCCCAGAACCAAGCTCAGTACATATATAAAACCAACAACCAAGCTCATTACATAAATACAGCCCCAGAACCAAGCTCATTATATAAATACAGCCCCAGAACCAAGCACAGTACATATATACAGCCCCAGAACCAAGCACAGTACATATATACAGCCTCAGTATCAAGAGCAGTAAAAATATGCAGCCGCAGACCAAAGCTCAATCCATATATACAGCACCAGAACCACGCTCATTACATAAATACAGCCCCAGAACCAAGCCCATTACATAAATACAGCCCCAGAACCAAGCTCAGTACATAAATACAGCCTCAGTACCAAACTCAGTAAAAATATGCAGCTGCAGACTAAAGCTCAGTACATAACTACAACCCCAGAATCAAGCTCAGTACATATATACAGCACCAGATCCAAGCTCAGTACATATTTACAGCACCAGAACCAAACTCATTACATAAATACAGCCCCAGAACCAAGCTCAGTACATACATACGGCCACAGACCGAAGCTCACACATACATACAGCCCCAGAACCGGTACCGTCACGGACATACCGAAACATACTGACATTCCCGCGACAGGTGGCAGATCTGTGAGACTGGCAACACGTGGTTTGATCTGACATGTTTTTCTTTTGGCTCAAATGACGTCTGTGTTGTTTCTGGGGTATGCCTTCTTTCCCCAGGTGTGACTATTGTGATCATTTAACCTTCTCTATTTATTGTTGTTTCTCCCACTATGCTATGCGGTTTATAGCTTCTGTTGGACTTGCGGTTAGCTTGTGTTTGGTTCTCGGCTGAGTTCCTGGTGCTACCAAAGCTTCACTGAAGATACATGTTCCCTTTTGTATTTTGTTTATATGTATGTGTGTGTTGCCTTTCCCAGTTGTAGGCCTGAGGGAGACTACTCTTCGTCCTTCCCTTTGGAGGAACAGGTAGACTCAGTCCTAACATTAGTTCCAGGGTCCTATAGAGTGAGTTAGGATTCTAGGTATCCGGTGTATGAACTTGCCTACCTTTGGGGCCTGTTCACACTAGTAGTCTGTCAGGACTGGAGTTAGGGTTTTCTCTAGGAGGTGTCCATCTTCTTTCCCTAGTTTCCAGGTCTATTCCGGTATCCCCTTTCGCTCCTATGCTCAGTGTGGTGTTTTACTCCCACATACGAGCGTGACACATGCTCGGTACATATATACAGCCACAAATCAAGCTCAGTACATATATGCAGCCATAGACCCAAGCTCAGTACACATACACAGCCCCAGAACCAAACACACACATAAATAAAGCCCCAGAACCAAGCTCAGTACATATATGCAACCACAGACCAAAGCTCATTACATATCTACAGCACCAGAACCAAGCACAGTACATAAATACATCTATAGAACCAGGCTCAGTACATATATACAGCCCCAGAACCAAGCTTAATACATATATACAGCCATAGACCCACGTTCACACATACATACAGCCCCAGAACCAAGCTCACTACATATACACAGCACCAGAATCAAGCTCACACATAAATTCAGCCCCAGAAACAAGCTCATTACATACAGTGCCTTGCAAAAGTATGCACCCCCCCTTGACTCTTTTCGTATTTTGTTACATTCCAGCCTTAAGTTCAATGTTTTGTTCATCTGAATTTTCTGTGATGGATCAGAACACAATAGTCTAAGTCGGTGAAGTGAAATGAGAAAAATATATAAATAAAACCATAGTTTAGAAATAGAAAACAGAAAATTGGCCTGTGCGTATGTATTCACCCCCTTTGTTAGGAAGCCCATAAAAAGCTCTGGTGCCACCAATTACTTTCAGAAGTCACATAATTAGTGACATGATGTCACCTGTGTGCGATCTAAGTGTCACATCATCTGTCATTACATATACAGACCAGAGGCTGCAACACCTAAGAAAGAGGCATCACTAACCAAATACTGCCATGAAGACCGAGGAGCTCTCCAAATACTGCTATGAAGGCCGAGGAGCTCTCCAAACAAGTAAGGGCGGATGTTGTTGAGAAGTACAAGTCAGGGTTAGGTTATAAAAAAAATATCCAAATCTTTGATGATCCCCAGGAGCGCCATCAAATCTATCCTAACCAAATGGAAAGAACATGGCACAACAGCAAACCTGCCAAGAGACGGCCGCCCACCAAAACTACGGACCGGGCAAGGAGGGCATTAATCCGAGAGGCAGCACAGAGACCTAAGGTAACCCTGGAGGAGCTGCAGAGTCCACAGCAGAGACTGGAGGATCTGTACAGAGGACGACAATAAGCCGTAAGCTCCATAGGGTTGGGCTTTATGGCAGAGCGGTCAGAAGAAGCCATTACTGTCAGCTAAAAACAAAAAGGCGCGTTGTGAGTTTGTGAGAAGGCCTGTGGGAGACTCCCAAAATGTATGGAGGAAGGGGCTCTGGTCTGAGGAGACTGAAACTGAACTTTTCGGCCATCAAAGAAAATGCTATGTCTGGCGCAAACCCAACACATCCCATCACCCAAAGAACACCATCTCCACAGTGAGACATGGTGGTGGCAGCATCATGGGGGGGATGGGACTGGGAGACTGGTCAGAGGGAAAGATGGACGGTGCTAAATACAGGGATATTCCTGAGCAGAACCTGTAGCGCTCTGTGCGTGATCTGAGGCTCGGATGGAGGTTCACCTTCCAGCAGGACTGACCCCAAACACACGGCTAAAGCAACACTTGGGTGGTGTAAGGGGAGACATGGAAATGTGTTGGAATGGCCGAGTCACAGCCCAGATCTCAATCCATTTTTTCTGTTGTTTTGTATATATAATTGGTTAGAGGTGTATAAAATCCTAGGTAAATGTGCCTGATGTCCATCCACAGGCTATATATAGGTGCACCTGTGAGGCCTGGGCCATATCAGCCAGTCTTGGGTGGGGCCCACAGCCTTCTCCCTCCTCCCATTGCAGCCATGGTTATATACTTGAGGTAACTGAGGAGTTTTCTGCGAGTCGGTCTTTACACTCCTGTAATTCAGCCCACTGGCCCCTGGTATTGCCCACATGGCACAGGTAGGTGAGTGTTAGGTCCCGAGCTACTTGAGAGACCTTGGCGCGGTGCTCGGCTCAGACATGTCCTCCACTATAGGATTTGTCGACTAATCTCTCATTTTTAACATCAGAATGAGGGTTAGTAAGACCGCAGTGTGCACCTGTCTTTTCTATTGTTATTGTTATATTGTTTATCACATCCACAGTATTGCCATCTTGTGTAGGATGTCTATTGTGGTACTTGTGGTCTGCTGCGGGCATCCTCCACCGTATGCATTTTTGCTGGGGATCGCCATTAGCAACGGGCCACAAGTGCAGGATCTGCTCCACTGTATATATATGCACAACTGCATTTGGGTTTGAGCACTTCCTGCCTGTTTAACACCACGGCATTTTTTCAGATCTCAATCCAATAGAAGATCTGTGGTCAGACTTAAAGATCGCGGTTCACAAGCGCAAAACGTCCGACCTGAAGGAGCCGGAGCCGCAAGGAGGAGGAACGGGCAAAAATCTGTCCTCTTCATTGTTAATTACTTTACACAGTTTAGTGTCATCTGCAAAAATTGATATTTTTCTGTCCAAGCCTTCTACAAGATCATTAATAAATATATTGAAGAGAATAGGGCCCAGTACTGGCCACTGAGGTACCCCACTAGTGACAGTGACCCCTCCAATACTGACCCCTGAGGTACCCCACTAGTGACAGTGACCCCTCCAGTACTGACCCCTGAGGTACCCCACTAGTGACAGTGACCCCTCCAGTACTGACCCCTGAGGTACCTCACTAGTGACAGTGACCCCTCCAGTACTGACCCCTGAGGTACCCCACTAGTTACAGTGACCCCTCCAGTACTGACCCCTGAGGTACCCCACTAGTGACAGTGACCCCTCCAGTACTGACCCCTGAGGTACCCCACTAGTGACAGTGACCCCTCCAGTACTGACCCCTGAGGTACCCCACTAGTGACAGTGACCCCTCCAGTACTGACCCCTGAGGTACCTCACTAGTGACAGTGACCCCTCCATTACTGACCCCTGAGGTACCCCACTAGTGACAGTGACCCCTCCAGTACTGACCCCTGAGGTACCCCACTAGTGACAGTGACCCCTCCAGTACTGACCCTTGAGGTACCCCACTAGTGACAGTGACCCCTCCAGTACTGACCCCTGAGGTACCCCACTAGTGACAGTGACCCCTCAAGTACTGACCCCTGTATATACAGGGGGCACAGAACCTGGCACTATATATAGTGGGCACAGAACCTGGCACTATATACAGGTGGCATAGAACCTGGCACTATATACAGGGGGCACAGAACCTGGCAATATACACAGGGGGCATAGAACCTGGCACTATATACAGGAGGCACAGAACCTGACACTATATACAGGAGGCACAGAACCTGACACTATATACAGGAGGCACAGAACCTGACACTATATACAGGAGGCATAGAACCTGGCACTATATACAGGAGGCATAGAACCTGGCACTATATACAGGAGGCATAGAACCTGGCACTATATACAGGGGGCACAGAACCTGGCACTATATACAGGGGGCACAGAACCTGACACTATATACAGGAGGCACAGAACCTGGCACTATATACAGGTGGCATAGAACCTGGCACTATATACAGGGGGCACAGAACCTGGCAATATACACAGGGGGCATAGAACCTGGCACTATATACAGGGGGCACAGAACCTGACACTATATACAGGAGGCACAGAACCTGACACTATATACAGGAGGCACAGAACCTGACACTATATACAGGAGGCATAGAACCTGGCACTATATAGCAGGGGCACAGAACCCGGCACTATATACAGGAGGCATAGAACCTGGCACTATATACAGGGGCACAGAACCCGGCACTATATACAGGGGCACAGAACCTGACACTATATACAGGAGGCACAGAACCTGGCACTATATACAGGTGGCATAGAACCTGGCACTATATACAGGGGGCACAGAACCTGGCAATATACACAGGGGGCATAGAACCTGGCACTATATACAGGGGGAACAGAACCTGACACTATATACAGGAGGCACAGAACCTGACACTATCTACAGGAGGCATAGAACCTGGCACTATATACAGGGGGCACAGAACCTGGCACTATATACAGGGGGAACAGAACCTGACACTATATACAGGAGGCATAGAACCTGGCACTATATACAGGGGGCACAGAAACTGGCACTATATACAGAAGGAACAGACCCTGACACTATATACAGGAGGTATAGAACCTGGCACTATATACAGGGGGCACACAACCTGCACTATTTTCAGGAGGCACAGATCCTGACACTATATACATGGGGCACAGAACCTGGTACTATATACAGGTGGCACAGAACCTGGTACTATATACAGGAGGTATAGAACCTAGCACTATATACAGGAGGCATAGAACCTGGCACTATATACAGGGGGCACAGAACCTGGCACTATAAACAGGAGGCATAGAACCTGGCACTATATACAGGGGGCACAGAACCAGGTACTATATACAGGAGGCACAGAACCTGACACTATATACAGGAGGCACAGAACCTGACACTATATACAGGAGGCATAGAACCTGGAACTATATGCCTCCTGTATATAGTGTCAGGTTCTGTGCCCCCTGTATATAGTTCCAGGTTCTATGCCTCCTGTATATAGTGTCAGGTTCTGTGCCTCCTGTATATAGTACCTGGTTCTGTGCCCCCTGTATATAGTGCCAGGTTCTATGCCTCCTGTATATAGTGCCAGGTTCTATACCTCCTGTATATAGTACCAGGTTCTGTGCCACCTGTATATAGTACCAGGTTCTGTGCCACCTGTATATAGTACCAGGTTCTGTGCCCCATGTATATAGTGTCAGGATCTGTGCCTCCTGAAAATAGTGCCAGGTTCTGTGCCTCCTGTATATAGTGCCAGGTTCTATACCTCCTGTATATAGTGTCAGGGTCTGTGCCTTCTGTATATAGTGCCAGTTTCTGTGCCCCCTCTATATAGTGCCAGGTTCTATGCCTCCTGTATATAGTGTCAGGTTCTGTTCCCCCTGTATATAGTGCCAGGTTCTGTGCCCCCTGTATATAGTGCCAGGTTCTATGCCTCCTGTATATAGTGTCAGGTTCTGTTCCCCCTGTATATAGCGCCAGGTTCTATGCCCCCTGTGTATATTGTTAGGTTCTGTGCCCCCTGTATATAGTGCCAGGTTCTATGCCCCCTGTGTATATTGCCAGGTTCTGTGCCCCCTGTATATAGTGCCAGGTTCTATGCCACCTGTATATAGTGCCAGGTTCTGTGCCTCCTGTATATAGTGTCAGGTTCTGTGCCCCCTGTATATAGTGCCAGGTTCTGTGCCCCCTTTATATAGTGCCAGGTTCTCTGCCTCCTGTATATAGTTCCAGGTTCTGTGCCCACTATATATAGTGCCAGGTTCTGTGCCTCCTGTACATAGTGCCAGGTTCTGTGCCCTCTGTATATAGTGCCAGGTTCTGTGCCTCCTGTATATAGTGTCAGGTTCTGTGCCCCCTGTATATAGTGTCAGGTTCTGTGCCCCCTGTATATAGTGCCAGGTTCTGTGCCACCTGCATATAGTTCCAGGTTCTATGCCTCCTGTATATAGTGTCAGGTTCTGTGCCTCCTGTATATAGTGCCAGGTTCTGTGCCCACTATATATAGTGCCAGGTTCTGTGCCCCCTGTATATAGTGTCAGGTTCTGTGCCCCCTGTATATAGTGCCAGGTTCTGTGCCCCCTGTATATAGTGCCAGGTTCTATGCCCCCTGTATATAGTGCCAGGTTCTGTGCCCCCTGTATATAGTGTCAGGTTCTGTGCCCCCTGTATATAGTGCCAGGTTCTGTGCCACCTGCATATAGTTCCAGGTTCTATGCCTCCTGTATATAGTGTCAGGTTCTGTGCCTCCTGTATATAGTGCCAGGTTCTGTGCCCACTATATATAGTGCCAGGTTCTGTGCCCCCTGTATATAGTGTCAGGTTCTGTGCCCCCTGTATATAGTGCCAGGTTCTGTGCCCCCTGTATATAGTGCCAGGTTCTATGCCCCCTGTATATAGTGCCAGGTTCTGTGCCCCCTGTATATAGTGCCAGGTTCTGTGCCCTCTGTATATAGTGCCAGGTTCTATGCCCCCTATATATAGTGTCAGGTTCTGTGCCTCCTGTATATAGTGCCAGGTTCTGTGCCTCCTGTATATAGTGCCAGGTTCTGTGCCCCCTGTATATAGTGTCAGGTTCTATTCCTCCTATATATAGTGTCAGGTTCTGTGCCTCCTGTATATAGTGTCAGGTTCTATTCCTCCTATATATAGTGTAAGGTTCTGTGCCCCCTGTATATAGTGTCAGGTTCTATTCCTCCTATATATAGTGTCAGGTTCTGTGCCCCCTGTATATAGTGTCAGGTTCTATTCCTCCTATATATAGTGTAAGGTTCTGTGCCCCCTGTATATAGTGTCAGGTTCTATTCCTCCTATATATAGTGTCAGGTTCTGTGCCTCCTGTATATAGTGTCAGGTTCTGTGCCTCCTGTATATAGTGCCAGGTTCTGTGCCCACTATATATAGTGCCAGGTTCTGTGCCCACTGTATATAGCAGGTATCAGAAGTAAGATCAAGTTATCAGTGTGGGACCTCTATGGGTCACACCTTCACATGCTGGGAACCTTCGTAGTGGGCTCTTTGAACTGGATCATATCCGGTCAGATGCTCTGTACAGCAGGTCAAGTGCAGGACGCCAACCTCCGAACCAGCAGTAAATGGAGGGGGGAATTCACTCTGGATTATAGAGAGAAGCGCTGTTCCTGGATTTACTTATCTAATCCGTATAGCGTCACGATGGACACAAGGTTAATGTCCTACATTACACAGATTTACCTGCAAATGAGCTCATAGTTTCCTTCCCATTATAGTCTATGGGCGTTCCATTGTGTCATTCACCCTTGTCATTCCATAGAAACCAATGATAATCCCACTTAATCTTAATTTTAAATAATCCCAATGAATTTGGAGAGTAATCCTGCTAAATAGTTATTATATATGTCAAATGGTTTTGTCTCTAATTCAAATATTACATGTCCATTATTCTCTATGGGCATTTCACTTTCCTGTTAAAGTCTATGGGCATTCCACTCTGAAATTCCTTTTAGTATGTGCCCCAGGAGAAGGGATATCGGACCCCTCGTCCAAGTGCTTCCAGGAGAAGGGATATCACAGACTTCTGGTCCAAGTGCTTTCAGGAAAAGGGATATCCTGAAACCCTGGTCCAAGTGCTTCTAGGAGAAGGGATTTACATAACCCCTGGTCTAAGTGCTTCCAGGAGAACCCAGGATAAGGGATATCCCAGACCTCTGGTCTAAGTACATCCAAGAGAAGAGATATCCCAGACTCCTGGTCCAAGTGCTTCCAAGAGAAGGGATGTCCCACGCCTCTGGTCCAAGTGCTTCCAGGAGAATCCAAGAGAGGGGATATCCCACACCAATGGTCCAAGTGCTTCCAGGAGAATCCAAGAGAAGGGATATCCCACACCCCTGGTCCAAGTGTTTCCAGGAGAATCCAAGGGGGCACTGCCAAATCCCAGGTCCAAAGTCAGTTAAAGCGGTACTACATTTCAGACAAGACATGAGTCTATCCAGATTAGTCAGATAGAGGAATGTTGAAACCATATATTGCCCTGTGCATCGGTTTAATATGTGCTTCCCTCCATCTCTCACAAATTCTACTCTTCCTGACCTCCTCCCATCCCTCCAATGGTCTCTCGTGATCCTATAATAGCCGTTCCCAAAAATATTAGATGAAAACTATTGTGTACGGCTCTAAAAAACGGTGTCAAGAGTCTCACACCCTCCAAATGATCAGATGGGTTAGTCTTCGCTTCTTGTGCTGGATGTGTAGGAACTGTTGGATGGAGATATCAAAACTGTCTGAGATTTCCCGAACAGGTCGCAATGCCCTGTATCCGGACATATAAGCTGTAATAGAGTGTTTATCTCCTGGCCCTCCCAGACAACCCCGGTAGGACGTCTCCATAAAAGACGGATGCTTAGACCTCAAAAAGGGCCGTTTGCCCAACCCTTTCCAGGAGACCATGGCGTCCCTCAACACAATGAGATGCTTAAAGCCCATGAGCAATTTTGTGTGACTAGTATGGAGTAACCCACGTAGATTCCACGGCGCTGCATAAGCTTAATAGTGAGATGAGGAGCTCAGGCATTCGATAACATGTCGAAACAGACAAGCCAATGGCGTAACCTCGGATATCGGGTGCATTCAGGCCACCATCTCGTCTACAAGGCAGAAGCTTCTGCAAAATAGCTCTGGGCTTTCAGGGGTTTGACAATGGGGAGAGCAAAGCCATGATATCTTTAGGTTTAGGTAATAGTTTGAGGGGGTTCTGGGAAGAGTCTGGGAACGGTGGCCATCTACAGAAGACAGGGGGAGGTGTAGCCGTCAACTCAGTTCCACCTGAAGTAGGAGAGTAATTGAGCGAGTGCAAACTTACCTATAATAAGGGTCAATGAGTGTTCATTAAACCTTTGATATGTCAGAGAGATATATGAAAGGTTGTGATTGGTGGGGGTCTGAGCGCCGAGACCACCACTGATCTCTTGCATAGAGCGGTCTCTCTCCTGGCTGTAGGATATTGACTCAACAGAAAGTCTATGGGCCCGACTCGCATCCTTCTCCCGCAGCGAGGAGAGAGAGTGCACTATGGAACCTGTGGGACCCCTCTCCCACCAACCAAAACCTTTGATATGTCTCTATCAAATATTAAAAAGTTTTATGAAAACTCAATGACCCTCAGGTCAGAATGAAGACCCTGACCCCAATACATCGGATCGCACCCACTGTACCGAAGAGATATGAACAAGGGAAATCTATTGGATGTATAGACTTTATTCTATAAAGGGGTTGTCCCACGAGAAAAACCTGTCCCCTGTCCGCACTCTCTGGGGCCTTCACTAACCGTAAGGGAATGACGTCAAGTGTCCCGTTGAGGGCCTCATGTGGCCAAACGGAGTTATTACATTTAAAACTATGGGTATTTTTGAGCCTCATCGGCTTCCATAGTCGGATTCATACGGGACAATTGACAGTAACGCTTAGCACGTGTGGGCTTCACTAGGTCATGTGACTCCCGGACATGGGGAAAGTATGGCCTTCTACAAGAATCCAGCCCCGCCGCCGACCACCAAGACAACCTTTACCCTTATCCTGACACACAAGGGACCACCCAGAATATCGAGAAAAAAGTCCCACTATTCCAGGCGCAACGCTACGGAAAAATGATCAGAGTCGTTACAAAAAATGTTTTGTTCCTCCTTTTTTAGGGCATGAATATTATAAAAATATTGATCGTATAATTTTTTTTTCACGGTATTGCAGTATTATTTAGGATATTAATAGTATATAGTAATATTATATTTATTGCTGACACTGTATGTAGTGACTGCTCTTAACGCTGCCCATGTGTCATGAACCGTTCTGCGACACAATCCGTATTTCAGTTTTTTGGGATTATTCCATGACAATCTAATCGGGTACAATGTATCAATCTGGAGAGGATCGTCTATACTGGATACATTGTAGTATTAGGTCAGGATGGGTTCTCAGCCTGAGTATATGAAGAAGAATGTTCCAAGTCACTGACAGGAAGCAGAGATCTTGAGAATGGTGAAGAATAGGAAGTTACAGACGTCTTTATCATACGAATCAGGTTTATTTATAAAGGACGAGGACATTAAAATGACGAAAAAACTTCACATTGAGTCCAAAATGTCAGGTCTGTGTCAGCAGATAAGAGGCTGATAATCTGCAGTGAGGCATCATGGGAAGGAACGATGATGTCATAGGTTATAATATCACGCAGAACACATGACTAATGATTATGAAGAACGTGAACCATGAACTGCGGGCGAAATGACACATTGTGACAACCCACTCAGCACCGAACAGACCTCAAACAACTCACAGAAACAGACTCATCCTTGGTGGCTTCTCCGTGCAAAGTGATGTTGGGGGTTGTTGTATTGACTGGTGCTATACGGATGAGAGTACAGGGGTTACTGGGGATTTTCCCAGATTTCTACAGATGATACTTAGAGCACCCATGACTTATATCCAGAAGCGGGAGATTCCTGTGGAAGAGTCATGGATATAAATGTAGCCTCAACAGCAGCTATGTGGCCCTGAAACTGAGGGGCCCCACTGAAGAGCAGGGAAGATGCCGCTGGGCAGAGGTATGAGCACAATTATATAATAAAATTCTTTCTGCCTTCAGCCGCCTCTAGGGGGAGCTCCTCACATAGATTTATGATGTTAGCATTGAGTTCAATGAAAGCTGCATATGTCTGTATGTAATGAGCTCCCTCTAGTGGTGGCTTCAGACAAAGCATTTCCTACCATCCAGACCGCTCGGTCCCCCTCCATTGTCTTTTGCTTACTCTTCTGTCCCTCACAGACACCTCAGTCTCCTCCAGATTATTGTCCTCTTCACACCCCTCTGCCCCCTCCGGATTCCGTGGTCCCCTTTAGACGTTTGTCTCTCTCCATACTTCTCTGTCCACTCCAGACAAATCTGTCCCATCTAGATTTCTCTGTACAGACTTATCCCCTCCAGATTTCCCCTCCAAACAACTACTCCCACCAGACTTTTCTGTCTCCCTTCATATTCCTCTTCCGTTCCAGATTCCTGTCCTCTCCAGACTTTTCTGTCTCCTTTCCTCTTCCCCTCCAGATTCCTCTGTACCCTCCAGAGACACTTGCCCCCTCCAGAATCCTCTGTCCCTCTCCAGACACCTGTACCCTCCAGATTCCTCTGTCCCCTCCAGAACCCTCTGTCCCTCTCCAGAACCCTGTGTCCCTCTCCAGAACCCTGTGTCCCTCTCCAGAACCCTGTGTCCCTCTCCAGAGACTTGTCCTCTCCAGCTTCCTCTGTCCCCTCCAGAGACTTGTCCTCTCCAGCTTCCTCTGTCCCCCGCAGCCACCTGTCCGCTCCAGATTACTATCTTCTACAGTCACTTCAGGCAATGGCTTATCTCCCCAAGAATAAAAGGATCAGGCATGTTGAAATCCAACTGCCAAATATTATTTAATGGACGGCCTGAGTCGAGGAACCAAGCACAGGACATACAAAGAAGGGACAGCCAAGACACTGGAGAAGCAGAAGGAAAAGATTCAGGAACTACCACTCTCATCATCCCCACTCAGGACACCAGATACATTGAGGAGCTTCTCCTTTACAGACTCGGCGCTCCGTGTGTACGAGGTCTGGTGACTCACTGTGCTGATGGCAGTAAATACGTGCCCCTCCTAACCACAAGTCCTATGACTACAGAGTATGTGACTCTGGAGGACGCTGCGAGACGTGGCACATGGGCGACTTGGGTCACTGTGGACAGGACAAAAGACCCTGGATTGTAAGCTCTTCAGGTTCAGTCTCTGTATACTGTCAGAACCCCGAGTTACATCCTTGGTAGGTAACCAGAGGATCGGGAGCTCCTGCTAGATCTCTGAAGGTCCTGAGTAGATCACAAGGCCGTGGCTGGCCATGGTCTGTGTGTGGATCAGCGACACGTACAACAAGTCCCAGCAGAAAACGGAGAGTCCCGCCTCTCTACCGCACATGTGGTGATGGATTCCGGGATATCCGTCATGTGGGTGTTCCCTTCATAAGGGCTCATGCATACGAGTGTGCGCGCCCCGGGCACCGTCCATGTGCATGCGCTTTGTGGATGTGGACCATTTTTTAGCATGTGATATGGCCGTAAAGTACGGCAGACATGATGCGGTGCACGGAAGAGGAAACAAATGTCGATTTGCCACATTTAATGGGCCACTTTCTGCACTGTTTGAAATAAAATTAAGCATCTATCCTTCACCGTTTAAGATCTCGGCTTGCTCTGAGTGAATGGAAACATTTTCCATCCCATGGCTGAAAACTTTTCCTTATCTTCTCACAGCGGAGGGTTTGTTGCAATGTATCAGTGTACCTCCAGATAATAAGAGATTTGTGCGGCTGCTGCCCTTTTCTACGCTGGTACATTAGAACAAACCTTCAGCCACGAAAGCACCAGGCCAAAGACAGCAAGCAGAGATCTTGAAGATAGTGAAGAACCAAAATACTAATTTTATTATAAAGTTGCAGAATTTTTTCCCTATGCTAGGATTACACTTCAAGAACACAGCGCCCTAGGGCGGGTTTAATAGGACTGGGGGTCTCCCTGTGTGGTGGGGGCCATGACGGCGGCCATATTCATCACCCAACTTTCTCAGATCTAAATAATAAACCGCTGATAACATGCGAGAACCTGACAGGGAAAGACGCTGAGCCGCCGGCTCCCTGGACACTTGTATCAAGATCGCCACTGCCAAGAGTGTTTATTGAGTGTTCTCTTTATTCCTTTCACGGAGTTCATGGTTACAAACGTCTGCTGTACACACAGGGATGTAGAAAATTTGCGCAGCTAGGCTCCCCCCACAATAAAAAAATTGTTAAAATTTGACATAGGGTCAAATAAAAAGATGGACGCCACGTCCATACCATGTGTACAGTATAAATAACCCCTCCCTCGACACTGGCCCGAAATCCCCGTCCTTTGGATTCAGGGGAAAAAAATATATATATATCAAAACGCAAATCCGAAGATTGTGGGATTGTATGACGTGGGGCAGAGGACACGGTCGGCGGGTGCATCACCACCCCCGCTGCTCCCGTGTCTTAGGTAACGGCAGTGGCACGAGACTCCGACGCCTTTCAGTGGTTGAGATAAGAACTAAATACGGAATTTATGTAGTGCCAAATAGGAATACAGACGAGACGCCATTATAAATAAATAATACAACGGGGGGGCCTTCCTCCAGCGCGGCGGCGGCGACTAACACTGTGGCGAACAGCAGAGTCCAACGGCTCCAGGGCTTTAAAAAAAAAAAAAAAAAAAAAAGGGGGGGGGGGGGCAGGAAAATTCCAGAGAAGGCGCCGCCGACACCATTCTTTCTCCGGCCTGGAGCGTCTCGGGACGTGGCGCACACCACTCATTCCAGCCCCAGGCAATAGTTGATGCCCTGTACCAGTCCAATAATGACGGGCTGCCACGCCACCAGGTACCGCAACCAGTCCAGCAGCTGCCCGTACATGACGTGAGGTCGCTCCCAGCTGGTCGCCAGAGTCAAGGAAGAAGCAGCAAAATGGAGGGCGGAACACAGACCGATACGGGTCTATAATAACTAATCATCAAAAGGAAAAACCTGCAGAAATATTCACACCCTTCCTACTGCTGTCAGCACAGGAACACTACAATCCCCCCCCCTATTTTTCTTTGCAAAACTATTCACATCTGTTGAGTTACACAGGAAGAGAGTAAATGGCTACAGTCCTGCTGCAAATTCTGGAAGTTGTCAGGAGGTTTGGCTCCTGACTCCAGGATGTCACACTCTGCTTGTGGCTCCGGCAGAGTTGTCATGGGCCCCTTGGTGGCTTCACGCCAACGTCTTCAGGGCAGCAGCTTCGGGCAGATGTCACATTCTAAAGCAGGCATGCTCAACCTGCGGCCCTCCAGCTGTTGCAAAACTACAACTCCCATCATTCCATGACAGCCTACAGCTATCATTCTACAGAAGGGCATCGTGGGAGTTGTAGTTTTACAACAGCTGGAGGGCCGCAGGTTGAGCATCCCTGTTCTAAAGGAACTGGCCGATCCTTTATTGCCTGCAGTGTCCGACTGGAGCGCGTTCTAGTGGATTTGCGGGCGGAAAGTGACCTGCAGCGCAGAGGTTAGAGGCTACAGACACCTTTGGGGCATTTTTTTTATGATTGCATTTTACTTATTTGAGCTAAAATCATTTTTTTCAGTTGGTCTTTTTTTTTTTTTTTATAAAGTCATGAGATACAAGGGTTAAAAAAAAAAAATGACTTTGCAACTTTGAACCCTGTCATCTGACGACTCATGCGTAGCATGGTTTTTATTAAACATCTTTCAAAATACAAGGGTTAAAAAAAAAAAAAGTCTGTAAGCTGTGACTCTTTGAATCCCGTCATCTGACGGCTCGTGTAGAACTCTTATCTCCTGACCTCAAACACGCATAGCTCAAGCTAATAAGAATAAAAGTGTTAATGAGGGCAGGAGATAAGAGTTCTACACGAGCCGTCAGATGACGGGATTCAAAGAAAGTCACAGCTTACAGACTGTTTTTTTTAACCCTTGTATTTCAAAAAATGTTTAATAAAAACCAATTGAAAATATGATTTTAGCCCAAAATGAAAAAAAATGTAATAAAAAAACGCCCCCAAAGTTGTCTATAATGTTTAAATCTACAGCGCGTCAGTTTACGCTCCAGATTTTCACTGCAGATCTCACCCTCTGTACATTACAGCTGAAAATCTGAAAACCCCTAAGTCTCTTCATGTCTGAAAGGAGGCAGCGGCTTCTCCTTCGGTGTGTTTGGAGACTGAGGAGCGATGCTCTGAGGGAAATATGCATACAGGTGTCTGCCAATGAAAGAGAACAGCCACTAGCGCCACCTTCTGGAAGTGGCGCCCTATGACGACACTGTGCTCTTGCTTTGGGAGATACAAAAATCCACCGACTATTCCCAGGACCTGTCATAGATGTCTGATCGGTGCAGGACCCGCACTCATGTCCCAGATGGGGCCCCCGCCCAGTCTGCAGGTCCCAGCACTGCCCCCCACAGAATACAGCAGAGGCAAAGGATACGGGTTACTGAACATCCTCTTCAGGTCCACCTTCTCCTTGCAGTACGGACACGTCTGTTTCTTTCCCACGATGCACCAGCCCCTGATACAGAACTCGTGAAAACTGGAAGACAGCGACGTTAAGGAAAAACCAGCAGGAAACACACAGAAAAAAGTAAGTGCCCCCCAAAGGATGGCAGGGCTTCCCTTTATCAGCGAGGGCCGATGCATCCCTCATTCTGACCACTAGAGGGCATGCAGTTCCAATATGCTTCTTAACCCCTTACTGACCACCAAAGCTCCAATAGACGTGCATCAAGCCCAGGGCCGGGCCGACACAGAGGCTGGGGAGGCTCCAGCCTCAGGGCGCTCCAGCCTCAGGGCGCAGGCTGGGGTCGGCCAGAGGGAGAGGGACTGACAGGGGGGAACCGCTCAGCGCTCCCTCCTGTCATTCCCTGAGCCGGGCCCCGTCAGAGCGCTCCTCTCACCTCCATTATGGTCACTGCTTCAGGCCTCCAGCATCAGGCCCCGCTGCCTCTAACTAGGAACACAGTAAGCAGGTGGGCGGAGCCTAATGGACCTCTGTTAGGCTCCGCCCATCTGCTTAATGTGTGGCAGCGCTGGGGCCTGATCCCGGAAGCCTGGAGCAGTGACCATAATGGAGGTGAGAGGCGCTCTGACGGGCCCGGCATTAAGTACAGTGAAATGCCGGGCCCCTTACATGAAGTCTGTGGGCAGTCGGGGCACTACTAGGGGTTGTCGGGGCACTACTAGGGGTTGTGGGGTGCACTACTGAGGCAGTAGGGGACACTACTAGGGGCAGTGGGGGACACTACTAGGGGCAGTGGGGGACACTACTAGGGGCAGTGGGGGACACTACTAGGGGCAGTGGGGGACACTACTAGGGGCTGTGGGGGCACTACTAGGGGCTGTGGGGGCACTACTAGGGGCTGTGGGGGCACTACTAGGGGCTGTGGGGGGCACTAGTGGGTTGCACTACTGGAGGCAGTGGGGTGCACTACTAGGGGCTGTGGGGGACACTAGTGGGGTGCACTACTGGAGGCAGTAGGGGACACTACTAGGGGCAGTGGGGACACTGCTAGGGGCTGTGGGGGGCACTAGTGGGTTGCACTACTGGAGGCAGTGGGGGACACTAGTGGGGTGCACTACTGGAGGCAGTGGGGGACACTACTAGTGGCTGTGGGGGGGCTCTTCTGGGGGCTATGGGGAGCGCTTCTAGGGCCATTACTGGATGGCAGTGGGGGACACTACTAGGGGCTGTGGGGGACACTAGTGGGGTGCACTACTGGAGGCAGTGGGGGACACTACTAGGGGCTGTGGGGGGGCACTTCTGGGGGCTATGGGGGGCGCTTCTGGGGCCATTACTGGAGGCAGTGGGGGACACTACTAGGGGCTGTGGAGGGCACTACTGGGGCAGTGGGGTACACTACTGGGGACATTATTAGGGGCAGTGAGAGGCATTACTGGGCGATCAGGGGCGTGACAATTGCGGACACAGAGGGTGTGACCGGGCACGGTGTCGGGGAGGGGCCCCGATCCAAAGTTTGGGGGGGGGGGGGGGGCGCACTTGGGCAGCTCAGCCTCTGTTGGTGGTGGACCTTGTCCCAGCCCTGATCAAGCCCTGCACGCCCTCAACTACCGGCATCTCCTGCTCTTACAGCCGGGATCGCAGGAATCTGATCCTGGCAGATTTAACCCTTTGATCACCATGATGAAAGACACGATCCAATGTGATCCCTTTTGATCAGGTGACATCATGCAGTCAGGCCTGGAGACCCAGAAGGGACCCCAGAGATGTCTGTACACAACAAAATATATTCTACGTTCAAAAAAAATAAAAAAAAAGTTAATTTTATGTTTCTGGGAACTCAAAAAAAAAAAAAAAAAAAAACCTGGACACCCTTACAGCAGTCACCCAACTTTTCGGGAGCCCCGACCAGACCTCCCCTGCTCCCATATCTCTGCACCCTGGAAATAGAAGGAGAAGATTGAGAGCCTTGGACGGGACGTCCTTCTCCCACATCCGCTCCAGCAGGGGGCAGCGCAGTGCTAGTCAGGATACACGTGGTTGCAGGACAGTCTGTAAGTGTTCTCAATGATTCCTTCTTCATTCACGTCGACAAAGATCCTCTGACCGCAGACGGCGCACACGCTGTCCGAGAGGTGCTTGGTCGGCATCCCCGATGCGCTGTAAAACTGGGGGGACGACGACAATACAGGTCATGAATGCACTACAACTCCCACCATGCATCACTGCAGCAATGTCTACATGGAGCGCAAGGCACAAACTGCACGATACCAGACGCTTCCCCTTCCGGCGCTGCGATCACTTACGCCTATGGTGGATGCCATGTAATCCGCGCACATTTCTGCAAAGTCCCGGCCCAGGACCCCGTAATACAGTCCATAGAAGAGGAGGGAGATGCCGAAGTCCATGGCGTCCTCTGGTTTTATGCTGGGGAGAAATAAAAGAGAAGATCATGAGCAGTGGACAGATACCGGCCGGACACGGACCCTGCGGGAGAGAGGTCACACGTCCGATCAGTCACACGGACCGCATGGCGCTAGACATGGCAGCGCTGCGACCTGATCATTGAACTGCAGAGCGCCGCATCATAAACTTCCACTGAAGCCGATTTTGCGACTATCAATATGTTCAGTACTGGGAGGAACGGTGGCGCTACCAGGCATGGCCAATCTGCGGCTCTCCAGCTGTTGTAAAACTACAACTCCCAGCATGCCCTGCTGTAGGCTGTCTGGGAGTTGTAGTTTTGCAACAGCTGGAGAGCCTCAGGTTGGCCATCCCTGCGCTATACTCTGATGCACGGGCATAGTGCCACAATGTCTGATGTGCGTGCACCAGATTTCTGGTCACCAGACTCACCACTGCCCCCTGGGTAGGTCTGTAGGTATTACACATCCGCTCTATATGGGCGGCCTCTGGTGGAGAGTGCTGGTAATGCAGCAGACTGTACTCCACACTGTCCCAGGACATTACATTCATGATGGGACCAGAAGCTGTGTAATAGGCCTCCTCTGATGTCAACATGCCCAATCCCTTTGTTCTCAGTCACCTTATTTCCCTCTCCCCGTTCAGAACACATGCACACTCAGCCGAGCATGCATGTGCATGGGAGAGGGTCTGTAGAAATAGCTGTGGGTTACATGAGTGAGTAAAACCAGCCCCCGACTAACGGCTCACAGTACAACAGGCAGAGACAGACTTACCGGAACAGCAGATTCAGACCAAAGAGCGTGAACATGACCGCGATGTATCCCACAATGCCCGTCGCATAACTCATCTTATACAGGAGCAGGAACCATTTATACACCAGCCTGGAGGAGCAAGGACAGTCACACCATACAGAACAGTGAGTGCAGCTCTGGAGTATAATACAGGATAAGTAATGTAATGTATGTATACAGTGATTCCACCAGCAGAATAGTGAGTGCAGCTCTGGAGTATAATACAGGATGTAACTCAGGATCAGTACAGGATAAGTAATGTATGTACACAGTGACTGCACCAGCAGAATAGTGAGTGCAGCTCTGGGGTCTAATACAGGATGTAACTCAGGATCAGTACAGGATAAGTAATGTATGTACACAGTGACTCCACCAGCAAAATAGTGAGTGCAGCTCTGGAGTATAATACCGGATGTAACTCAGGATCAGTACAGGATAAGTAATGTATGTACACAGTGACTGCACCAGCAGAATAGTGAGTGCAGCTCTGGAGTATAATACAGGATGTAACTCAGGATCAGTACAGGATAAGCAATGTATGTACACAGTGACTGCACCAGCAGAATAGTGAGTGCAGCTCTGGAGTATAATACAGGATGTAACTCAGGATCAGTACAGGATAAGCAATGTATGTACACAGTGACTGCACCAGCAGAATAGTGAGTGCAGCTCTGGAGTATAATACAGGATGTAACTCAGGATCAGTACAGGATAAGCAATGTAATGTATGTACACAGTGACTGCACCAGCAGAATAGTGAGTGCAGCTCTGTAGTATAATACAGGATGTAACTCAGGATCAGTACAGGATAAGTAATGTGTGTATACAGTGACTGCACCAGCAGAATAGTGAGTGCAGCTCTGGGGTATAATACAGGATGTAACTCAGGATCAGTACAGGATAAGTAATGTGTGTATACAGTGACTGTACCAGTAGAATAGTGAGTGCAGCTCTGGAGTATAATACAGGATGTAACTCAGGATCAGTACAGGATAAGTAATGTATGTACACAGTGACTGCACCAGCAGAATAGTGAGTGCAGCTCTGGGGTATAATACAGGATGTAACTCAGGATCAGTACAGGATAAGTAATGTGTGTATACAGTGACTGTACCAGTAGAATAGTGAGTGCAGCTCTGGAGTATAATACAGGATGTATCTCAGGATCAGTACAGGATAAGTAATGTATGTACACAGTGACTGCACCAGCAGAATAGTGAGTGCAGCTCTGGAGGATAATACAGGATGTAACTCAGGATCAGTACAGGATAAGTAATGTATGTACACAGTGACTGCACCAGCAGAATAGTGAGTGCAGCTCTGGAGTATAATACAGGATGTAACTCAGGATCAGTACAGGATAAGTAATGTAATGTATGTACACAGTGACTCCACCAGCAGAATAGTGAGTGCAGCTCTGGAGTATAATACAGGATGTAAGTCAGGATCAGTACAGGATAAGTAATGTATGTATGTATACAGTGACTGCACCAGCAGAATAGTGAGTGCAGCTCTGGAGTATAATACAGGATGTAACTCAGGATCAGTACAGGATAAGTAATGTATGTACACAGTGACTGCACCAGCAGAATAGTGAGTGCAGCTCTGGAGGATAATACAGGATGTAACTCAGGATCAGTACAGGATAAGTAATGTAATGTATGTACACAGTGACTCCACCAGCAGAATAGTGAGTGCAGCTCTGGAGTATAATACAGGATGTAAGTCAGGATCAGTACAGGATAAGTAATGTATGTATGTATACAGTGACTGCACCAGCAGAATAGTGAGTGCAGCTCTGGAGTATAATACAGGATGTAACTCAGGATCAGTACAGGATAAGTAATGTATGTACACAGTGACTGCACCAGCAGAATAGTGAGTGCAGCTCTGGAGGATAATACAGGATGTAACTCAGGATCAGTACAGGATAAGTCATGTGTGTATACAGCGACTGTACCAGCAGAATAGTGAGTGCAGCTCTGGAGGATAATACAGGATAAGTAGTGTTACACTGACAGCAGGCTGTGTCTCTCACCTGGGGGTCGTCTGCTCCAGTGGTTTCCGTGTGGCTTTGTAGGTAATAAAAGCAGTGACCAGAGAGAAGAGGATCCAGATTCCCAGGAATCTCCACCAGTGCAGCTTTATCGTGAAGTACACAGGGACGATCCACATCTGGAACAGCGTCACCATCTGCAGGGAGGGAGAAGTGTTCAGTGTCTATTCTGTAATCTGTTATGCTCTGCAGACTGCTGGCTGCCATTACTAGCATCATTCAGCTCTGTGCTGACAGAATGGTGAATGCAGCTCTGGAGGTAGTCAATATCAGGAATCTGCATCTGATGTTCAGCACCTAAAACTTACAGCCAGACAGCAGTGCAGAAATGGCCACATTACTTCTGCTGCCCTCCAGAGCTGAACTCAGCGCCCCATGTTTGGACTCACATTGTAGGAGCGCGGATGTCTCTGCTTCCACTGCACCAGCAGCAGCTGCGCCACCACCAGAGTGGCGATGAGGATGAGGACCATCTCGGCGTGCATGGCCTCGTGGCCCCGGTGCTTGGCGTGCATCCTGGCATGTTCCACCCTGTAACCAGACAGAGACTATTATACACAGCACTCAGCGACACCACCTGCTGACAACGGGCCTCTCCATCATCTCCGAGAGGTTGTCAGCTACGGTTCTGGCCCTTGCGGTCGCCATCTACCCTCCACAGGATGTATCCGGAGAAGCCGGTGATTTACAGAGCGCTCCCGCCAAATACCACGCGCAGTTCCTCACCTCCATCGTTCTTCAGGGGCCAGGTCCGACAGATCCACCTGCTGGAGAGAAACAGACAGTGAGACCCTGGAGGATGATTACTACTTCTTATAAAGCTACGCACTACTACAAGCTGGACTGCGGGTGACCGCCCCTTTAAGGGCGCGTGCCTCCGGATCAAGGTCAGAGCTGCAAACCTCGCGCCTCGAGCGCCTCTCTTAATATCAGCATCAATGAAACTAAAGCAAACAAGGCAGCAGCGCCAGACTTTGAGCAAACAACTCTGAGCAATCTGCGCTGGACTACAACCCTCAGCGTCCAACACCTTATGGGAGCCCTCCTCCCGTCACCTGCACGGAAACCCTCTGCAACTGTTAAAGGAATCTGTGTTTCAGTTCATCATCATTTAAGACCACTGCCAGCTCTCAGTGAATGGAAACCTGTGCACGTCTAATACTTCTCACAGCTGTGGGTTTGTTACAATGGATCCAGTCTAGACAACGTCTCCTCAAGCTGCCGTGTGCTCCACCATATAGACCCCCGCTGTAATAATTAGGCCCACCCGGCCCCAGCCATTTATCGGTGTGGGGTCCACAGATTGTCTAGACTGTGCACAACTGTAACAAAGCTTCAGCTGTGAGAAATATTAGGTCTACACAGGTTCCCAGACTTAATGCATGAACTGAAATGTTCCCATTTACTGAAAGCAAGCAGAGATCTCGAGAAATAGTGAAAAATTGAAACACAAAACCTATTGGAAAAGTTGAAGAACTGATCGGGATACGAGGATTAAGCTTCATTTACACAAGACGTCTAATGGGACGGGCCCCAGATAACGAGGGGCCCCAGATAACGAGGGGGCTGCTTAAAGGGCAACTCTGACCAAACAGAGTCCCAATAAAATGCTCTCCACTCTGATTCTGCTTCTTCTGTCGTATCGACTTTTAGGAAGGGCAACCAATATGGCCGCCATTCCAGCTGCCCCCCCCCCCCCAAATCAATGTGGGGGGTATACTCTAACATTACGCGGCAGGAGACATTCACTGACAGATACCAGAGGTCTGTGAACACCACTCAGCTGCAGCCATCACTGAACATATGGCAGGGGTGGGGGAGGGGCAGACCCGCTCTAACCCCCCCCCCCCATGCACATATCCCTGCTGCGATCTCTGCCATGTCCCAAGCTTGCACTGCTGGGAGTATTACTCCTTTCTGTCAGAGACAAGGTGGGAATCCGGTCCTGCAGGTTTCTGGTGGAGCCGGTTCCTCTGCTATTCCTCCGGGCAGCAGAGATAACAGAGAAGCCGCTCAGCCGACCTCATGACATAGCATCCGCCCGTCCTAGTAACTAACGGTGCGGCACAACATCCCGCCGCAACTGGAAAGGAGGAGTCCTTCCATAAAGGAAAGATCAGCAGGTCTATAATCCTCTGCTTGTTGTCAGTGGCTGGAAACCAGCCCTAAACCTCCTCTCAGCACCTCAGATCTGAGAGTCTGTGACAATGTGTCAGTCTGGGGGACAGGAGACACCGGGCTGACATTTCCCGGGATCGGCGCGGACCTCGTTCTACTGAGACAACAATCCTGATGTTTGGGTTTTTCATGTTGTAGGTCAGGCATCCTCAAACTGCGGCCCTCCAGCTGTTGCAAAACTACAACTCCCAGCATGCCCAAACAGCCTACAGGTATCAGCCTACAGCAGGGCATGGTGGGAGTTGTAGTTTTAAAACAGCTGGAGGGCCGCAGTTCGAGGATGCCTGTTGTAGTTTCATCTGCTGATGTGAAACTTGTAACCAGGGGGCCCGGGAAGTGCAGGGGCCACAGAGAACGACCAGACAGATGAAAGGGAGAGGGGGGCAGGACTGGAGGGGGGCAGGACTGGAGGGGCTGCAGACAGTGGGGGTGGGGGGCAGGACTGGAGGGGCTGCAGACAGTGGGGGGAGCAGGACTGGAGGGGCTGCAGACAGTGGGGGGAGCAGGACTGGAGGGGCTGCAGACAGTGGGGGTGGGGGGCAGGACTGGAGGGGCTGCAGACAGTGGGGGTGGGGGGGCAGGACTGGAGGGGCTGCAGACAGTGTGGGGGGAGCAGGACTGGAGGGGCTGCAGACAGTGTGGGGGAGCAGGACTGGAGGGGCTGCAGACAGTGTGGGGGGAGCAGGACTGGAGGGGCTGCAGACAGTGTGGGGGAGCAGGACTGGAGGGGCTGCAGACAGTGTGTGGGGGGAGCAGGACTGGAGGGGCTGCAGACAGTGTGGCGGGGGGAGCAGGACTGGAGGGGCTGCAGACAGTGTGGGGGAGCAGGACTGGAGGGGCTGCAGACAGTGGGGGAGCAGGACTGGAGGGGCTGCAGACAGTGGGGGGAGCAGGACTGGAGGGGCTGCAGACAGTGGGGGTGGGGGGGCAGGACTGGAGGGGCTGCAGACAGTGGGGGTGGGGGGGGGGCAGGACTGGAGGGGCTGCAGACAGTGTGGGGGGGCGGCAGGACTGGAGGGGCTGCAGACAGTGGGGGTGGGGGGCAGGACTGGAGGGGCTGCAGACAGTGGGGGTGGGGGGGGATGCAGGGAGTGAAGTGTATGTGATGCGGGAGGCCTGGAGTGACATGGCCGCGGGGGGGCAGCAGGGAGATGACAGGTCCGGGGCGGGGGGTGAACACAGAGTGAAGCAGGAGGGTAAAGGGGAACCATGTCACACATGCACCCCGCGGGGTTCGGTTCCGGGAGTCTCTCTCTCGCCTCCTCCATGGTCAGAATTCCCGTCTCCTCTCACCTCCTCCGCCGCCTCCCTGAGCCCGGCTTCCCCGACTTCCACCTCCAGCACAGCCGCAGCCATCTTTCGCCACGACTGCGAGTTCCGGGGAACATGAACCAATCAGAGAACGGCTTCCGGCGCCGCCGCTTACCCAATCAGAGAACGCAGCATCGATCAGCTGATGCGGCAATTTTTAGTCATGTGACACATATCACTGACAGATGACGTAGTGAGGCGGCCATGTTTGTACACCCTTTCAGAGACTACGGCGTAAGGGAGCATCTGTTCTCTCTCTGCAGGTCATAGGCAACATAATATTTATTTCATGGCTGAGGTGGGAATGTACTATTTTACCTGCGACCAAGGGCGGAATCATCTACCGCTGGTTCGGGTCTGATCTGGAAAAAGTGTCCGCTGCTACGGTTATAGATTATGTTGAAAGCCATTTTGCCGAAGACCGGATTGTCTTAGGGAAGATGGCGCAGCGTCAGGTAAAACATGCTAGCGGAGAGTTCGGCCTCTGGCGTTGAGGCGTGTCAGGTTTGTGGTGACGTTGAAGGGCGTGGCCCCGGGCTGGACGCGGGAAGTTCAGAGTCGCGGGGTTCGGATCCCGAGAGCTCCCGGTGATCAGGTGACTGACGTTATCCGTTCTGTATGACAGAGGCCGTAGACCACGCCCGGATCTTATAAAGAGGGCGTGGCTAGACAACTTGTGCTTGGTTGCTCCTCTTATTAGTCTATTACATCTTTTATCGTTACCCTGCACTGACACTGGGGGGAGGTCACTGCGCCATTTATCTCTCGCAGAGATGACGCAGGAGGTGCGACATCTTACTAGGTTCAGCTGTAAGGCTTGGGCTACACGAGGACATGTGTCTCGTGACACATAGGGCACAACTACACTGCAACATGTGTTATAATAATAGTCTATGGTGGGGATGGATTTTTTTGCTGCTGTTGTGTCGCCCTCCTCCCCCTCCTCCCCCTCCAGAAGTCACAGCAGCTCCTCCCCCCCAGAAGTCACAGCAGCTCCTCCCCCCCCCCCCCGATAGTCACAGCAGCTCCTCCCCCCGATAGTCACAGCAGCTCCTCCCCCCCTATAGTCACAGCAGCTCCTCCCCCCGATAGTCACAGCAGCTCCTCCCCCAGAAGTCACAGCAGCCCCCGATAGTCACAGCAGCTCCTCCCCGATAGTCACAGCAGCTCCTCCCCCAGTAGTCACAGCAGCTCCTCCCCCAGTAGTCACAGCAGCTCCTCCCCCGATAGTCACAGCAGCTCCTCCCCCGATAGTCACAGCAGCTCCTCCCCCGATAGTCACAGCAGCTCCTCCCCCTATAGTCACAGCAGCTCCTCCCCAGAAGTCACAGCAGCCCCCGATAGTCACAGCAGCTCCTCCCCCGATAGTCACAGCAGCTCCTCCCCTATAGTCACAGCAGCTCCTCCCCCGATAGTCACAGCAGCTCCTCCCCCAGAAGTCACAGCAGCCCCCGATAGTCACAGCAGCTCCTCCCCAGTAGTCACAGAAGCTCCTCCCCCGATAGTCACAGCAGCTCCTCCCCAGTAGTCACAGAAGCTCCTCCCCCGATAGTCACAGCAGCTCCTCCCCCTATAGTCACAGCAGCTCTTCCCCCAGTAGTCACAGCTGTTCCTCTCCTAATAGTTACAAGAGACGCCCCCTCTTCAGTATTTATAGACCTCCTGACCCCCCACTAGTCAAAGCTGTTCCTCTACTAATAGTTACAAGAGACTCCCCTTCCACAGTATTTATAGACCTCCTGAGACACCCCCCAGTAGTCACAGCTGTTACTTTCTTAGTAATTACAAGAGATGCCCCCTCCTCAGTATTTATAGACCTCCTGACCCCCAGTAGTCACAGCTGCTCCTCTCCTAATAGTTACAAGAGACGCCCCCTCCTCAGTATTTATAGACCTCCTGACCCCCCCCCCCCCTTCAGTGGTTACAGCTGCTTCTCTCCTAATAGTTACAAGAGACGCCCCCTCCTCAGTATTTATAGACCTCCTGACCCCCCCCCCCCAGTAGTCACAGCTGTTCCTCTCCTAATAGTTACAAGAGACGCCCCCTCCTCAGTATTTATAGACCTCCTGACCCCCCCCCCCAGTAGTCACAGCTGTTACTTTCTTAGTAATTACAAGAGGCGCCCCCTTCTCAGTATTTATAGACCTCCTGACTCCCCCCAGTAGTCACAGTTGCTCCTCTCCTAATAGTTACAAGAGACGCCCCCTCCTCAGTATTTATAGACCTCCTGACCCCCAGTAGTCACAGCTGCTCCTCTCCTAATAATTACAAGAGACGCCCCCTCCTCAGTATTTATAGACCTCCTGACCCCCCCCCCCAGTAATCACAGCTGTTCTTCTTCTAATAGCTTCAATAGACGCCCCCTCCTCAGTGTTTATAGACCTCCTGACCCCCCAGTAGTCACAGTTGTTACTTCCTTAGTAATTACAAGAGGCTGACCTCCCGTGTAGATGATCGGGCGTGTGCGTAGGATTACATGGCACAGTGGTGTATTGTCAGGTGCACCCCTAGATGCCATGCGCCCCCCCCCCCCCCAGTGTACTGCCATCACTCGGGGGAGGGGCTTACCATCAGTTACTGATATTTCCTGAATCAGTAACTTTTTGCTTTGATTTATTTGCAGATTCCCGTTGGTTCCTCTCGGATGGCGCCGATCAAAATCAGTCACATCGTGTCCTTCAGCTCACAGGTGCGCGGCCGGCCACGCCACTTATTTACATATTTAAAGGGACCCAACACGGAGGCGTCATTGTAGAGTAGCTGGGAGCAGCAGTCAGTATGAGGAGTCCACATCCCGCCGGCAGCCTCGTGGACAGTCATGTGGATAAACCTCTGTGTTTATTGCTGATGACCACCGGATGGCAGCACATTCACTCCAGACCTCCTTGCTTCCTTGCTTTACTGCCTGCTGTGAGACCTGGCGCCTCTGTCACACGAGTGACTTGCTGTATGTAGAACGTTCTGGATGTCACGCATGTATCATGCCTAGATAAGCCACTGAATCTTTTTGTGTTCCAGGACCCTAAACATCCAGTGGAGAACCTCCTGATGGAGGACTGTGTCCAGCCGTGGCTCAGTTGTCCCCGGGACCGCAGCCGGCAGCTCAGGGTGGAGCTGCAGTTGGAGCGGGCTTGTCACATCGGGTACATTGACATAGGTACTACAGATGGAGCAGATCTCGGTGTCCTGCCGTCTCCGCTCTGATGTGACCTGAGTGTGTTGTATTCCCCCCCACGTCCAGGGAACAGTGGTTCAGCCTTCCTGCAGATCGACGTGGGACGATCCATCTGGTCTCCAGATAAAGGGTTCACCACTCTCCTGCCCATGGCCACGCTGATGTCACCGGTGGATTCCAGGGCCAGGAAGAACTACAGAGGGGTCCGGATGTTTAAGGAGGGTAAAGAGATTATAAGCTATGATTCAGTTTGATGCAGCTCCTGATGTGACTGGAGCATAAGATATAAGCTATGGATGTGACTGGAGCATAAGATATAAGCTCTGGATGTGACTGGAGCATAAGATATAAGCTCTGGATGTGACTGGAGTATAAGATGGTTGGACTGGATTCAGTGCTGGAATTGCCTGGTGATACGGTTTAGCTGGATGCAGCTTTGGATGTGATTGGAATATATAATAGGGGGGATAGCAGGGATCCGCAACCTTCAGCACTCCAGCTGTTGTGAAACTACAATTCCCAGCATGCTCCATTCCTTCCTATGAGAGTTCTTAGAAGAGCAGAGCAAGTATGCATGCTGGGAGTTGTAGTTTCACAACAGCTGGAGAGCCGGAGGTTGCCTACCCCTGGACTAAAGCGTAACATAGAAAGGTACAGTCGGCTCACTGACTGCCCTAACGTCTCGTATTTTTTGCATCCTCCTCAGGAGATTTCTTACGAGAAGCGGCGGTGGAGCGGTGGGATCGGCTCCGGATCACGTGTTCTCAGCCCTTCAACAAGCAGGAGCAGTTCGGCCTGTCCTTTATACGTATCCGATCCACCCTGAGCGAGGCGGAAGAGGACGGGCGGCCAGCTCCTCAGGTACGCACCGCCAGATCTTCTGTCATATAGAAGTTATCTACCTCCTCCCTCTCCGATGACATCACTAGACTGTACTTCCCAGAATTCCCTGTTTTTCATCATGTCACCTTGGGGGTCTAAATGAGGGTGATGTCTCTGACGCTTCTCTGATGGAGACTCCAGATCAGGGATCATACATGTCTCTACTCGATGAGAGGGCAGAGGTCTGTCATACTGACTGCCAGGAGGAACTGAGAGAGGGAGAGGTCACTTAGACTAACTGACTGCCAGAGACAGAGGAGGAGCCTCTGAGTGACCAGACAGCGCCTGCCCAGGAGGAGAAGACTGCAGACAGCACCTTCCCTGGAGGAGGAGACTGCAGACAGCGCCTTCCCAGGAGGAGGAGGAGACTGCAGACAGCGCCTTCCCAGGAGGAGTAGAAGACTACAGACAGCGCTTGCCCAGGAGGAGGCGACTGCAGACAGCACCTTCCCAGGAGGAGGAGACTGCAGACAGCGCCTGCCCAGGAGGAGGCGACTGCAGACAGCACCTCCCCAGGAGGAGGAGACTGCAGACAGCACCTTCCCAGGAGGAGGAGACTGCAGACAGCACCTTCCCAGGAGGAGGAGACTGCAGACAGCACCTTCCCAGGAGGAGGAGACTGCAGACAGCGCCTGCCCAGGAGGAGGAGACTGCAGACAGCGCCTGCCCAGGAGGAGGAGACTGCAGACAGCGCCTGCCCAGGAGGAGGAGACTGCAGACAGCACCTTCCCAGGAGGAGGAGACTGCAGACAGCGCCTTCCCAGGAGGAGGAGGAGACTGCAGACAGCGCCTTCCCAGGAGGAGGAGGAGACTGCAGACAGCACCTTCCCAGGAGGAGGAGACTGCAGACAGCGCCCTACCAGGAGGAGGAGACTGCAGACAGCGCCTTCCCAGGAGGAGGAGGAGACTGCAGACATCGCCTTCCCAGGAGGAGGAGGAGACTGCAGACAGCGCCTGCCCAGGAGGAGGAGACTGCAGACAGCGCCTTCCCAGGAGGAGGAGGAGACTGTAGACAGCGCCTTCCCAGGAGGAGGAGGCGACTGCAGACAGCGACTGCCCAGGAGGAGGAGGCGACTGCAGACAGCGACTGCCCAGGAGGAGGAGGAGGAGACTGCAGACAGCGTCTGCCCAACAGGAGGAGGAGACTGCAGACAGCGTCTGCCCAACAGGAGGAGGAGACTGCAGACAGCGCCTGCCCAGGGGGAGGAGGAGACTGCAGACAGCGACTGCCCAGGAGGAGGAGGAGACTGCAGACAGCGACTGCCCAGGAGGAGGAGGAGACTGCAGACAGCGACTGCCCAGGAGGAGGAGGAGACTGCAGACAGCGACTGCCCAGGAGGAGGAGGAGACTGCAGACAGCGACTGCCCAGGAGGAGGAGGAGGAGACTGCAGACAGCGACTGCCCAGGAGGAGGAGGAGACTGCAGACAGCGACTGCCCAGGAGGAGGAGGAGACTGCAGACAGCGACTGCCCAGGAGGAGGAGGAGACTGCAGACAGCGACTGCCCAGGAGGAGGAGGAGACTGCAGACAGCGACTGCCCAGGAGGAGATGGAGACTGATTGTGTCACTTGCTCTCTTACACTCTCTTCCTCTTACAGGGTGCCGGCTCCTCTCCAGTGTCTCCGCTTCACTCCAGAATAAAATTCACAGCGGGCACCGAGGACCCAGACTCCTGGTAAGAAGCCCCCCGCGGGCGCACTAATCCAATTCTTTCAGATATCACATCTGTGTTTTTTAGGTTTGTGGCTTGCATTCCACCTGCACTGGCCCCCATGCTTTACACTGTAGCTTTCCTGCATTACAGCAGTGGTCATCACATGACCCAGATGGCTTCCTGTTTCCATCATGCTGCAGGCCAGTCCACCATAGGTGATGGATGATTGCTGTCTTCCCTGGGGGTCTGCCCCCCCACCTATTACTACAATGCAGTTATGGGGGTCCAGTCTCCACCCCTCCCCCCTCATGTCTGATGTTTTTACCATTAGGAATCATATTGAGGAGAAACTGAGAGAAAAGCTCCAGAAAAAAGCCTCCTCTCCCCCGGCCTGTATGAGCCGTTCCGCCCGTATGCTCCAGCTATCTGCAGCCAAATCCCGCAAACGCAGCCGCCCAATCACAGTGCCTCCGAGCCAGCCCATCCCCCTGCATGGTGGAGGCAGTCAGCAAGAAGACAGCCCCGTGTCATCCGGTGGGTACAGGAAATGGGGGTCATCACACGAGACTTCACTGCTGTGGTGGCGGTTGGGTTAAGGGGGCTCTCCACTTTACAGCTGTTCCGGATGATTGTTCTTGGGGGAGTTCACTGTCGGGACCCCTCTAATCCTCCACCCTCTTATTGCCCTCACAGGTTCCTGTCCTGAGACCATCACAGCAAGACTCCACCCCTCGCAGACGGAACATGTGACCCCACATGACCGTCACAGACTGAAAATGGTGGAGGCCCGAAGAAGGTAAGATGACCGTAGAGACCCCGATTGTAAGCAGACGAGAGATGTGTCATAGAGAAGAGGGGCTGTCACTCTGCTGCCCCTTAAAGGGCTACCCCACCCTGAAAGCATCACTTTCCTCTAACTGCTGTCCCGGACAGGGATGACTCCTGCGCACCTCTGCACGCCCTGCTGACCCCGCATACACCTCCACGCCCTGCCAGCCCTGCACACATATCTGCCCATCCTTGACTTTTTTTCTAGACCCTTTCAGGACTTGTAACTCGTAGTTCAACTTTCTGCACGCAAATAGAAGGGAAATGCCTGGTACTTGTGGTCCAACTCCGAGATCCCTTTTCCAACCCACCCCTCCTGCTACTCCAAAGTACTGACCTAACCAGACCACCCTAAAGGCCTCAGGGCGGCCATTCTCCTGTTAAATGCTGTCCGCACAGCCCCTCCTGCACCCAGTAGGAGCCTAGCAGGTATGAGCAGCACCATCCAACCTTCTTGGCTCCCTCCTGGGCTGACATTTCCCACAGTCCCAGCAGCCTCTCCAGCACTGACCCCTCCTCAGAAAAACACTGGGCCAGACTTTCCTCCCAGTCCTCCCAGAGTTCTGCAGACTGCCCTTTCCTCCAGGGCCAGACTTTCCTACCAGAGTTCTGCAGACTGCCCTCTCCTCCGGGACCAGACTTTCCTCCCAGAGTTCTGCAGACTGCCCTCCTTTAGGGCCAGACTTTCTTCCCAGTCCTCCCAGAGTTCTGCAGACTGCCCTGCTCCAGGGCCAGAATTCTTCCTAGTCATCCCGGAGTTCTGCAGACTACCCTGCTCCAGGGCCAGACTTTCCTCCCAGAGTTCTGCAGACGGCCCTTCTCCAGGGCCAGACTTTCCTCCCAGTCCTCCCAGAGTTCTGCAGACTGCCCTCTCCTCCGAGGCCAGACTTTCCTCCCAGAGTTCTGCAGACTGCCCTCTTCTCCAGAGCCAGACTTTCCTCCCAGAGTTCTGCAGACTGCCCTCTCCTCCAGGGCCAGACTTTCCCCCCAGTCCTCCCAGAGTTCTGCAGACTGCCCTCTCCTCCAGGGCCAGACTTTCCTCCCAGTCCTCCCAGAGTTCTGCAGACTGCCCTCTCCTCCAGGGCCAGACTTTCCTCCCAGTCCTCCCTGAGTTCTGCAGACTGCCCTTTCCTCCAGGGCCAGACTCTCCTCCCAGAGTTCTGCAGACTGCCCTTTCCTCCAGGGCCAGACTTTCCTCCCAGAGTTCTCCAGACTGCCCTTTCCTCCAGGGCCAGACTTTCCTCCCAGAGTTCTGCAGACTGCCCTCTCCTCCAGGGCCAGACTTTCCTCCCAGAGTTCTGCAGACTGCCCTCTCCTCCAGGGCCAGACTTTCCTCCCAGTCCTCCCAGAGTTCTGCAGACTGCCCTCTCCTCCGAGGCCAGACTTTCCTCCCAGAGTTCTGCAGACTGCCCTCTCCTCCAGGGCCAGACTTTCCTCCCAGTCCTCCCAGAGTTCTGCAGACTGCCCTCTCCTCCGAGGCCAGACTTTCCTCCCAAAGTTCTGCAGACTGCCCTCCTCCAGAGCCAGACTCTCCTCCCAGAGTTCTGCAGACTGCCCTTTCCTTCAAGGCCAGACTCTCCTCCCAGAGTTCTGCAGAATGCCCTTTCCTCCAGGGCCAGACTTTCCTCCCAGAGTTCTCCAGACTGCCCTTTCCTCCAGGGCCAGACTTTCCTCCCAGAGTTCTGCAGACTGCCCTCTCCTCCAGAGCCAGACTCTCCTCCCAGAGTTCTGCAGACTGCCCTCTCCTCCGGGGCCAGACTTTCCTCCCAGAGTTCTGCAGACTGCCCTCTCCTCCAAGGCCAGACTCTCCTCCCAGAGTTCTCCAGACTGCCCTTTCCTCCAGGGCCAGACTTTCCTCCCAGTCCTACCAGAGTTCTGCAGACTGCCCTTTCCTCCAAGGCCAGACTCTCCTCCCAGAGTTCTGCAGACTGCCCTCTCCTCCAGGGCCAGACTTTCCTCCCAGTCCTCCCAGAGTTCTGCAGACTGCCCTCTCCTCCAGGGCCAGACTTTCCTCCTAGTTGTCAGCTTCCCTCCAGGTCAGTTTACCATCTACTCTCCGTAACCCTCAAGGTTTAGTTCTGCGATATCGAGATGACAGCTCTAAACTGATGGCTCTCCCAGTATTATGCACTGTGGGTTGTAGCCAGGCAGGGATCGCATACATGTCGTCTCCTAATAGTTCTGCAGTTGAGTGAGCCGGCTCGAGGTGACAACACAGAGACACATACAAGATGCGTTCCTCGTAATGCCGTGCACGTATTTATACACAGACAAGCTTTCAATTAATATGTTTAGTTTGAGATAAGAAAATGAATGACCAGCATGGAGGGAGTAGGGGCCCACTGTGGAAGCTGCACTGCTTTCTCTCATGTTAGTGCAGGTTATACATAGATACAACATGGACGCCTATATCCTTTCCCTCACATGCACAATGTGATTCTGGAAGTGTCTGCAGCGTGTAATTAGACCCGGAGGACTGGCCTGGTAAGGTACTTTTAATAAGGGCTCATTCAGACGGCCGTATGCAGATATACGTTTTTTTTGCGGATTAGAAGCTGTCACAGTCACTTCTATGGGGCCCTTTTCTTCCACTGCACGGCTCAGCAAAAAAAATGAAACATGTCCTATACTTGTCAGTGAAAATCAGGACATGACCCTATTGAAGTCTATGGATCAGCAAAAAAATGGAATGCAATCCGTTTTTTTGCGGACATTCTGAACTGTCCTCAAAAAAACGGATCCGCATTTTTGCAGACAGCATACGACCGTCTGAATGAGCCCTAAGTGCGAATTAAGATGTTTTTACTGTAAGCGGGGAGGTACAATACATAAAAATAACACGTCTCAGATAACCCCCTAAAAGCTTAATGTTTGGTTCAGTTACGGTAAATTATGTCTTCTACTACAATCATATCTAGAGCTGCATTCATAATTCTGCTGCTGCATTGTATCTTTTAGAATTTGTTACATCATGTCTTATACCCCTGCTGTCACTGCTGCCCCCTGCTGGTTCAGTGTGAGCTACCCGCTGCAGTACATTATGGGTAATGTAGACTATACACCAGGCACTGGACTGTAGTCACACGTAGAGGTCACTACATCCCCGCAGTGCGGTGCAGCAGAGTGCAGGGTGAGCCCGGTGATGAGGAGGTGCACTCTCTGCTGACATCAGGACTGGACTGTAGTCACATGTAGAGGTCACTACATCCCCGCAGTGCGGTGCAGCAGAGTGCAGGGTGAGCCCGGTGATGAGGAGGAGCACTCTGCTGACATCAGACACCGGAGAGCAGTCACATGTAGAGGTCACTACATCCCCGCAGTGCGGTGGTGCAGGGTGAGCCTGCTGATGAGGAGGTGCACTCTCTGCTGACATTAGACACCAGAGAGCAGTCACATGTAGAGATCACTACATCCCCACAGTGCGGTGCAGCAGAGTGCAGGGTGAGCCTGCTGATGAGGAGGTGCACTCTCTGCTGACATCAGACACTGGACAGCAGTCACATGTAGAGATCACTACATCCCCGCAGCGCGGTGCAGCAGAGTGCAGGGTGAGCCTGCTGATGAGGAGGTGCACTCTCTGCTGACATCAGACACTGGACAGCAGTCACATGTAGAGATCACTACATCCCCGCAGTGCGGTACAGCAGAGTGCAGGGTGAGCCCGGTGATGAGGAGGAGCACTCTCTGCTGACATCAGACACCGGACAGCAGTCACATGTAGAGGTCACTACATCCCCGCAGTGCGGTACAGCAGAGTGCAGGGTGAGCCTGCTGATGATGAGGTGCACTCTGTGCTGATATCAGGACTGGACAGCAGTCACATGTAGAGGTCACTACATCCCCGCAGTGCGGTACAGCAGAGTGCAGGGTGAGCCTGCTGATGATGAGGTGCACTCTGTGTTGACATCAGACACCGGACAGCAGTCACATGTAGAGGTCACTACATCCCCGCAGTGCGGTACAGCAGAGTGCAGGGTGAGCCTGCTGATGAGGAGCACAGCACAATGTCAGGCAGCAGCAGATTTGCTCACTTCTTATATGGTGTGTAATATCTTCGGTTCTCTTCTCCATTGTCAGAAGGAGAGCGCAGACTTGTAACAGCGAGCGACACCTGGCATCGAGGAAAGAGCGTGACAGTCCCAGCACAGCACAGCGCCCCCCTGAGACCGACACAAACATCTGTCCAATCTGTGCAGGTGAGGAGGTGACAGCGATGACGAGAGAGTGCGCACACGAGCTGCCACCGCCTATACCTATAATGTTTTTACAGGATCACACATTACAGCCATTATATGTGTATTATGACAGCATTACCCGTACATTATGACAGTATTACAGGATCGCACATACATTAGAACTTTATTACAGTACATTTTATTAGACACCGTTCTGTACGGTCTTCACTCAGGATTTTGTGATATATTCGTATTATTATTAACACCGCTGTGCTATTATATAATGTATCATCAGGTCACTTTCCAGCAGCCCTCCTCCCGCTCCACGCCGCCACCTGCGGAGAAGCCCCAGCGTCACACAGCATCGTTCTCTCTTCTGATGATGATGACTGGAATGACGTTGGGCCACGGCCGGCCGCTCCTCACAGCCCCGTGGCCTGGGTTCAGTGCCCTCTTTGTAGCTTCCGTTTCCGGGACAATGAAATTGAAGAACACGCCAGCACGTGCGGAGAGTAGAGGATTATTATACCTGACATATGCACTGAGCTGACCTCCTCCAGGACGGGGGTCCACAGACACGAGACCCGGCGGGGATGGGGACTCCCGGCACTTTATTCATGGAGATCTCCTGCTGTCACCAGTCAGTGACTAATCGCTATCTTGTTGCACTGGGTGCTGCCATTATCTGCCTGCAGAAGCCACATTGCTGGACGTCTTCCCTAGGGCCCTCCCCACGGGTACAGACAGAGACGGAGCTACGTGGACAATATTTTATTCTCACCCTATGAAGCTAGGGAGGTGGCGGAGAAAGTTGCAGCTGTGTCCCCGAAGCACCCCCGCCCTCATCTTCTATGCTTCAAATCAAAGATCTATCCTTCAGATATTTAAATAATTTAATTACAGTTTAAAAAACTCTAAAAAAACAGTGTCCGGTGCTGTCTGAAAATATATTAGGGTGTTATTACTTATGCAATTCCATGTAAATATATATGTGGACATGCACTGGAGATCACACTGCTAGTAGGGAGTTTTTAAATACATCTTTGTTATACAGCTGTGGCAATGGGGCTGAAGGAAACACCTGAATTAAGTGGGTTTCGTTTAATGCTATCATAGGCGTAGAACATCAAGGGCCGGGCCTTCAGTCTGCCTTTACACCCTGTATATTCATTACCACAGGTGTATAACATCCAGCCTCTAGCCAACCAGTCTTAGCGTTACCATGTGTATTTCAGCCAGCTTCTAGCCATGCAGTCTACCATTACCACAGGTGTATAAAATCCAGCCTCTAGCCATGCAGTCTGCCATTACCACAGGTGTATAACCTGCAGCCTCTAGCCATGCAGTCCACCATTACCACAGTGTATAACATCCAGCCTCTAGCCATGCAGTCCACCATTACCACAGTGTATAACATCCAGCCTCTAGCCATGCAGTCTACCATTACCACAGTGTATAACCTTCAGCCTCTAGCCATGCAGTCTACCATTACCACAGTGTATAACATCCCGCCTCTAGCCATGCAGTCTGCCATTACCACAGGTGTATAACATCCAGCCTCTAGCCATGCAGTCTACCATTACCACAGTATATAACATCCAGCCTCTAGCCATGCAGTCTACCATTACCACAGGTGTATAACATCCAGCCTCTAGCCATACAGTCTACCATTACTACAGGTGTATAACATCCAGCCTCTAGCCATGCAGTCTACCATTACCACAGGTGTATAACATCCAGCCTCTAGCCATGCAGTCTACCATTACCACAGTATATACCATCCAGCCTCTAGCCATGCAGTCTACCATTACCACAGTGTATAACATCCAGCCTCTAGCCATGCAGTCTACCATTACCACAGTGTATAACATCCAGCCTCTAGCCATGCAGTCTACCATTACCACAGGTGTATAACATCCAGCCTCTAGCCATGCAGTCTACCATTACCACAGTATATACCATCCAGCCTCTAGCCATGCAGTCTACCATTACCACAGTGTATAACATCCAGCCTCTAGCCATGCAGTCTACCATTACCACAGGTGTATAACATCAAGCCCCGGCTGTGCAGTCTGCCATTACCACAGTGTATATCATCCAGCCCCGGCCATGCCGTCTGCCAGTACCAAAGGTGTATAACATCCAGCCTCTAGCCATGCAGTCTGCCATTACCACAGTGTATAACATCCAGTCTCTAGCCATGCAGTCTGCCATTACCACAGTGTATAACATCCAGTCTCTAGCCATGCAGTCTACCATTACCACAGTGTATAACATCCCGCCTCTAGCCATGCAGTCTACCATTACCACAGTGTATAACATCCAGCCTCTAGCCATGCAGTCTGCCGTTACCACAGTGTATAACATCCAGCCTCTAGCCATGCAGTCTACCATTACCACAGTGTATAACATCCAGCCTCTAGTCATACTGTCTACCATTACCACAGGTGTATAACATCCAGCCCCTGGCCATGCAGTCTGCCATTACCACAGTGTATAACATCCAGCCCCCGGCCATGCAGTCTGCCATTACCACAGTGTATAACATCCAGCCTCTAGCCATGCAGTCTACCATTACCACAGGTGTATAACATCCAGCCTCTAGCCATGCAGTCTACCATTACCACAGTATATACCATCCAGCCTCTAGCCATGCAGTCTACCATTACCACAGTGTATAACATCCAGCCTCTAGCCATGCAGTCTACCATTACCACAGTGTATAACATCCAGCCTCTAGCCATGCAGTCTACCATTACCACAGGTGTATAACATCCAGCCTCTAGCCATGCAGTCTACCATTACCACAGTATATACCATCCAGCCTCTAGCCATGCAGTCTACCATTACCACAGTGTATAACATCCAGCCTCTAGCCATGCAGTCTACCATTACCACAGGTGTATAACATCAAGCCCCGGCTGTGCAGTCTGCCATTACCACAGTGTATATCATCCAGCCCCGGCCATGCCGTCTGCCAGTACCAAAGGTGTATAACATCCAGCCTCTAGCCATGCAGTCTGCCATTACCACAGTGTATAACATCCAGTCTCTAGCCATGCAGTCTGCCATTACCACAGTGTATAACATCCAGTCTCTAGCCATGCAGTCTACCATTACCACAGTGTATAACATCCCGCCTCTAGCCATGCAGTCTACCATTACCACAGTGTATAACATCCAGCCTCTAGCCATGCAGTCTGCCGTTACCACAGTGTATAACATCCAGCCTCTAGCCATGCAGTCTACCATTACCACAGTGTATAACATCCAGCCTCTAGTCATACTGTCTACCATTACCACAGGTGTATAACATCCAGCCCCTGGCCATGCAGTCTGCCATTACCACAGTGTATAACATCCAGCCCCCGGCCATGCAGTCTGCCATTACCACAGTGTATAACATCCAGCCTCTTCCCATGCAGTCTGCCATTACCACAGTGTATAACATCCAGGCCATGCCATCTACCATTACCACAGGTGTATAACATCCAGCCCCTGGCCATGCAGTCTGCCATTACCACAGTGTATAACATCCAGCCCCCGGCCATGCAGTCTACCATTACCACAGGTGTATAACATCCAGCCCCTGGCCATGCAGTCTGCCATTACCACAGTGTATAACATCCAGCCCCCGGCCATGCAGTCTACCATTACCACAGTGTATAACATCCAGCCTCTAGCCATGCAGTCTGCCATTACCACAGTGTATAACATCCAGCCCCCAGCCATGCAGTCTACCATTACCACAGTGTATAACCTCTAGCCATGCAGTCTACCATTACCACAGTGTATAACATCCAGCCTCTAGCCATGCAGTCTACCATTACCACAGTGTATAACATCCAGCCTCTAGCCATGCAGTCTACCATTACCACAGTGTATAACATCCAGCCTCTAGCCATGCAGTCTGCCATTACCACAGTGTATAACATCCAGCCCCCTGCCATGCAGTCTGCCAGTGCCACAGGTGCATACTTACCAACATCTCAGTAAAATCGGGGCATGCAACCCACGGCCATGGGAATGGCCCAGACTCGCCTGGAAATACCCACATATTGGTGGGGTTTGTGTTTGCCCATTTTCAGCCCGGGACAATGCAAATTTGCCAGGACTGTCTCTGAAAATCAGTAACAGTCCTGGCCAATTCAGGACAGTTGGCAACTATGCAGGTATATAACATCCAGCCCCTAGCAATCCGGTCTGCCATTACCACAGATGTATAACATCCAGCCCTGGCCATAGAGTCTGCCATTACCACAGGTGTATAACATCCAGCCCTGGCCATGCAGTCTGCCATTACCAGAGGTTTATAACATCCAGCCCTGGCCATACAGTCTGCCATTACCACAGGTGTATAACATCCAGCCCTGGCCATCCGGTCTGCCATTACCACAGGTGTATAACATCCAGCCCATACAGTCTGCCATTACCACAGGTGTATAACATCCAGGCCCTAGCAATCTGGTCTGCCATTACCACAGATGTATCACATCCAGCCCCGGCCATAGAGTCTGCCATTATAACAGGTGTATAACATCCATGCCCGGCCATCCGGTCTGCCATTACCACAGGTGTATAAGATCCAGCCCTGGCCATGCAGTCGCCATTACAGACAGAACAGCTCATTGTAAAAAGACCCCTGAATTTCACGTGGTCCTGTAATACAATGAGACCACTGCCAGAAGTCACTTCCTGGCACGTTTTCCCTCTTAGATGTTTCACCATCACCTTTGAATGGTATTATTGTGAAGTAGAGGAAACCACAGCAACTCAGCGATGACATGAAGACCACGGAAAGTTATAGAGTGGGGTCACCGAGTGCTGAGGAGCAAGTGCATAAAAACCAACGCTCTGAGGACTTCAAAACTGTAGAGTCCAGACCTCCTCTGCCATTAACATCAGCATAAAAGCCTAGCTGTGCCGGGAGCTTCATGGCATGGGTTTCCATTTCTGAGCAGCTGCATGCAAGCCTTTACCAGGTCCATCACCAAGCACAATGCCAGGTGCTGGATGGAGGGTGTAAAGCACGTCATTACTAGGCTGTGGAGCAGTGGTGACGTCTTCTGTGCTGTCACCAATCACGCTTCTCTATATGGCGGTCTGATGGACGAGACTGGTGAATGCCAGGAGAACGTTACCTGCCTGACTGCATTGTGCCCGCTATAAGCTCAGCGGAGGAGGGATACTGCTATGGGGGCTTTCAGGGCTCGGCCTCTGACCCTTAGTTCGGGTGAAGAGAAATCTTAATGCTTCAGCAGACAAGACGTTTTGCACAATTTTATGCTTCCAGCTTTGTGGGAAAGACCCAGTACACAAAGCAAGCTCCATAAAGGCATGGTTGGGGGAGTTTGGTGTGGAACATCTGATGTCACATTGAGCCCCGACCTCAACCCCATCTAGCACTTTTGGGATGAACTAGAATGGAGATGTTACGTTGGTGGTTGATGGCCGCCTTTTTTTTTAAACTCACATCTGTTGCAGTACTGCAAAGGTTAATCTTCACTGTATCTGTATCTGCAACTGCTTGACAATGAGCTAATAAGCCCTCCGATATTTGCTGGACTGGGGTTCCACCCGCTGCCTGACCTTTAGGCTCCTAGTTTTCTAGTTTAACCAGTGAAGGTTTGCTATTCTGATTATCTGCCCTTGTACCCAACTTCTGCCTGTTAACTGACTCTGTTGCTCTGCTGCCTGCCCTGACCTCAGCCTGTCTACCGTACTGACCCTTTGCTGCCTGTCCCGGCCTAAGATTAGTTCCAAGACATTGCATGAACTCTGCCTTGGGGCTTCGCACTGATGTTTATGACCCCCGTTGGTCTGCTGCAAATTACACCGGGAGTATTATAAAATGTAGTGTCCCGGTGGGTACCCTGCAGCAAAGACCAGATCCTTGTATGGGGTAAAGGTTGAAAGCCTAAAGCCCTTAAGTCAAACTGGTTAAGGTTTCAATTCTAAACGAATTAAAATTGTTACACATCTCCCAAAAAAATCTGCACCGTAAACAAAGCTGAAGTTTCGGTGATTCGATTTGGGTGATTTTACTTATTAAATTCAGTATACTTTATTAATCTATATCAAAATATTAAAATCCATAAAAGAAGGGGGCTACAGGTGATTGACCAATGAGGACACAAGAGGGCGCTGAGATCTCAGGTCCAAATAAATAGCATATATTGCCAAAAAGATCCAATAAATAACTCATGTTAGAGCTAGTGTAAGGTGGCAAACAGCTAGAAATATATGAAATAACAACTGAAGGTACAATTGATAATACAGACCGATATGGCAGAGCCCTCTTACCCCCAACGCCTTTTCACCCCGAGGCTTCTTCCGGTGATTGGAGGTATAGGTGTCAAGTCACTCTTGATATCTTAAACACCAATAGCAGAGAATGATTCTAATTGACGTACCTTAACAACACGTGCGACAGCGGAGGAGCTGAAGCTATAATCATGTGTAATATACCGCCAAACACTGCTATGTAATCTGACTAGGTGCGTGTCCCAGAAGGAAATCTGAGGTGTGCTCCACTCACACTCCCAGCGTCAGAGTGGACGTTAGAATGATGCTCTGGACTGTGCATTCCAAGCTTGATCTGGCCGTGGCGCACACCTAGATCGAAGCGCATGCACATTACTTCTACATCGGTCTCCATCAGATAGGGCAGAACCAGAATTCACACTTGTATTACATACTACTAAACCTGCCATTCAGAGCAACAATATACAATGCACAATGTCCATATACAAGGTGCATTAATAACTTGCTTCAAAGGCAAATAATTAAAACCCAGTTTTGTCATGAAGAGATTTGCATATTGCACTGCCATTTTACTGCCAGTGTGTTGTAAAGCTATGGGTGAGGATGAATTTGGTCAGTTGCAGTGCAGACTCTGAGACAATCCCATTCGCCTCCGGTTGTACTCGGCAAGAAGTTAATCCATCATCGTGGGGCAAAACTGGAAAATGACTTTTTGGTATCCTGCCCCAAAAAACCCTTAGGCCTCTTTCACACTTGCGTTCTGAGGATCCGGCGTGCACTTCCGTCCCGCCGGATCCGTCAGAACGCAAGTCGCCTGAAGCATTAGAAGACTGATCAGGATCCTGATCAGTCTTCTAATGCTTTCAGGTTACTATGGCAGCCAGGACGCTATTAAAGTCCTGGTTGCCATAGTAGGAGCGGGGAGCGGGGGAGCAGATACTTACAGTCCGTGTGGCTCCCGGGGCGCTCCAGAATGACGTCAGAGCGCCCCATGCCCATGGATCACGTGATCCATGCGATCACGTGATCCATGCGTGTAGGGCGCCCTGACGTCACTCTGGAGCGCCCCGGGAGCCGCACGGATAGTAAGTATACTGCTCCCCCGCTCCCCACTACATTTTACCATGGCAAACAGGACTTTAGCGTCCTGGCTGCCATGGTAAGCATTGAGAAAAAGCTAAACATCGGATCCGGCGATGCGCCGAAACGACTTTTTGCTTAAGGCCGGATCCGGATTAATGCACTTCAATAAGCATTAATTCCGGATCCGGCGTTACGGCATGTCTTCCGTATTTTTGGACGGAGACAAATCCGCAGCATGCTGCGCTTTTGTCAACGTCCAAAAAACGTTCACATACTGAGCGGAAGACGTCCTGATGCATCCTGAACGGATTTCTCTCTATTCAGGATGCATTGGGACAATCCTGATCAGTATCTTTCCGTCCTAGAGCCCCGAGGACGGAACTCTAGGACGGAAAGCAAAAACGCTGATGTGAAAGGGGCCTTAGCCTACTTCCGTTTCATTGACGACATCCTAATAATCTGTACAATCAATCAATGTGGAACTGCACTCGCCAGATCTTATGGTCCACCGGAATGCAACAGCCAGCCTGGAGCCCCAGATCCATAGAGGCTCCTATGTAAACGATTCAGGAAGAGATGTCGGAGGCAGCATGTCCGGTTGAAAAATCCCTTTATTTTGGGAACTGCTCACATGAAAAACGTGAATATAAAAAGTTGCTACGTTTCGGCTATCACCCATGTGCTTGACAAAGGCTATGTGATAGCCGAAACGTAGCAACTTTTTATATTCACGTTTTTCATGTGAGCAGTTCCCAAAATAAAGGGATTTTTCAACCGGACATGCTGCCTCCGACATCTCTTCCTGAATCCTAATAATCTGAACATGAACTGATAACATTTCATGAAAGATTCAATAAATTCCCTCCCACCGTAAACGTGACCCTCAACTATTCACATGCAGAAATTCGCTTTCTGGACAAACACATAAAACTTCAAAAAGGCTCAATACAGACATGCCTGTATCAGAAACCTATTGATCGGCCTACATACCTCAAGTGGGACAGCTTCCACCCCAATCATATTAAAAAGTCTATCATCTATAGCCAGGTCATCAGATACAATCTAATCTGTTCCAGCCCATCAGACAGGAATGAGCATTTACAACATCTGAAAAGGACATTTTTTACACCAGGGCTATCATTCTGCTTCATTTGAAGATCAGATCACAAGAGCCACCGAGATCCCCAGAAGTCAACTTCTCCAATACAAGGAAAAGAAAGAGAACCAGCGAGTACCTCTGGTGGTGACCTACAACCCACAACTAGAGGTACTGAGGAAAACTGCAAAAAATGTACACCATGTCCTACATAACGATGAGGAATATTCTGATCAGAACTTCATGGCCATGGACCACACAAAAAGGAACCCATCCCTGTAATAGAAGATGCCAAACCTGTCCCCATATAATGACAAGAGATAAGATCCGGATCCCCAACAGCAGGACTATAAGATCCTGGGACATTCACGTGCTCTACATCCAATTTAGTGTATCTGATTCTCTGCAATAAATGTCCTGTCTCTATATTGGAGAAACAGGACAGAAAGTTAAAGCAAGGATGAGGTCCCACCACCACACAATTAAAGAGAAGACGCTACACTTTCCTGTGGCTAAGCATTTCTGTAGCCTGGGACACAATGAAGAACACATGAAAGTTCTCATATTAAAGGTAATTTAAGTCTCAAAGAGCCAGAAGAATATGGGAATACGAATGTATAATACCGCTGGAAACTTGAATATTGGACTGAATTTTCCACGGGATTTATGACACTACAAGATCTAAGGAGTCTTCTATAGACATCGGGGCTCCAGGTCTCTGAGATAACATCAATTTAGAGACCATAAAACTTTCACACCCCTCATCTGTAAAATAATGAACCCTTACGATGCCGGAGATTTTTTTTAGGTTTTGCGTTTTCATTTTTCCTCCCTATCTTCCTTGAGCCATAACTTTTTTTATTTTTCCGTTCACATAGCTGTATGAGGGCCTTTTTTTTGCAGGACAAGTTGTACTTTCTCAAGCTGCTTGCAGATTCCCTAGGGAGCCACATTTATAACAGTTACTTGAACCAGCAGAAGCCATTGCAGATAGTTTATTGGAAGCCTGTAGACGTTGAGAGGAGGCTCCCTGGGTGGTACAGTGATTTGACTCGGCTGGTGTTATGGTAGTTTGTGCCGAGCTTCTCGGAGTTGTGGACCGACTTTCCAAATACCTGCAAGGCAGGCTGTCCCCTCCAATGTTTGGGGTTCCTGATCCATCACTCACTCCCTAATTCTTACTGGACACTTTTCCAAGAACTCTTTCAGAAATACTTGGCAGAGGTCCTCAAAAGTCTCTGCCCCATAGTCATGGGTTCACTGGTCCAGGGCATGGGAGAGCTTATTGCTAAACTCCAAATGGGTGTCATGGGTCCCTTTTAGTAGATTATGGAAACGGACCCATGGTGATAATTATGGAAAGGGACCCATGGATATTCAGGGGTAATGGCATAACGTGCTAACCCCAGCATAGTCCAACCATTGTTCCTCTGAAAGGGCACAAAAGGTGGAATTCGCCCTACCTGTAAGCTTCCGAGCCAATAGACGTATCCAGCCCTCTTCTGCAATACGGTGGGACTTACACATGATCTCAAAGGGTTCTAGATATGCATCAATGTCCTCCTTGCCATCCTGAAAGGTGGGGAATGCTACTGACAGCTTGAGAATGTCCTGAGGACCAAGATCTCCATTGTTCCCCTGGTGCTGGACTCTGTCGGCTTTGTCCCTCCTTGCCACCTTCTTACAGACAAGTTTCATCAGCTTAATTCTCCACCGAGCATTTTCATCCTTCGGTTCAACATTTCCTCCACAAGGTATGTATCTGGAGTCTGAGGCGACATCTTGTTCTTGGACCAGAAGTGGTATCAGGAAATCAATAAGTTTAGGCTTCTTCTTTCCCTCTGGAACAATCTCACGAGTCCTGCACCACTTCCTCAGGGTGCCCACGGTTAGCTCCTCAAGTTCTTGTCTCCTCATACTGCTCAGTGCCTCAATCCCACCGCTGCCACCAGAATATCATGAAATCGGCTTGTGACTGACGAAGAGGCACTGAGCAATAGTTGTCACCCGTGAGCAGTTTGTTCGAGTTCACACATGAAGTCGCAGGTAAAGCTACAGATATTCCAAGTTCCTATATTGAAGCAAATCTAGGAGAGAACGCCTCAGCTTGTTCTCACACCTCCCAACAACCGACTACTACCCCTAGTTTCAGGTATATCCAGAAACACATCCGCCCCTCCCCTGTCTGTACAATCTCTAGCGGGGGCCAGGGTTCAGTACCCCCTCGGAGAGGAATGCTTTGAAGCACGGCCAGACCACTGAGACCCCTGTAAAAGTGTTGAGGTCCCAAACCTAACATTTCCTGAGGTTCACAGAGGTCATTAGCAAACCTTATGTCTGGTAACAGGATACCATCATAATTACATGGATCCTCGGGGCTCCTGTAGTACCCTAGAGCAGGGAGTACTTGGACATTTGCCTATTTCCCCTATGCAAAGTTAAAACTTCTTACTTCATTTCTCTTGGAAGGGTTAATGCATACTGTTTAATACTGTGTGCCTGCATTTTTTGTTGTGATATATATCCTGTTCATTATTACTGTATTTACATGGCTCTGTGGAAAGGGTTAATGAATACTGAGAGACTGTTAGGGCTTTGATTGAGAAGCTGATAATTTTCCACAGCTGGCATAGGGTTTAAAGAAGGCCATGTTTTGGAGAGAAAAACCCAGACGTTGTTTACCACCAAAAAGCAGAGAGCCTGACCTTTTATATGTCTTGTTTTACTTTCAGTCTATACCAGACAGGAGCTGAAACCATGTATCTGTTTGTGCTGAGCTTCTCCACTCCACCCTCCCACTAGAAGGCTTCAGTCTAGCAAAAACTGTATATAAGGAGAGCAGTCAGAGCCCCTAGTGTTTTGCAGTTAGGGAACCGTACTTGGAAGAGGAGACTAATGCCAGCCTGCATGAGTGACCAGAAGAAAACGCTGAGACAGGGATACGCTGCCACAGACCCCAAATCACTAGCCTTGGACCAGGGTACCAGCCTTCTGAAGAGAGAGAGGGACAGCTAGCTCAGGCCTTTCCTCAGCATCAAACCTTTCTTCTGCCAGGGAGGAGACTGGAGAAACAAGCCCTATGCCTCGTCTAAAGGGAGGAGACCGGAGAACCCAGACCAATGTCTCCCCGGTATTGTTTTGTACCTGAATTCCTCCAATAAAGATGCACCCTGGTTTACTGCAGACCCTGAATCTCTGGACTTATTTCCCATTGTGTGCACCACCACGCCTTACCATTTATGTGTAACAATGTATCGATATATATATATTGTACCATGTATGTATTTATGCCGTGTGTATCTCACTGACTGAATATAGCCTTAGAAGGTCTAGAACAGGGATGCTCAACCTGCGGCCCTCCAGCTGTTGCAAAACTACAACTCCCAGCATGCCTGGACAGCGTACAGCTATTAGGGCATGATGGGAGTTGTAGTTTTGCAACAGCTGGAGGGCCGCAGGTTGAGCATCCCTGGTCTAGAAAGTATTAAAGTTGTCTTTCTACTAATTGGATTTCAAGAGAAGAGCTGAATGTTATTAGTCATCCATGTGGACAAGTTAAATATACAAACCCGGATGCCGAGTAAGAAGGCCCATTGTCCCATCATCCATTAACATAAATGTAAAAAGATAGAAGACAGTGGTCTAGGTTATGGGTAACTAAAAGTGTCAGAAAGAAACCCTCATTACTGATGTCAATTCCAAAAGATGGTTGCGCTGCCTGGCACTCTTTCAAGCTTCAAAGTGAAAGCAAGGATAATGACTCTTTGTATTAATGCAGCCAAAACGCAGATCCCCAACAGAAGGCAATCTCAATCCCGCAGCGGAGGTTATTCTCAGCCACGTAAGTTCCCTCTGTGGATTACAAGGTTTTGCAGCACATAGTACTATGAAGTCACTCTACCATAGACTTCTCTGGGAGAGCAATCTATCCCATAGAAGTCTATTAAAGAGCGGCTGCAGTACACAGCCACGCCGCAGCATCGTAGATGGGGTCTAGTCTAAGAATACTCAGAAGGATACTCACTTGTGAAAACTGGAAAACATCTTTAATGATGTACAAGGTCGACCACATTCAATGGTATGTCCTGCAGAAGCTCAGGTTGGTTTTTGAATATTTGTTAGAAGAAACAAAGGGCGAGTTCATAAAGTGTATCATCGGTGAATATACGTGCTGCTAACGCGTGAGAGGAATCCCGGCCTAACCACCAGTAAAACAAAGGAAAAGGTCCTTCTGGAGTCCGGGATATAGTCACTTCTATATGACCTAGCTAAATCCCATCAGTCAGAGGGACATCTCCTACATGACACCTTCTCCGTATATAAGAGATGGAGAAGGTCCTTCTGGAGTCCAGGATATAGTCACTTCTATATGACCTAGCTAAATCCCATCAGTCAGAGGGACATCTCCTACATGACACCTTCTCCGTATATAAGAGATGGAGAATCTGGAGTCCGGGAAATAGAAAATCCCCATAAAGACTTTATTATCCACCGTTCACCTGTGTTACTTTAGTCAATGCTACAAAGTGAAACAAATACAAATAGTAATGTCACCGAAGCTTTACCAGAATGGTTCTTATGGAGAGAATGGGATTTAACTAATTCACTGTGAAGCTAAATACTATGATAGATCAAGTCCTGGACAATAGGAGAATAAATGGTCCCTGCAGATTATAGGAAATAGACGGCTGCTATAGAGCTTGCTATTTTCCATTATTAGTGAGGACCAGGTCCTTCTGAGTCATGGGAAATAGCCAACTCACTGTGACATGGCTCAATACTGTATCTATGCAGGACCTCACCACTAGGGGGCAAAAGGGTCCTTACCAGTAATGGGAAATAGACAGCTGCTGTAGAGCCGGGTATTTCCCATAACTGGGGAGGACCAGGTCCCTCTGAGTCATGGGGCTGTATGTGAGAGAAGACTGGGGGAATGATGTTATTTACATGGGACTGTATGTGAGAGAAGACTGGGGGAATGATGTTATTTACATGGGACTGTATGTGAGAGAAGACTGGGGGAATGATGTTATTTACATGGGACTGTATGTGAGAGAAGACTGGAGGGAGGGAGTGATGTTATTTACATGGGACTGTGTGTGAGAGAAGACTGGAGGAGGCGAGTGATGTTATTTACATGGGACTGTATGTGAGAGAAGACTGGGGGAATGATGTTATTTACATGGGGCTGTATGTGAGAGAAGACTGGGGGGAGGGGAGTGATGTTATTTACATGGGACTGTATGTGAGAGAAGACTGGGGGAGTGATGTTATTTACATGGGACTGTATGTGAGAGAAGACTGGAGGGAGGGAGTGATGTTATTTACATGGGACTGTATGTGAGAGAAGACTGGGGGAGTGATGTTATTTACATGGGACTGTATGTGAGAGAAGACTGGAGGGAGGGAGTGATGTTATTTACATGGGACTGTATGTGAGAGAATACTGGGGGAATGATGTTATTTACATGGGACTGTATGTGAGAGAAGACTGGGGGAATGATGTTATTTACATGGGACTGTATGTGAGAGAATACTGGGGGAATGATGTTATTTACATGGGACTGTATGTGAGAGAATACTGGGGGAATGATGTTATTTACATGGGACTGTATGTGAGAGAAGACTGGGGGAATGATGTTATTTACATGGGACTGTATGTGAGAGAATACTGGGGGAATGATGTTATTTACATGGGACTGTATGTGAGAGAAGACTGGGGGAATGATGTTATTTACATGGGACTGTATGTGAGAGAATACTGGGGGAATGATGTTATTTACATGGGACTGTATGTGAGAGAAGACTGGGGGAATGATGTTATTTACATGGGACTGTATGTGAGAGAAGACTGGAGGGAGGGGAGGGATGTTTTTTTTTACATGGGACTGTATGTGACAGAAGACTGGAGGGAGGGAGTGATGTTATTTGCATGGGACTGTATGTGAGAGAAGACTGGAGGGAGGGAGTGATGTTATTTACATGGGACTGTATGTGAGAGAATACTGGGGGAATGATGTTATTTACATGGGACTGTATGTGAGAGAATACTGGGGGAATGATGTTATTTACATGGGACTGTATGTGAGAGAATACTGGGGGAATGATGTTATTTACATGGGACTGTATGTGAGAGAAGACTGGGGGAATGATGTTATTTACATGGGACTGTATGTGAGAGAAGACTGGGGGAATGATGTTATTTACATGGGACTGTATGTGAGAGAAGACTGGGGGAATTATGTTATTTACATGGGACTGTATGTGAGAGAAGACTGGGGGAAAGATGTTATTTACATGGGACTGTATGTGAGAGAAGACTGGAGGGAGGGGAGGGATGTTTTTTTTTTACATGGGACTGTATGTGAGAGAAGACTGGAGGGAGTGATGTTATTTGCATGGGACTGTATGTGAGAGAAGACTGGAGGGAGGGAGTGATGTTATTTACATGGGACTGTATGTGAGAGAAGACTGGGGGAGTGATGTTATTTACATGGGACTGTATGTGAGAGAAGACTGGGGGAGTGATGTTATATACATGGGACTGTATGTGAGAGAATACTGGGGGAATGATGTTATTTACATGGGACTGTATGTGAGAGAATACTGGGGGAATGATGTTATTTACATGGGACTGTATGTGAGAGAAGACTGGGGGAATGATGTTATTTACATGGGACTGTATGTGAGAGAATACTGGGGGAATGATGTTATTTACATGGGACTGTATGTGAGAGAATACTGGGGGAATGATGTTATTTACATGGGACTGTATGTGAGAGAAGACTGGACGAATGATGTTATTTACATGGGACTGTATGTTATAGAAGACTGGAGGGAGTGATGTTATTTACATGGGGCTGTATGTGAGAGAAGACTGGAGGGAGGGGAGTGATGTTATTTACATGGGACTGTATGTGAGAGAAGACTGGAGGGAGGGAGTGATGTTATTTACATGGGACTGTATGTGACAGAAGACTGGAGGGAGGAAGTAATGTTATTTACATGGGACTGTATGTGAGAAGACTGGAGGGAGTGATGTTATTTACATGGGACTGTATGTTAGAGAAGACTGGAGGGAGTGATGTTATTTACATGGGACTATGTTAGAGAAGACTGGGTGGAGGGGAGTGATGTTATTTACATGGGACTGTATGTTATAAATCAGGCCCAGACCAGCTCTGCAGTGAGGTTGTGCGGTTCTGTGTTCCCCCTGTAACTGAAGATAATGGATCAAAACCAGTTACAGGTTAAATCATCAATTTAATGCACTAATAAGGGTACTTTCACACTTGCGGCAGGCTGGATCCGACAGGCTGTTCACCCTGTCGGATCCGTCCTGCCGTTATTTTGCTGTGCCGTCGGACTGCTGATTCGTACCCATTGACTACAATGGGGGCAGGGGTGGAGTTACGGCGCAGCATGGCGAGAGGCCGCAGGACTAAAAAGTCGGACATGCAGTACTTTTAGTCCAGCGTCCTCTCTCCGCCCCCATTATAGTCAATGGGGACGGAGCGGCAGTCCGGTGGCACAGCGAAATAGCGGCAGGACGGACCTGAAAGGGTGAACAGCCTGTCAGATCCAGTCTGCCGCAAGTGTGAAAGTACCCTAAATATCCCCCAGATGTCTTGTAAGTGTAAAATAGAAAAAAAAACAACAACATTTTCACGTGGAAAAATCCTCCTTCCCTGATAAAGAGAAATAACAGCTATATTAGGTTTCGCCACGTCCGCAACGTCCAGGGAATAGGGAAATATCACATGATCTACAGGAAGCAAGAACATTTAGTCGAGCGCGTCCCCGTCACAGGAGCACAGCCATGTTCTGATGTAGATTTTCTTGCAGTGTGTTTGGAGGGTAGCTGCCTCCTTTTAGATAAAGCCCTCCGCCCATCCGCCCAGGACTTCTAAGGGCGGGTTCACATCAGCGTTAGCAATTCTGTTTTAGTGTTCCATTAGGCCTAATTCACACATCCGCAAAATGGATCCGCATCCCATCCGCAATTTTGCGGAAGGGTTGCAGACCCATTTATTTCAAAGGGGCAGGGATAGATGTGGACAGCACACTATGTGATGTCCGCATCCGTGTTTCCATAAAAAAATAGAACATGTCCTATTCTTGTCCGCAATTGCAGACAAGAAAAGGCATTCTCTATATAGTGCCAGCGATGTGCGGTCCGCAAAATGCGGAATGCACATTGAAGCCGTCCGTGTTTTGCGGATCCGTGTTTCCACAAAACACACTACGGACGTGTGAATTAGGCCTTAGAACGGTTCCGGTTCCATTTTTTCTGTTATGCATAATGGACAAAAACAAAACCATTATTTGTGCCGAGAGACATGTATTAGGACGGAGCAAAACGGAGTGCCTCTTAAAGGGTTCCATTTTGTATTCCGTTATAGCGAAACACAGTAAAAGAATTCCTAATGTTAATGTGAACTCGCCCTTAGCAGAGTATAAATATAGCTGGTTCCTACACCGCCCCGAACATTGTAGGCGTAAGGGCTGTTGCACACAAGCGAGTCCACTGCGGGAATCACGCTCCATGTGTGAGCGTCATCCTCCGATCTGGACTTTCAGGTGCGCAGGGCGTTATACTGATTTATAATGCTGTTTGTCTCTGACATTTTTACAGAATCACAGGGACAGCTTTATATGACTATAATCCTATAGCAGTAAGGTCAAGCAGAGGCACACAGCATTATAAATCAGTATAACGCCCCGCTCTCCTGAAAGTCCAGAACAGAGGATGACGCTCGCACACGGAGCGCGATTCCCGCAATGCTCGTGTACTACAGCCCTCAATTAGGCCCAGGAGAGGCAGTTCTGTGACTGTCAGGTTCCCATTTGCAGAAGCCACCTTGTCGTTGGTAGATGGGCCCGACATATTTGATCAAAATGTGCGCAAAGCTCTTCCATCCTTCCTGTATAGTAGGTATAGCACCGCTGTAATCCAGAATAATTCCTAATCCCCAGTTCTGTCGTTTGCATGTATAGCAGTGTGCCGCCATACGCATTTTGCTTACTGTCTGTATGATCTACAGGTCAACGGCAGAAATAAATATAAACTAAGCCAGAACATTTTTTGGCTACCTCGACTACCAAAAAACATCAAGTGATCAAAAAGACAAATTGTAAAATACCCGTGAATCTCCGTAATTTCTCGTCATATAAAGCATAGCAGGAGGACTCTATTGAAGAAGATCCTTCATCTTGGAGCGTGAAGCAAGATTTACAGGAAATATCAGTGCAGTTCATAAATGTGGGAGAAGCTGAGATGTTCATGTCTCGTCCCATCTGTGAATCTCCGGCTCAGTCACCACTTCACCCTTAATTTCTCCGGATCCCCCCCCCCCCATCATATCCTATAAACCTTCACCTCTGTCCCACTTTTCTAAACCTAATACCAGTTCCTATATGGTAACAATCCAAGGACTTTTCCCATATGCTGAGACCCCCGCCACTCAATAGCAGAGCGAGGTAATACTTATAAGAATGCTATATATAGCTTTTCCCAAGATTTATTATCACTACCCTCTATCTATCTTGTGTATTTACTATGCAAAAAGTTTGGTCCAGAAATATTGGGACTCTCAGCGTTAATTTGAGGGTATCACATCCTAATTAAAGGAAGGGTTTAGGAATTCCAGCTCTTTTGTCGCTCCCAAAAGGTAACTGGACGATTATCTCAAAAGCTATGTAATCGGCTGCATGAGCCAGTCACTCATTAATCCACCATCAATTAAGCAGGTAAAAGGTCTGGAACAGATTCCAGGGGTGGCATTTGCATTATGAAGCTGCTGAGAACCCACAACATACGGTCAAAGGAGCTCTCAATGGAAGTGAAACAGACCATCATTAGGCTGAAAAAGAAGAAATCCATAGACATAGAGGAAATTTTAGGAGCGGCCAAATCAACAGTTTATTACAATCTGGTAAAAAGAGCGCACTGGTGAGCTCGGGAGCTTACAAAGGCTGGGACGTCCATGGAAGACAACAGTGGTGGGTTAAAGTTTGTAACGTCATTTTAGATAAATTGAGAGTGCAGTTCCTAAAATCGGGTCATTTATGGGCGTTTTCCATTATGTATGGTCCTCATGTCACTTCAAAGCTCTCTAAGGAGTAGAGATCAGTGAATTGATTCTAAAGGAGTTGGAGTCATCATGAATTTTGCTGCTTCACTTCAGATGAATTGCACAAAAAGGGCACCCGCCATTCTACTTTTACAATTCAGTAGTGAGGGAAACAGGGAAGGGAGGATAGCTGAAGAGGGAGGATAACATGACCCTCTGCGGGGCCCTGGCCAGTGGGCTTACCCACAATGCTTTGCAGTCAGGCTGACACATCAGGAGGGAGGATATTGGGCGGTCTATCAGGGTCTATGCAAGGTCTGAAGCACAGGTGAGCTCAGCCACGGATGTGACAGAAGGTGTCTGCGCTATGTGCAATAGACACACAAGAAAACCGCTATTTAGGGTCTTGCAGGGACAGTGAAGGGATTGTGAAGATATGTTTAGGTAGATTGAGTTACTAGCAAGAAATTCAGGTTTTATTATTAGTGACAGTATAGGTGTAATTACAGTTTCTGTAGTGTCTGCAGTAACAAGGATAATGCCTAGTCAAATGATAAAGTAATCTCCAAGTATCGTAACAGGCAGTGAGGGTGGACCCTCTGTACCGACTAACCGGTTTTACTTTGAACTAGACCTCAGGACGTCATCCTGGTGGTCCCCTGGTTTTCACCCCATAATCCCTATACAGGGATCTGGTCTTCACTGCAGGGAAGCCACCAGGTTGCTACCTTTCGGAAAAGTCTTAGTTTAGTTAGCAGCTGACCCACAAGGGTTAGAGACAATGGAGTGACACCAATACTTGTAGCCAGAAAACAGGCAGAGGTCACTGCAGGCAGAGTTCATGCAAATCTGTAAAACTAGTCCGAGGTCTGGGCAGACAGCAATGGGTCAATACAGTAGGCAGGCTATGGTCAGGACAGGCAGTGGAGAATTAGATTCGGTAAACAGGCAAATGTATGGTACACAGGCAGACAATCAGGATAACACCTTCACTGGTAAACAAGCAAGGAACCTAAAACTCAGACCCCATCCTCCGGATAGGTGGCTAATCAGGACGCGCTCTGGCTCTTTAGGGGTCAGCCGGAGCATGTGTACCCTAAGAACAGAAGGAGCATGCCACAGCCTGGAGGGAGAGCATATGGGATGCCAGCGCCCAGGCTCGCTACCAGCAGCCAGAGAGCAGGCCTGGTAGTTGATGCAGCACCTGTGCCCAAACAGACCAGGGCAGAAGCGGGCACAGGCCTCTAGTCTAACATTTACATATTATTTTCAGCAAGTAGGAATTCAGATGCATGTTAAAATCTCCAATAATTAGTATGGGGGCCACAGGCGATGCAGCCAAGAATGTCAATACTCTTCATAACTTCACCCGAATAAGGCTAAAATGCAGCTCCCATAAAAAATTGCGCATACGATACAAACATAACAGCCCTCAGGATCTACACTGATTTTATCATATTGAAAGGGGATATTTTTGTGGACAAGGACACTCGCCCCCTCTCATGAGTGGAATAAGTAGAGTGAAATGTGCGTCTAAACCACAGGCGATTCACAGTTTCTGACCAAATGGGTCTCAGAGAAAGAAATACCCGGCTGGTATTGCCATTGCAAAACGCTCGGATGCATCCATGAGGCACCGCACAGTACGGTCATAGAGGTATGAATAAACGCGTTATACATAGTACATAGAAGTAAGTAGAAAAGAAGTCACACAACAACTTGGAGTATTTATTAGAAATGTATTTCCTGCAGAAGTGAGAAATGTATTGGGCCTGTGAACAAGAACGCACACAGAATAAAAAACACACACACACATTCCCAGCAGATGGACAGGGATCAGGGCTATAAAAAAATAAAATAAAATACCCAACAGCCAGGTGCACTGAAAGCACACGCAATGCAAATGGTACTGGGGGGGGGGAGATAAAACGAAGATCAGCAGTGCACCTCTTCCTTATAATAAAGATAAGATATGGAGCAGATTCCAGACACAGTTATAGTAACAGGAAATACAAAGGGTGAAAATTTCCAAAGTCTCTCATCATATATAGGTAATACCAGTAATGAAGGCACATATATAACCAGCAGTCAGTACAGTTACCATAGTGGCTCCCTAAAAGGGTTAAGCAGCGCTACAATATTGATGACCTATTCTATTAGCCGTTCGAGTACTGCTTCCGCTTCTAAATTACCTACGCGTCGCTTGAATGGGTCCGGTGTTTGTATTTACGCTGCACTGCCTCCCCGAGCAAATGGTGACCTACTTGATATTGATGACCTATTCTGAGGATTGGTCATCAATACTGTAGTGCTGCATAACTTGTCTAAAGGCTATGTACACCTTCGGGGCAATTTTTTGTTTTTTTGTTGCATTATACTCATTTTGAGCTAAAAAAAATCATTTTCTCAATTGGTCTTTATTAAAAATGTTGAACTCCTTTCTCTTTACAGCCTTGAGATTCTCTAATAGCAGGCTCTGTATTTTTACTCTTACCTGTCAGGCATCTCAGCTCCTTATCTCTACCCTCCTAAACACTTATTAAGTCTTATCTTACTGATAAGAATGTGACTTAAATAGGTTTTTATGACCTCTTAGTAATTCAGAGATAAGAATTATTAGATGGCCAACAAAATGAAAGTGAAAGTACGATCCACACAGCTAGACAAACATTTAAACCTTTGTGACAGAATGGCTAAATATTTTTAATAAAAAACAATTGAAATTTTTTTTTGCCCAAAATGAGTAAAATGTAATCATAAAAAAAATTCCCTCAACGGTGTCCATAGCCTTTACGATTTCTCGCGGTGCGGCCAAGCCTCATTAGTGTCTAGCCAGGAGGCTTATCTGCATTGATCCTAAACCCATCTCACTGAGCCTAGTGGGATAGAACATGAAGTAGGCTACTTGGAGACAGCATAGCCTTTTCGTGATATCCAGTGTAGGGGATCCCTCTCTCTCAGGGGGTCGCAATCACAGACTCCTCCACTGACAATGGGGTACAAGTTCAAAAGGTGCTTCATTTTGGGATTAGATCTGGCTTCCTCAGCCATATACGGGCCATCAGCCTCCAGGCTGTGACCACTCCAGGACCCTTGGGGGGGGGAGATGGTCCAGAAGTCCTCCGACTCTGACCGTGGGACCCTCTTTCCGTAGACGTTGGTGGGCCCCCAAACTTCAGGCTTTACAAAGCCTTGTGGCCCCTCAGCCCTCCTGGCTAAGACCACACAGAGCCTTTCAGGCTTCCTCAGCCTTTCTTCTTCCAAGTCATACACAGAGGGTTGTTTTATCCGTTCTTGATTACAGCAGCAGGCCTCACCTGCGATCACCTCCGGCAAAAGACAATACATGAAGTGGAAGGGTGTGGACTGGCAGATCCCACTACCAAAGCCACCCCCAAATCCACATGAAATCCAGCCCAGAACAACATCTAGACAAAACTGTCTCCGCAAACTACACTTTGCTGAAACCCCTGCAGTTTTCTGGATTTCAGTTCTCACCCAGCTGAGGTATCTGGGTGGGATATACACGCCCCCCAGCACTTAGACTGTACACACCACACCAGGTATGGAGCCTGTCTCTGCTAGACTTTCACTGAAAAGTTGGGGAACACAGGAACTTTTTCTTCATCATTGGAAATTTGACCAAGCTCTTGGCAGCGGGCGTTAAAAGGCGTATGCCGGCGCCCGCCGTGTTGTCATGGAGCATTAGGGTAATGGGGTCTTTTATTACATTTTTGTATTTTCCATATTTTTCTTGGTTTGGTGGCTTTCCCTTTTTTCTTGTTCTTACAGTTAATTCTGAGGAGAATCTAAGGAAGGCTTCTGATTGGTCAGTGGTTGCCTACCTGTATCTGGGGCACCTGTGTTCTGCCTTCTCTTGATTGGACAGCTGGTTCCAGTGGCGGGAAGTCTGGCTGGATATAAGGGCTGTCAGCGGGTCCGCAGCTGTCAGTGCCGGACCTGTCAAGAAGAAGACGTCGTCCCGCCCACAAGTCGCGGTTCTTAAATTAGAGGTGGTTTAGTCACCCAGGACTTTGTTGGTTTTTACTGATATTGATGGTGTTTGAGTTATTTAAATTGATTAATAATTATTCAATAGGTTTATTTAAATGGTTTTATCATTTAAGGTAACCCTTAATAAAGGACCGCGGCCATTTGCACCATAATTTGTGTGATTGTTTTTATTTTATTGTAATGTAATATTGGTAAAAAAAAAAAAAAAAAAAAAAAAAAGGCTCATATGACACTATGGGCTTTCCGCAGGATAATGTCCGAGCACTTGTAGTGTAGTATCCGAATAAGCACCAGGTGAGGAGGGCTTCCTGGAGGCAGCAATCAGGTATGCATCCTGTGAGCATGTTCAACAGCAAATATTGGGGTTAGCCTCTCTTTGCCTAAGGTACCAAGCAGCCAGTTTAAAGTTTGAAGGGGTTGCGGCCTTCAATCTTTTCTGCCACACCAACCAGTCTGATATAGAGAACAGGATGAGGCTTAATAATATAATCCGATATGGTGGCAATCAGAGCAATATTATTATAAACACATTCATCACGTTTCATAGGAGGAACCTGATCCTCAAGATCACCTCACTTACACCTTCACTGCTTCCATACTCTCAGAAGATTTCTGAAGACCATGTCTGATAATATTCACCTTCTTTAAGGTTGCCCATGAGCATGGCTAAAAAGAGGAGGAGGCAGTGTTACACTGATCGACAGCTGCAAACACATCTTTCAAATTGGGGTCACTTACAGTACCAGGACGTGAGGAAGGCAGAGTCTCACTAGTAGTATCGAAAGGCTCATGGATGGTTTCCCTGCTGGGCTGCATTTTCAGGATCCTGTTCTGGTAGTCGGGTGGCCATCTTGTTTTATCAATGGGTTGTTCTAGAAGCCAATCAGCCTGATTATCACCAAAATCAACCCAATCTTCTCTAGCCACGGAAGATCCCGAGTCATGGCTCGCTGTTCGTGCAAATTGCAAAGTCCAGCAGCCACCTTAGCTGTCTCGTCAGCCCCAGATCATGCCACTGGTTGCAGAGGCTTGACTGGGCCCTCCACCCATGACTCCTTCTCTTGCCCTCGCTTCTTACTTTTCTTTTTGAGTCATACCTGGTGCCTGAGGTAAGAAGGAGTCAGGGTAAGCAGTTGGAGCCCAAATGGTGGTGGTGAGCAGCAGGATGCAGGATATATGTAAAAGATTCAGAGCAGGGACTCGCTATGTTTCTGCTCACATACTCAGCTTGGCCCCGGCGTGTGAGTTCTTAGATGCTCCATAAGATGTGATTTATGACTATAACATTTTTTACATTCAGGACATGAAAATGGCTTCTCCCCCCTGTGAGTTTTTAGATGATATACAAGAGTTGACCTTTGGGCAAAACATCTTCCGCATTCTGAACATGAATATGGCTTCTCAACTGCGTGAGTTCTTACATGATTCCTAAGACATGATTTCTGACTAAAACACTTCCCACATTTAGGACATAAAAATGGCCTTTCCCCTGTGTGAATTCTTAGATGCTCCGTAAGACGTGATTTCTGACTAAAACATTTCCCGCATTCAGAACAAGAATATGGCTTCTCTCCTGTGTGAGTTCTTAGATGCTCCGTGAGACGTGATTTCTGACTAAAACATTTCCCACATTCAGGACACGAATATGGCTTCTCTCCCGTGTGAGTTCTTAGATGTTTAACAAGATCTGATTTCTGTGTATAACATTTTCCACATTCTGAGCATGATAATGGCTTGTCTCCTGTGTGGCTTCTTAGATGTTTATTAAGATTTGATTTCTGACTAAAACACTTTTTACATTCAGGACATGAAAATGGCTTTTCTCCCGTGTAAGTTCTCTGATGTCTAAGAAGATTTGATTGAGTTGTAAAGCATTTTCCACAGTTTGAACATGAATATGGCTTCTCCCCTGTGTGAATTCTCTGATGTTCAGCAAGACTTGAGTTATAGGCAAAACATTTCCCACATTCTGAGCATGAAAACGGCTTCTCTCCTGTGTGACTTCTCTGATGTTTAAGAAAATTTGATAGCGCTGTAAAGGATTTTCCACATTCAGAACATGAATATAGCTGCTTTCCTGTGTGCAATCTTTGATGCATAAGAAGATTTGAGTGAGTTGTAAAGCAATTTCCACATTCTGAACATGAAAATGGCTTCTCCCCTGTGTGACTTCTTAGATGATGCATAAGGCTCGATTTCCAAGTAAAAGATTTCTCACATTCTAAACACGAAAATGGACGTTCATCTTTGTGAATTCTCTCATGCGTGGAAAGATGAGATTTTTCTTTAAAATGTTTTCCACATTCAGAACAAGCAAACATTTCAGCCAGTTGATTTTTGCCAGTTTGAAATAGAATTTCTTCTACTTCACAACTGGGAGATAAAAGATGTCCATCAGAGGCCCTCGAACTGTCATCACCTGAGAAAAAGGAACACATTTTTTCTCATTTATCATTTCTATGGGAACAAGCCATACAATTATATATTATAAGATTATAAATGAAGATAAGAGGTTTTCTAGGTTAACAAAAAATAAAAATAAAAATCATGGGTTATTATTTATAATACCTAATAAGAAACAGGACATACAATGATTACACGGAAGTTTCCCTACATTCTTTCTAACACATTAGGCTGCAGCTATAAAGTACGAATTAGGCTGGGTTCACACGAGCGTGTCCGGATTAGGTCCGGATGCGTTGCGGATGCGTTCAGTGAAAACTGTGCGATTTCACAGGCAAAGCCATTCAGTTTTGCCTGCGATTGCGTTCAGTTGTTCAGTTTTTTCCGCGCGGGTGCAATGCGTTTTGATGCGTTTTTCACGCGCGTGATAAAAAACTGAAGGTTTACAAACACAATCTCCTAGCAACCATCAGTGAAAAACGCATCGCACCCGCACATGCTTGCAGATGCAATGCGTTTTTCACGCAGCCCCATTCACTTCTATGGGGCCAGAGCTCCGTGAAAAACGCAAAATATAGAACATGATGCGATTTTCACGCAACGCAGAAGTGAAGTGTGAAAATCACCGCTCATGTGCACAGCCCCATAGAAATGAATGGGTCCGGATTCAGTGCAGGTGCTATGCGTTCACCTCACGCATTGCACCCGCGCGGAAAACTCGCCCTTGTGAATGCAGCCTTAGAGTTCTCAAATTCCTTAGAAACTAGACTTTCAATTACAAGAATGAAAGGGTTGTAACATCAAAGACAGCCCTTTTTAGACTGAAACTGCTGAGAATTCCTAGGAAAGTGATGAGTGTGGTGGAGAAAGCCATGACCAGCCAGATATCTATAGGGTAAATGACATGACAACCTTTTAAAGTTATTGGCAAAATGGTTGGAAAAACTGTTCCATCATGCTCCGCCAACTGTATTTTCTGCTCCAACAACTTATTGTTGCACTGTCAGAGGGGGCGGGAGGACAGTGACTCAGTTAGGTTCAGAGAGAGGCCTGGTCAGACGGCAGGAATCTGCTCGATGCCTGAAAGTAGTGGAATCCACTAAGTGGTATGGCAACAACTGCACCTCCAGGTAGGATTTAAGTTGGTACAAAAGCGGATTGTTCTGTAATGTTCCCCATCCACACATTCTGTTATGAATGACTAAAAATGGAGCAGAGGGCAAGGAGGAGTAGAAGCAGTATCTGATGATGACGACAACAATGGCACTGTAATGCTTGTGGATGTGGCCTGACGACTAGAAGGATAACAGGAAGAAGTTGGAAGGTCTTGCTCCCATTGTGGCCCAGTTTGATTTTTCCACGTGAGCAGGTGATGTCGCCTCAAGTGCTCAAGGAGAGCTGTAGTTCCTACATTTATGCTTGAACGGCCACATATTACCTCCAGAAATGGCACACTGTCATGGTTCTGTCAGCTGGCACTGGAGAAAAATTCCCACAAGAGAGATACCATCACAAAACCACTACATGCAACGTTCATAACATTTCTGCCACCTCCACCCAAGCTTGCCCTAGGTCTAACAGCTTTTGAGACACTAAGTAAAGCAGCATCTGCTCCCGAGCCACAGTTTTGTAGAAACAAATGGTCAATTGGACATAGTCCACTACAATATAACAGTGCATATGGGAAAGACTCTCTCTTATGGCATCATATCATCATCCCTCTGACTCTATATTTTCCTCCATTCTGTTTTGTGACAGTAATAGTAGCCATATTACCAGTGACAAGGAATACGATGGACAATGTGGCTCTAAACGACTTATTAACCACGATAGTAATAAAGAGGACCATGAGGAGGACATTGTTCTGGACTTCCCATCAGTTACCTTATTAATAAAGAACTGTACAGTCCATATATCTGCAGCCTGAAGTCGAGGTAAATATGACATAATATTCCCCCGAGCCTTATAGTAAAACTACATTTGGTCATCAACTGATCCAACTCACTGGACGAGGAACTCAGGAACGATCAGCCGGGATCTCCTCCATCTACATCCCCTCCATCGGAGGAGGGAGAAGGTCTCCTGTAAACTCTGCAATGTATAAGGGCAGAAGAAAACCCAGGATTTATGAAAGGCACTTACCAGTCACTGACACTGATGTGGGGTTCTCCAGGCCACTCGTCCGTCCACTTCCATCACTTTCCTGCAAAGATCACACATGAAGGACATGAGAAACAAGAAAAGTAACCAGGACCAACATTCAACCAAATATTTAACATAAAAATTCCAGTTTTTTTTTGCTACAGAAAATGATCGGCACTGATCTTGGAGTGGGCGCTGTGTTCATCACCACTGGTTCTTATATTATTCAAACAATCTTCTATGAAAGCAGAAACCATTTGTAGCCACGATTGGCCACAGCCACCACCACATAGAGCGTCCACTCCACTGCTGCTGGAGAAAATGAGTAGAAAGCCTCATTACATCAATCTATAAAGGATCTACAGGAATCTCAGCGTCACCTACCTGATGATCCAGTGGGACATTCTGCTTCTCCTCTGGACAGTCCTGGGGACACAGAGGACTAGGACATCTCTCTGGTGGATTCCTCTGACTGGATCCATCTATAGGAAATATACACAGTGACCGAATACATTGTCTATATGTGATGATCAGATGAGGGGTGAGTCTAAGTGACCCCTATACCTGGCCTCTCCTCTAAATCAGGAAGGTCTCCTCTTACCCGGTGATATGAAGAGCTGATGATTCTCCACCTTAAGTTCATGATGATCCAATGCAAAATTTGGTTTTTCGTTTGGACAGTCCTGGGGATACAGAGGACTAGGACATCTCTCTGGTGGATTTCTCTGACTGGATCCGTCTACAGGAAAACACAGTGACTGAATACATTGTCTATATGTGATGATCAGATGAGGGGCGAGTCTAGGTGACCCCTAAACCTGGTCTCTCCTCTATAATCAGGAAGGTCTCCTCTTACCCGGTGATGTGAGGGGCTGGTGATTCTCCATCATGACGTCCGTGTACAGATCCTTGTGTCCTTCTAAATACTCCCACTCCTCCATGGAGAAATAGACAGCGACATCCTGACACCTTACAGGAACCTGACAACACAAGGACACAGTCATCACCAGACCCCCCCTTGGCGTTATTGTATAATGTCCCAGCATTCCCAGCAGCGCTCACCTCTCCGCTCAGCAGGTCAGTGATCCTGGTGGTAAGTTCTAGGATCTTCTGCTCATGTATCAGGGAATGAGGTGGAGGCTCGGTGATGGGGCTCTGGGTCCTGCTCCGTCCTCCTGACACACGGGGCGTCACACACTCACCAGACGACTTCTTCACTACTGTGTAATCCTGTGTACGGGGAGACGCCGATCACTACAGAGATTCTAAGAAGCCTCCACCTTTCCAGACATTTCCCTGGTTTATTACTAGAGGTAAGAGTGACGTCATGGGAGACTCTCACCTCTCCGGTTATCAAGGAGATGATCTCCAGGGCGAGGTCTAGTATTCTTGGAGCCATGAAATTTGTGTCCTTCTCCATCCATGGTTGGTCACTGGTGGAAAGGATCATCGTCTTACAAAAAAAAAAAAAAAAACGTGTGAGAGTCTTGTACCTAATATGAGGAAAACAGAGGATTGATGGTAAAATCCCATTAGGAAGAAGTATAGAGTCACTGATTATAAAGGACTACTACTCCCAGCACACAATGGAGGGGACATATATTGCTGAGGAGAAGGGATACATTAGTCTTCCATCTCTGCTATCGAGTAGAAGCAGCTCTCCAATAGTGAAATAAAACTGCATTTATATATAAAAACGGTACTAGGCATTGCTGGCCAGTGCTCCCGCCCCCCTGCTCCGCCCCTCTTCCTCTATTGGTTGCAGCGGCAGCACAGGGGGCGGGAGAGACCGCCTCCTTCTCCCTGTGCTGCCGAGGAGAACATGGCCGCGCTGAGAGCGGCGCAGCCACGCTCTCCTATACTGGGCTGTGCAGTAGCGCAGCCCAGTATCGATAAAAAACTAATCCTGGTATCGAGCTCGATACCAGAGAAAAGTATCGATTGGGTATCGAAATTCCGATACCCGAAACAACCCTACTCAGGATAGGTCACTAATATCAGGTTGGCGGGGTCTGACTCCCAGCACCCCTGTCGATCAGCTAGTTTGAAGAGAAGACAGCACTCGTATGACCGCTGCCTTCTTTTCTATGCATACCCGCTCGCCGTTGCAACACCGCGGCAAGTGGATAGGATGAAGCCGTCCCACAGAAGTGAATGGGGACGCCACACTTACACTGCTCGCTGCTGCGGTTCTGACGGCGAGCAGGTAAACAGAGACGAGAAGGGAAAACCTAAGGCTCAGTCTCTGCGGCATCAAGGATCCAATAAGGGACATGTAATACCACCAGAGCGGTGAATCGGGGTATCTGTGGAGAAGTGCTACAAGCTTCGTCGGTCACTCTACTCCATGTTCTGGACATCCTGCCGCGTGGTCAACAGCTTCACTCTTCACGAAGGATCACAGGCTGGACATTCTCACCACTTAGGCCTCTATTTTCCGTACAATATTTGAATGGGGTCTTCCGTCCTACTCACTTGAGCACTGCTTTGTAAGTCCCACCCGGAGGACGTCCAGGAAAATGAAAACTTACCTGAAGTTTCCATTTCCTGTAGTCCGCAGGCAGCAGAGCATTACCTCCATCTAATATGGCTTCTTATACGCTGGGACCTTCCTCCTGCTCAGCTTCATAGGGCCCCTGGTGATTGGTTAGTTGATGGATCATTATTAACCCGTCTCTGGCCATTTATAACTTGGCGGCTTTAACCCATTCATGACTGTGCAGCCATAACTACATTCCGGATAAGTACATTTTTGTTCCATCAATAAACTGTGTAGCGGTGTAGTTGCTTTTTAGAACGTATACCATTATACATATAGACGCTGCTGTCTATGGCGGTGTCTCTGCTGCAGCTGTACACATGGTCTGTATCTGGCCGTTTTCTCCGACCATCATGTGAGGCTCCTGAGAAGGTATGGCTATGGGTGTCTGCACTGGAGCAGGACTTACACCTTGAAATCTGTCCCACAAGGGAAGACATGTATGGACAGAGCCTTCTCCTGAACATCTTCATCTGCTGCAATCCTCCTTCCTCCATCATTTTCCATACTGACCGATTGGAGCTCTGTTTGAACCCACTTTGAGGGACTTTACGGGGCCTTGCATTTATAGACTACTGCAGGACCTGAAGCCCCGGCTACTAAGAAGAGAGGTGGGACACTGCTGCTCCTTCTTTCATTAGCCTGATGATCTGGACCTGGAGGAGGCCTCCCTCACCACGGAGACATCAGGATCCACTTTGAGGTTGCAAACCGCTGACCCTGTGCCATGATGGTCCTCTGCTGAGCCCGATTGTGAGGACCTCTTATCTTTACAAAATCAAATTTTCCACAGTCCTGCTTCTGGAGGGAAGGACCCCTTAATGTGGGGTCTTCCTGGGTAGATCCATCAGTCCCCAGGTTCCATTGCACATCCTAGGCCAAAAGCCAGGACCTCAATGTATCGGCTGAAGCCAGTGCAGGAGGACCAGGCTTTGAGATGCCTCCCTCTGTCCCACTGCTTTCTGAGGCGGGTGCTGCTGGTACATCTTCACTACCGACAGGAGTCAACCACCATCTGTGGGCCTAGAGACCTAGGTCTGGACACCATCCCCAGCGGACACCAGGTGAGGGTTGTGGTCTCCAACAAGAATCTGTTATCTGAGCTCTGAGGCGGCTCCAAGGCCTATAACAAATGGAGTCTGGACCATCTTGTATCCTGAGGAGGCCGGAGCCGCATCTCCTGTAACATGGAGGCAGCGCTGCTGATAAATGACAGCCACCATCACTGCAACCAGAAGCCCCTCCTGTCCACCATCTTCACCCAGAAGTCATCAGCTTCCTGAAGAACCCACTAAGTAAACCCAAATCATCCAATAGCACCCACCACACAAACTGCTTCCCCCCCCCTCCCCGCTGCCTGCACACACACACACTGCTCCCCCTGCTCCCTGCACACACACACTGCTCCCCCTGCTGCCTGCACACATACATTGCTCCCCCTGCTGCCTGCACACATACATTGCTCCCCCTGCTGCCTGCACACACAAACTGCTCCCCCTGCTGCCTGCACACATACATTGCTCCCCCTGCTGCCTGCACACACACACACTGCTTCCCCTGCTGCCTGCACACACACACACTGCTCCTCCTGCTGCCTGCACACACACACTGCTCCCCCTGCTGCCTGCACACTGCTCCCCCTGCTGCCTGCACACACACACTGCTCCCCCTGCTGCCTGCACACACACTGCTCCCCTGCTGCCTGCACACACACACTGCTCCCCTGCTGCCTGCACACACACACTGCTCCCCTGCTGCCTGCACACACACACTGCTCCCCTGCTGCCTGCACACACACACTGCTCCCCTGCTGCCTGCACACACACACTGCTCCCCTGCTGCCTGCACACACACACTGCTCCCCTGCTGCCTGCACACACACACTGCTCCCCCTGCTGCCTGCACACACACACTGCTCCCCTGCTGCCTGCACACACACACTGCTCCCCTGCTGCCTGCACACACACACTGCTTCCCCTGCTGCCTGCACACACACACTGCTCCCCCTGCTGACTGCACACACACACTGCTCCCCCTGCTGCCTGCACACACACACTGCTCCCCCTGCTGCCTGCACACACACACACACTGCTCCCCCTGCACACACACACACACACACACTGCTCCCCCTGCACACACACACTGCTCCCCCTGCTGCCTGCACACACACTGCTCCTCCCTGCACACACACACTGCTCCCCTGCTGCCTGCACACACACTGCTCCCCTGCTGCCTGCACACACACACTGCTCCCCTGCTGCCTGCACACACACACTGCTCCCCTGCTGCCTGCACACACACACTGCTCCCCTGCTGCCTGCACACACACACTGCTCCCCCTGCTGCCTGCACACACACACTGCTCCCCCTGCTGCCTGCACACACACACTGCTCCCCCTGCACACACACACACACACTGCTCCCCCTGCTGCCTGCACACACACACACTGCTCTCCCTGCTGCCTGCACACACACTGCTCCCCTGCTGCCTGCACACACACACTGCTCCCCCTGCTGCCTGCACACACACACTGCTGCCTGCACACACACACTGCTCCCCCTGCTGCCTGCACACACACACACACACACACACACACACACTGCTCCCCCTGCTGCCTGCACACACACACTGCTCCCCCTGCTGCCTGCACACACACACTGCTCCCCCTGCTGCCTGCACACACACACTGCTCCCCCTGCTGCCTGCACACACACACTGCTCCCCCTGCTGCCTGCACACACACACTGCTCCCCCTGCTGCCTGCACACACACACTGCTCCCCCTGCTGCCTGCACACACACACTGCTCCCCCTCTATTTAACCCTATAATGACATCTGGGGCTGGTCCTCCAGCATGATGGGGGTTGTAGTCACAGGACAGGTCACTTACCCTTCACTCCTCCAGTCCAGGCTCTGGGCAGCAGGGTGGCTCAGTGGGTAGCAGTGCTGGGGTCCTGGGCTCAGTCCCACCATCGAGTCTGTATCTTCTCCCTGCACTGAGACCTTGTGTACACTTCACTGGTCATGTGATCCTGGGAGGCGGGGCTTCCAGAGAACAGACAGCAGTGAGCTCGTCTATACATGGGTTGTGACTCCGCCTGTTTCGGATCCACGTGATCTTGGAGTGCCATGTGATGTTGTGACGTCGGCAGGTCCTTACCGGATATAGTATTTAGCCTCTACTGCAGGGGTTACTTCCTTTCTCCTCGCCGACGCCATCATGGTAAGTTGGGTGCACGTGTGCTCTGCTTACCGCTGGCTGTGTACGGCTCCACGGCGCTGGAAACGGGGACAGAAATCCCAGCGCAGTACATGCTCGGCGCGGTGATTGGGCGGGTGCAGGAGCTGCGCCCCCCCCCCCCCCGGTCAGCGGCAGGGGTCCGGCAGTCAGTAATAGCCGGACCCTTGCTGCATGCGCCGGCATCGGTGACATCACCGGCGCATTAACCCTTGCACTGCTGCGGCCAGCGCTGACCGCAGCACGTGCGGTATCCTGCGGGGTGCACATCGGGTCCCTGCGCTGCTGTGATGGGGACCAATGGCAGGAGGGCAGCCCCCCTGTAATACTCACAGCCCATGCATCGCAGAAGTATTGTGAAGGGGATCAGACCCCCAAAAGTTTAAGTCCTAGAGTGGGACAAAAAATAAAGTGAAAAAAGTTTTAAAAAATTGTTTTACAAAAAAAATTAAGTTTCAAGTAAAAAAAAAAAAGCTGTCTTTTTCTCAAAATAAAGCTAAAAAAAATAGAGAAAAAAAGAGAAGTAGACATATTAGTTATTGCCGCATCTGTATCCTATAAAAACATCACATGATCCACCCTGTCAGGTGAACGCCATAAAAAAAGTGTCAAAAACGCCATTTTCTGGTCATCTTGCCTCACAAAACGTGTTATACAAAGTGATCAAAAAGTCTTGTCCCCCAAAATCGTATCAGTCGCCTCATCCCACAAAAAATGAGCCCCTACCTGAGACAATCGCCCCAAAAAATAAAAAAAATAGGGCTCTCAAAAACCAGATTTTATTCTGTTCAAACATGATTTCACTGTGTAAAACGTAAAAATGATAGACATAGTAGGTGTCGCTGCGTCCGTAACAACCTGCAATAATCACATTATATGCCCCCTCAGGTGAAAGCTGTAAAAAAAAAAAAAAAAACTATGCCAAAATAGCCATTTTTTTTCATGTTGCCTCACAAAAAGTTTAATACCAAAGCGATCAAAGTCTTATGTATCCCAGAATGGTACCAATCAAAGCGCCATCTCATCCTGTAAAAAATGAGCCCCCACATTAGACAATCACTTAAAAAATAAAAACCAATGGCACCCATAAACCTATCAATCTGCACTGCAGAAGCCATATGGCGCTCCTTTCGCTCTGAGTCCTGCCATGTGCCCCCACGAAACGTTTCATTTTTACAGCCAAGTGTTTCAAAATTCCGTAAAACGCTTAGGGGGTCAAATTGCTCAGTACACCCCTTAATATATTCTTTAAGGTTTGTATTTTTTAAAATGGGGTCACTTTTTGAGGGTTTCCACTGTAGGGGTACGCCAGGGTCTCTTCAAATACAAAATGGTGCCCAAAAACCATTCTAGCGAAATCTGCCTCCAAAATCCATATGGCGCTCCTTTCCTTCTGACCCCTGCCACGTGCCCATAGAGCAGTTTACCACCACATGTGGGGTATTTCTGTAAGGCCTCATGCACACGGCCGTATTTTGTTTCATTGTCCGTTCCGTTTTTTTTTTTTGCCGATAGGATGCGGACCCATTCATTTCAATGGGTCCGCAAAATATGTGGACAGCACACCGCGTACTTTCTACATCCTTATGTCCGCTCTTTAGTCCCACAAAAAAATAGAGCATGTCCTATTTTTTTTCTAGTTTGCGGACAACGATAGGCATTATTACAATGGATCCGCAAAAAAAACGGATGCCATACGGACGTCATCCGTTTATTTTTTTGTGGATCCACAATTTGCGGAACGCAAAACACATACGGGCGTGTGCATGAGGCCTAAATGGCAGAATCAGAGTAATCTATATATTGAGGTTTATTTTGCTTTTAACCCTTGCTGTGTTGCAAGAAACAATTGATTAACATAAAAAAATCTACCAAAAAAGTGAAATTTTGAAATTTCACTTCCATTTTCCTTTAATTCTTGTGGAACACCCCAAGGGTTAACAAAGTTTGTGACATCAGTTTTGAATAATTTGAGGGGTGTAGTTTCTAAAATGGGGTCTTCTATGGGTTTCCTTTACGTAAGCTCCTCAAAATCACTTTATAACTGAGTCGGTGCTTAAAAAATGGTTTGGGAAATTCTGTTGAAAATTCGAAAAATGGTTTCTGAACTTCTAAGGCTTCGGACGTCCTAAAAAAATGAAATGACGTTTAGAAAATGACCCAACATGAAGCAGACAGACGGAGAATGATGACCGATAACGGTTTATGAGGCATTACTATCTGCCTTAAAAGTAGAGAATTTCACATTTAGAAAATTGGGAATTTTTGGTAAATTTGGGATTATTTTATAATTAAAGGTTAAATATATCGACTCAATTTTACCACTAACATGAAGAACAATGTGTCACGAGAAAACACTCTCAGAATGGTCTGGATAAGTAAAAGCGTTTCAGACTTATTACCACATAAAGTCACACTGGTCGGATTTTCAAAAATCTGCCTGGGATTTAAGGTGAAAAGTGGCCCGGTAGTGAAGGGGTTAAAGTGCTTGTTGCCGTCGTGTGGACTCGGCATTGGTCGCGCTGTCGGTTACGTTTAGAATGGTGGTTCGGCAGTGGAGTGTGAGGCGCTGAGGAGAGGCCGCATGGAGAGCGCACGTCTAGTAGGAGCACCACTGCCGTTCCGGGTCACCCCCGCCTGGGAGAGGCCGAAGCTGAATCCCTGCGTTCTGGGCCCAGTCCCGGCCTCCGGCACACTGAGGCCTCCCGCAGGGCCCTGTCACCATCTACCTTAGGCCTCTTTCACACTTGCGTTCTGAGGATCCGGCAGGCACTTCCCTCCCGCCGGATTCGTCAGAACACAAGTCGCCTGAAGCATTAGAAGACTGATCAGGATCCTGATCAGTCTTCGAAATGCTTTCAGGTTACTATGGCAGCCAGGACGCTATTAAAGTCCTGGTTGCCATAGTAGTAGTGGGGAGCGGTGGAGCGGTATACTTACAGTCCGTGCGGCTCCCGGGGCGCTCCAGAATGACGTCAGAGCGCCCCATGTGTATGGATCACGTGATCCATGCGCGTGGGGCGCCCTGACGTCACTCTGGAGCTCCCCGGGAGCCGCACGGATGGTAAGTATACTGCTCCCCCGCTCCCCACTATACTTTACCATGGCAACCAGGACTTTAGCGTTCTGGCTGCCATGGTAACCATTGAGATAAAGCTAAACGTCTGATCCGGCGATGCGCCGAAACGGCGTTTAGCTTAAGGCCGGATCCGGATTAATGCCTTTCAATGGGCATTAATTCCGGATCCGGCCTTGCGGCAATTGTTCCGGATTTTTGGACGGAGTAAAAAGCGCAGCATGCTGCGGTATTTTCTCCGGCCAAACAACGTTTCGGTCCTGAACTGAAGACATCCTGATGCATCCTGAACGGATTTCTCTCCAATCCCCGCATGGGGATAAAACTGATCAGGATTTTTCCGGCCTAGAGACCCGACGGAACTCTATGCCGGAAAGGAAATACGCAAGTGTAAAAAGAGCCCTTAGGCTACTTTCACACTAGCGTTGTTGGAATCCGTCAGGCAGCTCCGTAATCCGCAAACAGTATGCAAACTGATATCCTTTTTTTCCGGATCCGTTGGGACCCTTGCACACGACCGTATGCCCTCCGAGACATAAAGTCCGTGAGCGGGCCATATGTCCTGGAGCGGCATCGATCGTGCGCATGGGAGTGCACAGCAGCAGAGGTTACAGTGATGCTGTGCACGTCGGGCCGCCCGCGGGACATATAATCTTATGAGTGCGGCTGTGCACTTCCGTGTGCACGATCGATGCCGCTAACGGACCGTATATCTCGGAGGGCATACGGTCGTGTGCAAGGGCCCTTAGACGAATCCGGTGAAAAAATGTACCTGTATTATCCGGAATAACGGATCCGGTATTTAAATTTTTTCAAAGATCAAAAGCAAAACCAGCTCCTCCTATATCCCGGCATGTGCAGAGCGGAAAACCGGATCCGACGACGCAGAAATTTCCGGAACACTTGGTACCGGATCCGGCATTAATACATCTCTATGGAAATTACTGCAGGATCCGGCAAGTGCAGTATCGTTCCGGGATTTTGTCCGGAAAAAATACCGTACAAGGGACGGAACGGAAGACATCATGATGCATACTGAACGGATTGCTTTCCTTTCAGAATGCATTGGGACAAAACGGATGCGTATTTTTCCGGTATTGAGACCCTTTACTGGATTTCAATACCGGAAAAGAATAACGCTAATGTGAGGGAGTACCCTGAGTAGGATAGCGCCTCATCACCACAGGGACATGCAGTGTAATACATCAGGACATAATGTGCAGTGTTATATGAGGGGAAGACTTGCACTGCTGTGGTTAAGGAACGGGTTAAATCCCTAATGCAGTAAGGGGATGTTCACATGGAGCGTTTACAACGTGGATTCTGGAAATGCTCGCGGTTAGTCTCTGTTGAATCAAATGGAGAAACGGCTTCTTAACTCGTATGCGGCTCTTTTTCCTCCTTGCGTCCAGTCTTAAATACCACGCCGGGGGGGGAAAGAGCGGACATGTCCATTCCTGACGTAGAAATGGCCAGGGTTAAAACTGTCGGACTAAAAACCACATCCTAAAAAATGTAGAATGCTGACGTAAATTCCGGCTACATGCACATGACTGGGGAGAAAAACGTGCTTTAAAAACGGACCCATTCAATTGTTTGGCGGCAGACAGTCAGTGAAAAACGGACAACGTAGAACATGTTCTATTTTTTTACGTCCGTTATTCACTGGCCTTCAACAAAACTGTGTGATTAACCCCGTAGACTACCATTGGTCTTAAAACGGACGTGTGATGGCTGTTCTAAAAACGCTCATCACGTGTGCCTGTAGCCCGAGTGACACCGTGCATGGTAAATGGCGCTAGTCCTGGAACATCCCCGATGCGCATAGCGGCCCTGACCGGATATCGTAATTTACCGGTACTGGATCCCGGCGGCCTCTGTGTACAGCACACAAAGGGTCTCCTCCGTAGTAGGGGGTCCGTTCTACTCGCTGGGACCAGTACGGCCATTAATCATGTTTGTCTCTTTGCAGGTGTTCAAACGCTACGTCCAGATCGGCCGCGTCGCCTACATCTCCTTCGGTCCCCATGCCGGCAAACTTGTGGCGATTGTCGATGTCATTGACCAGAACAGGGTAACTATTAGCGGAGCGTGGTTCTGTCCAGTGCCGAGGGCCCACCAGTAAATATCTTCTAGGGGCTACAAGCAAATACTACAGTACCGGCTATCACAAGGGCAGGCAGCAGCGAGATGCTTAAAGGGGTTGTCGGGGTCCAGAGCTGACATACCTCCATTCTCACCCCATCAGCCCCCCTGACTTGAGCACCGGAGCAGTTTATGCTCCGATGCTCTCCTTTGCCCTGCGCTAAATCGCGCAGGGCAAAGGCATTTTCCGGAGTTCCGGTCGCGAACCAGGCTCTCCATGGGGCTGCCAGTTAGCCCGGTGACATCACCGGCACTGATGGGCGGGCTTTAGCGATGGCCGGTGATGTCACCCAACACACTGCCGGGTGGAAGCCTCCGCCCGGCGGTGTGTTATTGTAAACAAAAGAGCCCTTGCCCTGCGCGATCCAACATGAGATGCTCCGATGCTAACATCAGGGGGGCTGACGGGGGTTCAGCTCTGAACCTGGACAACCCCTTTAAGATGATTGATTACAGGGGTCCTTGAGGAAAGATGATACTGGCCGGCCTCCATAGCTCGAAGTCTTCTCGGCCATCTATAGTAAGAAGCGGTATTTTTATATGGACATAGGCAGGTGGAAATTCTGTGCGCGGCATATCTGTACATGGTGCGGTCAGTGTTATGTGCAAGGGAGGAGGGACTGGGGGCCACTTTGGTCAGGGGCTCACCGGGGGATTCACCTGTTCCCCTGTATACAGGACGAGGAATACATTCTGCTCCCTGCAAGGGATGTTGGTTATAGTCTGCAGCAGGAATCTGCAACCTTCGGCACTCCAGCTGCTGTTAAACTTACAACTCCCAGCATCCAACATGCTCAGCCACGGGAATGGGTCATTCTGGGAGTTGTAGTTTCAGAACAGCTGGAGCGCCGGAGGCTGCTGGTCCCTGGTCTACAGTCTAAATTACCAGCACAGTTTTCAGTATTGAGCGCGCTCACCTCCCTGTGTTGACCCAAATGATATCCAGGTGACTGAAGTATATACCCTCGTGTCCCCCCCGTTATTACAGGAGCACCTCTTACCCGCGGGTGACTGGTGGCACAGCTGACGAGATCTCTGGTAGAGAAATGGCGGCAGTAACTAGAAAAATAAAGATTGTTAAAAAAAAAGACAGGTGTCTTCCGAAAGCTGGCAGCACTGCATGGCGATCCCAGGAACGTAAGACTGGATGGTCCTGCCAACAGGTCATGTAGGTGGGCACAGAAGTGCCGTTAATTCAGGCAAGAAAACCTAGAAATCAGATGCCCAGAAAATGTATCCCACCCTCCAAAAAGATCATGAGAGCGCCAATTAGCATTTCTTTGTTTGCCAACCTTGCCGCATCGCTGTCACTACCCCCATCAGGAGGGCATCAGTGCCCATTTGAGAGCTGCATTCATCACAGATGGCATAAGAAAGACCATTATTGCTCTTTAAGTCAATGTAGGGAACTCTATAGTAAGGTACAGCTGGCACTGAACATAACATAGGCAACACCAGACCTCTCAGAATGGGACTTATGGGTATGATAGGTGGTCCTACGCCAGTTATATAAAGTGATCCCCCCCGTGTGGAGCCCTTATCCATGACACGTTACATCAGCAGCGCTAGAGCGTTGGCTCCACGCAGACCCTGCCAGGTGTGCGGAGCGGCCAGAAGCGGTGATGGCTAACCTCCAGCACTCCAGCTGTGGTAGAACTACAACTCCCAAGATGTACACTTGCTTGGCTGTTCTCAGAACTCTATAGAAATGAATGGAGCATGCTGGGAGTCGTAGTCTCACCACAGCTGGAGTGCCGGAGGTTAGCCATCATTGGGTTAGGGGTGCACTGCAGAAGGCTGCCACATACAGAGGAGGGGAGCTCTACCCAACTCATCCTGATCACAGCAAATCTGGATTTCACTTCTCAGCGTGTGCTGCCCACAACTAGTAGGGTGACAGGACAGACCCTGTGAGACCCTGGTAGTCATCTGCCCTCAGCTCTACCTTTTATAAAGTATCCGAACTATATGTAATACCGCAGGTAAGTGCACAGAAGTAGATGACTCACCTGAGCAGGTCTCCCCATGTCGCTTACTCACTAGGTACCGCTGTGATATGTGCCCGTGTGGTCTAGAGGTGACAGCCCTGCGACCCTTCACCGGCTATAGGAAGGATTACCCCACAGTGCCCATCTCTCAGCGTGCCCGAGCGGCTCCTCTGCCCCGACCATCGCGGCTGTCACCAGGTGTCGGTGCTGTCTGCCTGCCGATCCCGCCGCTTAAATAATCCCCGCCACGTCTCGCCCTCCATTGTGGCCCAGGTGAGCACAAGTCGCTGCCAGTGCCTGCCTCTCACAAGACACCCCTGCCTGTTCTGGAGAAATCTGGGGCCTATAAAGAGAACGGACTTAACCCATGCGGCGGCATTACACAAGCATACCTCCCAACTTTCCGAAACGGGACAAAAGTAGCTTCACGTGCCGCAATTTTTTTCCCGTTAGGCCACACCCCTTGTACACACCCATTTCCCCACCCACTGACACCAGTTCACACCCTGCCTTCCATGGGTTTCTGTTTCCTGCCTCCACACCGTATCTTTATCTTCCAGACTGCGGACCTATTCAAGTGAATAGGTCCGCATCCGTGATATGGTTCACACGCGGCGGGTGCCTGGATATTGCAGAACTGCAATTTGTGGTCCGCTATACGGGCATTGACGACTTGCAATCATCTAAAAGGGGCCCTAATGACGGGGTTCGGTGTCATCGCCGTTCCCCGTCATTGCAGTCGGCTGTCTGCTGTGTATGGGGCAGGCTCACCGCCGCAGTCCGCACCATCCATTGTCTGAGCACCGCATAGTGAGGGGGCACAACACTTATGATAAGCTGGGCCATGCAGGCAGCCGCCCGGGTCAGCGGTGAGAACCCAGTGATCGCTCATATTGATCCTTTCTATACGGACCCCTTCTTCTCTCTCTGTACAGGGAACACTGACAACTGTTGCGGTCCGCATCTTTTACAGCCCGATTGAAATGAATAGGTCTGCAAAATTGCGGGCCGGATGCGGACCCAGAGTTACAGCCGTGTGACTGGACCCTGAAGGTGGGGCATCAGCGACACTTGGTGGTGACAGCAGCGTGACAATAACTGCTGACAACACCTACTAAGGACACGCTCTAAAGATTTACTATGGACGAGTACTACAGCGCGTCCTAATTATGGGACATCGTGGGAGGAGATGGTGCTGGCTCAGACCCACTATTGGTCTAATGGAAAAAGCTCAGTCACTGAAGGGGTTAAACTTAAACAACTGGCCAAAGGAAAAATAAATAAAAGAACCTTACTAGTTTGAAGCCAGGCCAGCAGCAAGCAGGACAGGGACCAACTCTGCAGTGATGGGAGAAAGGCAGGAGTAGCCACACTGGTCACGTATGGTGACCAACTTGGGGCAGGTCAGGAGCACGGAGGACTGCAGAAGGAGGAGGCAATGATCGGGTTATTTTCCTGGGACCCGACCCCTGCTTCTCCAAGTCTCTTTCTTTCAAGGCTCCCGAGCTCTCCTTCCTGGCTGTGTGAGGAGGCGGGGCCAAGGGCGCAGCATGGCAGACTGGCACAGTGAGCCGGGACAGCGGTGAAAAACTGGGACGGTTAGGACCTATACACAAGTGCCCAGCAAGGCTCATGATTCCACTAAAACAATATACATAGTGTGAGTGCTCATTGAAGTGGCAGGCAGCGGCGCTGGAGCTGCCTGCTGCACTAATCATTAACTGTACATCCCAGGGGCCCACCGAGGATTTCCCCGATGGGCCAGTCCGAGCCTAGTTCTGTCCATTACAAGGGATAATCATGTGCACATGACCGTCAGCTGTGTCATGTTCTGTTCCTCTGTTATTCCTCTTGATAATGGGTGTCAGTATTCCTTGTGAGAGGGGTTTGTCGCGACACTCAGGGCAATGTGAGAGTGTGCAGTGGACACACCGCTAACTCGTGCCACCCAGTCATCAGTTTATTCACAAACTTCTAATAGGAATAATAGAAGAACTCTACAATGCTTAGTTGTAAGAATAGATGTTCCAGAATACTTGTCATGTTCCGGTTGTGTAAATGATTTAACCTTCTGTCTTCACAGGCTCTCGTAGATGGTCCCTGCAGCGGTGTGAGGAGGCAGTCAATGCCCTTCAAGTGCATGCAGCTCACCGACTTTGTCATCAAGTTTCCGCACAGGTTTGTATCCTTCACGCTTCCTCTGCCGCTTATACTGGGAGGGCTGTACGCCCTCTGGACTTGTTCGGACCGGGCGTCGCTTCTAAAGTCTTGACTGCAGCAGTTCAGTTTTTTTCCCTCTTATATGGGGTGAGAGCTGGTTGCGTTAGTCCGCCTGCTGTAAATATTCGGATGTGTGCGTTGTTGATTATTGGTGTTTCTTTTACAATTGCTGACTAAAAACGTTTTATATGATTTTAGTGCACGGCAAAAATGCGTCCGTGTTGCTTGGGAGAAGGCGAATGTTAACGAGAAATGGACCCAAACAAACTGGGCCAAGAGAATCGATGCCAGACAGAGGGTAAGTCAGCAATTCAGTTTTTCTATCCTTCGTTCCCCCAGTGTCATCAGCTTCCCCACACATGTACAGGGCTTATGTATGGAGCGTCAGCACTGACATCCGCAGGTGTTCACAGGAAATTCCATGCAGACCATCCTCTGCCTATTGAAGTGAATGGAGAAAATCTGGTCAGAAAAAAATCTAATAAATTGACATGTTGCAGATTTTAAAATCTGCACCGCAGGTCAAAATCCGCATGGGAAAAAATCTGCATTGTGTGCATGAGAATTTCTAATTCTCATAGACTACAATGTATCTGACCTACGGTGCGGATTTTCTGCACGCAAATCCGCACGCAATCTTGATCGTGTGCATTTAGCCTTACACAGGAATTATCCGAAATTCTTTGTTTCCGAAAATTTCCTGCTCGTCCAAGTAGGTTGGAGCGGCATTTACATTAGTCTTTGTATGGGGACTAGTGATCCCCATAGAGAAATATTGCTTCTTGGCAGCAGATCACTGTTAGGCTAGGTTCACATGACGACAATTTTTATAATGGGAGTCTATGGTGTCGCATTGCGACATGCTGCGACTGCGACGCGACAGTCGCAGAAAAACCCATCTTGAATGGATTTTTTGAAACTGTCGCATCGCAGTCGCAGCATGTTGCATGTCGCAATGTGACACCATAGACTCCCATTATAAATATTGTCGCGCGACAATAGTTTGACTTTTTGTCGCGCGACAAATGTCGTTGTGTGAACCTAGCCTTAACCTATTAAGGACCCGGCCACTTTTTGCAAATCTGTGTCACTTTATGTGGTGATAACTTTTAAACGCTTTTTCTTATCCAGTCCATTCTGAGATTGTTTTTTCGTCACATATTGTACTTCATGACACTGGTAAAATTGAGTCAAAAAATTTCATTTTTATTTATCAAAAAATACCAAATTTACCTAAAATATGGAAAAATTAGAAAATTTCCAAGTTTCAATTTCTCTACTTCTATAATACATAGTAATACCGCCAAAAATACTTGACTTTACATTCCCCATATGTCTACTTCATGTTTGGATCATTTTGGGAATGCCACTTTATTTTTTGGGGACGTTACAAGGCTTAGAAGTTTAGAAGCAAATCTTGAAAATTTTCAGAAAATTTCCAAAACCCACTTTTTAAGGACCAGTTCAGGTCTGAAGTCACTTTGTGAGGCTTACATAATAGAAACCGCCCAAAAATGACCCCATTCTAGAAACGACACCCCTCAAGGTATTCAAAACTGATTTATATAAACTTTGTTAACCCTTTAGGTGTTTCACAAGAGTTAACGGCAAATGGAGAAACAATTTTAGAATTTCAATTTTTTGGCAAATTTTTCCTTTCAATCAATTTTTTTCCAGTAACAAAGCAAGGGATAACAAATAAAACTCAATATTTATTGCCCCGATTCTGTAGTTTACAGAAACACCCCATATGTGGTCGTACACTTAAACTGCTGTATCGGCATACGACGGGGCGCAGAAGGAAAGGAACGCCATATGGTTTCTGGAAGGATTGTCTGAAAGTGATAGCTTTTTTATTTTTTGACAGATTGTCTTCGGTAGGGTCTCATTTTTTGCGGGATGAGATGGTGGTTTGATTAGTTGTATTTTGGGAGGCATACGCCTTTTTGATCGCTTTGTATTACATTTTTGTGATGTAAGGTGACCAAAAATGGCTTTTTTTACACTGTTTTTATTTTTTACGGTGTTGAGGGGCTAGGTCATGAGATATTTTTATAGAGCCAGTTCTTACGGACGCGGCAATACCTAATATGTTTAATTTTTATTTTATTTATTTTACTTTCACACAATAATAGCATTTTTAGAAAAAAAATATATATTTTAGTGTCAACATAGTCAAACATATTTTTTTATTTTTTGGGCTATCGTCTCATGTAGGGGCTCATTTTTTGCGGGATGAGGTGATGGTTTGATTGGTACTATTTGAGCGTAGAAACTTTTTTGATTACTTTTATTACCTTTTTTGGGAAGTGAGGTGGGCAAAATTTCAATTCTATCATAGTTTTTTTTTTATGGCGTTCATCGTGCGGGGAAAGTAACATAACGGTTTTAAATGTGCGGCTGTAAGAAAAAAAATCTTTTTTTTATTTTTACTTTTTTTTTACATTTTTTGTGACTCAAACCCACTTGGTTCTTGCAGATCCAGTGGGTCTGATGTCTGTATAAGGGTACTTTCACACTAGCGTTGGTGCGGATCCGTCTGTTTATTTGCACAGACGGATCCGCACCTCTAATGCAAACGTTTGTATCCGTTCAGAACGGATCCGTTTGCATTAGCTTTAAAGAAAAATGGATCCGTTTTGAATTACATTGAAAGTCAATGGGGAACGGATCCGTTTTCAAATGCACCATATTGTGTCACTGACAACGGATCCGTCCCCATTGACTTACATTGTAAAAAAAAACGGATCCGTTAGGCTCCGCCTCTTCAGACGGACACCAAAATGCTGCATGCTGCGTTTTGGTGTCCGCCTCCAAAACGGAATAGAGGCGGAACGGAGCCGAACTGATGCATTCTGAACGGATCCTTATCCATTCAGAATGTATTGGGGCTGAACTGATCCGTTTTGGACCGTTTGTGAGAGCCCTGAAACGGATCTCACAAACGGAATCCAAAACGCTAGTGTGAAAGTAGCCTAATACAGTACAGTACACTATATAGTGTACTGCAATGTATTTTCACTTTACATTTAGCCATCAGACTTCTGCCTTTAGCAGAAGTCTGATGCAGCTTGGTGTTACTATGGCAATCGGACGCATCTGAAAGCGTCCGATTGCCATGGTAACCATCACCTCCTGCTACAACAGAGCAGGAGGTGATGGGGAGGCAGGGGTCAAGTATCGGGTGGCTACAGCACACAGTAGCCCCCGATGGGAGAGGGAGGGTGCTCCCTCCTCCTTAACCCCTTCCATACAGCGGTCCCTATGGACAGCGGCATGAAAGGAGTTAAACGGATGACATCTGTGCCAGCACGGATGTCATCTGTTTCAAGCAGAGTGTCGGCTCGGTGCTGACACTCTGCTTACCCGCTCGGCCATCCTGAAATAAGGGGGGTGGGGGTATCGCTGGAGATTGCGCTCTATTCTGGGAGAGCGGCCTGCCTTCCAGATCTCCCGCGCTCCCTCCGGCCCCCCGATCACAGTAATATTCCGGGTCATCGGAGACCTGAATGACCCGGAAACGCAGCAAACCGCAGCAAACCGTCTGAATTGAACTGCGGTTTGCTGCAATTGCTGACACGAGAGGCTCACAGGACCCACCTCGGCATTCTGCTGAATTATTTCAGCGGGCACTGTGTCCCGATCAGCGCCCGCCACACGGCAGTAATCGGAGCTACACGGGATGTACCTGTACGCCCTGTGTCCGTAAGAGGTTAAGGATAGGGTTGTTTCGGGTATCAAAGTTTCGATACCCAATAGATACTTTTCTCTGGTATCGAGCTCGATACCAGGATTGGTGTTTTATCGATACTGGGCTGCGCTACTGCACAGCCCAGTATCGGAGAACGTGGATGCGCAGCTCTGAGCGTGGCCATGTTCTCCTCGGCAGCACGGGGAGAAGGAGGCGGTCTCTCCCTCCCCCTGTGATGCCGCTGCCAATGAGGAGAGACGGGAGAATGAGGGGCGGGCGCACTGGCCACCAATGAGGAGTGACGGGAGAATGAGGGGCGGGCGCACTGGCCACCAATGAAGAGTGACGTTTCATATATAAATACAAGCAGAAGAAGCTCATTGCCGGCACCTGCCTGTGACCGAGCGCGGTGATCAGAGGCAATTAACCCCTCAGGTGCCGCACCTGAGGGGTTAACTGCTGCAAATTGCAGCGCTGTCACAGGCATGAGTTTCTTCTGCTTGTATTTATATATGAAACGTCACTCCTCGTGGGTGGCCAGAGCGCCCGCCCCAGTATTAAAACATTAGTGGCCAGTGTGCCCCCCTGTCCCCAGTATTAAAATACATTATTGGTGGCTATTATAAGAATACGGGGGGCACTTATCAAATCGGATTTGTTAGTTTTGGCGGTAGCGCGGTTTATGCGACATTAGGTGAGCCTGGATTGTGGCTCATTTTCTATGTGAGGCTTTTATAGAAGTCACAGCCTATGGCAGGCAACCCCCCTGCTCTGCTTTTACTCAAGTTTAAAACCACATTGCACTCATGACAAATATAGCTGCGCCATTTCATAAATTTAGCGCAGGCGCACAAAGCGAAGACAGACTTAAAACTGAGACAAAAACCGAAATTGCTAAATGTCCCCCACAAACCCTCTTGTTAAATCTGTGCACCCCTGTAGTCGTCACTCTGATGCTTATTAGTACACTGGGTTTAATTACAGTTTTTTTGTTTGGGTCTGGGGTTGTTTTTTTTCGGGGGGGGGGGGCCCTAACTATTATTTTTTTTTGTATAGTGGATAGCTTGGAATTTGGCGATCTGAGTATTTAGACCTTGATTTGTATTTGTGTGGAGTTTAGTAAATGTTTAGGAACTTATTAAACAGAAACTTAATTATTTCCTACAGAAAGCAAAGATGACAGACTTTGATCGTTACAAGGTCATGAAGGCAAAGAAAATGGTAAGTTTATTCTAATGGTACTTTACTCTGATGATGTTGAGATGAGCGAATGTCACGTTCTGAAATTCGTCCACCCTTCGTTTAGTGGTAAAAGCAGAATTGCGTTATGGATTCCGTTACCACGGACCATAACGCAATTCTATGACGGAATGGACTTTAGAGACATTCCGTCATAATAAAAGTCTATGGGCTGCAACACGTCATAGAATTGTGAAATATGGGCCGTGGTAACGGAATCCATAACGCAATTCTGCTTTTACCACTAAATAAGAAATTCGCTCATCTCTAGTTACTAGCCTGCGGTATTAGCCAGAGTATTTTACCGTCTTGTGTAAGGCTCTGCCCACATAAATGGGGACCGCAGTGCGTCAGACCCTCACCGATGGCTTCCGACAGACCCCATTCACTTATGAGTTGTACCGCACACTGTGCTATTAGTCCCATCAAATATGACAAGTGTGTGACACTGAGCCTCGGATGAAGATACCAAATACTGGAGCCCCAGCGCATGAACAGGGGGGTTCAACCGAGAAAAAAATGTCAGAATAAGAGCTCTCGGTAAAGTGTACGTTTTGCTAACTTTCCACTTGTAGCCGCCCTCTTTGCTGACTTGAATTTCAGCAGTTCTTGCCTGTCTCGCCGTCCGCAGTAGTATGCACCAACCCAGCTGCATCCCCAATCATAGTTTGCAGTCGCTCTCCTCATAGTAGATGTATGCACATCCCTCACCAGTGTCATTAGGTGACCTCCTTGGTCCCTGTGCCCTCTCCTCATAGTAGATGTATGCACATCCCTCACCAGTTTCATTAGGTGACCTCCTTGGTCCCTGTGCCCTCTCCTCACAGTAGTAGATGTATGCACATCCCTCACCAGGTTCATTAGGTGACCTCCTTGGTCCCTGTGCCCTCTCCTCACAGTAGTAGATGTATGCACATCCCTCACCAGGTTCATTAGGTGACCTCCTTGGTCCCTGTGCCCTCTCCTCACAGTAGTAGATGTATGCACATCCCTCACCAGGTTCATTAGGTGACCTCCTTGGTCCCTGTGCCCTCTCCTCACAGTAGCTGTATCCTTCTGATGTGTAGAACTAATAGCGCTGGGAGTAATCCAGAGATCATGGGGGTATCGGTGGGAGAGGGGGGTTGTTGGATCTTATCTGCTGGGAAGGAGTTGCTACTGAGACAGCATGTAAGGCCACTTTCACACTGGCGTTTTTGGATCCGCTTGTGAGATCCGTTTCAGGGCTATCACAAGCGGTCCAAAACTGATCAGTTTTGCCCCAATGCATGGATAAGGATCCGTTCTGAATGCATCAGTTTGGCTCCGTTCAGTCTCCATTCCGCTCTGGAGGCTGCTTGCAGCGTTTTGGTGTCCGTCTGATGGAACTGAGCCAAACGGATCCGTCCTGACATACAATGTAAGTCAATGGGTATGGATCCGTTTTCAGTGACACAATATGACACAACAGAAAACGGATCCGTCCCCCATTGACTTTCAGTGGTGTTCAAGACGGATTCGTTTTGCCTATGTTCATGATAATACAAACGGATCCATTCTGAACGGATGCTTGCGGATGTATTATCAGTGCGGATCCGTCTGTGCAGATACATGACGGATCCGCACAAGACGCCAGTGTGAAAGTAGCTTAAAGCTAGCCTGAGCAGGGAGAGAGTACAGGACTGAGGATTAGGAGCAGTATGTGGTTCGCGTGGGGCAGAGACTCTGCGAATGTTCCTCTTTCGTAGCCAGTGTGAAATACATGGGGCCTCGTCATTGGAGGTTAGAGGGAATGTGGAACGTGTAGTTTGGAGTGGACAGGGAATTGCTTGCAGTCCAGGAGTGCTGCACCGGAGGATAACGGAGGCTGCTGTTGTCTGCTACTTACTGTAACATTCTGCAATTCTACAGTGAAATCTCTTCTCATTTTACAGAGGAACAAGATTATCCGACATGAGATGAAGAAACTTGTAAAGGAGTCCACCGGGTCTGCAAAGTCTGCCGAATCTAAAAAACCCGCCAAGCCTATAAAGTCTACCAAGTCTGCAAAGATTACCAAGTCTGTCAAGAAAGAGAAAGCATAATCCTCTCTCTTACTGGACAAAATAAACACGTGATTTATAGCGCCATCTGCGTTCATGTCTATTTGTCTTTAGGGAGCGGTCCTTTGTTACATGGCCGCCATCTACGTTCCCCTGCTGCGCCCTCCATAGTGGAAATGTATTGCAGATAGAAGATGTCCCCAGCCAAATCATCAGTGTGAGAAGGTGGTCCCCGGAGACCCGCTTCATTACTGGGCGCCCTTCCAGCAGAAAACGGATGACTTAGGAACAACCCCCTTTACTCACTGCATAAAATCAATATTTTTTTATTTCCTGCGTTTATATTCCTCATTAGTTCCCTCATTTCACATTACAGGGGGGGGGGGGGGGGGTCCTTATATTCTGTACATTTTTGGTGCTGATTCTGCTCTGAAAACGCCATCAGATCTGTAGTAAAACGCTTAATAGAATTTTTTAAAAGTTCACTTCCTTCACAAAGCAGATTTTTCCACTGCAAGTTTTTCAATCTACATTATACCTATTGGTTGTGAGTAGAGATGAGCAAATCGAAGCTGACAAAGTGGATGTCGATCCTAATTTCAGGAATTATTCGATTCGCACCGAATCCGAATTTCCTCCCGCTTTGTGGTAACGAATCTTGTTTTTCCTAAAATGCATGTGTGAGGACATGGAGCAAGGAACTCTGGGAATGCGGGATCACCCACAATGCCATGCATGCAGCCAATCAGCAGCCAGCCAGCCCTGTGATGTCACATCCCTATAAATAGCGGCAGCCATCTTGGATTCTGCCATTTTCCAGTGTACTTAGTGCAGGGAGAGACGTCAGCAGGCGCTAGGGACAGTGCTAGGAAAGAGTTCATTGTGCTGAAAAAACGATTAACAAGTTTAGGTAAAGATTATTTAAGGTGCAGGGAAAGGATAGGGAGGAATCATTCCGGAGCATTTATGTAGAACAGGGTTCAGTCGGGGAGGTTACAGCCTGGGGAATAGGAACAATCCTATTACACCTTGCTGCACTGTCTGCGGATCCAAATGACCATTATACAGCTCTGTAATTCCAGGACACCGTTATTGTGGTGCAAGTTCTGTGTGATACCGCCATTAACAGGGTTTATTACTAGGAAATATTTCTACAGTACGTCTTATTTGCCCTTGTGCGGTGCAGTTATATGTTGTAAAGCCCTTTTTGCCGTGTATTAGTGGGAAAATAAAAATATATTCGCCGTTCAGCGGTGCAGTTATATCTTGAAAATCCTTTTGTGTAGTGGAAAAAAATTAGGGCCTATTTGCCGATTAGAGGTGCAGATATGTATTTTAAAGCCCTTTTTGCCATGTATTAGTGGCAAAAAAAATATATATTCGCTGATTTTTGGGGTGTTTAGTGGCAAATGAAAGATATATTTACCGTTTTTTTATTTTTTTATTTATCTGATCTAACAGTATGTCAGACAGAGAAGTGCAAGGCCCTGCACAGGGAAGGGGCAGATGCCTACATGTTTCTGGCGCAGGCACAGGTCGCAGCAGAGTAAGGGAGCATGGCAGCAGGGGTCGCAGCGAGAGACCTGAGCTCCCGATGTCAGCTAGTGGTTGTGTCTTGACCAGCAGCCGAGCAGTTCTTGAATGGTTGACTCGGTCATCCACTTTGTCCCAAGTGACATCAGATACTCCCGGCCAAGAGTCGGTGGGTTCGTCAGACACAACCCTTAGTTGGCATGACCTGTCCTCAACCTGCCTCTGTCCTTTTCTGTTCCCTCAGCCAGATAAGTATTGTATGCTGTGGGATCAGCTCCACTATACAGCGAGGACGAGCTACCAGAGGACAGTCAGCAGCTACTGGCCAGGCAAGATCCGACGCTTCCTCCGCTAGGCGGGCAAGTAGTGTTGAGTACAACTGCAAAAAAAAGGGGTCAGTCAGCACATTCTAATGTGCAGGTGCACGCTGCCATGGATAGAAACACAAAGAAAAAAAGGACATTGCAGCAGGACTCTGCAGACACAAATAAAGTACAACAATGCCATAATTATAGAAAACATTCTGGTGCTTATGCTACGCTTATAAATTAGAGATACTTGGCAAATACATTTTGTACAAAATTATCTGGGCCCGTCTGCCAACGTCAAGGCGATCTCTATCGGACGGGAACCTAACACTAAATACTACCTGCAGTGTGCCAAAGTGGCCACGATAAAATTCAGGGAGTGCGCAGGTTCCACATGCATGCTGGGTCCACTCTGCTTTTTTCCATTTTTGGTGCCATAACGGCCTCCAATTAATCCAGGGATGCAGGTACCAACATGCATGCTGAGCCCACTCCATACTTCTCCTGGTGCAAAATGGCTTCCAATGAATACGAGAGCAGGCTACAGCTTTTATACTTACTCTAATTAAAATCAGCCTATGGGGGGGGGGGGGGCCCATGGCCAGCTATGAGCGTGTAAGGACGCGCTCAGTAAGAGCTCCTCTACATCCCTGGCGAAATCACCTTCCATCCAGCCTCTCCTGATGGGCAAAACACAAAAAAAAGGGCAGAGCTCGTCCATTGGCTGCATCGCAAGGCGATCTACCTCTCCACTTCGCCTGGCATTCCTCACCCCCGGGCTCTGAAGGACCGCTCTATGTGCCTCCAAGATGGCGCCGAATACGCGGTCCGCCGCAACCTGATACCCCTGGCAGCCCTGCCGTACAGTTTCACTGGCACCGCTCTGCATCTGTGCCCCCGCTGCCAGCCTCGACCCCAGGCACTGAATGGTACAACTGCCGGGACCAGACCCCCCCTGGATCCACCGGAGCTGCTCTCTCCACCCTGACCCCCCAGCCTGGCTCCCACACGCGCCCTGGAACCTTCGATACTTACCTCAGCTACAGTGCTGCTAGCAGCCTCACAGGTCAGTCACAGGGACTCTCCACAAAATCCCCCACGATGTAACGCTGGAGGTCTGCAGCCCCACCAGCCTGCAGAACTCCACTCTGAGGCCCTTGGCCCACTTCTTCTGGCGCTGTGAGCCCATGTTTTGAACCCATTCTGGTCTCCACTTTCCTGGACAATGCCAAGCCCAGCAGCAACAGTCCCCCAGCAGAGATGCTCCTCAAGATCGTGCTTCTCCTGCTGCAATGGACCCCTTTCACCCTCCTTCCCACTCTCCTGGGCCCTCTCTAGCCGCCTCACCACATTGGTTGGATCTTCGGATCTTCTTGGGACGGCTCCCATCAACGGTTGCCGGGAGCGACCCCTTCTGGACCTGAAACTGTGATCGGTTTACATATCTCACCCCAGACCAGGGAACTCCCGGCCTCCACAGATCTACTTGATGAGGATGCCATACCACCAACAACGGCGGACCTGCGTATCCTTATCCGCTCACTACCCTCTAAAGCAGACCTGTCTAAGGCCTCTTTCACACTTGCGTTGTGAAGATCCGGCGTGCACTTCCGTCGCCGGAATGCACGCCGGATCCGGCACAACGCAAGTGAACTGAAAGCATTTGAAGACTGATCAGTCTTCAAAATGCTTTCAGTGTTACTATGGCAGCCAGGACGCTACTAGCGTCCTTGTTGCCATAGTAGCAGTGGGGAGCGGGGGAGCGGCATACTTTCATTCCGTGCGGCTCCCGGGGCGCTCCTGAATGATGTCAGAGCGCCCCGCGCGCATGGATCACGTGATCCATGCGATCACGTGATATATGCACTGGGGCGCCCTGACGTCATCCTGGAGCGTCCCGGGAGCCGCACGGAATGTAAGTATGCTGCTCCCCCGCTCCCCCTACTCTTTACTATGGCAACCAGGACTTTAGCGTCCTGGCTGCCATAGTAACTATTGACAAAAAGCTAAATGTCGGATCCGGCGATGCGCGGAAACGATGTTTAGCTAAAGGCCGGATCCGGACTAATGCCCTTCAATGGGCATTAATTCTGGATCCGGCGTTACGGCATGTCTTCCGGATTTTTGCATGCTGCGCTTTTGTCAACGTCCAAAAAACGTTGACATACTGAACGGAAGACATCCTGATGCATCCTGAACGGATTTCTCTCCATTCAGGATGCATTAGGATAATCCTGATCAGTAGCTTTCCGTCCTAGAGCCCCGAGGACGGATCTCTAGGACGAAAAGCTAAAACGCTAGTGTGAAAGAGGCCTAATTTGCCACCAACATACTGCAGGAATGCAAGCAGGAATTCTCGCAGGTCCGCTCTGAACTGATGGTGCTTGACTTCAGAATTGATTCTGTTGTCCACGATCACACAGCCCTGTCTGCTACGGTTTCGGCCCTTCAAGATAAGGTCCAGTATCATGAGGCTCAACTGTACACCTTACATCAGCACCTTGATGACATTGAAAACCGCAGCCGCCGTAACAACATACGGATTAGAGGCCTCCCAGAATCAATAACGACACCTGACCTACTGCATACAATTGTAGGAATATTCAACAAAATCATGGGTCGCCCACCGAATTCTCATATAGAAATTGACAGATCTCACAGAGCCCTACGGCCCCCTAATCCAGACGGCTCCAAACCAAGAGACGTCATCTGCAGAATACACTTTTATGTCGTCAAGGAGCAAATTTTGAATAAGGCTCGGCAGTCTTCCCTTCTGTCTCATGAAGGGTCCCCAATCAAGTTGTTGCAGGACCTTTCACGCCACACTCTGGCACAGAGAGCTGCCTTACGTCCTCTATTGAACCTCCTCAGGGATCGGGGAATTCCCTATCGGTGGGGCTATCCATTTGCCCTCTTTGCGGGCCCGAAGGCACATGTTGCAGTTCTTTGCAAACCTGCGGATCTCCCAGAATTTCTTCACCTACTGGACCTGCCGCCAGTCGACCTGGGTCCCTGGCCGTCTATTCTCACACCTGCTCCAACCCAACCGGGGCGCTCTCGATCCTCCTAGATCGCCAGCTCCGGAACGCCTGGAACAACCGTGTCATCCCCTCGTGGATGGAGACAGTGACGATCCGCTGGCCATCAACGTGGATCTCCATCCACGTCTACTACCAGAAGAGTGGACTGCTGTTCATGTTTGGGACTACTAATCTTCAGCCATAGAAGCAACTTGTTTTGTGGCATCTCTGCCCGGCCCTCAGAAGTTGGCAATAGCACTAACGCCTTTTTTTTCTTTGCCAGAGAATGTAGCTGGCTCGCTTTCTCCTGGTTGTTACTTCCCCCAATAGTTTGGGGCATTCCCTGGGGACCAGTTAATCCCTAGCGACTGCTTCATCGGATCTTTTTGATCTCACTAGACAGTTATCTCTTCTTTCTCTCCTACTCCCCCCCCCCCTTTTATTATTTTTTCTCTCTCTTGGTTTTGTCTGTTTTCCCCTCCCCCTTGTCCCCTGTGTTCTTCTTTTTGTTGCAGGTATGACATCACTCACGATAGCATCTTTCAATGCGAAAGGCCTCAACACTTCTGAAAAGCGATTCCAGGTACTTCACCACTTCCACCGCCAAAAGGTACAAATTGTCTGTTTCCAAGAAACACACTTCAAAGGTGGTAAGGCCCCCGACATCCGACATCGCCACTCTACAACCTGGCACTTTGCAAACGAACCTGTGAACAAATCTAAGGGGGTGGCCATAGCAATCCATAAATCTCTGCCTCACCAAGTGCTAGGTTGTATTGCTGATCCCGGGGCCCGATACCTGATCCTCTCGCTCCTCATTGGCGGCCGAAAATTCACCGTTCTCAAGACTTACGCTCCTAACCAAAATCAGGTTTCATTTATCTTGGACCTAGTTGATAAGGCCCTACCCCTAATCCGCGGAACGGTTATAATTTGCGGTGACCTTAACCTCACCCTCGACCCTACACTTGACAACTCCACGGGACGTGCCTCCCTTTCCTACTCACCCATTAAAAAGGTTAAAAAGGCTCTGCTTCAGCTACAATTATATGACCCGTGGCGTTTGCAACATCCTGTGGACAGAGACTATACCTTTTACTCAGCCCCACATTCCTCATATAGCAGAATTGATTATATTCTTATCCAACAACCTGCACTCTCATGGCTAGTCTCCGCACGAATAGGCAACATCTTGTGGTCTCACCATGCTCCGGAGTTTTGCTCCTTAAACCTCCCTTTCCTGTCCAAACGAGAGTGGACCTGGCGTTTAAATGAATCTCTCCACCTAGACACAATGTGCGCCGCAGACCTTAATACCACGGTAACCAATTTCCTCTCCGACAATGACGCGGATCCTACTTCTCTCTCAGCACAATGGGAGGCCCTAGAATGCGCCCTACACGGGGTCCTCATTAGACACGGCTCCCATCTCAAAAAAGAAGAAGCAATTACTCTCAAAAACGCATTACAAAAGGTTGCCTCCTTGGAGCTTGCCCACAAGCGAGCACTCTCCCTACCTATCCTCCGTGATCTCCAAAACAGACATATGGATGCCCGACGCCTCTTAGAGACGTCTTATAAGAAAATAATCCAAACCTGCTGTAGTAAATTTTAAGAATACGGCAACAAGAGTGGGCACTTGCTGGCGAGGGCTATCAGGGGGAAAATAGCTGCCTCTCACATTCCCGCGGTAAAAAATCCTGCAGACCGTATGGTGCACACCACGGAGGATATTGTCTCATCCTTCCAATCTTTTTTTTCTGAACTATATAACCTTCCCTGTTCCTCTCAAACATGTGAAGACCAGGTCTCTGACCCGGTACCTCACACCCCCAAGCTATCTGACGTACAATCTGCTAGCTTACAAACTCCATTTACCGAAGTGGAACTACAAAAAGTTCTCAAATCCCTACAGGGGGGTAAGAGCCCCGGCCCTGACAGATTCACAGCCAGGTTTTATACATCCTTCTCAACTCTCCTCACCCCCTTCCTGCTTCGTGTCTTCAACGCTGTGTGTTCAGGTCATCCCTTCCTGGCGCAGTCTACCGAGGCTCATATTGCAGTCATTCCTAAACCTGGTAGGGACCCGCACCTATGTGCCAGGTTTTGTCCTATCTCTCTTTTAAATGTGGACCTCAAAATATTTGCCAAACTACTGGCTAATAGACTAAATGCCTTTCTGCCCTCCCTCATTCATCCTGATCAGGTGGGGTTTGTACCGGGGCGGAAGTCTCGCGACAACACCCTGAGGACCCTAGACATCATTCACTACGCAAAAACTAACAACACCCCCCTCATGATTTTGTCTTTAGATGCCGAGAAAGCCTTTGATCGCATCTCATGGCACTCGATCCGTACTGTCCTCTCACAATTGGGAATAGGCCCGGGATTCATAGGGAAAATCCTTAGTTTATATCAGCGACCCTCAGCTCGCATCAAGATCAATGGCACCTTATCCTCCCCCTTCTCCATCCACAATGGTACGCCACCGGGATGCCCGCTGTCTCCCTTACTATATGTTTTGGTCATGGAGCACCAGATGTCCTCTATACGCACCAACCCAGACATATCTGGGATCAAGAATGGAGACACTGAGCATAAATGTGCGGCCTTCACGGATGATCCTCTGCTCTACATAACTAACCCTCACATCTCCTTACCGTCTTTGCTTCGTGAGATAACCAGCTTTGATAAATGGACAAACTTTAAAATCAACATGACAAAATCTGAGGCCCTAAACATCTCCCTGCCTTGCGCCTTGGTCTCTTTTCTTAGAACCTCCTTCCCATTTGTCTGGCCACTCACGGGCATAACATATTTGGGAATTAAGATCTCCGCCGACCTGTCACATCTCTTCAGAATGAACTTTACCCCTCTTCTTCAAAAGTTCCAAAAAGACCCAGAGTCTTGAAGACAACGGGACTTCTCTTGGTTTGGTATAGTCAGTATATTAAAAATGAACTTACTGCCAAAGCTGCTCTATCTCCTGCAGACCACCCCCATCTAAATATCGTCAATTTTCTGATCGTAACTACGTCGATGCTTTACACATTTTGTATGGTCACCTGGTAAACCACGGATCAGGTGGAAAACAATGACTCGCTCCAAGGAGCTGGGCGGGGTTGGTCTGCCGGACTGTAGACTGTATTACCACTCTACGGCATACGCTAGGCTCCTGGATATGCTAAGAGTTGATTCTTCCAAATTCTGGGTTATATAGCACGAGATTCCTCCTCTTGCTCACCATCGGTACTCCCCTGGTTGACAAGCGTACCACGCTCTATCACCTCTAAGTTATCCTTTATGGCTAACCACACATTTGCAGAAATAGCATCCATAAGCCCTCACACTTCTCTAATCGACACTAAGGGCCCTCTGACCCCAATCACCGACCATCCGAGCTTCCCGCCGGGACACTCATATCGCCCCTTTCTTACAGGCACTAAAATCTGCCCTCTCAGATTTCATCACGTCCTCGCGGGGTCGTCCCTGAAGCCTTTAGCCCAACTAGTAGAACCTCCACACTCCCAATCTAGACATTGTTTTGAATACCTACAACTTCAGCACTTCTATTTATCTACACGCAAGACTCATATCCAACTAGATGCCTCACCACAATCGAACAAATGTGCATAGCCCCGTCAGCGGTACTCAGGGATATCTCAACCATCTATAAATTACTTATCCTCCAACGCTCCTCACATCCCCCTCCCTTTTGTCAAGCTTGGGAACAAGACCTGCTCCCTCTCAATGGAACAGGGCCTTCCTTCTCTCCCACAAAGCGCTGATCTTCACTAAGGCGCAAGAAACAAGCAGATGGTACAGGGTGCCTACACTTCTGCACAAATGGTTCCCAACAGTGTTTGATCGCTGCTGGAGATGTCACACAGAGGAGGGCACGATAATCCACATTTGGTGGCACTGTGCTATCCTGCGCCCATTTTGGAACTTTGTACAGGAGGTAACAGGTATCCTTGTACCAAATTCTCATGCATCCCTCCTACTGTTTGTATTCGACTTGAACATCCCAGCCTACAAAACCTCACTTCTAAAATACATGGTCCGGGCAGCAAAAACGGTCATTCCCCGACACTGGAAATCTCCCTCTCTCCCTACACTGGAGGAATGGTTTGAAGAAATTGCTCTTCACCAGAGAATAGAGGATCTCATTAGCCCTGGACCGTGGAGCCATCAGGGAGAGAGCAGAGCGGCAGGAGGCCTCTCTCCAGCTAGCAGCTACATCTTGACTGCATACTGACTAAACTTCAGGAAAGGGCTGACTGAAACAAATGGACCTGACTGTTTGATCTGTTTTAATGCGTATTTGCACGACTCTTTTGTGAGTATAAAAATAAAAAAGTTTTATTCAGACCATACGGCCCTTCACTATGTACCCGATACTCTGATTCTATAGAAAGGTTGCTTTGAAGAAAGGTGACTATCCTGTGGGACTCAATTGTACTGGCTGGGTTGAAGGAGATTACCGCTTCCTTGGAGAGAGTGTGAATTGGGACGTATACCAGGCAGCGCGACTAACTTTGAAATTGGATTAAACTTCAGGAAAGAACTCCTAGATTGCCTAACTAGGCCCGAGCTAAGCTATTTATACAGTCACACTGCCCCCATCTAGTGGTCAGACTAGTGTGGTGCAACTCTAATTAGCCTAAATGAAAGGCTCTTACATAGAATCACATGGTGACATGGGAGAATATGACATGAGGTGAAGTATAACATTCAGACATAATATATGACAATAAAACATAATAAAACAAGTTTACTGTGCCTATGATCACGAGTGGGACACTGCAATAGGACATGTCACATTTTCCATCTTGTGCAGAACGGACATACAGAAGCAGAGAGCGCATACAAGTCATTTGCTTTCCGCATCCGTATGTCTGTTCCGCAGAGGACAGAAAATGTGACATCCTATACTGGTCCGCAACGTGCAGGCTAGTTAAGGGTCTGCAAAAAAATGCAGATGGCACATGGGCGTGGTCTGTAATTTGCAGATCACAAAATGCATGTGGTCCGTGTCGTGTAAATGGGTTAAAAGTGTTTCCCAGACACTCAGGTGGTCATTTATTAACCCCTTCCCAACCAGCACTGTAATAGTACAGCGCAGCGGACGTGAGTTGCCGCCCAGCGCCATAGTACTACGGCGCACTGATCGAGTGGGTGCAGGAGCCCGGTGGGTGAGAAGGCAGCTGGATGCCGTGCAGAGGCTGCCCAATACCTTGCACGGCATCGGGACCTGCCTTCTACGGGTGCCCAGGAGATCTATCCTCAGGCACGGTCTCCTAGGTAACCTGTTAGTGTACTGCTCAGTGTAGTACACGAACAGGCAATGCATTACAATACAGATGTATTGTAATGCATTGCAGAGGGGATCAAACCCCCAAAAGTTAAAATCAGAAATAAAAGTTAAAAAAAATGGTCCTTAAAAAGTGGGTTTTGGAAATTTTCTTAAAAATTTTAAGAATTGCTTCTAAACTTCTAAGCCTTCTAACGTCCTAAAAAAAATAAAATCACATTTCAAAAATGATGCAAACATAAAGCAGACATATGGGATCAAATCCAGTGCTGAGCCACGCCCCCTGCACTGATCACATGACGGTGACGTCACCCAGGTCCTTCGGCTGTTCAACAGTTCGGGTTCGTGGAAGCCGCCCCTTATGGATTCCATATGCCGCGATAGTCCGCAGTAGTGGAATCCATAACGGGATGCGCGACTTACCACCACCCGAACAACGGACTTTTTTTTAAAGTTCGCTCATCTCTAGTCACGAGAAAACAATCTCAGAATGGTTTGGATAAATAAAAGTGTTCCAAAGCTATTACCACATAAAGTGGCCTGGGCAGGAAGGGGAAAACTGGCCCGGGGTTGAAAGGGTTAAGACCAGGGTTTTAGACACTGGTCTTAATAACCCCTAAACTGGCAGTGGTTCTGCCAAGTTATGAAGAGACGCCGGCCTCTCCATTACTTTGGCGCATCCAGTGCCAGTGTAAATGCATATCATCCAGACTGAATCCTGACCCATTCATTTCAATGGGTCTGTGTGAGGGGCACATATCTGAACATAACTATTGTACGGGGGTCCGTAGCTACTGTGAAGGGGGCACAATGTGGAGCTTACTACTGTGTGCTGGCACAAAGGGGCAAAAATTACAACGTGGGGGCATTAAAGGGGTTATCCAAGAGTATAAAATTCCCCATATGCCAGGCCCCTCATAGGGAATATACTCGCACCGCTCCTGGTCCCCCGTCCCCTACCGCACGGGGAGAAGCAGCAGCTGCGGTGCTGGGACCAGGAGCAGCGCAGGGAGCGGGGTAGGTATATTCAGTGTGGGGGCCCGGCATATGTACTTATACTCTCCGATAACCCCTTTAACCACTTCCCGACCGCCTAACGCACATCTGCGGTCTCGCAGCGGTCGGGCTGTTCTGGGGCGACGCATATGTGCGTCATCTCGCGAGACGCGAGATTTCCTGTGAACACAGTAACGCACGTCTCAGGAGTTTAACTACAGCCTGCCAGCGATGATCCATCGCTGGCAGGCTGTAGATGCGATATAAATCGCATCAAACAAGTATATCAGACGCTGTTTTGTGAACAGCATCTGATATAGCTGCTACCTGGTCCTCTGGTGGTCCCATTTGCTGGGATCGACCACCAGAGGACCAGGTAACACAGTAAAGTTGCACCAAACACTACACTAACCCCCCTCACCTATTAACCCCTTGTTAACCCCTTGATCACCCCATCTAGACCCCCTGATCACCCCCCTGTCATTGATCACACCCCTTGTAAGGCTGCATTCAGACGTCCATATGTGTTTTGCGGATCCGTGGATTCACGGATCCGCGGATCGGATCCGCGGATCTGCGGATCCACAGATCCTCAAAACACGGACACCGGCAATGTGCTTTCCGCATTTTGCAGATCCGCACATTGCCAGAACTATATAGAAAATGCTTTTTCTTGTCCGCAATTGCGGACAAGAATAGGACATGTTCTATATTTTTGCTGAACGGAAGTGCAGACCCGGAAGCGCGGATCCGTAATTCCGGATCCGAGCGGGACAAAGTCTGTCCCCATAAAAATGAATGGGTCCGCAATTCCGTTCCGCAAACCGAATTTCGGACGTGTGAATGGGGCATAAGGGTCCCTTATCACCGCCAGTTAGTTAGCTACTTGTTAGGTAGCTAGCGCCCACCGCACCGCAGTCACTGATTTTGGCAGAGATTTTTTCACCCACATTGATCGATGCGAATGAAGAAATCTGTGCCGTTCATTTTTTTTTTTTTTTTCAGCCCAGAGGCCGAACGGAAAAAAAAAATCTCATTACCCGTATGCTCAATATACGGAGAATCGCAGAAACTCCTAATGCTGGCCATACGTGTAATGATTGCGGAGACCCTCAAATGCCAGAGCAGTACAAACACCTCACATGTGACCCCATTTTAGAAAGAAGACACCCCAAGGTATTCCGTGAGGGGTATGGTGAGTTCATGCAAAATTTTATTTTTTGTCACAAGTTAGTGGAATATGAGACTTTGTAAAAAATAAAAATCAATTTCCCCAAAAAAAAATTTCTGTGAACTCGCCATGCCCCTCACAGAATACCTTGGGGTGTCTTCTTTCCACAATGGGGTCACATGTGGGGTATTTATACTGCCCTGGCATTTTAGGGCCCCTAAAGCGTGAGAATCCAAATGTGTAAAAATGGCCTGTGAAATTCCATTGGAATTTGGGCCCCTTTGCGCAACTTGGCTGCAAAAAAGTGTCACACACGTGGTATCGCCGTACTCAGGAGAAGTAGGGCAATGTGTTTTGGGGTGTATTTTTATATATACCCATAGTTTGTGTGAGAAATATCACTGTAAACGACAACTTTTTAAATTTTTTTATTCAAAGTTGTCAATTTACTTCTCCTGAGTACGGCGATACCACATGTGTGGCACTTTGTTGCAGCCAAGATGCGCAAAGGGGCCCAAATTCCAATGAGTACCTTTTAGGAGGGCAGTACCTTTAGGTTTTACATGGCTGCTCACAATTTAGCCCCGCCCAAAATGCCAGAACAGTAAACACACCCCACAAATGACCCCATTTCGGAAAGTAGACACCCCAAGGTATTCACTGAGGGGCATAGTGAGTCCGTCTGAGATTTTTTTTTTTTTTGCCAGAAGTTAGCAGAAATGGAAACTTTATTATTATTTTTTTTCCTCAGAAAGTGTCATTTTCCGCTAACTTGTGAAAAAAAATGAAATGATACATGAACTCACCAAGCCCCTCCGCGAATACTTTGGGGTGTCTTCTATCTAAAATGGTGTGATTTGGGGGGTATTTATACTATCCTGACATTCTAGCACCTGAAGAAACATGACAGGCGCTCAGAAAGTCAGAGCTGCTTCAAAATGCCGAAATTCACTTTTTGCACCATAGTTTGTAAACGCTATAACTTTTACCCAAACCAATAAATATACACTTATTGGATTTTTTTATCAAAGACATGTAGAACAATAAATTTAGAGAAAAATTTATATAGAAATGTAGTTTTTTTTTGAAAAATTTTACAACAGAAAGTGAAAAATGTCATTTTTTTGCAAAAATGTCGTTAAATGTTTATTAATAGCAAAAAAAGTAAAAATGTCAGCAACAATGAAATAGCACCAAATGAAAGCTCTATTAGTGAGAAGAAAAGGAGGTAAAATTCATTTGGGTGGTAAGTTGTATGACGGAGCAATAAACGGTGAAAGTAGTGTAGTGCGGAATTGTAAAAAGTGGCCTGGTCATTAAGGGTGTTTAAGCTAGGGGTGCTGAGGGGGTTAATAGGTACCACAGTATCGAAAGGGTCTCCACCATCTTTGATGCCCCTGATCACCCCTTCCTCTACCTGTAGGATTGGGAGGGAGCTGCCACACATCATTGTATTAATCTTTACCTATGACCTATGTTTATGTCTGTATGTGTTGTTTGGGGGGCAGGCGCATTCTTTGCACAGGGGCCCTCTGTTGTCTGTGTCCGCCCCTGGTCAGCAAGTAACTTTATTGTGCAAGCGCTGGTTAATCAGTATCGGCTTGCCACCATCCGCCTGGAGAGGCGTCTGTCAGTTGCTTCCGTTAATGGGACTATGGGACTACCACTTCCTGAACCAGTACTCACGGTTACTGTGCCTCTTAAATTACAGGGGGGGAGGGGGTGCCAGGCTGCTGACGGTGATGGCCGCATGAAAGAGCTGCTCCTGCACAACAGCGACTTACAAGCGATAATACCGCCTCTACAAAGCCTGTTTTCAGCAGCCCTACAGCCCGTCCTCATCTACGATCATGGGGAAGAATAAGCGGACCTTACCGCTTACACACACCGCCAACCTGGAGTCCTTCTTTGAGAGGGGAAGAAACAAAGATGGCGCCGACTCCCATAGCAAAACGGCGTCCCCCGCTTCCGTCCGCAGCATGTCTCCTGCGCTCCCAGTCCCTGCTACACAGCCCGGACCTCCCTTTCTGCACAGAGCCCTCCATCCCCTCGCTCCCTCCGACGCCTGAGGACACCAGACCGCCATTGTCGGGGGCAGATCTTCATCATGGCGCCACACAGGAGCGCACCGCGTTGTCATCCACTGAAAGCCCCCAGAAGCAGAGGCCTAGATTGATGGATCCGGATATAACATAAGTCAGCACCTCCTCGGGGAATCAGACACGCCAACCTGCTCATGCGGACTCGCTTAGTAACCTGCCTTCCTCTGATAAGCCACCTACAGAGGTGTTGTTGGCGCTAAAAGCCTCTATACAACAAGACATCGTCTCAGTAATTCATCCAGTAACTGCTAGACTGCAGGAGGTGGAGGACAGAGTCATGCACATAGAAACAAAAATGGGCGAATTTCCTGCTTCCCAAAACACTGTGATAGATGCCCACAATGTGTTAAAGCTATAAAAAGGAAAATGGCGGACCTTGAAGACCGTTCGCGCGGGAATAATATTAAGTTCCGGGGCATACCTGAGGATGTGCCCCCTCAAGATCTGTCTGCATACATAAAGAGACTTTTTGGCAAGCTTCTACCGGGCCTGTCAGAGCATGATCTTATTATAGATAGGGCTCACAGGGTCCCTAAGCCGAAACACCTAGGCCTTGACGTCCCTAGAGACACCCTGGCAAGGGTTCATTTCTTCCATGTGAACGAAGCGATAATGTCTGCCGCCAGAAGAGCTGGCACTTTACCTCCTCCTTTCCAGTCAGTAAAAATATTTGCCGACCTGTCCGCTATGACCCTGAGACAAAGGCGCACCCTCTTGCCTATTACTACGTCCTTGCGCAATTCAAACATTCCTTACCGCTGGGGCTTCCCCCAAAAGCTCATGGTTTCTAGAGATGGTCATATGCATATTATCCACACCTTAGAAGAAGGCAAAAGCTTTCTCCAGAACTGGAAGATCCCATTATCCCAACCAGATTCCAGGAACTCGCCTACGGTTCATCTCCGCAAGAATGGCGACAGGTGGCTTACAGAACAAAACGGAAGGGGAGGATAGGCCATCAATATATAAATCCCAGACAACCCTTTTACCTTTCTCATATGGTGTTCATATACGAGTGGCTTCCTTTGAGACATATATAATCAATTAACTGACACCCCACTCCAATTTGTTAACATGGCTTTTTTTTTTATCTTTTTTTACTATTTTTATTTTTTTATTTTACCTTATTGCTATCTTTTTACCCTTTTTATGGCTATTGCGCAACCACTGCTATTAAATTCTCATGAGATATTTTAGAAAGAATGTGTACTCTACAAATGCGGCAATTATCACATATACATAAGTGATAGATACAAACAGTATCTCTCTAGAAGATAGGTTGTCAATTAAAACTGAAATCCTGCCCCATTGGTGACCTCACTGATGACGTCACCTAAATGTTAATTATCCTTTTGGGTTTAAAAGAAGACTAATGTGCAAATGCTGGTAGCCACTGAAGAAGGGACTGTGTGTCCCGGAACGCGTCTGGTGTCATTACCGCAACTACCAGCATAATAAACAAGATTCCAGCTGTGACATAAATTTGAGTGCTTAATACCCTGCATTTCATCTTAGCCGGCAATATCAAAGACCACGTGGGACGCCGCGTGCAACCAACGCCACCAGGACTCAGCGCTCATCTCAGAACAGGACGCATTGCTTCAGCACGCAGGAGAATACTTCACCCCAGCATCGGCAGCAAGGGGATGGCGCGCAGCTTGTACTCCAGCCGGAGCGATAAAGTAGCCAGTACGGCACCCTCTCCCTCCAAGGAGCAGCGCATAGAGTGATTATAACTCCCGGACCGTCTACATATCTACCTGCTGTACCCTGAACCTTTGCCTTCCAAATACCTTCATAAGATTATTGATTATGGAAGACCATTTAACAAGGAACTCTTAATAATACAAATCGCTTAGGATTTAGGATTAGGATTTAGGAGGCCACTTACAAGAGAAGCATTGTCCTGTCCTTACAAGTAAAGTGACACCCTATAATCCATAATCTATGTGGAGAACACTTACCTCAACTTGTACGGAGGATAACTGCCTCTTTTCCTTTTATCCAAGCGGAGGAGAATCACTAACTTTATAAGCCCCAAACATCCACCTGGAACATTTTGACATCTTCTATAGTGTTCTATGAGTAATCAATGCACTGGGACTATTTAATATTACAATAACTTCGTTACAAACATATCTGCACAATTTCCATCTCATTTTATGGGTCAATTAGGTGCACACGTAAATATTTCCAGTTTCTCTCCTTGGAAGTAGATTACTTCTTGATAATTTTGGAGAAACGACCCCCCATACAGAAAGCCTACCACTGGAGAAAACTGTGAACCACTTATAAGCTCAAATTATTCTTTTTTTCTTCTTCTTTAATATATTTTTAGCATATAGCTTGATCAATTTTTCAAAGAATAAAATTGAATATATTTTACTTTTGAGAATACCAGTGTTTCTATTGTCTGGTCCAGACACAGGAGTGCCCGTCCTCCACAGTCATTTGTCATTTTGCCTTGTGACTTCGGGTTCCTTTTCTCTGTGGTCGTCATGAGGGAGGTTAGAAGCCCCCACAGGCGCAGTTTTGAGCTTGTAGAGCTGGATTTGAAGGGGTCTGCAGGTCTGTAACGCTTAACTTGAGCAGGAGCTCAGAATCAAGCTGCCATCTCTCACATGCCCCCCGACACAACCCCTTTACCACAGAGGCTCAGATTTACTGATCCTAGACGGTGTCAGCCTAGGCGGTCTATCCTCGGACCAGGTCTGTCACAGGCGCTCAGGGGCAGGGGTGGTCCCTTCTCTCTGACTCTGTACCAGCTATTGGCTTTACCTTCAGACAGAGTGTTGCCCTAGAATTGTGCTGAAATGTTGGCACAAATGGCGCATCTCAGGCCCTTGTCAAGCATTTCAGAAGAAGGTGTACATCCCCTATGTGCACCAGTTTGCGCCCTTTTTTTTACACAGATGTTTGACGCAGACGCATTAGTAAACGTGGACCAGTGTTTGCTGTGTGCGGTGCCAGGAGATACTATACAGCGCTCTGATCTATGTGCTGGTATACATCTACCCCCCGATCAGTGCTGGATTAAAGGGGCTGTGCAGTGTAAAGATACCGAAGACCAGGCTGAGCGCAGTGCGGGGGAGGGTGATGACAGGAGAAGAGAAGCGGGAGACGGTGTGTCCAGCCAGACCCCAAGTCCCTAAAGTAATGGAAGAAAAGGTATTTCGGATTTAAAAAAAAAAAATGCTCGTGTTTTTACTGTTCCCCTCTCTGAAAATTACAACTCCTGTCAGATGCAGACCTTCTTCCATTCCAAATGTTTGAATAATTTCTTGTATTTTGTGTCTTTGATTCAGAAGAAAGCTGCCATCTTCCTCTCTCTCAATCTGGATGCCGAGGTAATTCTTTATGTCGCCAAGATGACTAACTATGAACTGCAATCCAACAGACTAAACTGAAAGGATAACTGTCACATTTAGACCCTAATTTCAGTTTTCGTATATGTAGTTACTAATATGATAATATTCCTGAATCAATAACTATTAGACTTACTTACCCCTCATTTAATAAGATTCAGCCCTTAGCAACCAGTCTGCATAAAACTGCAATTTCACTATTCTGTTAAAATGGCCGCCCTCAGCCCTGAGGCTAATCCATAGGACACCTGCAGTGAAGTTAGTGAAGACCAGCTCTGTATAGGGGGGTCTTGCAGTTAAATTTCCAGGTCTGGCTGAAGCCTATAGTCCTCATACAGGCTCTCCTCTTATCAGATAAGGCCCCTTTCACATCAGTGTTTTAGCTTTCCGTCCTAGAGATCCGTCCTCGGGGCTCTAGGACGGAAAGATACTGATCAGGATTATCCCAATGCATTCTGAATGGAGAGAAATCCGTTCAGGATGCATCAGGACGTCTTCCGTTCAGTATGTGAACGTTTTTTGGACGTTGACAAAACCGCAGCATGCTGCGGATTTGTCTCCGTCCAAAAATCCGGAAGACATGCCATAACGCCGGATCCGGAATTAATGCCCATTGAAGTGCATTAATCCGGATCCGAATTAAGCTAAACGTCGCTTCGGCGCATCGCCGATTCGACGCTTAGCTCTGCGCATGTGCAGCAGCAGTTCCGATCGGGCCCCAGTGTAAGCTGGGGCCTCGATCGGTTACCATGGCAGCCAGGACGCTACTGAAATCCTGGCTGCCATGGTAGTACTCGCAGCAGTGTACTTACCTGCGCTGTAGCCTCGGGCGCCCTTCATGACGCCACAGGTCCGGGAGGAGCATTGATCTATGCGCCGCAGGGACCTGTGACGTCATGAAGGAGCGCCCGGCGGCCGCAGCGCAGGTAAGTACACTGCTGCGGAGTACCATGGCAGCCAGGACTTCAGAAGCGTCCTGGCTGCCATGGTAACCTGAAAGCATTTCGAAGACTGATCAGGATCCTGATCAGTCTTCTAATGCTTTCAGGCGACTTGCGTTCTGACAGATACGGCGGGACGGAAGTGCCCGCCGGATCCTCAGAACGCAAGTGTGAAAGAGGCCTTAGGCTTTTATTTATACACTGAGCAGACGGCAGATCTCCCTGGGCTCTACATTTTCCAGCACTGCTAAGGGAGTGTCTGCCAAGCACAGGCATGTGGAGACGTTCACACACACAGCCCAGCACTGTTATCTCCTGTCAGGAAGAACCTGGATTTTTATACATTCCCTTACAATGTTGACTCACTATCAGTTCCCAGTGCACGTAGCGTGCTCCGTCCTCATCTGGTAGACGGCAGGAGCATAGCAACCTGATTTTATCTCAGGTAACAATAGCCAATACTGGGGACTTTTAGGTGGCTTTTAGGGGTTATTTATTAAACAATCAGAAATTAAAACAGGGCGAACAAGGTGATACTAATCACCAAAATCTAATAGTAAAAAAAAAAAAAATTTGACAGTTATACTTGAAAGTTGTTGTATCTCCAACACACATGACTATATCTAGCTTGCCCGCCCACACGCTTCAGAGAGTGATGTCACAATAGACTCCGAGTCAATATTCACTCTGACACAACGGAACCTGCGGAATTAGAAGAGCAACCGCTGAAGGAGGAGGAGCTACAGCCAGAATGAGAGCGCTGAGCAGCCGATCCAGTGGAGGAGGAGCTACAGCCAGAATGAGAGCATCTCTTCATAGTATGAAGACTATAAATGTAGGTAGAGCTCCATCTAGTGGCCACTTTTCAGTATGACAGCTTTCTGACATCACTCTGCTCTTTATCCATGGGCTGTGCTGCCGTTAGAGGACCCTGGAGTCTGCAGCTGCTGACAGAACAGATCCAAGCCGGAAATGAGAGCGAGTGGGACCCGCCTGAGACCCGTGGAGCCTGCGAGTGGTCATGGAGCACTGCCCAGCTGTATCCTGCAGTGGTGATGGCGCCAGACACGGTGTAACTCTGACCTAAGCCAAGTGTTGTGCCTTGTAAAGACCTGCTGTGTGTTACCCAATAACCCTGTGCCCCCTGTGAGAGAGATACTGTGCCCCCCGCACTGGTCTCCTCAGTACTCAGTCACTGCCATCTTACTGTGGGGCCCCAAGTACAAGTTCTCTGTCCGGGGCCCATAATACTCCTAAGGTCTGACCTCCTTACACGTTGAGGCCGAGGATTTGTTCGGCTTCAAATTGTTGTTGTTCCCAAATTGTTGTTTGCGTTGAGGGTAAAGAATGTGCTGGTTGTTGTAGGGAGACCTCGATGAGGGATCTGGAGGTGGCAGCAGAAGGACGTTTCCCCCGGGGATGAAGTGGAACGTGGCGAGGTACGTATGGCCACATACTTAGAAAGCACCACGTAGTGGTAGCAGAAGAACGCGCCTCCAATGGATGAAGAGGAACGCGGCGCGGTAGGGCGACGTGGATCATCAGAAAGAAGAACGCGCCTCCAATGGATGAAGTAACTGAAGTAACTGAAGTTGAGCTGCAGCCACAGGAGATACATAGGTCAACGGAGAACTGAAGGACCCGGAGCTCCACACTAATATCAGAACCCTCTGTCCCAGAGTACCTCAATATTACACCATACACCACCATATAACCAGTATACCTCCATATAACCCTATACACCACCATATAACCAGTATACCTCCATATAACCCCATACACCACCATATTACCAGTATACCTCCACATAACCAGTATATCTCCATATACCAGTATACCTCCATATAACCAGTACACCTTCATATAACCCTATACATCACCATATTACCAGTATACCTCCATATAACCAGTATACCACCATATAACCTCATACACCTCCATATAACCTCATACACCTCCATATAACCAGTATACCTCCATAAAACCCTATACATCACTATATAACCAGTATACCACTATATAACCCCATATACCTCCATATAACCAGTATACCTCTATATAACCCCATAATACCAGTATACCTCCATATAGCCCCATACACCATCATATAACCAGTATACCTCCATATAACCCCATACACCTCCATATAACCAGTATACCTCCAAATAATCCCATACACCACCATATAACCAGTACACTTCCATATAACCCCATACATCACCATATAACCAGTATATCTCCATATAACCCCACATATCACTATATAACCAGTATACCTCCATATAACCCCATACACCACCATATAACCAGTATACCTCCATATAACCAGTATACCTCTATATAACCAGTATACCTCCATATAACCCTATATACCACCATATAACCAGTATACTTCCATATAACCAGTATACCTCCATATAACCAGTGCACCTCCATATAACCCCATACACCACCATATAACGAGTATACCTCCATATAACCCCATACACCTCCATATAACCAGTATACCTCCATATAACCCCATACACCTCCATATAACCAGTATACCTCCATATAAGCCCATACACCACAATATAACCAGTACACCTCCATATAACCCTATACATCACCATATAACCAGTATACCTCCATATAAGCCCATACATCACCATATCACCAGTATACCTCCATATAACCCCATACACCTCCATATAACCAGTATACCTCCATATAACCCCATACACCACCATATAACCCCGTACACCACCATATAACCAGTATACCTCCATATAACCCCTTACACCACCATATAACCAGTATACCTCCATATAACCCCATACACCACCATATAACCAGTATACCTCCATATAACCCCATACACCTCCATATAACCAGTATACCTCCATATAACCAGTATACCTCCATATAACCAGTATACCTCCATATAACCCCATACACCACCATATAACCAGTATACCTCCATATAACCCCATACACCACCATATAACCAGTATACCTCCATATAACCCCATACACCACCATATAACCAGTATACCTCCATATAACCCCATACACCTCCATATAACCAGTATACCTCCATATAGCCCCATACCTGGCCTCGTTTCCTGAGTGCTGTCCTGCCGCTGCCACAGAAAACATTGACCCCGTGGGCCATGAAAGACATGCACTGTCCCTGCTCGTAAGAGCTGCTCCAGGTGTCCACCATGGCATGAACCTTGCTGTACAGCGAGAATTGCAGGGAGTGGCCCACATTCTCTAGCATGTGAGAGTATAAAGTAGGGATGGCTTTTTGGGAAAAATAATGGCAGCTAGGCCACGCCATCAGCTTCCTAAAGGCAGCAGACTCTAGTAAGTGGTATGACAGCCAAGGAACCTATGTGACCTAAAGCGTTTTTTTCTCTTTCTGACACCGTCACTGCATATCTGACAGTCAAATAAAACCAGTAAATACTGCTGTTACATTGTCGGTTGACAAATTCCCATTTTTTGTGCTAGAAAGTACATTTTTTGGCCTGCGCTGCATTTCTGACAGTCCAATAAAACTGTTAAGTACTGCATTTACATTTTTGGTTTTAAAAAAAGCACACTTTTTGTGCTAGATAGTACATTTGCAGCCTGCGCTGCATTTCTTACAGTTCAATAAAACTGTTAAAGCGAACCTGTCACCTGCTTTTTACCTCTTAAGCTGTTAACTGTACCTTATAGATCATTGTAACCTTGTTTCCAAACAGGTGTTCTTCGTTTTTCTGGGGTTTATATTCCTGAAAAAATCACTTTATAATCTCCTGCTCTGCTGCGTCTGAAGTCACCAGACAAGTCAAGGAGGCAGACCCTCCTTGACTGCTGGATGCGACTCCCCCGCCCTAACCCCGCCTCTCATCCCTATGATTGACACTAGCTCTTCTGCCCTGGACCGCTGGTCTCGGCGGCGCATGCGCCGTCTGCCTTCATAGCAGCGCGATCCCGAGCCTCGCGCTGAGTGATCTGCATTTCACCAGCGGCCCGGCTAGAGAGGAGAGAAGTGCGCAAGCGCGATCTAGCAAGGGGATCGCGCTTCACTCAGCGCGAGGCTCGGGATCGCGCTGCTATGAAGGCAGACGGCACATGCGCCGCCGAGACCAGCGCGGTCCCGGGCAGAAGAGCTAGTGTCAATCATAGGGATGAGAGGCGGGGTTAGGGCGGGGGAGTCGCATCCAGCAGTCAAGGAGGGTCTGCCTCCTTGACTTGTCTGGTGACTTCAGACGCAGCAGAGCAGGAGATTATAAAGTGATTTTTTCAGGAATATAAACCCCAGAAAAACGAAGAACACCTGTTTGGAAACAAGGTTACAATGATCTATAAGGTACAGTTAACAGCTTAAGAGGTAAAAAGCAGGCGACAGGTTCGCTTTAAATACTGAATTTACATTTTTGGTAGAAAAAAAACGCACATTTTGTGCTAGATAGTACATTTGCGGCCTGCGCTGCATTTCTGACAGTGAAAGAAATACACTTAAATCCATCTGTTTCATTGTGTATGAAAAAAACACCTTTTTTGGGCGATAAAGTACCTTTGCGGCCTGCAATGCATAGCAGACAGGGCAATAATTTTCAAATATTCGTCTGTTACATTGTTGGGTGACACTTACCCATTTTTGCTGTCAAAAAACCCCTGCTCTGCATAGGTAAAAGAGAAATACATTTCTACAATTGATCTATTAAATTGCTGGTTGACATTGAACTATTTTTGCAGTATACAAACCCCTGCTCTGTATAGGTGACAGGGACGTAAATTTTAAAAAATCGTCTGTTACATTTTTGGGTGACATTTTACCATTTTTGCCGTATACAAACCCCTGCTCTGCATAGGTGACAGGGACCTATATTTCTAAAAATCTTCTGTTCCATTGGTGGGTGACATTAACCCAGTTTTGCCGTATAAAAACCCCTGCTCTGCACAGGTGACAGGGACATAAATTTCTAAAAATCGTCTGTTACATTTTTGGGTGACATTTTACTATTTTTGCCGTATACAAATCCCTGCTCTGCATAGGTGACAGGGAGGTAAATTTCTAAAAATCGTCTGTTACATTCTTGGGTGACATTAACCCATTTTTGCCGTCAAAAAAACCCTGCTCTGCATAGGTGCCAGGGAAATAAATTTCTTCAATTGGTCTATTAAATTGTTGGTTGACATTGAACCATTTTTGCAGTATACAAACCCCTGCTCTGCATAGGTGACAAGGACCTATATTTCAAAAAATCATGTGTTCCATTGGTGAGTGACCTTAACCCAGTTTTGCCGTGAATAAACCCCTGCTCTGCATAGGTGACCGGGACCTATATTTCTAAAAATTGTCGGTTACATTCTTGGGTGACATTTTACCATTTTTGCCGTTTACAAATCCCTGCTCTGCATAGGTGACAGAGACCTAAATTTCTAAAAATCGTCTGTTCCATTGGTGGGTAACTTTAGCCCAGTTTTGCCGTATACAAACCCCTGCTCTGCATAGGTGACAGGGACCTAAATTTCTAAAAATCGCCTGTTACCTTCTTGGGTGACATTTTACCATTTTTGCTGTATACAAAGCCCTGCTCTAGATAGGTGACAGGGACCTAAATTTCTAAAAATCGTCTGTTCCATTGGTGGGTGACTATAACCCAGTCTTGCCGTATACAAACCCCTGCTCTGCATAGGTGACAGGGACCTATATTTCTAAAAATCGTCTGTTACATTCTTGGGTGAAATTTTACCATTTTTGCCGTATACAAACCCCTGCTCTGCATAGGTGACAGGGACCTATATTTCTAAAAATCTTCTGTTCCATTGGTGGGTGACATTAACCCAGTTTTGCCGTATAAAAACCCCTGCTCTGCACAGGTGACAGGGACATAAATTTCAAAAAATCGTCTGTTACATTTTTGGGTGACATTTTACCATTTTTGCCGTATACAAATCCCTGCTCTGCATAGGTGACAGGGAGGTAAATTTCTAAAAATCGTCTGTTACATTCTTGGGTGACATTAACCCATTTTTGCCGTCAAAAAAACCCTGCTCTGCATAGGTGCCAGGGAAATAAATTTCTACAATTGGTCTATTAAATTGGTGGTTGACATTGAACCATTTTTGCAGTATACAAACCCCTGCTCTGCATAGGTGACAAGGACCTATATTTCAAAAAATCATGTGTTCCATTGGTGAGTGACCCTAACCCAGTTTTGCCGTGAATAAACCCCTGCTCTGCATAGGTGACCGGGACCTATATTTCTAAAAATTGTCGGTTACATTCTTGGGTGACATTTTACCATTTTTGCCGTTTACAAATCCCTGCTCTGCATAGGTAACAGGGACCAAAATTTTTAAAAATCGTCTGTTCCATTGGTGGGTAACTTTAGCCCAGTTTTGCCGTATACAAACCCCTGCTCTGCATAGGTGACAGGGACCTAAATTTCTAAAAATCACCTGTTACCTTCTTGGGTGACATTTTACCATTTTTGCCGTATACAAACCCCTGCTCTAGATAGGTGACAGGGACCTAAATTTCTAAAAATCGTCTGTTCCATTGGTGGGTGACTATAACCCAGTCTTGCCGTATACAAACCCCTGCTCTGCATAGGTGACAGGGACCTATATTTCTAAAAATCGTCTGTTACATTCTTGGGTGAAATTTTACCATTTTTGCCGTATACAAACCCCTGCTCTGCATAGATGACAGGGACCTAAATTTCTAAAAATTGTCTGTTCCATTGGTGGGTGACCTTAACCCATTTTTCCCGGTGAAAGACCCCTGCTCTGCATTGCTGACAGGGAACAAAATTTTGTAAAAACGTCTGTTACTTCGGTGGGTGACCGAAAAAAATAAAGAGAGCGTCAAAAAGGGACGTGGCCCTGGTCGTGGTTATGCTGGTGTTGGTGGAGGACGTGGTCAATCTGTGCCAGCTACACACCCAAATGAAACATCTTCCTCAGGTGCGCAAAGACGATCGAGCCTTCAGCGTTATTTAGTAGGCCCGAATGCCGCTTTACGAATGGTGAGGCCAGAACAAGTACAGTCGCTAGTAGATTGTGTGGCTGATAGTGCCTCCAGTACCTTCACATTGTCTCCCACCCGGTCCACTGCTGAAAGATCAGAGTTGCCACCTGCAGGCCATGGGCATCTATCTAGCACGTCACCCCCTTGCAAATCAGCCAAGCAGTCTGAGTCCCAAGTCATGCAGCAGCCTCTTATGCTTTTTGATTACTCTGCTGGCAGGGTTTCCCAGGGCCATAACCATAGCCCTGCCCCAGAGGTGGAAGAAATTGAGTGCACCGATGCCCAACCACTTATGCTTGACGATGAGGACATGGGAAGAACCACCGCAGCACACAGCAGCCAGGGGAAAACGACAGCAGGCTGTTTTGAAACTCATCTGTTTGGGAGAAAAACCCCACACCGTGCAGGAGCTATGGACGGGCATGGAACAACAGACCGACGAGTGGTTTCTGTCGGTGGGCCTCAAGCCCGGCCTGGTGGTGTGCGATAATGGGCGAAATCTTGTAGCAGCTCTGGGCCAAGCCGGTTTGACGCACCTCCCTTGCCTAGTGCATGTGCTTAATTTGGTAGTGCAGAAATTCCTGAAAAACTACCCCGATATGTCAGAGCTGCTGCAGAAAGTGCGGGCCGTCTGTGCGCGCTTTCAGCGTTCTCACCCTGCTGCTGCTCGCCTGTCTGCGCTGCAGCATAACTTCGACCTTCCCGCTCACCGCCTCATATGCAACGTGCCCACAAGATGGAACTCCACCTTGCACATGCTGGAGAGACTGTGCGAGCAGCAGCAGGTGATAGTGGAGTTTCAGCTGCACCACGCACGGGTGAGTCGCACTGCCGAACAGCACCACTTCACCACCAGTGACTGGGTCTCCATGCGAGACCTGTGTGCCTTGTTGTGCTGTTTCGACTATTCCACCAACATGGCCAGTGGCGATGACGCTGTTCTCAGCGTTACAATACCACTTCTATGTCTCCTTGAGAAAACGCTTAGGGCGATGATGGAAGAGGAGGTGGCCCAGGAGGAAGGGGAGGAGGAAGAGGGATAATTTCTACGGTTATCAGGCCAGTCACTCACAAGTGGCTCAGAGTGTGAGTTCCTGTACAAACATAGGCCAGGTACACAATTGTCCAGCCAGGGCACAGTTCTGGAGGATGAGGAGGAACCGTGTTCACAGAAGGGTGGCACCCAAAGCAGCTCATGGGCATCACTTGTGCGTGGCTGGGGGGATACAGAGGACACAGACGATACACCTCCCACAGAGGACAGCTGACCGCCGAGTTGCCCACATTCTAACTTGTGCTGATTACTGGGTGGCCACCCTGTTGGATCCACGTTACAAGTTAATTCCCTCACTGGAGTGTGATTGGAAGATGCGCGACTACAAGCGCACGCTGGTAGACACACTGCTGATGGCATTCCCACCTGACACCGGGGCCTCAGTGGAAGTACAAGGCGAAGGCAGAGGAGGAGGAAGAAGTCGCCAATACAGCTGGGGCACCGCCAGCACCTCAGAAGGCAGGGTTAGCATGGCCAAAATGTGGAAAAGCTTTGTCACCACGCCACAACAACCAGCACCACCAGCTGATATGAAACGTCTTAGCAGGAAGCAGAATTTCAGCAACATGGTGGAGCAGTATGTGTGCACACGCCTACACAGGGGAGCACCCAGGAATTTTGTCTAGGCGGGGTCCGAAAAGAAAAAAATTGTTGGCCCCGCCCATTGTTATAAGCCCCTCCTGCATATGATAAGCCACTCCCAACAAACAATGCACAGCTTAAATTATATTGTTGAGGTTGAAGGTAAGAGTCTTACCCTCATCCTACATAGACGCACTGTACTCAATACTCAGGGGGCTGACATAATGCTCCTGTACTTACACTGTCCCCCACATAGCTCAGCGGCAGGAGCTGTTGCAGTTTCACTTCCTAACTCTTAGTCCTGAAGGCGTCAAAAGAGGAGTGGAGTAGGAGGAAGGTGTGTAGGTCCGGGTGGGGGCCCGGCTCTACACATCTTACAGAGAGGGGAGGGCCTGTCCTGGCTGCACTGCCTGCTTCACATTATACAATAGACAACAGCAGGCTACAGCCAGGAAGCTCCTCTGTTCTCCTCCCTCCCCAGATCCTGCTCAAGGCCTGTGGTTCCCCCCACCATCTGCCACCCATTATCTCCCAGCTCTGAATCCTCCTTCCGCAAATGGCAGGGGGAGCAGCCATAGCATCTCCTCTCCTACATAGCGCCACATACCTTTTACATCCAGTGATGTCACCTTTGATGTAGACGTTCTCTTCCTTTGATGTAGACGTTCTCATTCCTCATCTTCTCCATTCAGACCAGACCGCCATGATGATTTTTCAGCCATCTCCAGTCTCTGCAGAGATTGACAAACGGACATTAGTTTCCCACTTTTCCATCATCTTCACATCTTCTGAACACACCATCGTGCCCCCCCCCCATACTGTGCACGCTGTGTTCCCCAATACTATACTGCACAAACTGTCCCCTGAAAAATATATGTATCACGCAGATAGTGGTCCCTTCAGCAATTCTTGCCACACAGTGCTTAAAAAAAATAGCTAAGCTATGCCCAGTACATGGTATCCCGGACACTAGTATAAACATAATGTCCCCACAAGTAATTGTGCTAAGCTGATACTGTGCCAGGGTGCCCACCAAAATAGCAGTGCTCCCCAAAATGCCACAATAGAAATAATTCTCTGCCAGAGCACACTTAGTAGTAATAATGCCACCATAGTGCCCATACTAGTAATCATGTTCCTATAGCCCACCAGTAGTAGTAAAGCTCACCATAATGCCCCCTTGTAGTAATACTTTTCCTTATAATATGCCAATAAAAGAAATACCCCCACTTAGTGCCCACAGTTCAGCTAATGTCCCCATAATATATGCCACTATAAAATACACCTATATAGTGTCCCAGTAAATGCTCCCATGTTGCTCCTTTCCCCTTCCCCATATTGCCCCCATGATGTGCCAGTATAAAATATGCCATCTTAGTGCCCCCAGCATATGCCTCCATTGTGCTCCTTTCCCCATAGTGCCCCCATTATTTGCCAGTAACAAAATTCCCTTTTAGTGCCCCCAGAAGATGCCCCTATAGTACTCCTCTTCCCAAAATGTGCCAGTAAAAAATGACCCTTCTTAGTGCCCGCCAAAATGTACCAGTAAAAAATCCCCCTTAGATGCCCCCAAAATGTGCCACTAAAAATTCCCCTTCTTAATGCCACAAGATGCCCCTATAGTTCTCTCTCCCCTATAGTTCCCCCATAATGTGGCAGTTAAAAATGCCTTTTCTTAATACCACTAGATGCCCCATAGTGCTGCTCTCCCCTATGCCAGTTAAAAAAAATGCTTCCTTAGTGCCCCCTATAATGTGATTCACGGAAAGCAAAGGGACACTAAAATTACACTTTATTGTTACATTTAAAAACAGGGGAAGATTCCTGATCAATATAAAGAAGACCAGGGTATGTATACACATCAAAGATACACAAATCCACGTCCTGGGACTTATGCAGTGAGGTCCCTGGAGTGCATGGTCCAAACGCCGGAGGTGTCAGGTGTGAGACAAATGGTCAAAGAAGGCTGGATGTGGCAGCCTGCCTGCTGAGTAAGGTGAGATTGAGGGCTAATTTTTGCCCAAAAACACCAAACGTAGGTATTCTCAACCAGCCAGCCACATGCAGCAGCTTCACAGGAGGTGCCAGGTGTTTATTAACCCGTACACACATTAACGGCCGAACTAGCGCCGGACGCTGTCACCACGCCAGTAGTACAGCTCTTGCTCTTTAGTGTACACGGCAGGCAGGGTCTCTGTGCTCCTGATGAGTCTTCTTCTAGACGAAACGCGTTGAGCAGTGGGCAGCCTTTTACAGCCGGTCTATGAGCATTCTAGATTTTAGACCCAGCATCTCCCTTTGGAATTGTGTGCATCCCCCTGAGTGTTTTTTGGGGGTTTTGCAACTCCATGGTACCCCCCAGGGGAGTACTTACAAATACTCTCCTCCCTTTGGTGGGGATCCTTGGTTTTTTACTGGGTCTTGATTGTTAGGTGTACAGGTTAATAAACATCTGGCACCTCCTGTGAAGCTGCTGCATGTGGCTGGCTGGTTGAGAATAGAGATGGCCCGAACTATCCGCCGGCGAACAGTTCCCGGCGAACATAGCTTGTTCGCGTTCGCCTCTGCCGGGCGAACATATGCGATGTTCGGTCCGCCCCCTATACATCATCATTGAGCAAACTTTGACCCTGTACCTCACAGTCAGCAGACACATTCCAGCCAATCAGCAGCATACCCTCCCTCCCAGACCCTCCCATCTCCTGAACAGCATCCATTTTAGATTCATTCTGAAGCTGCAGTCTTAGTGAGAGGAAGGAGAGTGTAGTTGCTGCTGATTTAATAGGGAAATCGATAGCTAGGCTAGTGAATTCAGTGTCCACTCCAGTCCTGAAAGACTCATCTGATCTCTGCTGTAAGGACAGCGTCCTGACAGCACCCCAAAAGCCCTTTTAGGGCTGCAACATTAGTCTGCTTTTTTTTCCTTTATATACATATTGCAGTTGCCTGGCCTGCCTGTGTGTGAGGAGCTGCAGGCCCACAGACTGTAGTGTGCCCACTGCCAGTGCCCACCCCTGTCATCCCGTGTGGTACAGGACTTTGCATCAAAAAAGGCATTTAATTTTTACACTTTAATCTAAGGTTAGTTGCCTGCCAGTGTGTGTCAGGCTGACTTCCACTGACTGTAGTGTGCCCACTGCCAGTGCCCACCACTCATACCGGCTGGCACAGGACTTTGCATAAAAAGGCATTTAATTTTTACACTTTAGTGTAATTTCAGCTGCTTGCCTGCTGCTAGTGTGTGTCAGGCCGACTTCAACTGACTGTAGTGTGCCCACTGCCAGTGCCCACCCCTGTCGTCCCGTGTGGCACAGGACTTTGCTTAAAAAAAAGGCACTTAATTTTTACACTTTAATCTAAGGTTAGTTGCCTGCCAGTGTGTGTCAGGCTGACTTCCACTGACTGTAGTGTGCCCACTGCCAGTGCCCACCACTCATACCGGCTGGCACAGGACTTTGCATAAAAAAGGCATTTAATTTTTACACTTTAGTGTAATTTCAGCTGCTTGCCTGCTGCTAGTGTGTGTCAGGCTGACTTCCACTGACTGTAGTGTGCCCACTTCCAGTGCCCACCCCTGTCATCCCGTGTGGCACAGTACTTTGCATCAAAAAAAGGCATTTAATTTTTACACTTTAGTGTAATTTCAGCTGCTTGCCTGCTGCTAGTGTGTGTCAGGCTGACTTCCACTGACTGTAGTGTGCCCACTGCCAGTACCAACCACTGATACCGGGTGGCACAGTAGCTTGCCGATAAATAAGGCATTTAATTTTTAGACAGTAGTCTAAATTCAGTTGCTTGCCTGCTGCCAGTGTGTGTCAGGCCCTCTTCCACTGACTTTAGTGTGCCCACTGCCAGTGCCAACCACTGATACCGGGTGGCACAGTAGCTTGCCGATAAATAAGGCATTTAATTTTTAGACAGTAGTCTAAATTCAGTTGCTTGCCTGCTGCCAGTGTGTGTCAGGCCCTCTTCCACTGACTGTAGTGTGCCCACTGCCAGTGCCAACCACTGATACCGGGTGGCACAGTAGCTTGCCAATAAATTAGGCATTTAATTTTTAGACAGTAGTCTAAATTCAGTTGCTTGCCTGCTGCCAGTGTGTGTCAGGCCCTCTTCCACTGACTGTAGTGTGCCCACTGCCAGTGCCAACCACTGATACCGGGTGGCACAGTAGCTTGCCGATAAATAAGGCATTTAATTTTTAGACAGTAGTCTAAATTCAGTTGCTTGCCTGCTGCCAGTGTGTGTCAGGCCCACCTCCACAGACTGTAGTGTGCCCACTGCCAGTGCCAACCACTGATACCGGGTGGCACAGTAGCTTGCCGATAAATAAGGCATTTAATTTTTAGACAGTAGTCTAAATTCAGTTGCTTGCCTGCTGCCAGTGTGTGTCAGGCCCTCTTCCACTGACTGTAGTGTGCCCACTGCCAGTGCCAACCACTGATACCGGGTGGCACAGTAGCTTGCCGATAAATAAGGCATTTAATTTTTAGACAGTAGTCTAAATTCAGTTGCTTGCCTGCTGCCAGTGTGTGTCAGGCCCTCTTCCACTGACTGTAGTGTGCCCACTGCCAGTTCCAACCACTGATACCGGGTGGCACAGTAGCTTGCCGATAAATAAGGCATTTAATTTTTAGACAGTAGTCTAAATTCAGTTGCTTGCCTGCTGCCAGTGTGTGTCAGGCCTGCTTCCACTGACTGTAGTGTGCCCACTGCCAGTGCCAACCACTGATACCGGGTGGCACAGTAGCTTGCCGATAAATAAGGCATTTAATTTTTAGACAGTAGTCTAAATTCAGTTGCTTGCCTGCTGCCAGTGTGTGTCAGGCCCTCTTCCACTGACTGTAGTGTGCCCACTGCCAGTGCCAACCACTGATACCGGGTGGCACAGTAGCTTGCCGATAAATAAGGCATTTAATTTTTAGACAGTAGTCTAAATTCAGTTGCTTGCCTGCTGCCAGTGTGTGTCAGGCCCACTTCCACAGACTGTAGTGTGCCCACTGCCAGTGCCAACCACTCATACCGGGTGGCACAGTACCTAGCACGTGTAGTACCACTTATCTAAAAAAATGACAGGCAGAGGCAGGCCAGACTCGCAGGGGCCGTCGTGGTCGTGGTGCTGTGATTTCCACTGTCCCTGGAATAATGCCCAGTTTTCAGAGGCCACGCACCCTGAACCCGAAAAATTCAGAGGACGTAGTTGACTGGCTTAGACAGGACACCCAATCTTCAACAGCTTCCGCTAAGAACCTTGACGCACCATCCTCCTCCAGCTCAGCTTCGGTCACCTGCTCTCAAGTTACCACGCACCCGCCCGTCGCCACCACCACCACTACCACCACAGCCACCACAGCCGCTTCACTTGATCCGTCAGAGGAGTTATTTACACATCAGTTGGATGCAATTAGTGATGCGCAACCATTATTGCCAGATGATGTAGATTACAGGGATATGTCTCAGTCAGGCAGGATTACACACATGGACGTACAGTGTGATGATGATGATGATGATGTTGTACTCCGCTGCTGCTTCCTTTGCTGAGGTGTCAGATACAAGTGAAGCGGTTGATGATGACGATGTGTCCACGGATGCCACGTGGGTGCCTGCTCGAAGAGAAGAAGAGGGGGAAAGTTCTGAAGGGGAGACAGAGAGAATGAGGAGACGAGTTGGAAGCAGGGGAGGTCGTCGCAAGGAGTTAGTGGCACAGTCAGACAGCATGTATCGGCACCTGGGGTCAGCCAGACAGCACGCCAGTCAACGCATGCTGTTGCCACCACTAGAATGCCGTCATTGCAAAGCTCAGCAGTGTGGCATTTTTTTGTGTGTCTGCCTCTGATAAAAGCAATGCCATTTGCAACCTGTGCCAAAAGAAACTGAGTCGTGGGAAGTCCAACACCCACCTTGGTACAACTGCTTTGCGAAGGCACATGATCTCACATCACAAACGCCTATGGGATCAACACATGAGTACAAGCAGCACACAAACTCAAAGCCACCATGCTCCTCCTGGTCCAGCATCTTCAGCCACGTCAACCACTGCTGTCCTCCCTGCCCCCTCTCAACCACCCGCCACTCCATCTCTCACCTTCAGCAGTTCCTGCTCATCTGCCCACAGTCAGGTGTCTGTCAAGGACATGTTTGAGCATAAGAAGCCAATGTCACAAAGTCACCCCTTGCCCGGCGACTGACAGCTGGCTTGACGGAACTCTTAGCCCGCCAGCTTTTACCATACCAGCTGGTAGAGTCTGAGGCCTTCAAAAATTTGTCGCTATTGGGACACCACAGTGGAAGGTACCCGGACGAAATTTTTTTCAAAAAGGCAATCCCAAACCTCTACCATGTCATTGAAAAGGAAGTCATGGCATCTCTGGCATACAGTGTTGGGGCAAGGGTCCATCTGACCACTGATACCTGGTCTGCAAAGCACGGTCAGGGCAGGTATATCACGTATACTGCGCATTGGGTCAACCTGCTGACGGCTGACAAGCATGGAATGCGTGGCTCCGCAGCGGAGTTGGTGACACCACCACGACTTGCAGGCAGACCTACTGCCACCTCCTCTACTCCTGCTCGATCCTCTTCAATATCCTCCTCGGCTGAGTCCTCTTCTGCTGCGGCGTCTGGCTGCACATCAACTGATTCCCCCAGCTCCCCAGGGGCTATTCCACATCCCGGATACGACAGTGTCACGCTATCTTGGGGTTGACTTGCCTGAAAGCAGAGAGCCACACAGGACCAGCACTCCTGTCCGCCCTGAACGCACAGGTGGATCAGTGGCTGACCCCGCACCAACTGGAGATCGGCAAAGTGGTGTGTGACAATGGAAGCAATCTGTTGGCGGCATTAAATTTGGGCAGTTGTCACATGTGCCGTGCATGGCACATGTGTTGAATCTCATCGTACAACGTTTTGTGTCTAAGTACCCAGGCTTACAGGACGTCCTCAAGCAGGCCAGGAAGGTGTGTGGCCATTTCAGGCGTTCCTACACGGCCATGGCGCACTTTTCCGATATTCAGCGGCGAAACAACATGCCAGTGAGGCGCTTGATATGCGACAGCCCGACACGTTGGAATTCAACACTCCTAATGTTCGACCGCCTGCTCCAACAAGAAAAAGCCGCAACGAGTATTTGTATGACCGGGTGCTAGGACAGCCTGCATGGAGCTGGGAATATTTTTGCCACGTTACTGGACACTCATGCGCAATGCCTGTAGGCTTATGCGTCCTTTTGAGGAGGTGACAAACCTAGTCAGTCGCACCGAAGGCACCATCAGCGACCTCATCCCATTTGTTTTCTTCCTGGAGCGTGCCCTGCGAAGAGTTCTGGATCAGGCTGTAGATGAGCGTGAAGAGGAAGAGGAAGAGTTGTGGTCACCATCACCACCAGAAACAGCCTTGTCATCATCGCTTGTCGGACCTGCAGCAACGCTGGAAGAGGAGTATGAGGAAGAGGAGTCAGAGGAGGAATGTGGTGGCTTTGAGGAGGAGGAAGACCAATCACAGCAGGCACCCCAGGGTGCTCGTTGTTGTCACCTATCTGGGACCCATGGTGTTGTACGTGGCTGGGGGAAGAACAGACCGTCAATGACATCAGTGAGGACGAGGAACGGGAAATGAGTAGCTCTGCATCCAACCTTGTTCAAATGGGGTCTTTCATGCTGTCATGTCTGTTGAGGGACCCACGTATAAAAAGGATAAAGGAGAACGATCTGTACTGGGTGGCCACGCTACTAGACCCCGGTATAAGCAGAAAGTGGCAGAAATGTTACCAAATTACCGAAAGTCGGAAAGGATGCAACAGTTCAAAACCAAACTAAAAATATGCTTTACACAGCTTATAAGGGGATGTCACAGCACAACGGGAATCTAACAGGGGAAGAGGTGAGTGTAATCCTCCTCCTACCACGGCGGCAAGGACTGGACGATTTACAGATGTGTTGTTGATGGAGGACATGCGGAGCTTTTTCAGTCCTACTCATCGCCACAGCCCTTCGGGATCCAGCCTTAGAGAACGACTCGACCGACAGGTAGCAGACTACCTCGCCTTAACAGCAGATATCGACACTCTGAGGAGCAATGAACCCCTTCACTACTGGGTGTGCAGGCTTGACCTGTGGCCTGAGCTATCCCAGTTTGCGATAGAACTTCTGGCCTGCCCTGCTTCAAGTGTCCTGTCAGAAAGGACCTTCAGTGCAGCAGGAGGCATTGTCACTGACAAGAGAAGTCGCCTCGGTCAAAAAAGTGTTGATTACCTCACCTTCATAAAGATGAATGAGGCATGGATCCCGAAGGGACTGACAGTGGGGGATACGCTTGACTAACAAAAGGCCTGATTACATGCCATGGCCTTAAAATGGTCCCCATGCTGCTGTATTTAATGTCTGCATACCGGATGACTTTCGTGAATTCTCCACCACCAACTAGGGTTCAAGCCGCAATGTTTTAGTCACTTTTCTGCCTGGAAAACATAAATTTTTCCGGCCGCTGCTACAATAGCGGCTGCAACAGTGCCATTATTTTTCAGGCATGTGTACATGCCTAATTTTTCTGGTGCAGCACTGTGGCTGCAAAAACAAACCAAAAAAAAGGCACATACAAGTGTCAATTCCCTTCGTGATCGTTACCTTGTTGTGGTGAAGGGGTTTACGTGATCACAATGAAGCAATCATCATCACCTCTATAAGTGTGTTGGCAATGTTGCCACACCCCAGATGATAAGGCCGTTGCTTCATTATGATCAGACCAAAAGCGATCGGGTGGCCACGCTACTAGACCCCGGTATAAGCAGAAAGTGGCAGAAATGTTACCAAATTACCGAAAGTCGGAAAGGATGCAGCAGTTCAAAACCAAACTAAAAATATGCTTTACACAGCTTATAAGGGGGATGTCAATGGGGATTCGACAATGGTTAATCAATTCGACCGGATAGGGTCCGGTAACAGGGATTAAACTGATAGCAATAGTACTAGTTAAGACACCACTCATATAGGGTGTCACAGCACATTGCTCTGTGCACGCGCAGTGCCCCAATTTGGGAGTAAGAGGACCGACCAAGCTGCTTTTTCCATCTCCCGGTTCCTGAAATCAATTCAGTTTAGTGTACGAGAGTTTGGTCTGTCACTGTGAAGGCAGTCGAAGGTACCCGGCCTAAATTTTTTTCACAAAAGGCAATCCCTGATATGGGACGTAACAGGGATTAAACTGATGAGAATAATACTACAGAAAATACCACTCATATCAGTGGAGGGAGCCAGCGTTTTTTAACCATCTCCCTGCTCAAAAAATCTATTTAATAAATGGCCCCCAGATTGGGGAGTCGGGGACGTTAGAGGGATTAAACTGATGAGAATAGTACTACAGAAAATACCACTCATATCGGGTGTGACAGTAAATTGCACGGCGCAGACGCAGTGACCGTGGTTTAAAACAGAGTGGAGGGAGCCAGCGTTTTTTAACCATCTCCCGTTCGAAAAATCTATTCAATAAATGGCCCCCAGATTGGGGACGTTAGAGGGATTAAACTGATGAGAATAGTACTACAGAAAATACCACTCATATCGGGTGTGACAGTAATTTGCACGGCGCAGACGCAGTCACCGTGGTTTAAAACAGAGTGGAGGGAGCCAGCGTTTTTTTAACCATCTCCCCGTTCGAAAAATCTATTCAATAAATGGCACCCAGATTGGGGACGTTAGAGGGATTAAACTGATGAGAATAGTACTACAGAAAATACCACTCATATCGGGTGTGACAGTAATTTGCACGGCGCAGACGCAGTCACCGTGGTTTAAAACAGAGTGGAGGGAGCCAGCTTTTTTTAACCATCTCACCGTTCGAAAAATCTATTCAATTCATCTTTTGGGGACCCTTGGTGTTGTACGTGGCTGGGTGGAGGAAGAAACCTTCAATGACATCACCGGGACGTGGCTAGCTTGGTATCCAACCTTGTGCAAATGGGGAGTTTGCGGTTGTGCAAATGAACTGTTTGCGGTGCATTAAAAGGGAGTTTGGTCTGTCAATGTCAGTGAAGCGGGCGTAACCCTTACACTACCTGATCGATACAACATCATACCTGATCGTATACACAAACTGGATGTTTTAAAGCACGTTATTCCAAACAATTTAGGAATGTTAGTTGATTTATGCCGTTTATGGATTAAAACCCGACTCTGCGTCCACTACGTAATTTTCCATGGGAGTTTTGCCATAGATCCCCCTCCGGCATGCCACAGTCCAGGTGTTAGACCCCTTGAAACAACTTTCTCATCACTATTGTGGCCAGAAAGAGTCCCTGTGGGTTTTAAAATTCGCCTGCCAATTGAAGTCTATGGCGGTTCGCCCGTTCGCGAACATTTGCAGAAGTTCGCGTTCGCTGTTCGCGAACTGAAAATTTTATGTTCGCGACATCACTAGTTGAGAATACCTACGTTAGTTTTTTTGGGGCAAAAATTAGCCCTCAATCTCACCTTACTCAGCAGGCAGGCCGCCACATCCAGCCTTCTTTGACCATTTGTCTCACACCTGACACCTCCGGTGTTTGGACCATGCACTCCAGGGACCTCACTGCATAAGTCCCAGGACGTGCATTTGTGTATCTTTGATGTGTATACATACCTTGGTCTTCTTTATATTGATCAGGAATCTTCCCCTGTTTTTAAATGTAACAATAAAGTGTAGTTTAGCGTCCCTTTGCTTTCCGTGAATTTTACTTATTTGAGACGAATACCTCCTTATCTAATTATCCGTGAATTCAGACCCCCCTATAATGTGCCAGTAAAAAATAGAACCCCAAAATGCCCCCATAGTGCTCCACTCTCCCATAGTGCCCCCAAATAATGCTCCTATAGTGTTACTCTCCCCTATAGTGCCTCTATTAATGTGCCAGTAAAAAATAGAACCCCAAAATGCCCCCATAGTGCTCCACTCTCCCATAGTGCCCACAAATAATGCTCCTATAGTGTTACTCTCCCCTATAGTGCCTCTATTAATGTGCCAGTAAAAAATGCCATAGTGCCCCCCATAATATGCATTTAAAAAAGTCCCCTTTAAAGCCACCAAATGCCCCCATAGTGCTCCACTGCCCCATAGTGCCCCCAAATAATGCTCCTATAGTGCCACTCTCCCCCCGTAATATGCCATTAAAAAAGTCCCCTTTAGAGCCCCCAAATAATGCTCCTATGGTGCCAGTGCCACTAGATGCCCCATATTAATTAATTTGGCCCCAGACTGCCATCCATTTATATGCCCCCCCTGCCCCATATTAATTATTTTACCCGCCTTATGGCCATCCATTTATTTTCCCCCAAACTGCCCCATATTAATTAATTTACCCACTGTCCCATTAATTTGCCCCCAAATTGCCATCTTCCCCCTCCCCCAGATAAACACAAAACACACAAAAAAACAGGCCAACACTTACCTGTGTCCTGGATGGTGAGGCAGCCGCGCGAATCAGATGCACGATGACATCATCGCGCACGTCGCACGATGATGTCATTGCGCGGCGCCTGGCTTCTACCACCACTTAGGCCTCAGGCCTACTCGGCCCGAAGCCTATAGTGTCGATAGGCGGCGGGGCAGGAAACTATGCGCTCCTGTGCCCTGCCGCAGTGCAATTAGAACCAGGACCGTGCCGCCTGTGCGATCGGTGGTGCGGCCCTGGAGGATAAAAAATAAAATAAAAAATGAATGGTTCTAGGGGGGGTCCAGACCCGTTGGACCACCCCCTGGGTGCGCCCCTGCGCCTACACATACTGACTGATGGGTCTGCCCCATTCAACTTCTGGGTCTCCAAATTGTCCACATGGCCAGAGCTAGCCCTTTATGCCTTGGAGGTGCTGGCCTGCCCTGCAGCCAGAGTATTGTCTGAACGTGTATTCAGCACGGCAGGGGGCGTCATTACAAACAAGCGCAGCCGCCTGTCCACAGCCAACGTGGACAAGCTCACATTCAGTAAAATGAACCAGGCATGGATCCCACAGGACTTGTCTGTACCTTGTGCAGAATAGACATGTATACCGACTTCACACAGCCACTGTTATACTCCAGCGCACTTTCTCTTTCTGTTATTTTATATATTCCACAATGTTTTGTGGTCTTACCAAATTAAAAAAAATAAAATTAAAAAAAATAAAGAAAAAAAGTGTTGGCTACCTCCTCCTCCTACACTGCCACGTCCACCGGCTTTTCAATCTCCTACTCCATATGGACCTCCTCCTCCTAGTTCAAGATAATTATTTTTCATTTTTATTTATTTTATTTTAAGTCATTTCCCTATCCACATTTGTTTGCAGGGCACTTGCCATGCTCTTACCCACATTTTGCTGCCTTTTGCAGCCCTCTAGCCCCTTCCATGACTCTTTTAGAGCCATTTTAGTGCCTCAAAGTTCGGGTCCCCATTGACTTCAATGGGGTTTGGGTTCAGGGTCAAGTTCGACTCGAAATTTGCGACGAAGTTCGGCCGAACCCGGCGAACCCGAACTTCCAGGTGTTTGGTCAACTCTACTGGCCGGCAGTGATAGAGAAATGCGTCTCATTGCCGATTAGGACTGAGCTCCAGGACCCTCTCCAGCCTACTCTGTAATCGGGGGCGCACCATCAATTAGGTGAAGTGAGGCATCTGTCAAGTAGGGACAAGTGGTGGTCGGCGGCAGGGCGATGGGCAGCGAGCGCTTCCATTGTGGAAGTGCTCGCCTTTGCATATTAAACTGTATTGCCGCCCTGAGGACAGCGATGCAGTTCAATGCTGTGGCACGGCAGAGGAGCGATGTCTCCCTCCCCCTCCCCCTCCGTTCCCTCTGATAGCCTTCAGTCCTAGTGTCTGTAGCCTATGAGAGGCCGACGCAGGGGGCGCGATGACATCATCACACCAGCTAGGCCGGGCTGCATACAGCTTGGCACAGAATTCACGCTGCTGTCAGTATACAGAGAAGGAAAGCATTTGAGTTTATTATTTTTCCTTTGGGCCACTATGGGGGGAGTGGCATTATTATAACTGGGTGGAGCGCTATTGGGACATTGGCGGACACTAAAAAAGGGGGTACTTTTGTGCTGGCACACATTATAAGGGGGGCACTATGGGGACATTGGTTCTACTGGGGGCATTTTTTGTACTGGCACACATTATAAGGGTGTATCGCTTGTACTGGCACACATAAGGGACTTTTTTTTGTACTGGCACACATTATAAGGGGACATTTTTGTACTAGTACACAAGGGGGTATTTTTTATACTATTTTTTACACACATTATAAGGGGGTATTTTTGGAATGGAACACATTATAAGGGGGTATTTTTGGATTGGCATCATGTACGTTTCTAATCCATCAGAGAATACAATTTTATGTGGGAGTGCTTCTTTAAACAGGGGACTGCTGGCCATAGTTGCCTGTGATTGGTCTTAGTGACTCTCAGGCTCACAAAAAAAAAAATTTGGCCCTTAAAGGATAACTGTCAGATTTAGAGCCTATTTTCAATTTTCATATATGTAGTTGCTAATAACATAATATTCCTGAATCAATAACTATTAGACTTACCCCATATTTAATAATATTCAGCCCTTAGCAACCAGGTTGCATAAAACTGCCATTTCACTATTCTGTTAAGATGGCTGCCGCTGCCCTCACTACCCACAATGCATTGAGCTCCTCTCATGCACTAGCTTCTGCACCTCAACCAATCGTTGCTCTCCCCACTTAAACACGCCCTCATCCTCCTGCTATCACATACACTTTAGGCTATTGCATTGGAATGTATGAGAATAGCAATCTAATGATTACATGTTATAATTCCCTATGGGAACTATACAAAAGTGTAAAAAAAAATGTTTAAAACAATAAACGAAAAAAAACAGTTCAAGTCACCCCCCTTTTGCCAAAATTAAAAAAAAAAAAAAAAAACATGATGGGTGTCGCAATGTACGAAAACGCCCATACTATAAAAATAGTTAAAAAATTCCCCATATGGTAAACAGAAAAATGGAAAAAAGTGTCCAAATGGCCGATTCGCCATTTTTGGATGCTTCATTTCCTCAAAAAAAAATTAAATAAAAGGTGATCAAAAAGTCATACACACCCCAGAAGGGTATCAATAAAAAGATCAGATTGCGCCGCAAAAAATGAGCCCTCATACAGCTCCGTACTAATTACAAAAAAGTTATAGGGGTCAAAATATGGCAACTAAAAAGTAAAACAGATTTTTTTCCCGCTTTTGATTTGTTTGCAAATGTTTGCATTGAACTTAGGAGAGCCATGTGTATACAGATGGTACAGTATATATGGAACTTACTGACTGTGCTGCAGGGTTTAATACTATAGGAAGAGCAGAGCCATGTGTAGGGCTAAGGGGTTAATATAATGTATAGGAAGAGCAGAGCCATGTGTAGTGCTAAGGGGTTAATATAATGTATAGGAAGAGTAGAGCCATGTGTAGGGCTAAGGGGTTAATATAATGTATAGGAAAAGCAGAGCCATGTGTAGGGCTAATGCAGTGTCCCAGGGGGTCAGTAGTGTAGCTTTAGGTATGCTGGGCTTTGTAGTGCAGGGCAACCCACTAACCTGGGACTGACTGTCGTCTTCAATCGGGTCAGCACTGGAACAGGCAGGTGATGAATGTCGTGACGCCAGTGCCAATTGAACGGTGGCACACCGTGTAGTGACAGGTGGAATAATTGAGGAATCTTTATATACTTAAATAACAGGATAACTTTACTGAACGTAGTTGAAGATAGATGAACAGTCAGTAAGTACAGTTCCAGAATATTCCACACGTTACAATACAGTCACAGCAGTGGTTCAGACTATTAATCACATTTGCAAAAGCTATCTTCAAGACAGGCCTCCTAGGATCAGGGCTTTCCTCTTACTCTCAATGCAGCAATACACTTCAGGCAACTATTCTCTCTACAGGGGTACACTTACTTTCTCTCCTGCTTTAGTTCCTGGCTGTAGGCAATACTCTCAAGGTCCAGACACCCGAATAACAGTGATAACCCTTGAGCAAAGGTTTTGTAGAGGTTTCCTTCTCTCCTGGTGACAGGCTCTTACTTGATATGTGGACTGGTTTGCTGGTTATACTCTCTGTCCCACTTGCTAGTGACAGGCTCTTACTTGGAGTACCACAGGTATACCTGACCTGGAAAACTGGGTGGGAATGATCCTCCACACCAGTGGTGCAATCTCTGCACTCAGTTACTGAATCCTGAATCTCTCAGAACTCACTCTGAACTGAAACTTCCAACTGACTAACTCCAGGCTAGGCCCTGGCCTATTTATACTCAACTGGGGGCTCCCTCTGCTGGCTGGAATATGAATTGCCTGCTACAGGCCTACCTTTCTTAAAGGGAGATACACATTAAAATATAGCAGTGTCGGGTAACCTACCCGTATGCTGCACACCCCCAGGCTTTAACGTGAGTAAGGCCTCGTACTCACACACATGCCTTTCTGAACCGGCATAAAATGTTATGTGAATTAAGCATTACAATATAAATATGGTAAATAATTATTTCACACAGAAGATATAACATTTGTAACTTAATAAACAGGCGACGCAAGGGAAAGGGGCGTCTTCTTACTTCTTAGACACGGCCGCTGACCTGGCACAGCGGACTTAAGGTGAACCAGGTTAGTCCATAGTAATACATGTCAAGAATAAGGTTTTTTTTCTTTCAAAGTCTACAGGGGTTTCCCGGGGTTTGTATAACAGGCAAGGGCTCACGTGGAGGAGTCCATTCTTGCGCACAAACGTCAAGTAAGCAATTTCCAGTAGTAACTGCCCGGGAGGAGACGCCACCATAATCAAAGTCCCCTAAATGGACTGGCGGACGTCCCCTGCTTATCCGGGTGGACCTTCTCAACACAGGAGTTTCCTCCTCCCTTAGCGTCGAGGTAGAAGGGAGAGGAGCAACAGGAGGGTCTTCACCAGTGAGACCCTGGTCAGGAACAACAGGAGCCGGAGGACCCCTATAAGGGGGACTGGATCCGGGACATTTTGAACCAGCTCTTCTGGAGGTGAAGACACAGTAGGTGCTGGAGCGGGCACCAACAAATTCAACCATGGTGTCAGGAGCCAATGCATGGGTTCAGTGTCATACATTAGATTACTTACAGCCTGCATAGGATCCTCGGGCTGTATTGATGGCTCTGACACAGGTGATTCAGATCTAGAACTCTCAGCACTGGGTTCTTTCGTCAGGCAGAGCTTTAACCGGTTCCTATGAACAATTTGGGATCCCCTGCCTTCTCGGGTAATCTCATAAGTGTGGGTCCCAGCATTTGGGATTGCATGGACAACATAGGGAATCTGCTCCCATTCACTGTCCAGTTTACTTGTACGGTGGTTGTTTTTCAACCATACCACATCTCCTATTGTCAAGGGTTCTGCATGGGCCGCCTGATCATAGTCTCTCTGCTGTCGGTCTCTAGCATAATCCATACGTTCCTGAACAATGGCTTTGGCCGTATTCAATCGCCTTTGGTGCTCAGCAACCCAGTCGGTGTTAGGTAACGGGTTGATGCAGTCAGGTATGTGTATGTCCAAGGAGTGATCGGCAGGCAATGTCCCTTGGCGCCCAAACATCAAATAAAAAGGTGTATACCCAGTGGAACAATGGATGGTATGGTTGTACGTGTACATGAGTTGTGGCAACAGATTGGGCCAATCCCCTCTGGTTTCAGGAGGCACGGCCCTCAGCATCTCTATCAAGGTCTGATTCATTTTTTCACACAGTCCGTTACCTTGAGGATGGTAGGCCGTTGTCCGGATTTTCTTGCAGTTGTGTAAGCGGCACAGTTCATGGAACAGATGGGACTCAAAAGCGGGCCCTTGATCGGTGAGGATCTTTTCTGGACATCCGTAGGGCAGGAGAAAGTGTTTCCAGAACAGTTCGGCTGTAGTCTTGGCCATCTGGTCTCTCACAGGCACTGCTACGACAAACTTGGTGAAGTGATCAATAATAGTCATGGCATAAGCATACCCTGAGCGACTAGGCTCCAACTTCACATGATCAATGGCGACAAGTTCAAGAGGACGGGTACTTACAATGGGGCGCAGTGGTGCCCTCTGGTCGTGGTGCTCACTTCGTTTTAAGGCACAGGCTATACACTCCCGACACCATCTCTCAATGTCCTCTCTCATGCCAACCCAATAAAACCGCTGGCGGATATTAGCCTCAGTCTTTTGGACCCCAAAATGACCGGATTGATTGTGGTACATCTCCAACACCATACCTGCATCTCGTCGGGGTATGAGAATCTGATGCACTCTTTCATTGGATACTGGGTCTAGGCTTCTCCGTAGTAATAGGCCCTTTTGTATGAAGAGCTGATGGGGCTGTCTCCACAGTTTGGTGAGCTCTGGATCTGCAATCTTACGTCTAATTCTCTCGGGGGCTCTGCCACTGGTAATAAAATCCAACAACTCACCCAGCACTCTACTTTCAGACTGTAATTTCACCCACCTTTCCTCTTTGGGCTCAGGCTTACTGGAGGGTGAAGGGGCTGCGGCTCGGTCATTGGTAGCTCGAGCATGATCCTGTTGAGCAAATTTGTTATAGAAAGCCGGCATTTCTACATCTTCCCAAGCATCCCGCCCATCATCAGGAGCTGTCTCTGTGGGAAGTCTGGATAAAGCATCAGCATTGTCATTAGTACGCCCAGCACGGTATTTTACAGAGAAATCATAGTTGGCGAGGCGGGAGGCCCATCTCTGCTCCAAGGCCCCCAATTTAGCTGTATTTAGATGCGCCAGAGGGTTATTGTCGGTGAATGCAATGAACGGGGTGGCGGCTAGATAGTCTTTGAATTTCTCCGTCACTGCCCACACCAATGCCAGGAACTCTAGTTTGAAGGAACTATAATTCTGATCATTTTTCTCAGCCCCTTTCAGGGAGCGGCTTGCATAAGCTATCACTCTCTCTTTTCCCTCTTGGATCTGGGCCAACACAGCTCCCAGGCCTCGCTTGCTAGCATCGGTATAAAGATGGAATGGTTTGTTATAGTCTGGGTAACCTAACACAGGAGGCTCGGTCAGTTTCTTTTTTAACAATTGGAACGCTATTTCTCTTTCCTCATTCCACTCAATGGGCACAGGAGTTCTGGGACTCTTCTTGGGTTGCCCCCTCAGGAGTTCCTGGATAGGATCAGCTATTTGAGCAAAATGGGGGATAAAACGTCTATAGTAGCCTGCAAAGCTAAGGAAACTCCTCACCTCTTTGACGGTAGTGGGGACCGGCCAATTACGGACAGCCGCTAGCTTATCAGGGTCAGGCTGCACGCCCTCTGCGCTTACCACATGCCCCAGGTATTTTACTGCAGGTTTGAGCAAGTGACACTTGGATGGCTTTACTTTCAAGCCATATTTGACGAGGATTTCAAATACTTCTGCTAAATGTTTCAGATGGTCCTCATATGTTTTTGAGTATACAATGACATCGTCTAGATACAGCAGCACTGTTTCAAAGTTTTTGTGGCCCAAACACCGCTCCATTAGTCTCTGGAAAGTCCCTGGGGCATTACATAGCCCGAACGGCATACAATTGAATTCAAACAGGCCCATGGGAGTGGTGAAAGCAGTCTTTTCCCTATCCTCGGGGGCCATGGGTACTTGCCAGTAGCCACTGGTCAAGTCCAATGTGGAGAAATAAGCGGAGGAGCCCAGAGCAGTTAGTGACTCCTCAATGCGGGGCAGTGGGTATGCATCTTTGTGGGTTATTTGGTTAATTTTTCTATAGTCCACACAGAAACGGATACCACCATCCTTTTTCTTTACAAGGACCAGGGGTGCAGCCCACGGACTACGGCTGTCCCGGATTACATTAGAGTCTTTCATCTCTTGGATCATTTCTTTTACAGTCTGATATGAAGTCGGCGGTAGGGGTCTGTATCTCTCCTTGATAGGAGGATGAGAGCCAGTGGGTATGGTGTGTTGTATGGCACGGACCTCTCCATAATCGGTAGCATGTTTACTGAAGGCCTGGTGGTGCTCTTTGACAAGCTGTAGGATCCCTTCTCGTTGATGTTGGGGGGTAGCTTCGTCCCCGACATGGAGTTCTTCCCACCAGGGCACTTGTGAGTCGCTCGCAGGAAGATGTCCTCGAGCGGCAGCTGGCGGCCTCTCGGTGACAGGCAGGCGGATGACATCCTGGAAGAAGACCTGGGAAAGCTGGGCAACAGGGCAGTGCTTAGTAAGCGCAACAGGATGATCACTGAGGTTAATCAGACGGACAGGTACTTTACCTTGGGAGACGGTCACCAGGCACTTGGCAGCTCGTACATAAGGGCTTAAAGCACTTAACACAGTAATAGTCTTTTGAATCACTCTCTTGGATGCAGAGGAAGCAGTGGGCAAAGTCTGATGCAGTGCGTCAAGTATTTCAGAATAACAGTTCTTGAAGACATTGGTGCCTAGAATGACAGGATGTCCCCCTCTGTCGCCGGCTTGTACTACTATCACCCCCTGTTGAGGCAAGGTTGCTTCTCCCACCTGCAGAGTGGGTTCCCAGTACCCATAAACCTTTACTGGTTTGACATTGCTTGCGATAATCTCCACCCAGGATTCAGGCGGCTGGGTTAACTGGTTGGTGTCCCAGAATTTTTCAAATGTGGGCAGCTGAATGGTAGTGACCTGGGACCCAGTATCTAGTAGGGCTTTAAAGGGGACCCCGTTGATCTCTATATTGATTTTAGGAAGGGATCCTACATACCGGGGCATCCAACTTGGATCCTTTGGACCTAATGTTCTACCTCCCGAGGGGCGGTCCTCAGCCTCGAGGGTAGCCCGTTTAACTGCCAGCACGTGGATTCTGTGTGTCCCACCTTTTTACAGTATTTACACACGGGCCGTTTGCGGTCTTTGGAACGATCTCTATTACGCCTCCCAGGATCCCTGGGGTGAGTCTCTTGGTATGGAGGTGGGAATGGCTTAAGAGGTGACAGGAACTCTTCCTCTGACATTAGGGGTTTTTCCCATTCCTCTATCTTTCTGCACACTCTCTCTAAACTTTTAGTGAGATGGTTTACCTGTTCCGTCAGCATGGCAATAGTATTAGTAGCTGAAGCTTAAACAGCTTGGCCGGCCCCAGCCTGGTTAGGGATAGGCGGTTTTGGCCTGCAGGCTGGTGACTCAGGTGGGGTGCTTAACTCCGTAGACACTGTGGACCCCAGAATTCTTATAGCCAGCTCTTTAAAATCCAGAAAGGTACTGCTAGGGTGCTGGGCTGACAGCATTTTTAATTGAGTCCTTATTTGCTCACTAGACACCCCCGCGATAAATTGCTCCCTCAGGGTCTGGTCCTGATTGTCATCCTCCCTGGGATCTATCTGGATTACAGCCCCCAAAGCCTCCTGAAGTGATAGGGCATAGTCACGGAGGGACTCACCGGACTTCTGTTTTTTGCCAAAGAAGTGCATCTTTATCTCTGAGGCAGTCCTTGTTTCAAAAGTGGCCCTGAGGCGGGTGAATATTTGCTCTAGAGTACTCCGCTCAGCAGCAGGCCAGGATAATACCTCTCTCCGGGCAGCTCCCTCCAGTTGTGCTAGCAGGATTTCCATCTGCTGTTCGGCATTTATGGGGTACAGTTTAAATAATGCCAGCAACTTCTCTTTAAAGTCTCTTAAGGTATGGGCCTCCCCTTTATAGCGGGGAAACCATGGGGCCCCAAAATAGTACGGCATAGTAAAGGGCATCATGCTGGGGGCTATAGGATGGTTGGAAGCCGCAAGTTCCCCTGGGGCCGGCTGCTCGGAGACTCCCGGCTCTGACATGTTAGCTTATTGAAATGTTGCCGCTGGCGACTAAAGGGGCCGGTACAATCCCCTTCCCTCCGGTGACAAGTCCTTACCGGTATCGCAGGGGTTGCGCAGGCCAAATCCTGCGAGACTCCGGACGTCCTGTGTACGCGGTGACGTTGCTGACGTAGAAGAAGCAGGGCCGCGGCGGTGCGTACGATGACGAAGAGGGGCGGGATTTCCCGCGTCTTTGGAGGGATCCGCCCACGAAGGTCCTCAGCAGCGCGGGAAACTTTACTCCATGCGGCCGGCGGCCATCTTGGTCGCCATTCCCTGACAGCAAGCAGGGGCGTTGAAAAGTTAATAAATTGTAATCCACAAGCACGATTTTCTCTCTGGGGGTAGCGCAACACAGCACAGCGCCTCCGATTCTTCCCAGGCACAATTGTAATCCACAGGCTTGGAAATAAAGGGTACAGTCCTTGCAATACGGTGGTGGAATAGTTAAAGCACACAGTTCACACTCCTCTGCACTCCAGAAGCATGCGATCCTGTTCGTGACGCCAAAAAGAGCGATGCAGTGTCCCAGGGGGTCAGTAGTGTAGCTTTAGGTATGCTGGGCTTTGTAGTGCAGGGCAACCCACTAACCTGGGACCGACTGTCGTCTTCAATCGGGTCAGCACTGGAACAGGCAGGTGATGAATGTCGTGACGTCAGTGCCAATTGAACGGTGGCACACCGTGTAGTGACAGGTGGAATAATTGAGGAATCTTTATATACTTAAATAACAGGATAACTTTACTGAACGTAGTTGAAGATAGATGAACAGTCAGTAAGTACAGTTCCAGAATATTCCATACGTTACAATACAGTCACAGCAGTGGTTCAGGCTATTAATCACAGTCACAAAAGCTATCTTCAAGACAGGCCTCCTAGGATCAGGGCTTTCCTCTTACTCTCAATGCAGCAATACACTTCAGGCAACTATTCTCTCTGCAGGGGTACACTTACTTTCTCTCCTGCCTTAGTTCCTGGCTGTAGGCAATACTCTCAAGGTCCAGACACCCGAATAACAGTGATAACCCTTGAGCAAAGGTTTTGTAGAGGTTTCCTTCTCTCCTGGTGACAGGCTCTATCCTTGATATGCGAACTGGCTTGCTGGCTACACTCTCTGTCCCACTTGCTAGTGACAGGCTCTTACTTGGAGTACCACAGGTATACTTGACCTGGAAAACTGGGTGGGAATGATCCTCCACCCCAGTGGTGCAATCTCTGCACTCAGTTACTGAATCCTGAATCTCTCAGAACTCACTCTGAACTGAAACTTCCAACTGACTAATTCTAGGCTAGGCCCTGGCCTATTTATACTCAACATGGGGCTCCCTCTGCTGGCTGGAATATGAATTTCCTGCTACAGGCCTACCTTTCTTAAAGGGAGATACACATTAAAATATAGCAGTGTCGGGTAACCTACCCGTATGCTGCACTAAGGGGTTAATATAATGTATAGGAAGAGCAGAGCCATGTGTGGTACTAAAGGGTTAATCTGGGGTAATGGGGGGCTGCACTTAGTGAACCCATGCAGGGGTTAATACATGGTTATGGGGGGACTGCACTTAATGAACCCATTCAGGGGTTAATACAAGGTTATGGGGGGGGGGCTGCACTTAGTGAAGCCATTTAAGGGTTAATACAAGGTTATGGGGGGCTGCACTTACTGAACCCATGCAGGGGTTACTTGTAGAATGCAGAAAAGTTGGTGAAGCCATGCAGTCATGCAGGGGTTAATCCACAGGACACCTGAAGTGAAGTAGTGAAGACCTGCACTGTATAGGGGGGTCTTGCAGTAAAGTGCCCAGGTCTATCTGAAGCCTGTAGTCCTCCTGCAGCACAGAGAGGTTCCCCCGAGCTCTCCTCTTACCACATGTTGCTGAGCGGCTGGGCTGCTCCAGCCCCCATTCTCCAGCATTGCTGAGGGAGCGTCTGCCAAGTGCAGGGATGTGGAGAAGTGCACACAGCCCACCACTGTTGTCAGCTGCCGGGGGGGGGACCTGGCTTTTTAACCATTCCCTTACAACTTTTACCCTGGCTGTCAGTTCTGGCCAGTAATGTGAGCACGAATGCAGGCAGGAGGACAGCCCGCTTGTGCATCCTCCGTCTTCCCTTAGAGGAAACTGGGAGACGGAGGACGTCTAGCAACCCTATTTTAAGCACAGGTAAAAATAGACAGTACAGGGAACAAAAATGTGGAATTAAGGGGTAATTAAACAGACAGTGAAAAGTTGAAAAAGGGCCACCAAGGTGATATTAATCCCCAAAATCCAATACTCCAAAAAATAAAATATGACAGTTATCCTTTGAAGTCAATTATGGGTGGACACAGACAGCTTCAAACAGCTGATGGCCATGGCTGTCCCCCAGTATGTGGTTCCCAGCCGCCACTACTTCTCCAAGACAGCCGTGCCTTCCCTGCACATGCAAGTGTCCGATAAAATCAAGTGTGCACTGCGCAACGCCATCTGTGGCAAGGTCCACCTAACCACAGATATGTGGACCAGTAAGCACGGCCAGGGACGCTATATCTCCCTAACTGCACACTGGGTAAATGTAGTGGCGGCTGGGCCCCAGGCGGAGAGTTCCTTGGCGCACGTCCTTCCGCCGCCAAGGATCACAGGGCATCATTCTTTGCCTCCTGTAGCCTCCTCCTCCTACTCGGCTTCCTCCTCCTCCTCCTCTGCTTCCACCAGCTCATCCAGTCAACCACACACCTTCACCACCAACTTCAGCACAGCCCGGGGTAAACGTCAGCAGGCCATTCTGAAACTCATATGTTTGGGGGATAGGCCCCACACCGTGCAGGAGTTGTGGCGGGGTATTGAACAACAGACCGACCAGTGGTTGCTGCCGGTGGGTCTCAAGCCCGGCCTGGTGGTGTTCGATAATGGGAGAAATCTCGTGGCAGCTCTGGGACTAGCCGGTTTGACGCACATCCCTTGCCTGGCGCATGTGCTGAATTTGGTGGTGCAAAAGTTCATTCACAACTACCCAGACATGTCAGAGCTGCTGCATAAAGTGCGGGCCGTCTGTGCGCGCTTCCGGCGTTCACATCCTGCCGCTGCTCGCCTGTCAGCGCTACAGCGGAACTTCGGCCTTCCCGCTCACCGCCTAATATGCGACGTGCCCACCCGGTGGAACTCCACCTTGCACATGCTGGAGAGACTGTGCGAGCAGCAGCAGGCCATAGTGGAGTTTCAGCTGCAGCACGCACGCGTCAGTCGCACTGCGGAACAGCACCACTTCACCACCAATGATTGGGCCTCCATGCGAGACCTGTGTGCCCTGTTGCGCTGTTTAGAGTACGCCACCAACATGGCCAGTGGCGATGCCACTGTTATCAGCATGACGATACCAATTCTATGTCTCCTAGAGAAAATGCTTAGGGCGATGATGGAAGAGGAGGTGGCCCAGGAGGAGGAGGAGGATGAGGATGACGGGTCGTTTTTAGCACTTTCAGGCCACTCTGTTAGAAGTGGCTCAGAGGGAGGTTTTTTGCAACAGCAGAGGGCAGGTACAAATGTGGCCAGCCAGGGACCACTACCGGAGGACGAGGAGGATGAGGAGGAGGTGGAGGAGGATAAGGATGAAGCAGGTTCACAGCGGGGTGGCACCCAGCACAGCGCAGGCACATCCCTGGTGCGTGGCTGGGGGGATACAGAGGATGATGACGATACGCCTCCCACAGAGGACAGCTTGTCCTTACCTCTGGGGAGCCTGGCACACATGAGCGATTACATGCTGCAGTGCCTGCGCAACGACAGCAGAGTTGCCCACATTTTAACGTGTGCTGACTACTGGGTGGCCACCCTGCTGGATCCACGGTACAAAGACAATGTGCCCACTTTACTTCCTGCACTGGAGCGTGATAGGAAGATGCGCGAGTACAAGCGCACACTGGTAGACGCGCTCCTGAGAGCATTCCCAACTGTCACAGGGGAACAGGTGGAAGGCGAAGGCAGAGGAGGAGCTAGAGGTCGCCCACGCAGCAGTGTCACGGCCAGCTCCTCTGAGGGCAGGGTTAGCATGGCAGAAATGTGGAAAAGTTTTGTCTCCACGCCACAGCTAACTGCACCACCACCTGATACGGAACGTGTTAGCAGGAGGCAGCATTTCACTAACATGGTTGAACAGTACATCTGCACACAACTCCACGTACTGACGGATGGTTCGGCCCCATTCAACTTCTGGGTTTCCAAATTGTCCACGTGGCCAGAATTAGCATGTTATGCCTTGGAGGTGCTGGCCTGCCCGGCGGCCAGCGTTTTATCTGAACGTGTATTCAGCACGGCAGGGGGCGTCATTACTGACAAACGCAGCCGCCTGTCCGCAGCCAACGTGGACAAGCTGACGTTCATAAAAATGAACCAGGCATGGATCCCACAGGACCTGTGCCTCCCTTGTGCAGAGTAGTCCTTAATAACTGCCTTAAACCATGTTGTCTTGTACTCCTGGCCACTTCTTCATTGAAAAATCAATTTTTGAAATTAAGTAGGATCTTGGGGTGCAACCCAGAGTTGAATGAACCTTCCCTCTGTCTGGGTGCCAGGGCCAAAGTACGTGAAAGTGTCCTTCTCCTGTGCTGGGTGATATGAATGTTATACTTGTGCTGTCTGACATGTCTCCTTTGTGTGGGTGCAGGGGGCCAAAGTCACTGAAAGCGGCCTTCTCCTGTGGTGGCTGATATAAATGCCTGAATCTCTGCTGTGGGACCTCTCTCCTCTTTCTGGGTGCAGGGTCAAAGTCTCTAAAAGTGCCCTTCTCCTGTGGTGGTTGATGTGAAACTGATGCTTGTGCTATCTGACCTGTCTCCTCTGTGTCGGTGCTAAGGCCTAAGTCACTGAAAGCGGCCTTCTCCTGTGCTGGCTGATATAAATGCCTGAATCTCTGCTGTGGGACCTCTCTCCTCCGTGTGGCTGCAGGGGTCAAAGTCTCTAAAAGTGCCCTTCTCCTGCGGTGGTTGATGTGAAACTAATGCTTGTGCTATCTGACCTGTCTCCTCTGTGTCGGTGCTAAGGCCTAAGTCACTGAAAGCGGCCTTCTCCTGTGCTGGCTGATATAAATGCCTGAATCTCTGCTGTGGGACCTCTCTCCTCCGTGTGGCTGCAGGGGTCAAAGTCTCTAAAAGCGGCCTTCTCCTGTGGTGGCTGATATAAATGCCTGAATCTCTGCTGTGGGACCTCTCTCCTCTTTCTGGGTGCAGGGGTCAAAGAAATAAAAAGTGGCCTACTCCTGTGGTGGTTGATGTGAAACTAATGCTTGTGCTATCTGACCTGTCTCCTCTGTGTCGGTGCTAAGGCCTAAGTCACTGAAAGCGGCCTTCTCCTGTTCTGGCTGATATAAATGCCTGAATCTCTGCTGTGGGACCTCTCTCCTCCGTGTGGCTGCAGGGGTCAAAGTCTCTAAAAGTGCCCTTCTCCTGTGGTGGTTGATGTAAATCTGATGCTTGTGCTATCTGACCTGTCTCCTCTGTGTCGGTGCTAAGGCCTAAGTCACTGAAAGCGGCCTTCTCCTGTGCTGGCTGATAAAAATGCATGAATCTCTGCTGTGGGACCTCTCTCCTCTTTCTGGGTGCAGGGTCAAAGATACAAAAGTGGCCTACTCCTGTGGTGGTTGACATGATGCCTGATTCTCTGCTGTGGGACCTCTCTCCTCTTTCTGGGTGCAGGGGTCAAAGTCTCTAAAAGTGCCCTTCTCCTGTGGTGGTTGATGTGAAACTGATGCTTGTGCTATCTGACCTGTCTCCTCTGTGTCGGTGCTAAGGCCTAAGTCACTGAAAGCGGCCTTCTCCTGTGCTGGCTGATATAAGTGCCTGAATCTCTGCTGTGGGACCTCTCTCCTCTTTCTGGGTGCAGGGGTCAAAGAAACAAAAAGTGGCCTACTCCTGTGGTGGTTGACATGATGCCTGATTCTCTGCTGTGGGACCTCTCTCCTCTTTCTGGGTGCAGGGGTCAAAGTCTCTAAAAGTGCCCTTCTCCTGTGGTGGTTGATGTGAAACTGATGCTTGTGCTATCTGACCTGTCTCCTCTGTGTCGGTGCTAAGGCCTAAGTCACTGAAAGCGGCCTTCTCCTGTGCTGGCTGATATAAATGCCTGAATCTCTGCTGTGGGACCTCTCTCCTCCGTCTGGGTGCAGGGTCAAAGTCTCTCAAAGTGGCCTTCTCTTGTGCTGGGTGATGTGAAGCTGATGTTTGTGCCATCTGACATGGTTGCCGGGGTCCCATTAAATGGTGGCCTACTCCTGTGGTGGGTGATCTAAATGCATGATTCTCTGCTGTGAAAACTTCTCTCCTCTGTCTGGGTGCTGGTCCAAAATACATGAGAGTGGCCTTCTCCGGTGGTGGTTGATATGAAGCATGATTCCTTGCTGTGGGACCTGTATCCTCTGTCTGGGTGCTGGTCTGAAATAAATGAGAGTGGCCTTCTCCGTTGGTGGTTGATATGACGCATGATTCCTTGCTGTGGGACCTGTATCCTCTGTCTGGGTGCTGGTCCAAAATAAATGAGAGTGGCCTTCTCCGGTGGGGGTTGATATGACGCCTTATTCCTTGATGTGGGACCTCTCTCCTCTGACTGGGTGCTGGTCCAAAATACATGAGAGTGGCCTTCTCCGGTGGTGGTTGATATGATGCATGATTCCTTGCTGTGGGACCTCTCTCCTCTGTCTGGGTGCTGGGCCGAAATAAATGAGAGTGGCCTTCTGCGTTGGTGGTTGATATGAGGCATGATTCCTTGCTGTGGGACCTGTATCCTCTGTCTGGGTGCTGGTCCAAAATACATGAGAGTGGCCTTCTGGTGGTGGTTGATATGACGCCTTATTCCTTGATGTGGGACCTCTCTCCTCTGACTGGGTGCTGGTCCAAAATACATGAGAGTGGCCTTCTCCGGTGGTGGTTGATATAACGCATGATTCCTTGCTGTGGGACCTGTATCCTCTGTCTGGGTGCTGTACCGAAATAAATGAGAGTGGCCTTCTCCATTGGTGGTTGATATGAGGCATGATTCCTTGCTGTGGGACCTGTATCCTCTGTCTGGGTGCTGGTCCAAAATAAATGAGAGTGGCCTTCTCCGGTGGTGGTTGATATGACGCCTTATTCCTTGCTGTGGGACCTGTATCCTCTGTCTGGGTGCTGGTCCAAAATACATGAGAGTGGCCTTCTCCGGTGGTGGTTGATATGACGCATGATTCCTTGCTGTGGGACCTGTATCCTCTGTCTGGGTGCTGGTCCCAAATAAATGAGAGTGGCCTTCTCCAGTGGTAGATGATATGACGCATGATTCCTTGCTGTGGGACCTCTCTCCAATTGATATTGGTTAATTTTTATTTATTTTATTTTAATTCATTTCCCTATCTACATTTGTTTGCAGGGATTTACCTACATTTTGCTGCCTTTTGCAGCCCTCTAGCCCTTTCCGGGAGTCTTTTACAGGCTTTTTAGTGCCCAAAGTTCGGGTCCCCATTGACTTCTATGGGGTTCGGGTTCGGGATGAAGCTCGGGTTGAGTTCGGATCACGAACCCGGACATTTTCCGGAAGTTCGGCTGAACCTCTCGAACCCGAACATCCAGGTGTTCGCTCATCTCTAATTATCTGTACTTAGAGAGTTATCACTGTGGTATCTGTGGTGTTACATAGGACTGCAGGTGACATCTACTACATTATCTGTACTCAGAGAGTTATCACTGTGTTATCTGTGCTGTTACATAGGACTGCAGGTGACATCTACCACATTATCTGTACTCAGAGAGTTATCACTGTGTAATCTGTGGTGTTACATAGGACTGCAGGTGACATCTACTACATTATCTGTACTCAGAGAGTTATCACTGTGTTATCTGTGATGTTACATAGAACTGCAGGTGACATCTACTACATTATCTGTACTCAGAGAGTTATCACTGTGTTATCTGTGGTGTTACATAGGACTGCAGGTGACATCTACTACATTAACTGTACTCAGAGAGTTATCACTGTGTTATCTGTGGTGTTACATAGGACTGCAGGTGACAACTATTACATTAGGCCTCATGCACATGACCATAACAGTTTTGCGTTCAGCAGACCGCTGCTATGTGGCCGCTGCATCACGGTGCAGACCCATTGTCTTCAGGGGTCCATGGTCCACATGTTTCAGTGAAGTTTCCCAGCTGCTGAAGGCTGAGACACAAAATATAGAAACTTTTTGTACAAAAATAATGTTTTTGCATTGCCGCATCCCAAGACCCATAATGGTTTTATTTCTTATTCTACACAGCTGTGTGGGCTTCTGATTTGCGGAATGATTTGTAGTTTTCACTGGTATTGTGGTATGTAATACCTTTTGATAGATTTTTTTATTGTTTTTTGTGGTGAATAAGCAAAAAATAGCAAATCTGGCTTTTTTATATCATGCATCATCCAGGAAATATTATATAACTATTAGGATAGCTGAATCGACTTCGGATGTAACATCCGAGTCGATTCACATAAAACTTCGGTCCACTGCTGTATGGAGCGAGCGCTCCGTACAGTATTAGAATGTATTGGCTCCGATGAGCCGAAGTTATTACTTCGACTTTGGGTAATAACGTTAATAAATTGATTTCTACTGTAAAAAAACATTTCCCAAACTCGGTACCACTGAAATGTGATAATTGCTAGCACCTTCTGCACGCCAGTGTACTTTAAAAAAGCATAGTATGGCTCGGTTAATCACGTGCACCATGCAGGGAGCTGGTGTTATCTCCCCGAGGTTTAGCGTGGCCATTGTTGCTGATTGCTTTGACCAGTTGGCGTCGGCAAGGTGACAGCTGGCAGGATGTTTGCTGCTTGATGCACTTTACCAACTGCTCACCTATGTGTTTACTCTCTCCCAGGCCAATCAGCTCTAACACTGCATGGCAACGCTTGACACACATGATAGGAAAGAGGGGGAGTAAGAGCGACGCTATGCCCTGCTGCTGTTGGGGACAGGAGGATGTCCATGGAGGAGTAGATGGTGAAGGAGGTGGATAAGTGCCTGGGAGCCAGACTGACACAAATGTGAAGGTATCAAAAGAACCTAGCCTTGTGTCCAGGTGCTGCCTCTCCACTCCCGCAAAAAATACTGTCCCTGCCTTTTAACAGCTGCTCCAGTTATTCACCACGGTGTGCACCTTGCTACACAGGGATAATTGCAAGGAGTGGCACACATTCTCTGACACAAGTACAAGGCAGGGATGGCTTTTTAGCAGAAATAATGCCAGCTAGGTACCTTTCAGCGAGGCTGAGTGCACTGTGCCTAAAGGGAGCAGTCTCTACTAAATGGTAAGGCAGCGACTGCAATGCTAGCAACTTAGCCAGGTAGAAATTAAACCTGCGCACCATCGGATTGCTGGCCATGAAGAGATGTTTCCTGGCCCCACATTGTTATCGTTAGCTGATGATGGAGCAGAGGAGGAGCAGTCTGAGCTGTAGTATCCGTAACTGAGGATAGGGACACTGTACTGCATGTGGATGCGACCTAGCTGCCGCAATGGAGACCGGGAGGAGGAAACTTCTTGCTTTAGCTGGCGGCCACCTTTATATGGTTCAGTAGAGCTGTGGTACCTATGTTTGTGTTTGCCCACAGCTTATGTTCTCTTGCAGATCTTGCACAGTGCAATGCTTGTCTTCTGGCAGCGTAGGAAAAAAACATCCAGACGGGTGATACTCGCGCAGACCAAGCAGCAGCCTCCCTGTCTGCTGCCACTCCTGATTGTCTGATGAAGCTATGCTCCGTTTTACTGGATTCATCCAAAGCGAACCGGAAAAGCTTTGGGTTTATTTTTGTGAAATTCATCATAATCCCAGTTCATTACAAATTGATTCCTTATTCCAAGTGTATGTCTACATTGACCCTATTTGCTGAAGCTTTCCTGGCTTCCCACTGCACTATAAGGCCTTGTTGATATTTCCGTTTTTGCTGACGTGTACCGTGTACATTTTCTGCAGAAAGCACAAATACTCATTGATTATAATGTTTCTGTTCAGATAGCAGTCGTTTTTATTAACTGTGGGTTAGTGAAAAACTTTAGCCTGTGATGCGGACCAAACACAACCATTGAAGTCTATGGGTCGGTAGAAATAAATTACTGACACAACGTGGATGGCATTTATCCTTGGTTGCCTGGTTCATTATGTGTCCTGTCTGTTTTTGTGATTCCTGGACTAATCTAGTGGTTGTTCTTGGGGTTCTCTTCCAGTGCCCTATCATGACAAGGTACAAGTTATTCTTGCTGATAGGTCCATAGGTGGAAAGACCCATATCTGGCTGGTCAGACTTTATTATACACTACTCACAAAAAGTTAGGGATATTTGGTTAGTGGCTTGCAAAACTTGCTGTTCTCTTATAAGGATCTTAATTGTAGATGCTCAGGGGCACACACAGCATATCCCCAAAGGAGTGCAATATATAGTCAGAAAAACTATGCAATACCAAAAGGGACTACAGATGAGTCCAAGAAGACTATTAGACAAATGCACATCCAATAAATAATGAAGTAAAATAATCAATTTATTAGTAGAAAAACTAGACAAGACACACAAAAAACCTAAAAATTGTATACAATGTTTGACAAGTGTGGGTACAATGACCCTACACAACGAGCGGAGTCCAGGGTATAACATCACATATACACAATCTAAATGATGTACAGGCTACTGCAGGATCACATGTGCAAAATGTGCTAGGTCCAAATAACAGCATAGAACATCAACATACCCAGCAACATGAATATGTAAAGTTTAGAAAGAACCTGTGCCTGGTGCCCCCATGTGGACCCCGCCGACCAAAAAAATGCCCCACGCGTATCGCCGGCAACGTCCGGCTTCGTCAGGGTCATCTTATAAGGATCTTAACGGCAAAATTCACCACAGGTGTTTGATCCATAAATCGCCCAATAAATATTCTGGTTCCATTAGAATTGGTATTTAAACAGTCCTCCTCATCATGCTGTTCACATTTTGACATCATGAGACCAAGACGACACCTAACAGTTGATCAACACTACCTCGTCATTGAGTGGCTACTGAGCTTAGAGTGTCATGAGCAGGTTGCAACAGAGAGACTGGAAGAGTCAAAGAAAGGCATAGACGTGGACATCCTCTGACCACATCCCACACTGATGACCGCTTGACATTAACAATGCCCTGCTGAACCGGATGATGAATGCCACACAACTTCAGGCACATTTAAAGGAGCTGAGAGGCGCCCGAGTGTCATGTCAGACCATTCAAAACCGGTTACATCAGTGTGGTCTGTGTGCTAGACAACCTGCAACCTGGTTTCCTCCAAACATGAGACTTAGGATTGAGGCCAAAAAGTTTATTAATCTTGGTTTTATCAGCCCAGAGAATCTTGTTTCTTACAGTCTGAGAGTCCTTTGGGTGATTTTTTGCTAACTTCCATGTGTGTTTTATGAAGGAGAGGCTCCTTTCTAGCCACTCTGCTCTAAAGCCTAAATTGGTGGAGGCGGCAGTGATGGCTGACCTTCACACAGGTTCTTTGGAGCTCAGTAAGGCTAACCTTTGGGTTCTTGGTCGCCTCTCTTACCAAGGCTCTTTTCCCCTCATAGCTTGGTTTTTGCTCTGATGCATTGTCAGTTGTGAGATCTTATATAGACAGGGCTGTGTCTTTCCAAATCATGTCCAATTTACTGAATTTACCTCAGGTGACTCCAATAAAGGCGTAGAACATCTCAAACACGATCAAGAGATATGGGAAGCCCCAGAGCTAAAAGTCCATTCCAAGCAACGGGTCTAAATACTGAGGTCAATACAACATTTAAATTTTTTCCTTTTAATAAATTTACAAACATTTCTAAAATTCCTTTTAACTTTTTCATTATGAGATATTGAGTGAAGATTGACAAGGAAAACTTGAATTCTTTTTTATTTTAGCACAAGCAAATAACATATCAAACCTTTAAAAAGTGAAAGGGTCTGAAGACTCTGAATTGTATATAATGTAACATACACAGGCTATGCAGTTGACTTATTTCACACTATATTACATGATATACCTGCTATACTGCACATAACTCTAAATTACATTATATTGTATCATGCTATGTACTATACTCACTCTACTCTATATAAATACCATGTTATGCCTTCTCTATATTCAACACTCGGCTCCGCTGATGACTCTCAGAGGTCGTGACTGGCCTGTCTGCTCATTCCTGGAGCTGAACCACCTGCTGACTTATGGAATGTGTTCATGTGGGGCTTATAGTTCGGCAGGCAGGCTGGCTCTTCGTAAGGGACAGATAGCAGAGTGCACAGAAGTGGGGAACCGGACAGAACGGTGGGTGAATAGCTGTGCTGCACTCACTCTACAGCTTGCCACAATGACCATCTGACTGCCTGAAAATGACAGCTGTGCTCCCGGTCCTCCTGTGCAAAGGGTGGTTTTAACTGTGTAAGTGCCCCTTAGCCACATTCGTACAGTCTAAACATTAAAGGGGTTAGCGTAAAAAGAATAAAAATTAGATATATAGGAGACGGCAATCTCTTTCTAACAAATCTAGAACCAGCCCTGTACCTTATTATTATTATTATTTATTTTTAGGCGCCATTCATTCCATAGCGCTGTACATATCATAAGCGGTGCACATACATAATACAGGCAATTGCCTTAAGCATGAACGAGACAAGTTACAGACTGGTACAGAAGGATAGAGGGCCCTGCCCGTGAGGGCTTACAATCTACATGGTATGGGGGATGGAGACAGTAGGCGAGGGTGAAGCTGGTCATGGCGGTATAGAAGCAGCAGTGTCACTGGTCGTAGGCTTGTCTGAAGAGGTGGGTTTTCAGGTTGCTTTTGAAGGATTCCACTGTAGGTGAGAGTCTGATATGTTGGGGTAGCGAGTTCCAGAGTATAGGGGATGCACGGGAGAAATCCTGGAGGCGAGTGTGGGAAGAGGTGATAAGAGGAGAGGAGAGAAGGAGGTCCTGTGAGGATCGAAGATTGCGTGTGGGGATGTATCGGGAAAGTAGCTCAGAGATGTAGGGAGGGGACCGATTGTGGACGGCCTTGTATGTGTGGGTTAGTATTTTAAACTGAATTCGCTGGGCAATGGGGAGCCAGTGCAGGGACTGGCAGAGGGAGATGCAGAGGAGTAACGGGGGAGAGATGGATTAGTCGGGCAGCTGAGTTGAGGATAGATTGTAGGGGTGCGAGAGAGCTAGATGGAAGGCCACAGAGGAGGATGTTGCAGTAGTCTAGGCGGGAGATGATGAGGGAATGTATAAGCATTTTTGCCGATTCAAAGTTGAGGAAAGGGCGGATGCGGGAGATGTTTTTGAGTTGGAAACGGCAGGTGGTGGAAAAGGCTTGGATGTGTGGTCGGAAGGAGAGGGCAGAATCCAAGGTCACTCCAAGGCAGCGGACTTGGTTGACCGGGAGAGTGTGCAGTCATTGATTGTGATAGATAGGTCTGTTGGGGGGAGTGAGCAAGATGGGGGAAAGATGATGAATTCTGTTTTATCCATATTAAGTTTTGGAAAGCGAGAGGAGAAGAAGGAGGATATGTGAGATAGGCATTGTGGTATTCTGGATAGTAAGGTGGTGATGTCTGGACCAGAGAGGTAGATTTGTGTGTCATCAGCATATAAGTGATACTGAAAGCCATGGGACTCTATAAGCTGTCCCAGGCCGAAGGTGTAGATAGAGAAGAGCAGGGGTCCTAGGACGGAGCCTTGCGGGACACCAACAGAGAGGGAGTGAGGCGAGGAGGTGGCGTGAGAGTGGGAGACGCTAAATGTCCGGTCTGTGAGGTATGATGTGATCCAAGAGAGGGCCAGGTCAGTGATGCCAAGAGAAGAGAGAGTTTGTAACAGAAGGGAGTGGTCGACAGTGTCAAAGGCAGAAGACAGGTCAAGGAGAAGGAGGACAGAGTAATGGAGAAGGCAGAGGACAGGTCAAGGAGAAGGAGGACAGAGTAATGGAGAAGGCAGAGGACAGGTCAAGGAGAAGGAGGACAGAGTAATGTAGAAGGCAGAGGACAGGTCAAGGAGGAGTAGGACAGAGTAATGGAGAAGGCAGAGGACAGGTCAAGAAGAAGGAGGACAGAGTAAAGTTTTTGGTTTTGGCAAGTAGTAGGTCATTGGTAACTTTGGTGAGGGCAGTCTCGGTTGAGTGATGGGGTCGGAAGCCAGATTGTAGCCGGTCAAAGAGGGAGCAGGAGGAGACGTGAGAGGACAGTTCAGAATGGACATGTTGCTCAAGTAGCTTTGAGGCATATGGAAGAAGTGATATGGGGCGATAACTGGACAAAGAAGATGGGTCAAGTGATGGCTTTTTGAGGATGGGTGTAATGGTAGCATGTTTAAAAGCAGAGGGAAGAGACCAGAGGTTAGTGATAGGTTGAGGAGATGGGTTAGGGCTGGGATAAACACTGTGGTGAGGTTAGGGATGAGGTGGGATGGGAAGCCACATGGATTTCTTCTCAGCGTTAACTTCTGATCTTTAACAAGACTGCGTTTGGTGAAAACATTTACTGCATTCTGAACATTAAAATACCTCTCCTGTGTGAATTCGCTGACGTTTCTCCATATGATATTTGAACGTAAAGCATTTTCCACATGCTGAACATGAAAATGGCATCTCTCCTGTGTGACATCTTAGATGA